>JAKSZU010000020.1:34850185-35450185 GCA_026018925.1 Tupaia tana | reverse complement strand
TGTTTCTTTTTCTTTTGAATTATTTTATTTAGGTTTCTTTCTTCTTCCTTTCTTTCTTTCTTTCTTTCTTTCTTTCTTTCTTTCTTTCTTCTTTCTTTCTTTCTTTTTCTTTTAATTTGACCAGAGATGAACAGAGTCAATGAGAGAGAGAGAGAGAGAGAGAGAGAGAGAGAGAAGGAAAGTGAGAAAGCAAGCCGCCGGGTCCAGGACTCGAACCGTGGTCGGCCATGTGGGAGTCCAGTGCCCTTAACTACCACACCACCTGCTGGTCCCATATATATAAATGTTTCTAAAGATTTTGAACATCAGACCATATAGTATTGGAATTCCTCATATTAGAAAGCAGAGAGATAAGACCTGTAAGTAACTGCTCTAGCTTAATGTCTGAATGTTTCCAGGCAATGACTCAAAAGAGGAGAACCCAAGTGGAGACAAGTGTAGTCTCTCAGCATTGAGAAAATGAATCTTACCAATCAGGTATGGTGTGCTGTTTAAGGTGTCTGGATCTCCCATGCTGACTATGCAGTTCAAGCCTCAAATTGGGGACTTGAAATACACACCAGCATATTTGTGTTTATGTGAGTGTCCAAAATCCCCCCAAAATAGAGGAGAAGGTATTCCATGACTGTCCCAAATGGGAGTGCTTTCTCTCTCTCTGTCTCTGTCTCTGTCTCTGTCTCTGTCTCTCCCCAGAAAGCACATGTACCCTCTGGCAAAATTTTAAAAAGAGAGTGAGAAAGAGAAAGTAGATCTCAGAGTCCAAAGAGACCCAGTGGCTAGAATTCACAGAGCTGAATGCAGGAGAAAATTAAATAAATAAGTAACTCTACAGAGTGAGGAGTCTAAAACACAGTAAAGGATCTCTCTGGAAAATTCAGCTGAATACTGGTTAGTGCATTTGTTTGAGGTCAAACTATCTAAAGCAGGGGAAAGAACCACCTGAAAGAATTACGAGAGTTGATCTCCAAAACTCATGCAAGCAAGAAACAGGTCCTATTTCTGTTCCCATTAGGCAGTGTAAAAAACGTCATAATTAAGGTCATTGAAAAGAGTCCTCAGAGGGTTTTTCTAAGGAATTGTGAAAAATTAGTTCTAGGTAGTTCTAGGGTAAAAATACTCTAAGGTAGAGACACTCTTTGACTCATGAGGTCAAAGATTAAAAGCAAGAGTCAAAAGGATCAAGTAACTTCTATATATTTAATTACGCTAAAAACGTGCAAGGATTTTATAGAAATAAAAATTTGAAGCATGCCTTTACTTGGTTATTTAAAAAAATGTTTACTTGGGGCCAGCAGATGTTATAATGGTTAAGGCATTGAACTCTCAAATGGTCGGCCATGTTTTGAGTCCTGGACCCGGAAGCTTGCAACTCAAGCTGGATACTTGTGTGCATTGCCAAAATCCCAAGAGGAGAGTGGAGGAAAAGGAATTGCCACATGGCCATGGCCATCCCCCTGGGGGATGATTTCTTGCTTTCTGTCTCTCTGGTGCTCTATAGTAAAACTCTCTCAAAAAAATGTTTACGTGGGAACCAGCAGTTAGCGTAATGGCTATGTCGCTGGACTCCCACGTAGTCGACCGCGGTTCGCGTCTCGGACCCGGTGGCTTACAACTCACGCCGGGTGCGTGTGCGTGCGTGCCCAAGATCCCGAGAGGAGAGTGGAGGAGAAGGGATTGCGGCGTGACCATCCCCCCTGGGGGGTGATTTCTCGCTTTCTGTCTCTATGTCTCTCTCTGTCTGTCTGGCGAGCGCACACGCCCTATAGCGAAAAACCTCTCCAAAAAAAAAAAAAAAAAAAGTTTACGTGACAAATAAAAATTATATATATTGAAGATATATAATATGATGTTTGATCTATGTATGTATTGTGTAATGATGATCAGAATCAAATGAACACATCAGTCACCACTCAGACTGTGTATTAGACACTTAGAAGTTATTCAGCTTATTACTCAAAATTTGTGTGCTTTGACCAATATCTTCCCATGTTCTCACCTCCTAGACCCTGGAAACCACTGTATTACTCTACTTCTATGATTCTAACTTTTTAGATTCCACCTAGAAGTGAGGTCATACAGTTTTTCATATCTGTGTCAGGTTTATTTCATTTAGCGTGATCTACTCCAAGTTCATTCACGTTGTCACAAATGGCAAGATTTCCTTTTTCCGTGCTGAAATAGCATTCACATTTCATTATCTATCCATCAGTCAATAGATTCTTTTTTTTTTTTGGAGAGGTTTTTGCTATAGGGTGGATGTGCTCGCCAGAAAGACAGAGAGACAGAAAACGAGAAATCACCCCCTGGGGGGATGGCCACACCACAATCTCTTCTCCTCCATTCTCCTCTCAGGATCTTGGGCATGCATGCACACGCGCCCAGCATGAGTTTAAGTCACCGGGCCTGGGACTCAAACTGCAATTGACTACATGGGAGTGCAGCGACATAGCCATTACACTAACTGCTGGTCCCCAGTTGATAGACTCTTAAGTAGATTCCGTAGCTTGACTACTGGGCATAATGCGCCAATGAGCACAGGAGGGGAGGTACTACAGTAGCTGCATTTGTACTATTACTTAGTGGACTATTTTTAGCAACAAAAAAAGCATGCAACAATGTGAAAGAAAGCAGCTCTATCAACAAAGATGCATACTGTCTTTTCCCATTAATATAAAATTCTAGAAAATGCAAATTAATCTATAGTGACAGAGGAGTGGTTGCCTGGGGAGTAAATGGACAAGGTGCAACAGGAGAGGATTATAGAAAGGAATTTTTAAAAACTTTTGTAAGTGAAGGATATGTTGAGTATCACGATGGGGGTGATATTGTCATAGATTTATACATAAGTCAAAACATATATACCTCACATGCAGAGTATTGTGTGTCTATTACACCTTACTAAAATTGTTAAGTTTTTAGAAAGTAGACAGAATAGACAGAGGTGAGTTTCTCTAATGCCAATGCAAATGAATTGCTGCTCTTCTTGCAAGGCACAGCTGCCAGACACTGAAATAAAAATCTGAAAAGGACCAAGTCTCTGCCTTGGGGAAAAAATGCTTAACAAATAAAACAAATGCTTTTGCTATAGTACCACAAAGGCACACAGGATTTAATAGAAGTTTAAAGGGGAGTGTACCTTCGTTCCATTTTGATAGTTGCAGAAGAGAGGAAAGTCAGAAGAAAGTGAATACAATGACCAGAGAGGAAGCCTTTAGAAAGCTTTGCATAAAGCGTCCTGCATGAGCAATACGCAAAGAATTAGAAAATGTCTCTAGGAAAGTTAGAATCTACGGAAGCAATCAAATGATCATTTTAAGCTTCTTTAAAGACCAAAAAAGAGGCAATGGATGGAAAGAGAGAGGATTCTAGACAGTGTATAAAATAGGTGTATCTTTCTTATTGAAAGAGAGAGATCTTGAGATCCTCCTAAAATTAAGAAAAAACAGTGAAGTGAGAGGAAACTTTAAATACAATTTATAAATCAAACTCGTGGGAAAACTATTGGAAGCAAAATTAAGACAGAAACAAATGCTGTGGAAAATAAGTAACAGTTAGTTAACTTTTTAATGTTGAAAGATCTTACAAAATAATAAGATCACGGGCCCAAGGTTGATGAACACACAGTGTTCTAAAGAAACGATATTAAGTGTAAGCCTGGAGCACTGCAAAAACCTAGACTGTCTTCCTACGTGAATACAGATTAGATAAGAACATAAAATACCAGAAGGGAGATGTGTTTCTCCCAGATTTAAGTCTGTATTTTTGTTAACTACTTTAAAATTGCCAGATGACTATCAAACACACTCGACACAAACTTGGCATGTTATGATGTTTACTGTTGGCATCAGAAACATACTGAGTTTTAATATGAACAATGATTAGCGTGTGCATTGCTATAGAAGATTCTATGTAGGAGAGCAGATGAGCGTGTTTATATTTCAGGAAGAAAACAGAAAAGCATCATACACTTCATACCAAATATGTTTTAAATAGTTTAAATATAATTCCAATAAACAGGAATAATTGGTGCCCTTATAGACTCATAAACTCAGGTTTCCCTCTGAATAGCAGAAAATAGAGAAACCATCCGTTCCCAAATGCTGCTCTCTCTTTATCCCAACAGGTGGGCTTCGAAGCTTTTCTATACACATAGTTATTGCGGGACAAATCTTTCCCCCTCTCTCTAAGCCACTCGCCCCTCCCTTGAGCCGCAGTTCTTTATGATGAGATGACTCATTAAGCTTTCTTCCCGGCAGGGAGCTGACACCCAATTAATGAGCTGACACTGTTCTGTGTCCGCTCTCACTAGTGCAATAAGGCTCTGTTTACAAACACAGGCTGTTGTGGCTGTTAGAAAGGGCAGGTTAAAATCTCCCTGCTGGGCTAGTTTGTTCTCAGTCATAAGGCTTCTTTAAACAATGTCTTTGTGCTTTAGAGATCAGACATACTGCTTTCAGTAGGACGCAAGTCACCCTAATGACAGCATCCTGTTTGGTGGAAAGGGACCAATAGGTTTAGCTTTTAAGCTATAAATAATATTAATGGTGATATTTTATTGCAAAGTTATTTTCAATACTATCTAATGATAAGTAGTTGTTTACCTTTAATATAAAATTTCAGGTTAACAGACTGCGTCTTTAACTGACGATGTGGTTAAATCTAGACTCTGTGTTTCCCTCTGTCCATCTGAAATTTCACCTGCCCCTCTCCATTTTGCAAACTTCTAACTAACCTCAGGTCCTAGGTAAATACCATTTTTCCTGTGAATTTCTTTTTCTTTTTCTTTTTTTGCCAGGGGGAATTTTTTATTTTTACTTAACTTTATTTTATTTTATTTTATTTTATTTTATTTTATTTTATTTTATTTTATTTTTACATTTAACCATTGCACCTCTTTACCATGTACAACATGGTTTTTCCCAGTATGAATACAGTGCACATTAGTCAAGACAATGATATTACCATATACATTATCATCAACAGACAACTTTTCTTTTTTGTGTCTATTAAGTTTGTTGTTTGTTCCCTGAATCCCTCCCTTCAGCCCCCAATCACTCATTCCCAATACCTCTCCCATACTGTCTCCAGTATCCGCAGTTGCCTTCCCTGTCATTATACCTTTGCGTGGCCGCCAGGACTGCGCCTGCGCGTGACCGCCGGGCCTGCATGTGGCCGCCGGCCACGGGCGGCAAACTGAAGCCGAAAATTAGGACTGGGAACTTGCAACTACAAGCAACAGAAGGGAACTTTGGCTGTCTTAAACCAATTGAGAAATATATTGTATAGGAGGATTTTCTCTGCCTACGGACAGTGAGAAGATGATGGTTACCAGCCCTGCATTACCTCAGGGAAAAACAAGAACTACTCTACTGTTCTTGGGGAAGTCAGGTGCCCAAGGATGACTCACGCTGCAGATCCCCACAACACCATTCCTGGTAATCACAAGATGGATGCTGTGCTGCATCAACTGATAATCATCTCTGCTTTCCTGTGAATTTCTACAATTCCTCAAGAAGAGGTCTAAACAGCAACCCAATTGGAGTTGTATATGGCTCTATAGTAGCATTGATCACATTGGCTGCCATTTCATGCTTCTTCCATTAAAAAAATGATCAAGGGGCCAGAAGGTGGCTTGGTGGTTAAGGTATTAGACTCCCACATGGCTGACTGCTGTTCGAGTCCTGCACTTGGTGGCTTGGAAATTACACTGGGCGCATGTGTGTGCATGCCCAAAATCCCAGGAGGAGAATGGAGGAGATAGGATTGCCACATGGCCATTCCCCTGGAGGGAGGGGGATTCTCACTTGCCCTCTCACTGTCCCTGTTTCTCTCCAGTGAGCACATGCACTTTATGATTAAAAAAAAAAGAAAGAAAAAGAAAAGGAAAGAAGGAAGGAAAAAGGGAAGGAAGGGAGGAAGGTAGGGAGGGAGGAATGAAGAGAAAGAAAAAAGAAGAAAGAAAGAGAAAGAGAGGAAGAAGGAAAGGAAGAGAAAGAAAGAAAGAAAGAAAGAAAGAAAGAAAGAAAGAAAGAAAGAAAGAAAGAAAGAAAGAAAGAAAGAAGGAAGGAAAAGAAGAAAGAAAAGAAAGAAAGAAAGAAAGAAAGAAAGAAAGAAAGAAAAAGAAAGGAAGGAAGAAAGAGCGAGGGAGGGAGGGAAGGAAGGAAAGAAAGAGGGAAAGAAAGAAGAAAGAAAGAAAGAAAGAAAGAAAGAAAGAAAGAAAGAAAGAAAGAAAGAGAGAGAAAGAGAAGAGAAAGAAGAAAGAAAGAAAGAAAGAAAGAAAGAAAGAAAGAAAGAAAGAAAGAAAGAAAGAAAGAGAAAGAAAGAGAGAAAGAAAGAGAAAGAAAGGTAAAGGAAGAAAGAGAAAAAGAGAGAAAGATAGGGCTGGTAGGTGGCATGGTGGTAGGAGCCGCTGGACTCCCACATGGCCAACAACGGTTCTAGTCTCGGACTTGGCGGCTTTCTCTCTCTCTCTCTCTCTGTCTCTGTCTCTCTCTCTCTCTCTCTCACACACACACACACACACACACACACACACACACACTTTGTCCCTCTCTGGTCAGACTGAAATAAATAAATAAAGTTAAATAAAATAAGTCTTTAAACCAAAAAAAAAAAAGAGAGAAATAAAGAAAGAAAGGAAGGAAGAAGAAAGGAGAGAGGAGAAAGAAAGAAAGAAGAAATGATGGAGATATAACCCAGCATGTGACACATAGTAGGTGCTGGCTTAGACAGCCAATTCTATGAATATAGGCTTCCTCCAGCTGTGCTTACCGTTACTTCACATTACACCTACGCACCCCTTTGTTTACTAAAAGCATTTATTTTTCTGCAGTCTTTCCCACCTGATTTGTTATCTAGATCAGCCATATCCATACCTGTGTGGAGCTAACAAGCAGGTGTTTTTCCAGTCAAGCATTCTTTCCTTCCAGCCAAGTTTGCTTTAAGTAAAAGAATATGCCTCAGGAAATTCTAGGCTGAGAGTGACTAGTAGAAATGACCTCAGCTAGTTTTGTCACCGTGGTAATGACTCAGTCTCTGAGGTCAATGTGTCTGGGATTGAGAGAGAGAAAGAATAAAAGGCGAAGGACAACAGGACTCAAAATCACAGGGCATAGTCTTAAAGACCATCTTAAGGATTTGGGTTTTTCATTATCAAAGAAACGTAAAGACATTAAATGATTTCAAAGAGGTGGACAATGAGATGAAATTTAAAGTCCTAAAAGATTATTTAGGCTTATTCTGGAGTTCAGATTTGGGATCACCTTAAAGGATATTGGAAAACCCTTTTGGAATCTATTGCAGTAAGATATCAGCAAGGTTAGTGGTAGTGATGTGTACGATGGTCAAGATAGAGGTGAGAAGATGTGAAGGATCTGAGTGATCTCTGGGAGACCACGGTATAATGAGTTGGTAGTCGATGCTATATGGAACTCAAGAAGGGAAGAGAGGTTTCTGGTTTTCAAACCTTATTGAATAATGATGCTATTGACCTAGTGAACACTCTGCGTAAGTTCATGTTTGGGGAGTGGTGGTGGGATGTAGAAGCAGCGTTATGGGATGCTGTGTATATTATTGAGCTCACTCTTGTATATATTGTTTTTGAGGCATTTTGAAGATATATAACTTAAAAGGCAAAGAAACAGTAGAATTATTTGTCTAGAACTAACTGGAGAGAAGCTGCACGGAGATCTCGACAGTCACCTGCATAGAGTTTGTAACTGAACCCATGGACATTGATGAGAAAACTCAGGAAAAGTTCAAAAATGAAAGGATTATAAAGCCTAAGGTTGAGTTTTGAGGGACCCAATGTATAGTGCTCAAGTACAGAGGAAAATACGAGGCAAAGGAGAATGGGAAGGTAGGGGGTTTTAACCAGAAAAAAAAAAAAGTTATCCAACAATTACTGCTGAAAAGTCAATTCAGATAAGAATTTCAAATAATCAATTGAATTTAGCCACACAGAGTTCCTCTGCTGCATTATCAGGAGCCGTGTCTGTGGAGGGACAGAAGCAGAAACTAGAGTGGAGGGCACTTAAGAGTTAGTGGGAGATGAAGAAATTGAAACATTGAACATGCACAACTGGATTTTCTTCCTTTATTGTGACAAAATATTTTTAACGTAAAATTGATCATTTTAACCATTAAAAGTACACAGTTTGGTGGCATTACCTCCCTTCACTAAAATCACAGTATGTGTACTGTGAAGTGGGCATTAATCAGAGTACTTTATGTGAATTACTGTTTCAATTCTCAGAGCAAATCTATGATTTAGATGCTATTATCATTCGCTTTTCATAAATGAAGAGGTTGATATGGAAAAAAGAAAAATGTGCTTAGGAATTCATGGATAGTGAGTGGTTAATCTAGACATCAGTCTGGATGGTCTGCTTCTGGAGTGTAGGCACTTTGTTCTGTCTCTCAACCACGAGTCTGTACTGGGTAACTGTGGAGAAATCTGAGGGCCAACATAATTCTTCAGACTGAGAACAGACACACAGGTTCCTGAAAGAAGGGTCCCAGCCCAGCCCCGATCAACGCACCTAATGATCCTTTGACTGCGGCAACAAGCTTCCCTCCAGAACCTGTTCCACTCAGGTCCTTCTATCTTTGAATAGAATATGAGCGGGAATAGGGAGTTTTTAATGTCCACACCTAGTCACTTGGTTAATAAACCAACCAAGCAACCAAACTAACAAATAAAAAATCTTTTGGAATTAAAATGTGGAGGAGGAGGAAGAGAAAGCAGCAAGCCTTAGGTCTTAGTAAATAACAATCTGTAGCTATATGGATTATAAGTGGCAAAGTTTTATTAAGTCTTGGTTTGTTATGAAGCACAACTATCACATTGCTGCCACACTATCTTCAGTCTTACCTGTATATTTGACTAACTTGAAAGGCACTCTGGGGAAAAGACAATCAGAAATTCTTGGTTTGGGTTCTAATTTGATACATTGACCTGTGTCACTTGAATCATTAATATGCCTGCCACCACTGACTTTCCTGCATTTTACTAATTACATTCTTCCGTTTCTAGAAGGCAAGCTTCTTACCGTTAGTCTTGCTCTTTTTATTGATCCTTTGCCTCTGTAAGAATAAATCATGGGTCACATTGCGCATATTTTCATGGGTAATAACAACACAAATATACAATCATTTAAAATATGTGTTTTTTTTGGTAAAAATTTGTGAAATACATACAAAGCTTCTAACACAGTGTTAATAATTAAAGCACAAAGAGCATTAGTGTGGTTATAGCACACAAGTCAGGGTGCTTATATTTGCTTAGAAGTCTGTGTATTTTATTATATCAACTGTGTAAGAACTTTGTAAAATTATTACTATCCTTATTTTTTGAAGAAGAAGATGAGACTTTGAAAGATAAATATCTTGGCCTAGTTCCTTTACCTATGCAGTAAATTCAGATTTATCTAAACTTAAGCTCTTGTTCTTAATAACTACAGAATACTTTCATTCCTATTACTGAGTGGTGGAATTTGCTGAAAGACCAATATGTAGGTACTTACAGATAGTTCCTAGCAATGTTTTAAACATTCTAAAGAAACCAGAGAGAAAGTAGCGATTGTTGACTAGTCAGGAGGAGAGGAAGGGATGTGGATTTTGAGAATGAACACAGTGAGCACGGGCTCTGTAACACCAAAGCTAAGTGCTAGGCATGAGGGGCCAGATTCCACATGACTGACTGTGGTCTGGATCCTGATCTTAGCAGCTTGAAAATGAGACCAGGTATGTGTGCATGTGAGCCCCAAATCCTGAAAGGATGGAGGGAAAGGGACTGTGGTGTGACTGTAAACCTTCGGGGGTTCTGTCTCTATCTCTCTCTCTCTTTTTTTTCCTTTCATTTATTTATTTATACATTTTTCCACAAACATTTACTTTACATAGCAAAAAATTTTAGCTCATACTCCATAATTCTTGACAGTTTACAACTTTCAAAATTTCAAAATACTGAATTTTAAAGATAATGTTCAAAATATGTCTTATAATTTTATAACTCTATAACAACAGAAGCAGTATGGTTTCAAATATATATATATATATATATATATATATATATATATATATATATATATATTTTAGAGTGCAGACACTCAGTATATATTAAGTGGGGACATACAATGCCTCTCCTTCATAGCATGGCTTGCTTCACTCAGCAGTGTCTTCCATATTCATCCACTTCCTTTCAAAAGCCAGGGTTTTGTTGTTTTTTATGGATGAATAGTATTCCATTGAGTATATGTGCCACAGTTTTTCTAACCATTCATCAGTTTGTGGGCATTTAGGTCGTTTCCATGACTTAGCAATCATGAAAAGTGCCGCAATAAACATCAATGTGCAAGCACTTTTTCGATTAAGTATTCTTCTGTCCTGCGGGTAGATACCAAGGAGTGGGATTGCTGGATCACATGGTAGTTCTATTAGTAGATTTTGGAGGGATCTCCAAATTGTTCTCCACAGTGGTTGGACCAATTTACAATCCCACCAGCAGCGTAAGAGAGTTCCCTTTTCACCACATCCCCTCCAGCACTTATCATTTTTTTGTTTTTTGAATCTTAGACATTCTGACTGGGGTTAGGTGGTATCTCATTGTTGTTCTGATCTGCATTTCTCTTACAATGAGGGATGTTGAGCATTTTTTCATATGCCTTTTAGCTATTCGTATGTCATCTCTCTCTCTTACGTGGCAATTACAAATAAACAAGAATGGAGGAGGAAGCTAACTGTATTGTATATGCAAAGGTGAAGAAGAGGAGAGCATCAAGTCTTTGAGGATATAGAGTATAGATAGAAAATTGCTAAGGCCTATGAATGATGGCAATTAAAGTTCAAATTTGGGAGAAAAAAAAAAAAACCTAAAGCAGGATTATAAAGATTCACAAACATCTTATAAAGAAAGAAGGGTTTCACTTTTCCTGAGCATACTAAGGTTGTTTCCCAGAAAGTTTGGTAAATATCAAAAGGATTAATACCTTCAGTCCTTTTGGCTGACAATTTTTCTACTATCACACCACACCACCCAATTTACTTAATATTTGTTGGGCACTTGCATCTCCTCAAGAAAAAATTCCTACTTTTTAATTTATAACTACTTAGAAGTGACACAAACATGACATTAACCAATGAAATGGGGCTCTGTGTGGTGAGCCCTCCATAAAATAAATAACAGCTACTTAATTCAGATGCAGGCATGAACCATTAAGATAGACAGGTCATGAATATATATGCGTGGTGGTGAAGAGCATGGGCACAAGAATCAGATCTAAGTTCTAACCCTAAAAACTTTCTGGAAAAATATGTAGATGGTAATATCGTTGCTTTGAATGCACTGCTTGCATGACATGAAAACTCATATTGTATGCTATAAAGATGAACAATTAAATGTAAATAAGAAAATATAAAATAAAAAGAAAAAGGCTATAATAAAAAAATATGACATGAAGTTACTTCCAGGCTATGTGTATATGAATATAAGTGACTCTTGGCTTTAGACTTGGTTCCCATCCCTAGGATAGCTTATCACAAATATGACAATATTACGAAATAAAAAAAAATTCAAAATCTGAAGAAAATTTCAAAATTCGGGTAATCTTGAGGTTTCTTACCTTTCAGTTTATTCATAATTTAAATGGTGATTATAATGAATTCAATGCTCAAAATATAATAAAAAAAGCTAAAATGATTGATTCAAAAAGGATTTTTTAAGTAACGGAAAATTGTGGATCCGTGCTGAGGGAGGAGGACGGAAGAGCAAAAATAAGACACAGAGACAGATATGTGTAGGTTATGAGTAACTGGAATTAGGTTGAGAAGTTGAAAATCCACGTGGAGGTGAACTGAAGATGCCTGAGTAGACCTATGGCACAAGGGAGAGAACCCTGGATTTCCCACTGGGTCACAAAGTCTTCCATTTAGGCAATTAAGCACCCTTCAGAAATTAAAAATTTATTTTTTGTTCAGTATCCTTTAGGAGAGTGTATAGCATTTAAAAAATTCAGTACGTATTAGTAGAACTTCCTTCTTATGCCAGGCAGCTATATGACAGTCCCATTTATGTCGACCCCTTTCACATGTACAACCCATTGCTGTCATGGGATATCCACCTGGCTCTAACCTTTAACCACTGGGGTAGTCTCTTCCCACTTAATTAGTCATAAAGAACTCTTTCCTACTAAACAGTATGCAAACTTTAGACTTCAATAGAAAAACACATTATCAGGCAAATTGATTTAGGGTCAAATGAGAGCAGTAATGTCTGCATTGGTTCCTCTTAGGTTAGATCTCCAGAGTCACAATGCATACATTATATTGACAACTTTTTGAGGCGCTGGCAAGTGGCATGGTGATTAAGGATGCTGGACTCCCACATGTCTGACCGTGTTTTGATTCTCAGACCTGGTAGCTAGCTTTCTCACTTTCTCTCTCTCTCTCTCTCTCTCTCTCTCTCACTCTCACTCTTGCTCTGTCCCTTTCTGGTCAAATTAAGATAAATTAAATTAAATAATTCTTTAAAAAACAAAAAACCTTTTTGAAATCTTGTGGGAAAGAAGCCCTTCTGACTTTAATTCATTGTTCCCCCCCTCATTTAATCAGATTTAATTATTTAACCCTTATTTAAGCCATTTTTATTATAAAATATGATTAATGGTGGAACTATCATACTAGGGTCATCCTTAGTTAATACTGTGAGCCAGGGCTATTGTCTTCTCATGATTTGACTGGGGTTGGAGGACCTGCTTCCACATGGCTGCTGGCAGACAGTCTCAGTTCCTCAGTACCAGGACCTCCCACAAGCTTGCCCAAGTGGCCTCACAACACGGCCACTGGTTTCCTCCATAGCAAATGATCCAGAGAGGCAGCCACAGTATTTCTTAGGATCTGGTCTCAAATGTGACCCAGAAACTCACTTTGGTCACGTTCTGTTTGTTCCACGAGAGTCCCTAAATCCACCTCGCTCCCCAGGAGAAAGGCATTAAGCTCCACTTCTTGAAGGAAGGCATGTCAGAGAAGCTGGGGGCAGACTTTTCAAGCCCACCCACTGCCTCTTTGACTGTGAGTGGGGAAGTGCGGCACTTCAACTCAGCTACCTTTTTGGTCCTCAATGCATCTTTGAGATTTCACTATGGAAATCCAAGGGTTTCCTAGAAATAGCGTTTAAAATTATGATGAGCTTAGATAATTGTTAATTTAGAAAATTTTGCTAGTAAATGTGATGCATAAACAAATCTTTTACTTAGATAATTGTTTTGGTTAATTATGGTAAAGTCTTACTAAGAATGCCTTCATGCACTTAAATATCCCAGGGAATATCTTCAAGTCTTAGAGCTATTTGATAAAAATTATGTTAACTACAAGTTCTTAATTTCTGAGAAAATTGAGAAATCTAGGAAGTGTGATCTAAATGCGGCTCCATGTGCTAAGCCTTAAAGGCACAAAATATTCCCTGGGCAAGGTTAAGGTCTTTTATTTGTAGATAACGCTGAAGTAATCACAATCTGATTTTTTTAAAATTTCATAATAATATTGGATATTTCTATATAGTTCTTCAAAAATGTGAATTAGAAATAGGACTTTTTATACAAGAAATTTGACAAAATCAGACATTCTGAGTTTTGGTATACATTATGTAAAGTTGGGCAAATTACAACCCCCCTCATAAGCCTGGTTTTCTTCTGTAACTATAAAACAAAAAACATTGTTGAATTAGGTACTCTAAAGGCTCTCAGATACAAAATAATTCTAGACTTCCTACTTCTATCTAAAGTAAATCCTGGTAACAACTTAATGCTACATACTGTTTCTGTCTCAGTGAGAAATTTAAGATAGATGTTTTAAATGATTAAAAAGACATGAGCTAATACTCAGGAAAGGGTTGCTTAGTTTTACTGCTTTTGTTGTTTTTGTCTTGCTAGAAGGCGCACATACTCACCAGAGGGAGACAGAGGAACAGAGAAGGAAAGTGACACAGCACCCCTTACGGGAAATCGTCATGCGGCTGTCCCCTCTCCATTTCTCCTTTCGGGATCTGGGGCATGTGCACATACATGCCCAGCATGCTCCGCAAGCCATCAGGACTCAAACCATACAGCTGGTCATGGGGGATCCATCTGCTTTAACCGCCACATCACCAGCTGGCCCAGGAAATGGTATTCTTAAACTTTTGGTCACTTGCAAAATATATAATCCAAGTATTAAAGGTGATTCTATGAAAGCCACATATGCATTCTTAACATAGACAGAAAGTTGTATCTTTCTAAGAGGGAAAAATACTTCTTTAAATACCTTTGAAATAAACCATCCTAATGATTGAAATGGCTTAATCTAAATGATCAAAGAAGGAAGGAAAGTACCATGAGAAAGGTGACTGAGGGATTTTTATCTAAGTAATAAAAAGAGAACTGAATTTTGTCTTCAGGGAACTAAAATACTACATTATAGGTAATCTTATCTCATAATTGATAAAATAAAAGATATGTGGGTTTAGTGGTCATTAAAACTAAGAAATTAGGATTTAGATCTGTTCCTATAACTGACGTGTTCACTAAACTCCCATTAGCTGAATGAGGGTCTAGAAAATGGGACTGTTTTCCTTAGCAAAATAAAATATCCACTGTGCTCAGGGCACCATGAGCAAGTGGCAGCATCAGTTAATCAGAAGTGTAGAACAGAGAGTCTCTGAGAAAAAGCCATGTCACATGGCAGAAATTGTCCAAGCACTAGAAGCACTATAAAGAAAAAGCCCTGACGTGACCACTCATCACTGTGTCCTCACCGGGGGCAGGCAGGTATTAGGGTTGAAGCAAACTTTTATTCACCAGGTTCTACAAAATTTTGGGCTGTGCATTGTTTTTTAATCCATGAACTTAAATAAATTCTATTTTTAGTCTTGATACCTCCTCATCTTTTTGGATTGAGTTCATTGTTTCTGTGAAATTTACTCTGAAGTAGCAGTAAATTTAGTAGCCATCTAAATACAATTAAACCACAATACATGTCTCTCTGTCTCATTTTTTTAGCAAACACATATTAAGCATGTAAATTATTCCAGGCCTGATGATAAAATATTTACGTTAAGTAAGTTGGCTTATCCTTACACTCCTACCCTGTGGTAGGTCAGTAGATCTAGTGCTCTTTATAGACAAGAGCAATGAAACTTTAAGAAGTTAGCAATGGCCCAAGGTAACATTGATGCTAAGTATTAGAACCTGGCCCAAAGCCAGCTTTGTGACAGATTTCATCTTCCATTCTGTCCCACCTTTTGCTTTTTTCCTCTGTGCATGTTTTTTCAGCAACATGTAGTATTCTGGATACTCCAAAAATGAATAATAGCTACTTTAAAAAAGAAAATATGTACATCTCATTTCCAGAAACAAAAACATGAACAATAATCATACTGATATACGTACACACATTCACTCACACACAACATTATCAATATATATCCTATGCTATTCTGTGCAATGGAAGAACAGAAGACAATCTACCGGGTCACATCTGGAACAACTCTCCTTTCATCTGGAGGTTATTGTGAAGTTGTTAGTGTTCATCTACTAAGGAAGGCTGCGTAATTACTTCTACATAGAAGTAATACTATCTTAAATTATCTATAAAATGTCTCTACTATCTATATCACCCTGAGTAATTAACAAAAGATCCATAAAGAACAAAGATTTAATACCATTCAGCAAATCTTTCAAGAATGAGTATTTCCCCATAGAGAAATTTAATCTCCCACAGAAATCATGTAATTTTTTTGCTACTCAGAATATTTAGTTTTAGATTAAGTTTATGAAATTTACATAGTAGGTCTGAAAGTCAGTAAACAAAAGCCAGTGATATCTCCATTGAGTGTGGCTGACTTTGAGTGTATCTTTATGATACACAGACTACAGCATCTTAAACACTTGGGTACTAAGTACACACACTATTTACAAATCTATAGATGATGAAAAACTATCCGTTTGGTATAGCTATGCAGTTGAATACCAGGAATGTATGGTTTTCCACGTATCTGACATGGATAGAATTCAAAGACTGTTTCTAGCAATCATTTATTTTCTAAGAAATCTTTATTTCTATCACATAGAATACCCTCTTTCTTTTTCATCCAAGTTAAAATCCAGTTTAATATTTCTCCTCCCAATTTTTCATACAAGTCCATTTTTCTCTAAGTAGTTCAAATATAAATCATGCACTTGCCTGGCTCTTACTAAAGGCTTTCCTGAGACCTTTTCTGAAGGTGTCTCTTATTCCTCTGATGGCGATCGCACCAATAAAAGATGACATCTGTGCCTCAAATCACTGGGAGCCATTTCAGGTAGGCCATGTGTTATACCTTGACCTAACATCTCATTTCTGTTCCCACCATTGTGGCCAATTAAATAAGAGCCTTATAAGGAGCCAGTTGACTGGTCTGGTCGTGTGCCGGCTATCACCACAAGAGCTTAAGGGCCACAAATCTCTGTTATTACCAAGCTGTTGCTGCCAGAAGCATGCTGACTCCTGACAAAAAGAATAGATTAGGATCAATCAAATCTCCCCGAGGCTTATCAGTGGGACTTTTAACCACACCTTCTACCTCAAACTTTCCCCTTCACCTCCTTCCAAACACCTACGCAGCAGCAAGCTAACAAGGTGTCTGCCAAACCATATGTTCATAATTAGTTAACTTCTTGCCTGTCGCTAGAGGCACCACTGATTCAGCAACAGCCCTCAAGGGTGTTGGGCATCCAATAAGATACCTCCAACCAGCACCGGCCCCTCCCCTCAGCAGTAGGAGAAGAGGCATACTTAATTCCAGCTGTGGCATTGTTAAGTGAATTAACTTTATCCTCAATTTAAAAAGCCAGCATGAAATCAAAGGAGACCCCAGAAAAGAAAAATAGAGAAAATGAAAGAAAAAAAAAAAAAAAGCTTGTAGGTTAACTCAACAACTCTGCTGAATGAACCTCAACTGGTTGGCCCCACTTAGCCAATCACTGCGAAGCAGGTTTCTGGCACCGTTGTTACTTCTGACATAATTCTTCCTTTTATTTCCCAGTTCTGTGGTTTAGGTCTCTTGTTACACACAGAGGGGATTGATGATATAATTGTTTATGAGCCAGTGGAACACATTTTTAGGTAGTAGTGTGGTTACCAGGCAATAAGAAATTAATGTTAGAAACAACAGTGTACGATGCTGGCTAAGAAATCTCATCTCAAGGTAAGAGTATTACATATAAAATTAAATTTGCAATATCCTCTTTGAGCCTATACATATTTAAGTGTATGGTTTTCTTTAAGGAAAGAAGTTGGCAAACAAATTTTCACAAAAAGTTCTTGGGCAATGAGAACTCCATAATCTTTTTTGTTCTCACTGACTGCAGAAGCGTCTAATATTTTGAAAAAATATGTACTTTCATTAAATATACTTATTTTATTTAAGAAACATTGGTGAATTATTCTAAACAAAATTATTTATGCAAGTACTCCATTAATTTCCTCTGCATAATTTTGCTTAAATGAGTAAAAGTTAATACTAAAAGCATATATAATCCTGAATTTTAGTAGCTCAAATTTGGCAATGTCATCTCTTGTTTTGAAGTTTCAAGACAATAGGGAATAAATTTAAACTTAAAGAAATAGAAGGATACACTTCTTATTACTTAAATATTATAAATTCTTTATTTTAAATTGAAATATTGTAACTATTAAAGTTGAAATAGGAAAAATGCCAGTTAAGCCAAAATGTGCATTCTTAGTGTATTGAAAGTAAAAAATGTCTTAAAAAATTAGAAATGACAAAATGCAATTGTGTATAAAACGGTATTTATGTTTGTATGTTCAACACTCATAAAACCAAAGTGTGGATATCAACATGCAAAAACAACAAAAAAATCCCCAGAAAATTTAAACTTAAAAAATAATATTAATAAATTTCTGTCAAAAAATATTATAAACGAGAAATCAACCTATTATTTTAAACAATGCTAATCTTAAAATATTGTGATTTTGGCTGCTGTTACTGATGTTTTCACTCAGAGGAAATCCTCTTGTGATGAAATTTAAGAATTTTGGACAATGAAGAGAATAGGGACAGAGCAACTCAAGATTTAAATATCCACCCAGCGCAGGTCACTGTTCTTACAAGCTAAGTATCAGCTTGAGATCCAGTTTCAGTCAATCACGTAATCTCTGCTATTATATTAAATAACCATTGAGGTTGGCAAGGGACTCGGGGATCTTGAGTAACAGACATTGTCATGATGATATGTGGCTTAAAGTAAATTAAGAAACAACTGATGTGGCTTAGGACCAGGGAATTAGAAAACACAAGCCAAAGGGAAAATGCAGAAACCACAGATAGGTACAAGTTACAGGCAATTTTCTTAATAACGCCCTTCACAGTAATGTCAGACAAGCCGTGTCAAGTGTCTTCTTTATTCTCTATGGGACAAGTCTGTTAACTAACAATCAGAACCAAATGTTTGCTTTCAAAGATAGTTACCATCCTAAAAATATAATTAAAAAAACGGATTGTCATTAACCAAGTAGCTTTTATGAAACAAGAAAAATACGATTAAAAAGCCTGTAGATTAATTAGCTCTTTTTTTCAGTTTGAACTCTCCAAATTTGTTTGATGTATTTTAAATAGAATAAAGCATGATTCAACTAAAATATAATTTTTATTCTATAGCCAAAGGTGTTATTTACTATTACATAGGAAAAGTTCTTTATTTTTAGCTTTCAATGGGATTAATAATGAGATGTAATTTATAACAAATATTTGGAACATCCAAGATATGCCTGCTAGAAATGAAAAATCACGGAGATTAGATATTAAGAGCTGATCATTAAGAATCGCACATTCTCACTGGCTTTTTGGAATAAGAAAGAGTGACTCACTGATGAACAGAAAATGTTGTCATCTGTTAGTCGAATTAAATTCAAGGAGCCATATGCACAATGGGACTCAAGGGTTGACACACTAGAGCTCTGATGCAGAGCAGTTCAGTTAGAGTTATCAGCAATGCTCACAAGTCAAGGTCAGGCCTTCAAAGTTTAGCTCCCAGAGTAAACGGGATGAAGCAACAGAAGTCAAGAATGAGACCATAAGGAAGAATGCTCTGAACAGTATCAGATAATAGAATCTACAAGACAATAAAATTCTAAAATGCAAGCACAAGGGAGTATCTTCTGAAGCTTAGAAAATGGCTAAAAATCTAAACAAACACAATGAAACAACACAGGCATTCTTCAAAATTCATTTCTAGAGTGTGGTAATGATGGGGCCCAGAGTGCTCAAACAGTAAGAAGGTAATAGTCCACAAATAGAGCCAATAGTTTCTCATGTGCTATGTAGTATTTTGTGACTATGTTTTAGGGGAGATTGGTCAGTAATGCCCCCTTTTTAGATTATTCTGGTTTAGATTTTGCTATGTATATAGTTTTAGATTTGTATAATGAATGGAGCCGTGCTTTCTCTACTATACCATTATTAACAATAAATTGAGATCATCCGCTCTCCTAAAGTTTGATGGAACAATCACCTACAAAGCCATCTGAGTGTACTGTACATTTTGGAGAGAAAACTTTAACTATACAATATATTTTATTTTTTTTAAAGTTATCATAGGATCGGGATAGTGAGGCACCATTGAAATATGATATCTCAGGACCAGCAGTTGGCGTAATGGCTATGTCGCTGGACTCCTGTTTAGTAGACTGCGGTTCAAGTCCTGGACCTGATGGCTTAAACTCACGCCAGGTGCATGTGCGTGCGTGCTCAAGATCCCGAGAAGAGAATGGAGGAGAAGGGACTGCGGTGTGGCCGTCCCCCTGGGGGGTGATTTCTCGCTTTCTGTCTCTCTGTCTCTCTCTGTCTTTCTGGTGAGCGCATGTGCCCTATAGCAAAAGTCTCTCCAAAAAACAAGAAAAGAAAAGTGACATCTGACAAGCCTAACTCACTTGGCAAGGTTCTAGGTTTATGTCCAGGGACCTCCCCTGTGTATACTAGGCATATATGTTCCCATAATCTGAGACTGGCTGCAGGTGGGGGTGAATCAGGGTGTCAAGACCCTGTTGAGGATGCTGTTCTGTGTCTTTCACTCTCTGTCTCTCCTCTCTTTCTTTTTCACTCATGAAAGAAAGTAAAATTTGCCATGTTATTTGTGTTACTATTTTCTCTTGAGTCATATTATTAATATTTCTAAAGGGTTTATCATTTATTCTAAATTTCCAAAATTATGTGCATTAATATTTCATAGTATTTTATAATTCTTTTTAAAAAATGACTAACCTTATGGCTCTCCTATTATTTCCAATACTTTAACCTTCTTTCTTCTCATAATTAGGGGGCTATGTATATCTCTACTTGTTGACTAACTCAATAGGCTTTCAGTATTTTTTATTTTAATTACTCCTATTCTTTTTTATTATTGCTTCCTTATCCTACTTTAAAATTTTTTCCTCTAATTTCTTAGATTAAGAAAAGTTAACATTTGTTTTATTTCTGTTTCCCAGTAATTTTATTTAAGTTTATAAATCACCTTCTAAATCTTTATTTCTCACAAATTTTGATACAAAGTTATTTTTTTATAATCTTGTCAGAGGGCTTATGCACTCCTTCAAGAGACAAGGAGAGGGAGAAAGCGCCCCCCACCCCCTATTGGGGCATCATCATACTTCTATCCCTTTACCTCCATTTCTCCACCCTGCCAGGATCTGGGGCACCACGTAGATGTGCCAAGTGCATTTTACAAGCCACTGGGGCCAGGGTTCCAACTGTGAAGTCAGCCATGAAAGATAAGACTCCCACAACCACAAGGCCATGGGGCCAGTCTGATACAAGCTTCTTTTATTTTCTATAGTTCTAAGCATTTAGTAATTTTTAATTTTTATTGTGATTTTTTTTCTTTAGCTCATTTAGACATTTAGACATGTCAGTTCTTTTTTTTTTTTTTTTTTTTTTTTTAGAGGTTTTTGCTATAGGGCGCGTGCGCTCGCCAGACAGACAGAGACAGACAGAGAGACAGAAAGCGAGAAATCACCCCCCAGGGAGGATGGCCATGCCACAATCCCTTCTCCTCCATCCTCCTCTCGGGATCTTGGGCACGCACGCACATGCGCCCGGCGTGAGTTTTAAGCCACCGGGTCCAGGATGTGAACCGAGGTCAACTACGTGGGAGTCCAGTGACATAGCCATTACGCTAACTCCTGGCCCCAATATTATCTCTTATTGATCTAAAAATATGTTGGATTATTTCATAATTAAAAAATAATAAAAATGCAAATTAATTTGTCCTGTCAGCCTGCATTATTCTTAGGATGATTGCTATTTGTTCATGAAAACTTCTCAAATCTAATTTCTCTGGAATTCAAGAAATACGTTTGTATAATGATAATATTGTTAAATGGGTCTTTCTCAAATTCATTTGTTTATTTTCTAAAGCATGCTCTTCCAAAAGTACTCAGGGCCACCTTAACTCTCCCCGTACAAGCAAAGAATCTTCTCAGTTGACAATAGAGGGTTTCAGATTTCTATTCCCACAATGCATTTCTCTTCCAGTGTTTCCAAAAAATATTTCCATGTATTTTTATAAATTTAAAAATAAGGGATAGAAAACTTCAAGATCTGGTTGTTATTTAAAGTAAATTAAATTAATCTCACACACGAAAGTCATACTAATACAAAATGCTATCATTTCTGCAACATTTATTTCTTTGACCTTTCTTTCATTTGAAAAGTAGAATCACATCATTGACAGAATGTGTTTTGTCATCAAGAAATGTCATTTCTTACCTAAATCAGAATATAGAATATACTAGAAAACTCTTCAGGAAGCCCCCTCTAGTGTCTGTAAGATGTAACAGCTCATTGGCAAAGCATTTGTGAGAGGAAAAAAGACGTGAGTATTTCAGAGTGCCTAGAGAGTGTCTCACTCAAAGGGACCGTGGAGATCATGGACTCTAACATCCATTCAGTTTCCTAACAGGAAAGCTGAGGGCCCAGAGAAAACGCCTTGGGTGAGAGCACACTGTCAATCAGCAGTAGATCCAGTATTAGGAGTCAGGGCTCTGGACTCCTAGCTCACAGATCATTCCTCTTTACTCTGTGGACTTGGATTTGGAACAAACAGGCCTAGAATAAAATAAAAGCAGGAAGTTTAAAGGATATGAGATCTTTTTAAGTGGAAGAAATACAGAGATGGAGGAAGAGATACTGACATAAAGGATAAAATGAAAAATCTTAGAAAAGACTTAGGGAACCATAGATTTCTGCTTTAAAAAGAGAAACCCAGAGATAAGGTGATCAGGATGAGGAGTTATAACTTATTCAAGTAAGTTTATTTATTTTTTTCTTTTTTGGAGAGGTTTTTGCTATAGGGTGTGTGTGCTCGCCAGACAGAGAGAGACAGACAGACAGAAAGCGAGAAATCACCCCCCCCCCCCGGGGGATGGCCATGCTGCAATCCCTTCTCCATTCTCCTCTTGGGATCTTGGGCACACACGCACACGCGCCCGGCATGAGTTTAAGCCACCAGGTCCGGGACTTGAACTGCGGTCGATTATGTGGGAGTCCAGCGACATAGCCATTACGCTAACTGCTGGTCCCAACTTACTCAAGTAAGTTGATGAGTACTTTAAGTGAGTAAGATTTACTTGTCATATTTACTCATTTAACTAGTTGAAAGTTTGTTGATAAGTGGTTGAAAATATTCTTAGAATGAGCATGTGCAAAACTGTGGATTTTAGTTGTGGTTTGGAAGGTAGCATTATTAATGAAATTTAGCTATGAATTCCCCAGTTATTAAAATCTGTCATTTTATTATTCTCTTTTTCTTGTCACCTGTCTCAATAGAGATTGCTGACAACACAGAATACAGAATGTCATAGAAAGAGAATACACCTTGATTTCTTACCCCACTTCCATTCATGATAGTGGACTGGCTGGGAGGTTGTTAGTTAAAACAGTCAAGATGTACGTGTATTATCTTTCAGGGACCAGCAGTTAGTGTAATGGCTATGTCGCTGGACTCCCACGTAGTTGACCATGGTTCACGTCCCAGACCCGGTGGCTTAAAATACTCATGCTGGGCGCGTGTGCATGCGTGCCCAAGATCCCGAGAGGAGAATGGAAGAGAAGGGATTGCGGCGTGGCCATCCCCCCTGGGGGGGTGATTTCTCGCTTTCTGTCTCTCTCTCTCTGTCTGTCTGGCGAGTGCACGCGCCCTATATCTTTCAATGGAGTATGCAAGTTTCAGTCCCCCTATCCTTCCCCAGAATGTATACAAGGCAATGCCTCCCTGGGGAAAAGCTCCAAGAACAATCTCCCTCTGTGGACGAGTTGGAAATAGCTCAGTTACTTTATCCTTTAATGTGTAACTTTTGTCTTCATATTGTTGCTACGAATTAGTTTGTGAAAAGTATTCAACTGCTTATTTATTTATTTATTTATTTTTATTTATTTTTGTTGTAAGGCGTGTCCACGTACCAGAGAGACAGAGAGATAAATAGAAAAAGGAGAAGTGGAAAATCAGCCCCCAGGGGGAGGGGATGGCCATGCCACAATCCCTCGTCCTCCATTCTTCCCTTGGGATTTTGAGCACATACACACATGTGCGTATGATTTTCGAGACAGTGGGTCCAGAACTCTAACTGTGCAGCCAGCCATGTGGGATCTGGCATTTTAACTTCCATGCCACCTGCTGGCTCTCCCTGTCTATTTCTGATGCTCTAAACGTGCATCAGAGATCAAAGCACATTATGGAAAATGCAGAAGGACAAGAGAAAATGAGAACACCAGTTTCTTAGTACCTTTCAATTCTCAGCCTTTTTTACATCTTAGCCGTTGTGGAATGTGATGCTGATTTTTTCTGGCGATTCAAGGGGACTGCATACATTTGTGGAAGAAGTTTGTGGAATTATGAGTTTTTTCTAGTGTAAAAAGTTTTGAAATCCATGCATAGTTATTTTATGTTAATATGAATATTCCATGACCTTTCTGAAGACCTCTTATGTATTCCCAAATACACACTCTGAGGTACTAAGGCTACACGATACATGAGCTATTCTTCAGCAACATTGTCATTGTAGGACACACGTGAACAAAGAGCATGTGGCTTTGGACAAGAAGTTTCCACATAGATTAAAACAGCGCGAGCATGGAATTAAGGAGCTCTGGGTATGCCAGGAGACTGTGAGTAAGTAGATGAGAATTCCTGAGTTCTTGTGATACATTTCATGTGATGAAACAACAAAAATCCTCAGGATTGACTTGCTTTCTCATTAATTGAAGACTTCAGTCTAGGCAAGAATGGTAAAAATTTGGTGATAAATTTTTTTGAAATTACTTAAAAATGAGAAGATGTCATAGAAATCTAATTCTTTCTACTTTTCAATTTTAATAATTATAATAAATAAAATAAGTAACTAGTAAGCTAAATATATTGATAGACAAACTTGTGCAGTGCATTGTTTTGAGTATTTTTACAACCACCATCTCATTTCATGTTTGTAAGAAATTCTCATTTCTGAAACAGTCCTATTAGACCACCAGCACAAAAGAAAAAACCAAAGCATCAGACAATCCCCAATAAAGTTTCTCCATCATATCTTTTGGCAAGTTTCTATACTTACAATAGTATATATGCTATTATGGGATTCTATACTTAGGAAAGTTTTATAAATGTAATGGAAATACCATTAGACCTAAAATGTTGGAGAAAACAAAGTACTATGAAAAATTTTCAACCAATGAACCAGAAATTGCTTGCTTTAAAAAACTGGATACCTTTAGTACGTGGATATAAGGGTGTTGGACCATGGTAAAAGACTAAGTTCTAACTGCCATTATTTATCTTTCTCTATATATCTATATATGTTCTAAGTAACATGTTATGAAAGATTTTTGTTGTTTGTTTTAAGATTTTTGCCATAGAGCATGTACACTCGCTGGAGAGACAGAGAGAGTGAGAGGTTAGGTGAGAAATCACCTCCATCACCCCCAACCATGGATGGCTATACCATAATGCCTGCTCCTCCGTTCTCCTCCTGGGAGTTTGGGCATGGACATCTGTGCACCCGACATGAGTTTCAAGCTGCTGGATCTGGAACTCAAACTGCAGTTGGCCATGTGGAATCAGCACCTTAAATACCAGGCCACCCTTAGAGTGATTTTATTAATTTTTTCATAACCTCACTCTTACTTGGAGACAGAGCTATAATTTAAGCTTCAGTCCATTTTCAAAGCCAAATGCTCTCTATACTTTTTCTTGGTTGACTTGACGTTGAAATATATGCATATTTAATGTGATCTACTCAGTGGATATAGTTAAAAATAGTAAAAGATTTGAGTATCACTTTAAAAAATGATTGCAGGGGACCAGCAGGTGGCATGGTGGTTAAGGCGTTGGACACTCCCACATGGCTGACCACAGTTCAAGTCCTGGACTGGTGGCTTGCTTCTTTCTCTTTCTCTCTCTCTCTGTCTCTCTTTGGTCAAATTAAAATAAAATGAATGAATAAATAAAATTAAATAATAATTAAAAAATTATTGCAGGGCCAGCAGTTGGTGTGGTGGTTAAGGGCGTTGGACTCCCACATGGCCAAATGTGGTTTGAGTCCCAGACCTGGAGGCTTGCTTTCTCACTTTCCCTCTCTCTCTGTCGCTCTGTCCCTCTCTGGTCAAATTAAAGTAAATAAATGAATAAGTAACTAAATAAAAATAGGTTAAGTTAAATAAAATAACTCTTAAAAAGAAAGAAAGAAAATTGCTATAGTGCACATGTTCTCACTATAGAAAGAGAGAGAGAGAGAGAGAGAGAGAGAGAGAGAAAGTGAGAAAGCACTTCCTCGGACCAATGGCCATGCTGCAATTCCTTTTCTTCCTTCTCCTCTCAGGATTTTGGGCATGCATGGACATGTGCCCCTTATGTTTCTCAAGACACTGGATCTGGGACTTGAACCATTCACTTGGCTATATGTGCTCTTGCTGCCCCAATCACCACCCTCTGGTTAGCCCCTTAGGCATCATTTTTGTACCACAGAACCCCTTAGTGGGTTTTGGAATCTGAATAACCTAACAACTGAGTTAGTTTGAGGCAACACTGAAGAAAAAGCAGGAAAGGAAAAAGAAGAGGATCCCAAAAAAGTTTGACGTAAGAAGACATGGAAACAAATAGGCAGGTATTATGTAACTCTGAAACTAGAACACATGTATTTATGTGTAATGAGAAGACCACACTGACCTAGAAAACACAGAGACATTGTCTAAAAAAGCTCTGCGAGGTTGTCAGTGTGAGCCTGGAAAAGTTCATGATCTTGCTATTCAGTGTTTCTGTCCATAATGCAAGAAAAATAACCCAAGGGTCTCAAATGTCTCCTCCACCTCTGAGATGAAATGAATCTGTTTCTGTATCAATTAGAGGACTATGTAACTGGCACAAAATAAGCACACACAGCCTTTGCCAAGTGAATTCCCAGTTTGTCTATAACTTATGATCTTCCTTTTCTATTTCTTTTTCAAAATTACTGATATGTCATATTTAAGGCAATGCTTTAAAGGGTCCATGGACCATGATGCTTTCTCTTGGTTTCTATAAACTTCCGGTTTCACTTCTACCAGGCATG
The DNA here is from genome assembly GCA_026018925.1 of Tupaia tana. Lineage (NCBI taxonomy): Eukaryota > Metazoa > Chordata > Mammalia > Scandentia > Tupaiidae > Tupaia > Tupaia tana. Next base: position 35,423,560 of record JAKSZU010000020.1, on the reverse strand, counting down.
CACTCCATGTTGAATTTTAGTGAGGTCAGTATTAATAGGCCAAAGACTGACTGAGTGCCCGACATGACCACTCAGTCCACTGTAGCATGTGTTCCTCTCAGAAACACCTTACACATAGGGTTTTTTAATGTGAATAAATATATTGTATGACTTCTGGTCTACACTTAAGGAAACAAAAACAAAAGTTGTGAATCAGTCAAAATCCCATAGAGGGCAGTATGGTTTTAACTGTCTCAGTATTAAATTCTACTTCTTGGTAAAAAAAAAAAAAGAACTCTATTTAAACCCGTAGAAACAAAAAATGAAATGGTGATTACGAGGAGTAATGGGAGAGAATTGTAGGTAAAATAAAAAAATGTAGGTAAACATATAAATAAAGGAAAGGGTAGGGGGGATTTTTTATTATAAATTAATATGCATGATTATAAAATATTTAGCAACTACCCAAGTGAAAATAAATTTTAAATTATTCATTACTTTCAAGTTTAAACAGAACCATTTCAATGTTTTTTTATACTACTAATATCAGATTACTTAATTTTGTATTGATATTTTCTTAATGTCATATGATATTTATCTAGTGTGATTGAATTCTCCGTGTATTATTTTCAATGACTGACAAAATTTCCTTCATAAAGATACATGTTAATTAATTTAAACTCTTCAGCTCTTCCTTGAGTTTTAGGTAAATTTCAAGTTTTCATTATTAAATGTTATGATAAGTATTTGCATATAAATTACTGTTGATTTCTGAATATTTCCTTACAATACATTCTTAAAGTGGAATTAATGAGTGAGAAGGTATTAACATGTAAATATTCTTTATATCAACCTCCAAAATACTTTTTAGAAAGTATTTATGTATGCTTGTGTGATCATAGCTCTGAGGACATTAAATTATGTCCTTAACTTTATTTTTTACTAGGAAAACATCTCATATTAATTTGTATTATTAAAAAGCATTGGAAGAATAATATTTCAAAACTAAAAATTCCAAGTTATCTCAGAAAAATACAAGAATAAGTGGTACACAGAAAATAAAGAGGCCAGCAGGTGGCATGGTGGTTAAGGCTGGACTATTACATGGCAGTCCACAGTTCAAGTCCCAAACCTGGCAGTTTAAGACTCATGCTATAGCTGGGACCAGCAGATGATGTAGCAGTTACATCACTGGACTCCCATGTAGTCGACTGCAGTTCGAGTCCCAGATCTGGTGGCTTAAAACTCACTCCAGGCACATGTGCATGCGTGCCCAAAATCTTGAGAGGAGACTGGAGGAGAAAGGATTGCGGCATGGCCATCCCCCCAGGGGGGTGATTTCTGACTTTCCCTCTCTCTGTCGCTCCTTATCTTTCTTCAGCAAGTGCATGTACCCTATGGCAAACTAACTAACTAAATAAATAAATGCAAATAAATAAATAAAATGTAAAAACGTTTCAGGTGAGCTGTGGTGGCACAGTGAAAACTCAAGGCCCCACAAGGCTGAGTCACATTAAAAGGCCCTGGGTTCCTATCCAGAGGTCTCCCTGTACACTCTGTGCTGGCATGTGTGCACTCATGATCCTGACGGGCTGACGGAGAAGGGAGGAAGAGGATGAAAAATATTTTTAAATATCCAAAAACTAATATCTGAGTTGAAAACTGTGGCATATATATTTTACGAACTATTACTCAGTCATAGAAAACAATGAGACTAGGGGTCGGCAGGTGGCGTGGTGGTTAATGTCGCTGGTCTCCCACATGGCCAATCACAGTTCATGTCCCAGACTTAGTGGCTTTCTCTCCTGCTCTCTCTCACTCTGTCCCATTAAAATAAATAATAAATTTAAATAAAATAATTAAAAAAAAGAGCCAATGAGAACCTCTTGTTGGATTCAAAGTGGATTAATATAGAGGATTAAATGTTAAGTAAAGAGAGTCAGACTTTGAAAACTATGTATCCCCCTAAATAAGTACTGAATGTCTGCACTCTATGGTAGAAATGGAAAGATCCCAAGATATGATAGCAGAGAGGAAAAGTGTAGATACCAGAGACTCTAAGGGAGGGCAGTGGGTGGGAGGGGCAAAGGGAAGAAACATTTAGCAGACAAAAAATGTAAAGTTATCTGTTGGAAAAAAAAAAAAAAAAAACCTTTCTGTAACTTTCACTTTATAGAAATAAAAATTTTAAAAAATGAGCAATAATAAGAAAATAATAATCTTATTGGAGTGGAAAGAAAGAATGGAGAAATGAGAAATATGCTTTCCTGAGATAAGTGATTGAGACTGTGAGAGTTAGTATAAAAAATAGTTTCAAAGTTTAGCTAGACTGCCTACCTGACTTTAAAAACACTGATATCACTTCTTGTTGCTGGCAAGGCATTGGATAAGTGCCTCAGTTCCTTAGTAGTTAGATGTGTAATTACACCTGCCATTTAGGATTGCTGTGAGGATCGAGCTACAGATTATAAATGATTAATTATGATCCATAGATAATATAGGTCATTACCACTTAAAGCATGTACATCGATTTGCTCGTTCAATGCTGTTAATGCTATTTTCCTTTAGTTGAAGAGCCATGGAGAGACGTGTGTCTCGTCTCAGTATGAGCCCCAGAAGGGAAGGCAACAATTATGTGATGAAAACACACAGTACGATTTCCAAATTAAAAAGGTGACAATGTGGAGTGAAAACCAACAAAAGTAGGGACTGAAAGAAAAAAAAAAGATAAAAGCTTTAAATAGTAAAGTAGATTAATAAAATTATAAAATTAAACGAAAGAATTAAAATGTGGAAAAGAGAGAAACAGACCCTAAAATTTTCTGGATCATACTGCAATTTCGAGGCTATGTCATTGCACATTGGTCAAAACTCAAAGATGTGCAACACAAAAGTAAACCCTAAGGTTAGCTATGTAACTCAGTTCACAATAATGTATCAACATTGGATTATTAACTGTAATACAGATACTACTTGTGTGAGCTGTAACAGCAGGGGAAATGTAAGTGGAAAAAGGGCTGTTTATAGAAATTCTGTATTTCACACTCAACCTTTCTGTAAAGCTAAAAATAGGTGGGGGGAAGCATACTTAATTAAAAAAAAAGTGTGAAAACCTTTGCTGGATTTATATGCACTACTTAGTAATAAAAGATCCTTGTCAGTCATATGACATATAAATTTGTTACCTTTTACTATATTATTATTGCTTCTTTGTTATTTTCTAAAGATATTATCAAGTCCTTACAAACTTAAGTGTTATTTTTTAAAAAACATAATTTCACACTTTAGTAATTCCTAGAAGTAAGCAAAGTCAGGTATTATGTATGTTTTATGGATTACATCATCATGTCTGAAAACAAGCAAGTTGTTGAATGAAAATGAAAACTAATTCTTTCAATTTCTTGGATCTTGAACACAGTTGTGTTATAATTATGAAAACAAATATTTTTCTGAAAAAGTGATAAACATAACAAACTAAATAAAAACAATAAAAATGAAAAATATACTTATTAGTCATGAAAGAAATTGAGAATGGGTGATAATCTCCCTTAAACATTCATATTCTTGGGGCCAGCAGGTGGCATAGTGGTTAAGGCACCTGGACTCCCACATGGCAAACAGAGGAGGTTTGAGTACCAGACGTGGCAGCTTGAAATTCATGCTGGGTGCATGTGTGTGAGTGCCCAAATTTCCAAGAAGAGAATGGAGGAGAAGGGATTGTGGTGTGGCCATCCGCCCCCTCCCCCTAGGGGGGGGATTTCTCACTTTCTCTCTCACTGACTCTCTACAGTGAGCATACGTGCCGTATGGCAAACACCTTTTTTTTTTAAAAAAAAAAAAAAGGACATGTTTTAAACTGCATTTTGAAAAATCTGGCTTGATGTTATTTATTAGAATGAAAGCAAATGAAAATCTTCAAGTAAATTCAAGAGAGAGAGGTGGGGAAAGAGAGAAAGGAGGAATAACAACATTAAAGTCAGAAGGTGGATTCAGGATCAAAAGCATAAGCAGAATACACAGGAGCCTGCATGTGTCGATAAAAGGCACATTTTGCGAAGAAGAAACACAGTCATGGGATGTGTGTGACAAACTACAGCAGCTAAGTATAAAAAATAAGAACTCTGTATTAGGACATTTGCCACTAGACAAAAATATAATTACAATCAAACCTTTAATATAATTCTTTTGCAGTTTGAGTAAATCTAAGCACCTCATGAAAATTAAGTCATTTAATTCTCACTATAATATGAAGTGGACTTGATTATCATCTCTTTTTGCAATTGAGAAAAAGTACAAAAAAATTAAACAAACAGGTTCTGTTTGTTTGTTTTTCTTTTTCTTTTCTTTTTTTTTTTTTTTTTTTTTTTGAGAGGTTTTCGCTATAGGGCACGTGCGCTCGCCAGACAGAGAGAGACATAGAGACAGAAAGCGAGAAATCAGCCCCCAGGGGGGATGGCCACGCCGCAATCCCTTCTCCTCCATTCTCCTCTCGGGATCTTCGGCACGCACGCACATGCACCTGGCGTGAGTTCTAAGCCACCGGGTCCAGGATGCAAACCGTGGTCGACTACGTGGGAGTCCAGCGACATAGCCATTACGCTAACTGCTGGTTCCCTGTTTGTTTGTTTTTCTGAGAAATCTTATTTTAAAATGACAAATCCCCAGGCTGTCCCATGGCATGATGGTTAGGGAAACTGGATCCCATATGGCTTATCCTACGGTCCAACTCTCAGACCTCTGTGGCTTGAGAAACATTCCAGGCATGTGTGTGAGCTTGCCCAAAATACTAAGAGGAGGGAGAAACAGAGGAGAGGGGATTGTCGTGTGACTGTCCCAAGGGAAAGTGCTTTATTTCGCGCGCTCTCTCTCTCTCTCTCTCTCTCTGTTGAGTGACATGCTTTCTGGCAAAATTGAAAAAAAATATAAATCCCTACTAAGGTCGACTAAGGATAAAAGAAAAGAAGCAAAATATACAAGATTATCTTATAAAATATACAAGCAAAATATGTAAGTATCAAAATTTAGTGAAAAATAGGAGCAAAATTTGAACCGATCTCAGAAAAAAATTAGAGGAATGGATAGGTTCACAGCTGATTATATCAAAGATCTAAAGAGTAGACACTTCAGCTGCATTAAAGTAGCAGAGAAGTATTCACTATGAGAAAACCTACAGCTACAGATATTGGCTATGCATTTGATAGAATTGAGTAGGCATTTCTAGTAACTCCAAATAAAATTGTAATAAAAGTAATGACCTAAATTTAGTATTTGGCTATGTGTAAATAAAGAAATATTGATATAAATAACAAACGTTAGACCATTTTATTAAAGGACAAAGATTGCATGAAGAGGCCTATATTTAACATAATCTTTTAATTTTGTGGAGGAGAAGGGATTGCAGGGCAACCACACCCCACTGGGGGAGATTTCTCCCTCTCTGACTATCTATCTCTCTGGTGAACTGAGCACACATACCCTCTGACAATAATAAATATGAATGTAAATAAATAAAATAGATTTTAATTTGGGTTGGAGGTATACTGAAAGCAAAAGGGTAAAGAAGTAAACTAATATTAATGTTGAAAAAGAGAGTTTTACTTCTTTTTGTTGTTGATATGATTATATTCATCCAAGAGATTCTAAGAAATATTTTTTTTTAATTAATATGGAGCCAGCCAGTGGCATGGTGGTTATGGCCAACTGTACTATTTGTGTCCTGACCCAGCAGCTTGAAAAGCATGCTGGGTATGTGTGTGAGACCGCCATCAACCAGTGAGAATCCAACGACGTGACCGCTTCACCATCTGCTGACCTGGAGCAATATTAAATAAAGTGACTATTTTGTTGTAGAATACTTTTCTTTGTAGATTTACACACTTTTTTTTTTTTTTTTTTGAGAGGTTTTCGCTAGAGGGCGTGTATGCTCGCCAGACAGAGAGAGACAGAGAGATAGAAAGCGAGAAATCACCCCCCAGGGGGGATGGCCACGCCGCAATCCCTTCTCCTCCATTCTCCTCTGGGATCTTGGGCGGGCACGCACGCACACGCGCCCGGCGTGAGTTTAAGCCACTGGGTCCAGGACTTGAACCGCGGTCGACTACGTGGGAGTCCAGCGACATAGCCATTACACTAACTGCTGGTCCCAATTTACACACTTTTGAAAACAATTTTGAGTTTGTGGGAAAGAATTTTTCTGCCCCCACCCTCAGTTCGCACTCTGTAATTTAATAAAGAAGTAGAAATTTCTTATTCTTCATTACTGAATACTTGTTTCAACCAACACACCAAGATATACTAAACTGCTACTAATCTCCAAGTTATTTTATGAAATAATCACTTCTGATAATTTTATGATTTCATACACATTTTGAAGTTTTATGATGATAGGAGTAAAACATACACTTGATAAAATTCTTGTTTCTCAGCATCTGTACATTTCCATCTCTATGTATTTCGAGGCCGTGGACTTCGGCAGTGCTCCAGGTAATACAAATGTATTTATGCAAATATGAAAGTGTGTTCACTTATACAGGTCTAGAGATGTGTAAGTAGACAGTAAAGCATACTCAAAATAAAATCGCTAATGAGCGAGGAAAGCACTGGAGTCAAGTTTGTGAAAATATTGGTGCTCTTGAAGCAGAAATTCATTTTATTTCCACTTAGCATTGAGCTAGTATATTTCTGATTATTAATCATAACAACCATTCTAATTTATTTTTACTGCAGTTAGGGTAAAGTGAGGGAATTAGATCTGTATTTGTTTTGTTTTGTTGGAGATGTCATATCTGTAACCTATGTGGCAACGCAAAGAAATGTCCCTGCTTGGCATGTACTTTCGTAACAGTATTGAGATTTTTTCAAATTTTAATTTGGTCAGATAGAAAAATACCATACTGCAAAGCTTTCCAACTAATCAACCAAAGCACAAAAGGTGAAGACCTGTGAAGTATTGATTTTCCTTGTCCTCAGGTGGTCTTGCAGAGCCTGGGGAACATGGAAATCGACATGTTTGTCAAAGCCAAAAAAATCCTCAACTACTTATGCCAGCCTGCTCACAAATATTATTTCTAAGTGCTATATTATGAGAAGTCCCAGAACGCAATGCTGCCAAGTATAGAGAAGGCTTGCCTGATTTGCACAATAAATGTAGATTTGTATCTATTCACTACTTATCTTTCAGATATGAGGTAGGCTGTTACTATTTCAAAGTATGCCCTTAGACTGAGGAAACTCGAATCTGGCTAGCACCACAGTATCTGATTTTCCTTAGTAGAGTGCAATGAAGCATATCTGAAAAATGAAGTGTTTACTTAATAAGTCAATGAGTAAAAGACTAAAAATAGTTTTAAAGCTATTAAAATAAATTGTGGCTGAAACACCCAAAAGAGTAGTATTATAAATTTACACACACAACCCTACCATGTCCATGTAGCATCATCTGAATCAGGCCCACATGGGATATTTTACTCTTTAATTTACTGAAGTCTTTTTTCTGTCCAATAAACTGATATAATTTTCTCACATTGGCAATAATAAATACGAATGTAATGTGCACAAATCAGACCATAAAATTTCATTTCTGTTGCCAGATTTAACAGTAGACTCTCTTTTTCATACCTTTCGATCATATAGAAACAGTTTTTATCAGGACCAGTGGATGGCGTAATGGTTATGCTCTTGGACCCTCATGTAGTCGACTGTGGTTGGAGTCCTGGCCCAGCAGCTTCAAACTCATGCTGGGTGCATGTGTGTGCCCAAGATCCCAGGAGGAGAAGAGATAATGATGTGGCCATTCCCCCTGGGGGATGATTTCTCACTTTTTGTCTCTCTGTCTCTCTCTGTCACTCAGATGAGTACACATGCCCTATGACAAAAATCTCTCTCAAATTTTTTTTTTAATTAGAAAAAACCTCCACAGTTTTCACTACTGCATAAGTTATTACAAATATAATGGCTACTAAAAAAAAAACTACGTAGACATGCAGGTGGAAAGTAATAGTCAAATTTCTGTCCATGCCACCATAACTGATTTCTGTTCATCATTTTGGTGTTGTGGAAGTTAAAACTATGCCTCAACAAATTCAAAGTGTCATGGTACCCCAGGTTTGCTAAAAACATACAAATGTTAAATCTTCCTATGTAATCTATCGGATGCACTGAATGGTCTCTAAGGGTAACACTGTTCTTTATGTACAAGAGAAAGCAGTAATACTAGCTGTTTAATTGCTTGGAGATTTAACTGTTGAAGCTATGGGAAAAAGCCGTGTTTGGAAAGAGGAATTAAAAATTGTTTTCTTTTATATATGCTACTGAATCCACTAATGGGGTAATCAAATGAAGTGTCCTCTAGGGATGAAATGAAAGAACATTCCATATGCCAATCTGTTTATCTCCTCGGCCTCCCTTTGATCACATTCTACCCTTTTCCGTCTGTAGGCCTGGTTTGCATGCAGGTCAAATTACCTCCTTGTGTGTGTGTGTGTGTGTGTGTGTGTGTGTACATACACACACACATACATATACATATATATATATTTATATATATACACACACATATGTACCTCCTTTATATATACGTATATGTACCTTTATATTATACATATATGTATGTATATGTGTGTGTGTGTATGTATGTGTTTGTGTCTGTGTACGTATGTATGTGTGTGTGTTTGCCCTGGTAGGAGGCAATACCGTGATCCAATGATTGGACTGTTATTAGACATATCTGCTTTCACAGTGTCTCTTTAGACACAATACAAAAGAAAGTTTTTAACTGATCTTATTTACAGAAGAAAAAAAAGTCTACATAAGTTAGGTCAACATCATTAATAAAGGTGGGTGTCTTTCATTCATATGAAAACAAAACTGTCAAGGATTTCCCATTATTACTTACTTGATGTATTTTCCAAAAAGGAAAGTCAACACATAAGGCTTATACTTAAGCAGTAGATCTTAAATAAAAAGTTGTGCACAAATCAGGCCATAAAATTTGGAAGTTTTGGGACCAGCAGATGGTGTAATGGCTACATCACTGGACTCCCATGTAGTTGACTGTGGTTCGAGTCTCGGACCCGTTGGCTTAAACTCAGGGCAGGAGGAGGAGGGATTGTGGCTTGGCCATCCCCTCTAGAGGGTGATTTCTCGCCTTCTGTCTCTCCATTTCTCTGTCTGTCTTTCTGGCAAGTGCATGCACCCTATAGCAAGACCCTCTCAAAAAAAAAAAAGAAAAAAAAAAAAAAAGGAAGTTTTTCTACCGGTTTATGATTTCAAGAAAGATTTCTCTTTTTATGTATGCGCAATTGTCAATAACTCTTCATTATTTACTTTTAGGGTTTCTCTACCATCGTATACAATCCCACTCCTAGTTAATGATTTATAAAATATTTGTGTGCTTAAAATCCATTAAAGACATCTTAAAAATATGTCTAACTAAAAATTTTAAAAAACCCTGTTTTAGAAATGCACTTTAAGTTTCAATTACTTTTTTTCTTTATTCATAATAAATGGTATGCACATGCAGAGCCTGTGTCTGTTCATGGTGCCATCCACTTCTAGTTTTCCCACCCATAGGTCTTGAACTCTCATTTAAGTACCCGACCAGGCAGGGAGTTCGAATCTTGGTCAACTTGTGAGCTATGGCTTCTTCTGAGTGTCACATTACTGCTGTGCCACAGAGCCAGACTGTTTTGTTATTTTTAACTAGCCAGGCACTGGAATGTATTTATGATCAAAGTCAGAATACCCTATGCCTAGTAGTAAAAATAGCTGCTATTTATGATTTACTCAATGAGTTAGGAATTTTGCAAACATTAGTGGTCAACTCCCTAATACACTTCCCAGGTGAGAATTGCTTTCCTAATATATGAGAGAGGCGACCAGGATTCGGAGATCTTGTTAACACAACCACAAGTGATTCAGTCTCAGCTAATGGAGCAGAAATGGGAACCCAGGTACATGTGAACTCAAAGCCTACAGTCCTCTTTTTCCCACTGTGTATGTACAACTGCTAATTTTGTATCATTTTTGGAGCCAAAAAAATTGTATCTTCCAGAGGTTCCAGTGTCTCATTTGTGACTGTATCAAAACACAAAACAGCCCTGCTCTCTATTTTCTTGCCCCTGGTCCACACCACAAAACTAACCGGGAGTTTGCCAAACAGATTGCTCGCTGGCAGCGTGGAAAGCATGAGTAATTCTTTGCTCTGAACAGGGTCAGTGAGTTTTACCGACTAAACGGGGTTTGATCTCTTCCTCCCATTATCTCAGGGTCATGCTGCCTGTGCGTTTTTGCCCTTCTGCAGTAAGAGTAGAGAAGGGAGCACTCTCTCATCTCACTCACCAAAACCAGCCATCGTAACTAACTCAGTGTATTTACCTTCCAACCCGAGATCCACAAACCTGGTACTGTTTACTAAAAAATGTTCACAAATAGGTCTGGCCGCTGCAGTGACTGCTGAAAGCTGCTGCTAGACAGGTTGAGGCCATATGGAAGGTGCAGGTTCAATTCCTGTGCAACCCTAAAAAGCTGGGCAAGGCAGTACATGCTTAAAGTGTTAGCTACTGGGGAGGATAAGGCAGGGCAATTGCGACATAGTGAGGCACTGTCTAAAACAAACTACCTCGTATGTGTGCACACCCATACACATATCAGTGTTTGTAAATAAACATTATTGGAGGCCAGCAGGTGGCATAGAGTTTAAGGCAGCTGGATCCTATATGACTGATGAAGTTGTTAGAGTCCCAGACACCAAGCAGTTTGCAAAAAATGCTGGGCACGTGTGTGTGTGCCCAAAATCCAGAGAGAATGGAGGAGAAAGAATGGCAACATGGCCATCCCCATAAGGGGAGATTTTTCACTTTCCCTCTCTCTGATTTTCTCTCTCTGTTTCTCTCCAATGAGTATATGCACCCTACAGCAAACAAAAGCAAAAATCAAAACCAGAAAAATAAACAAATTATTGGAATAGGAGAAAGGGATACCAACAAGTCTGACATCTTCCTCTTCTTTTCCCATTCTTTCTTAATCTGGAACACAAGAGATTTACTGAGCACCTGCTGTCACTGCTAGTCACTTTGCTAAGTGGTATGGGCGATAAACAGAGTACAAGGAAGAATAAAGGCTAAAAACGGTTTCAGTTGCATGGGTTATGAAATGTACTATGGTGGAGAAAAAATATCATTGGCGACTCAAGGTGACTATTGCTTTACTTGATCTGGTTGTTACACACTGCATGCATGCTTTACAAAAACACCCTGGGCCCCACAAAGATGGATGGTGATTATGTGAAAACCAGAAAGTGCAATGAAAAAGAAAATAACACGCGGTTCGCGTCCTGGACCCGGTGGCTTAAAACTCACGCCGGGCACGTGTGCGTAAGTGCTCAAGATCCCGAGAGGAGAATGGAGGAGAAGGGATTGCAGCGTGACGATCCCCCCTGGGGGGAGATTTCTCGCTTTCTGTCTCTATGTCTCTCTCTGTCTGTCTGGCGAGCGCACGCGCCCTATAGCGAAAACCTCTCCAAAAAAAAAAAAAAAAAAGAAAAGAAAAAAAAAAGAAAATAACATATGTATTATGAAAAACACTGAAAACAACAACAAAAAAAACTGGTTTAGAGAAAGGGCTATGCAAGTGGCAATCAGTTTTCTTGATTCCTCCCCCATGCTTATATTAGTTTACTAGGGCCATGATAACAAAATACCACAAGCTGGGGGCATAAACAACAGAAACTTGTTTTCTCACTATCCTGGGGGCGGGAACATCAGGACAAGGTGTCTGCAGTGTTAGCTGCTCTTTTCTTCTGGGCTGGCAGGCAGGTGCCTTCTTGCTGTGTTCTCACATGGCCTTTTCTTGGTGTGCACCATTTCCGGTGTCTCTTAGAAGTACAGTAGTGTTATTGGATTAAGGTGCCATCCTTATGACTTGGCTTAATCTTAATTACCTCTTTAAAGGTCTTATCTTCAAGTACAGCAATATTAGAGTTAGGGCTTCAACACATAAATTGGGGTGGGAAGGAGCTGATACAACCCACTCCATAAACAATAGCCATTACAAACACAGCTATAATAGTGCAGTAGAGAGAAGCCAAAGTGAATCAAATAGCATAGACATGGTAGTTAGGAACATGCTACTGTAGCCAGAAGTTCAAATCCCAAGTCTACCACTTCTTAATGAAGTTAACATTGTTCAAGTTTCTTTTTACTTCTTCTACTTCTTCTTTTTTTTTTTTTTTTTTTTTTTTTTTTTTTTTTTTTTTTTTTAAGGTTTTTGCCATAAGGCACATATGCTTGGGGGAGAGGAGAGAGACAGAGAGAGGGAAAGTGAAAAATCACCCCCCACCATGGGGGATGGCCTCTGCTGCAATCCCTTCTCTTCCATTCTCCTCTCAGGAATTTGGACACATGCAAGCACTTGGTGTGATTTTCAACCACTGGGTCTAGAACTCAAACCACCGTCAGTCATGTGGGAATCCAGCTGTCTTAACCACCTCACCACCTGCTGACCCGGTCAAATTTCTTAATTTCACTGTATCATTCCTTACCTTTAAACAGGGGCAATAAGACTACCTTCCTTGAGGCCAGCAGGTGGCAGGGTGGTTCCCTGATGGACTCTCAAGTGACCAGCTGCAGTTTGAGTCTTGGATGTGGCGACTTGCAAATCTTGCCAGCCACATGGGCATGCCCAAGATCCCAGGAGGAGAATGGAGGAGAAGGGATTGCAGTGTGGCCACCCCTTATCCCTCGACCCCCTACCACTCCCCCCACCCAATTCCTCACTTTCCCTCTCACTGTCTCTTTTCTCTGGGCAATCAAGGTGGGCCCTGTGACAGAAACTTTAAAATAACATAAAAAGGGGCCAGCAGATGGGATACCAGTTTGGTCACTGGATTCTCACATGGCAGACGGTGTTTTGAGTCCTGGGCCTGGTGGCTTCAACCTCACATCAGGGGTGTGTGTGCCCAAGATACTAGGAGAAGAATGGAAGAGAGGATTACGGCGGCCATTCCCCTGGGGAGTGATTTTCACTTTCCCTCTGTCTCTGTTTCTCTCTCTGGCCAAGTGCCTTAAGGCAAAACCTCTAAAGTAATGATAATGATAATGATAATAATAATAATAATAATTTAATTAATTAATTAAAAGAGTACATTCTTCCGGGCCAGCAGGTGGCATAGTGGTTCTTGTGGTGGACTCCCACATAGCCAACAGGGGTTTGAGTCCCAGACATGGTTGCTTAAAACTCACCCATGGCACCCGTTCATGAGTTCCCAAATTTCCTAGAGGAGAATGGAGAAGAAGGGATTGTGAAGTGGCCATCCACCTTGGAGGAGGGAGAGTGATTTCTCACTTTCTCTGTCTTTCTCTGTCTCTCCCAGTCAGTGTACCAGCCCTATGACAAAACTAAAAAATAAAAAAATAAATAAATAAATAAAAGTACCTTCGTCTAACGGTATTGTCAACTGCTTGATATCTAGTAAGTTAGTAAATTTAAATAATTGCTGGCTACCAGCGGTAGCTGAGTGGTTTTAAAGATGATGTCAGTCCTCTTTGCGGTGCTCCTCTGTGTTCTCTAGATAAAGCAGCAGGAACTACTGTGAAAATAAAATGAGAGAGAAAACGAGTACTTTACTGGAGAGGTATTAACATATACCAATGTTTCTTAATTTAATAGTTCATTTTATATAATGGTTGTAAAGATGAGCGTGATGCAGAGAAAGACACTTGAGATTCCTAAACCTGTAGCTTCCCCTATTCTTTCTACCCATCTCCGCGGAGCACGTGCACGTGTCAGAAGTCGGTCCAGGCGCTGCGGAGACAGCAGTGGGGGAATCCAGAGAGACGCTGCTCTCCGGAAGCTCCCGTTGTAGGAGGGACACCCATGACTTCCACATCTAACACCGACTTCTAGAAGCGCGGACAATGTGCCTCGCCAAATAAGGGGGGAGAGGCCAGCCTGCACACAACGCCACGCAGCGAGTTAAGAGGAATGCGTGGCGCCTGGCTGGATTGCAGCGCACCAGCCCTGCAGGGCTAACTCGGGCCGTGCTGGGTGTGCTGCCCTGACCCCGGCCTGCCAGCCTTGACCCCAAACCCCGGGCCCAGCGCCGGGTGCTGCCCCGCCCCGCCCGCAGAGGCGCGGGAGGGAGCCCCGACGCCCCGGACGCCCCACTGGGCCGGCCGAGCGGTGGCCGCCAGCGTCTTCCCGGCCGGCCGGGCGAGCACTCGCGGCACCGGATTTGAAGTCGCGTTGCTCACCTAGAGGCGGAGCGCCGCAGGGTCTGACCCTGCCTTCCCGCAAGGAGCCGGGATTCGCCAGCCTCGGGTCCTGGCCGGGATCGCTCTGAGTGTGAGTGACTTTGGCTGGGCCCGGGTGTCTCCCGGGCCACGTCACCCGCTTGACAGTTTTGCACCAAATTCCAAAGGGGGCGGCGCTCGGCCGGGGCGCAGAGCGTCACTGCGAGTTCCCAGAGATTAGAACTCGCCTCTCCTAGCTCCTCCCCTCAGTCCCATTTAAAGCTCCCTCGGGCTTTACGGAAAGTTTGTAAGGGGGCTCAATTTCTGCAGCACCTTCTACCACTTCAGGATGGTAAGTGAGGAACTAGCGTTAGCTAGTCCAAGGGCAAAACCCGGGGGCTCTGAAAGCTAAGAAGCTTTGCATTTAACATTTTTTAAACCTTGGGAGCAAGATGTTTTAGCTACCTGCCAGTTCAGATAGGTCCTCTTTGGTGCCCTGTCTCCCTTTCATCATCATCTGTTTTCTCCTGGCTTCCTCACTCCCTCTCGCTCTCTCATCCTTTGTATCTCTCTCATCCTCTGTATCTCTCTCATCTTGTCCCCTCTCTGTTATCTCTGCTGTCCACACTTTCTCCCCAACTTTCCATCTCTACCTGCACTCACCTTTCTTTCCACCTCTTCCTCTAGATTAGGCTCATATTTGCAAATGCTTGGACTTGGGCTAGTCTAGGCAGATGGGGGGGGTGGTTGTTTTCTTCTCAGGTGTCAATTGCATAATAGCTTAGCTCCATTCTAATAATAACCTCAGAAAGTGTCTGCAAACATGTTTTTAGAATAAAAGAAAATAGCACTTGATAAACTGTTGGCTGTGCTTCCTCCGTCTGCACGGACCAAGCTGGACAGAAGGAGACTTTTTCAAACTTAACTTACCGGGAACATTAACAAAGTGGGGACTCAGTTGACTTCACTTTTTTTCCCCTTCTTTTTGTTTTCTCTGTGTTTATGTTATGCCCAAGAAAAGTCCTCAAGTCAATAAAAGACTTGTAGTGGTCAAAAAAGAGTTTGTCTAAAGCTGAGCTCTGCTGAAATGAATGGCTTTTACCTGATTAAACATTGACAAATAATTAGGAATGGGCCGTTGTACAAATTAACCCAGGGAGGCTGCATACCTGCCCCGGCTTGGAAATTTGGAAAGACTGTGTGTGTGAGGTTTAGGGGTGGGGGCCAGGAGGGTGTTCACTGAGTCAGAACACAGTGGAGACTACATGCCAGGTAGCTGGTGTTGGCAAGATAACTTGGGAAGGGCATTGAACCCTACTCATGGAAAGAACCAGAGCTTGCTCTCTGCTCCAACCAACTGCCTTTAGTTTAGGCTGTAGGTTTACTTGGAGTGATTGACGCTGCCGCACTTGATGTTGGGGATAAAAGTTAATGACTTCTAGGACAATGTGAGACACAGAGAGGAAGACAGATCAAATTCAGATCATTATAGCATACACCAGCGTGTTGGTTGGAGGAGGAAAGGAGAGAGGAGGCAACTCTACAGTTCAGAAACTAGAATAAGGAGGTTAGTCTATAATACCATGTTCTGTTCATTTCAGCCCTAGCATGTCAAGCTCTTTGTTTTCCATGTTCTGAGAAATAGAATTAAAACATTTGCTTGAGAGAACCAAGTAGTTCTTATGTCATTGAATTATCAAATAAAATTCCTTTTACTCAGATCTAGAGTAGAGTAGCCTATTAGATGAACTTGGCATTGCAACAGAGAACAATCCTGGGTATTGACAAATTCAATTCAATCCATCTAATGTCGGGTCTGTTCTTTGCTCAGAAGACCTAAGGAAAAGCAGTACTGGGTAAACCAAGGCACTGATTCCTTTTTAATCATTATAATTTGGCCACTCAAAAAACCTTTAATCTGGATCTATACTTAACACCTTTTCTAGTTTTAGACTCACTGTAAGTAATCTCTTTTCTCTCATCCCCTTTTCCCTCCAAATACCCATCACCCCATATCCTGGGACCCCTACCCACTACTCCTTGCACTGAATTTCACAGAACACCGTTCTGCCTTGCCAAGACCAGTACTTTGTAGGAGGCCAGAGCTGTAATTGCCCGTACTCCACTACAACATCAGAATCTAGTGTTGACGTTTCCACGGAGACTTGGGTCTCTTTCTGGGCTGCTGGTCTCCTGGACAACAGAGAGCCCCAACAAGCACCACAGGCACAGGGTAAGTTCTGCTCTTCTGCTTTCTTGGTAGATCTGGAGTCCTTTTCTAGTGCTAATGACTGGAAAGCATCATGGGCTTGGTCTCTCTAAAATAAGCCGTGATACCAGCCATTTATGTAAGACCAAAGTCTCCTGAATTTTAAAGCCATGAGCTTGCTGTATTGTGCTTGCCAGATAGTGAAAATGGGATTTTTTTCCCCCTTGCCCAACGTGTGTTTTCCTTTACGCTTTACAGTTCTTGGAGACCCTCAAATAAGTGAGGGAATTAACTGGGACTAGGTTTATAAACAACCGTCCAGCAGGATGCTTTGGGAATCAAGATATCAGTTGGAGCATTTTCTTTTTTTTAATTCAGGGAAGTTCACTTTATTATGATAGAAAAGCAAGAAGAGCTACTAACTTTGTTTTTTATACCATAGAGGAAATGCTATAGACACAGAATTTTGTCTTATTAGTGGAAAAATGACTCCCTTTTACACAAGAGACTTAAACTTTGGAGGGAATTATAACATTGATGGAATATTGCATATTAAGGTTGAACTGGAGTTTCATTAACAGTACTTAAAGGAAGTTCTGCTTTAACACTCAAGTTCTGGAGTGTTTTCTAGAAAAAATCTCAGATACATCCGAATTAAATATCGTACTATTGGTTCTGCAATATAATTTTTATTATTTGAAGAAAAGACACAAACAAAAAACAAAAGCCTAAAGTATTGAAACACACTTAAGTGTCAGGGAGGAAGTTGTTCAGTTTTAGCTCTCTCTTAGAAACAGTAATAAAAACAGAATGCCTACTAATGTGAACCCCAACTGTTTAAAAACGTTTGTCTTATGTCCTTATTCACCATTTCACTTTAATCAAAATAGTTCAGTAACATCAGTTTAAGGAGATAAACTTATTATTTTTGACAGCGATATCACTTACTATCAAACATGGAAAAAAGCAACAAACAAATAAACAAAAATACCTCTTTGGAAAAGCATTAAAAAATGCAGATGAAAACAGCTTAAACAAGATACAGGTTCAGTTTTGAGATTTGTCAAGTTCTTCAAGAGAAGCAAAGCCCAAACTATTTTTAAGTAGAAAGTGCTACCACACAGAATGTTGAAGAGAGTGATCACTTCACAAAATCAGATTTTATTATAGAGTCAAATACTCTATTTTCAAGTGCTAGAGCTTGGAAAGGAAAAGGAAGCAGGACCAGCACAGTGAGGTTGCCATGCTACACTTTTTAGAGAGGGGGCAGAGTCAGTAAATGTTTGAATGGATCAATGATGCAGACAGGACAGTTTTATTACTTTACCAGCAGGGTTACATATATTAGGGAAGAATGTGACACCCTTAGCTCTTAAAACATTCACCTCTTTAACCACTTTGGTATATAATACTGACCTCTCCCAGCTTGCTGTCCTGTTCGGTAAACTCTAATGTTTTTGTTTTCCTGTGTAGAAGCAATAATAACTATTTTGAAAATGTAGTTGAACCTATCCAACTTCCTGATGTGTTTATTACACACAACTGCAAGCGTGTTTTCTCAGCTAATCATTTGGTATTGCCGCACAGGATCATCCGGTGACTCGAATTTTCCTGTTCTGGACACATGCTCATGGGAAGAAGCTCAGCTTTTCTCTCAGCTCTACAGAAATAAGCAGGTAAGTGCAGGCTATGCTGCCATTCCACCAGCTCTCCCCACTGTTGCCTGACTCCCTTCCCTTTTCATTTAGTGTCAGCGTTCAGTTTGGAATCAGAGTGAGTGCTGTGTCTATAGAGAGCTGAAAGTGAGATCATCAAGGTCACAGAGAAGAAAAAAGCAAAGAAAGAAAACTGCCCAAACACTCTCGGAAGGCCTGCACTCAAGCTCTGCATTTGCCTGTTTTAGCTGCATGACCCTCTGAGGTCTCTTCTTTCTCATCACTGGAACATTTGTGCCACTTAACTCAGAAGGCCTTTGAGAAATTAAGCAATATAATGAGTATGGTTGTATTTTAAGATTATAAACTGAATTAACTAGTGGGTAGGAGGATAATCGTAATGAAAGGTTTTTATAGGGACCAACAGATGACATAATGGCTATGTCACAGGACTCTCATGTAGTCGACTGTGGTTTGAGTCCCAGACCTGGTGGCTTAAACTCATGCCAAACGTATGTGTGTGTGTGCCCAGGATCCCAAGAGGAGAATGGAGGAGAGGGGATTGAGGCGTGGCCATACCCCCTGGGGGGGGTGATTTCTCGCTTTCTGTCTCTCTGACTCTCTCCGACTTTCTGGCGAGCGCACGCGTCCTATAGCAAAAACCTCTCCATAAAAAAGTGGTTTTTTGTTTGTTTGGTTTTTTTCACAAATTTTGCTTTATATTCCATATTTTGTTTATTGTTGCTCCTAAACAATAATTTAATCTAATGGATATACAGACAAATCAGTTTGAGGCTGAGGGAAGTCAACTTACCTCTTTTATGTTTTCTTTTTTTAAAATGTGCAAGAAGTTGAGCAAACCCTTTCTAAAATCTTCTGCTGTATTTAAACAGTTACATG
The DNA here is from genome assembly GCA_026018925.1 of Tupaia tana. NCBI lineage: Eukaryota > Metazoa > Chordata > Mammalia > Scandentia > Tupaiidae > Tupaia > Tupaia tana. Next base: position 35,404,589 of record JAKSZU010000020.1, on the reverse strand, counting down.
TGGCTCCTTTGCCTCCATGCTTACTAGGTTCCCTTGCAGTTCTGATTTAAAAAGTCATATAATCTCTTCAAACATTTTAGAATGAATAAAAAATTCAGAGCAGAAAACTGAACAATCAGAATGTAGGGGAGTGTAGATTTGATTTATTTCTCTGAGGCCAAGGGCTCCCTGAGGTTGTGTTCATAAAACAAACAGAAGAATAATCAGGTTTAAACAGTTTAAGGAGCGCTGCATTATTATAAGCTTACAAAGTCAATACAGTGGACCAGCATTCACCATTGTCTGTTGTTTTCAGCTCCAAGATACTCTGGTGCAGAAGGAAGAAGAACTTGCTAGGTTACATGAGGAGAATAACCACCTCAGACAATACCTGAATTCTGCTTTGGTTAAATGTCTTGAAGAGAAGGCCAAGGTATGTAAGTAGCTCCTTTATAAGGAAAGAGCAGTGATCTGAGGAAGGAGACCACTTGCATAAAGCTCTTCGATTGAATGCAAGGAGTGTACAAAAAATATGTCTTGATCTACATTCGTGGGATGGATGGGTTCTTCCTAAGGAAATGGAGGCACTTTTACAAGAATTTCTCTGAAGTATCTAAATTGCAGGTTTTAGCCATACATTAGAAAAGGAGTTGCTTAATAATCAAAAGTTAGTCAAGAAAATTGCTGACACAAAAGAGCTTAATCAAAAGACAGTGTCAAAGGGATGGAACCAGATTGTGACTCAGATCTGAAAGATACTCAGCTTTTTAAATGATCCATTAACCTTCAGGGAAATCATTCTCACTTAGGGCCTCAGTTACTTTCATCTGTAAATTAATTAGCTAGAAAAACTTTTAAGAATCTGTCTAGATCTAAAATGTTATAAATACAAATATGACTGGAGCCCAGATTTCTTGTTTGAGCTCAGATATCCAAACAATTACATTGTCTTTTATACATACTTGTTATTATTTTTTAGTTTTTTTGTTTGTTTGTTTTTTGTTTTTTTTTGTCAGAGGGTGTATGCACTTGCTAGAGAAAGGCAGAGAAATAGATAGGAAAAGTCAGAAATCACTACTCAGGGGGAATGGCCACACAGCATTCTCTTTACTCACCGTTAGGGATTTTGGCTATGCACACATATGGGCATGGCATAATTTTTAAACTTCTGGGCCTGGGACTAGAACTCTGGTCGACGATGTGGGAGTCCAGCATCTTAACCACCAAGCCACTGGCTGGCCCCTACATTATCTTTTAATTCACATTTTTTTATACACTTTATTTTTGTAAGAGAGAGATTTTGCTATAGAGCACATGCACTCACTGGAGAGACAGAGACAGAGAAAGAGTGAGCGAGAAATCCTCTCCCCCCCCCCTTCACAGAGGGATGGCTACACTGAGACTCCTCCTCCTCCATTCCCTTCCTAGGATTTTGGGCATGCACATACATGTATGAGTTTCAAGCTCCCTGGTCTGGAACTCGGACCACTCAGTCACCCGTAGGGGATCCAGTTTCCTTAACCACTACACCACCTGCTGGCCCCATCATACACTTTTAAAGTGTCTATTTCTTTTTTAAGAATTATTTTATTTAACTTTATTTATTATTATTGTCATTATTATTTTTCAGTTTGATCAGAGAGAGACAGAGAGAGAAAGAGGAAGTGAGAAAGCAAGCCACCAGGTTTGAGACGTGAACCGTGGTCGGCCATGTGGGAGTCCAGCACTTTTAACCGCCATGCCACTTGCCGGCCCCTAAAGTGTCTATTTCTAACTCAAGGACACAGTCATTCTCCTTTATCGATGGTTTCTCTTTCTGTAGTTTCAATTACCTGTAGTCAACTGAGACCCCAAAATATGTGAGTACAGTAAATTAGATATTTTGAGAGAAAGAAAAAAATGGAGACCACATGTATATAATGTTTATTACAGTATATTATTATAATTGTTCTATTTCATCAGTAGTTACTGTTGTTAAACTCTTACGGTTCCTAACTTATAAATTAAACTTTATTGGGACCAGTAGATGGCATAAGGGTTACGTTATTGGACTCACACATAGTCGACTGCAGTTCAAATCCCAGACCAATGGCTTAAAATTCACATTGGGCATGTGTGCGTGTGTGCCCAAAAATCTCAAGAAGAGAATGGAGAGCAGATTGCAACCTGGCCATCTACCCTGGGGGGTGATTTCTCACTTCCTGTCTCTCAGTCTATCTCTGTCTCTCCAGCAAGCACATGTGCCCTATAGCAAAAATCTCTCAAAAAATAATTTAAATTTTATTATGGGTACCTATGCATAGGGAAAAAAACACAGTGTATGTAGGATGTGATACTACCCAAGGAGTCAGATATCCACCTGAGTGTCTTGAAACATATCCCCAACAGGTAAGGGGGGGACCTACCATAAATATTAGGTTGTCAGGAAAGGCAGGACGTATTTTTCTGTGTTTTTTATGCAAAAATAGGTCATGACTTTCCAGACAACCCAATAACTTGCTCTTAATCTCTTTTCATCCTTTCACCTTTGTTTGCTTTCACAGTATTTTATCTATTTGCCATTATGTTATCATTATTGCTTCTATACCAATCTTTAGACAAGCTACTTCATTTGATATAATTGAATCTAACCTAAGCTGCTGATTAGATTCTTGCTACTCTTACCAAATACAATCGTTAGAGAAGAAAAGACCTGAGCTCTGACTCCTTTACAACTCGGATAGCTTTGTTAAAAAAGGAACATATCTTATAGTCATTAGCCCGAGCTCCTTACTTTAATTTATAATATACATTATATTTAATAAAATACAGAAAGTGTATTTATTCAATTAACGAGTGATATTAATCAGGCAGTATTCTCTCTCTTAGTCTCAGTTTTCTCAAGATCTAGAATAATGTAATAGTGTATCTAATGGGGGCGCTATGAAAGTTACTGAAATGAGGGTGAGCAGTGTTGTCACGTGCTTAAATCAGGATTCTGTCTAACTTCTGAAGGCTTGGTTTTAAATCTAGGCTGCATGATAGTCACCGAGTCACTAGTACGTCTGTGCCTTAGTTTCCTCATTAGTGAAGATTCTAATTTCATCTATAGCCACTGAGATATGTTTGTACTCAATGATTTATAAGTTACAACAAAGGAGTTTATTTTTCATAAATTATAGCTCAATAAATGATAGTTGCTATTATTGTTATAATAACAACAACGATCGCTCTATAAAGTTGAAATCTTAAAGGCATAATCTACTCTGTACTTTTTTTTTTCTTTTTTTTTGGAGAGGTTTTTTTTTTGCTATAGGGCGCGTGCGCTCACCAGACAGACAGAGAGAGACAGAGAGACAGAAAGTGAAAATTCACCCCCCCAGGGGGAATGGCCACGCCACAATCCCTTCTACTCCATTCTCCTCTCGGGATCTTGGGCACACACGCACATGTGCCCGGTGTGAGTTTTAAGCCACCGGGTCCGGGACTCGAACCACTGTCGACTACGTGCGAGTCCAGCGACATAGCCATTACGCTAACTGCTGGTCCCTGTACAACTTTTTAAAAAGTAAAAAATATGAATTAGATTTTTCAGGCAGTAGCTTGTCGTCATAGGTTTTACCTTACAAGTGGAAGCAAATCGCACCAGTTTTCCTTGCGTGTGTAAACCGTAAAAACGTAGTCAATGTTTAAACATTCGTAGGAGGTGTAATTTTCAAACTTCACTTCCCTAGAAATTGCTGTCCTCAAATGAGTTCTCCAAAGCATGTGGGAAATTCAGGAAGGGGAAGAGGAAACCCAGAGAGCAAAGGTCCTCTTCTGCTGAGATTCCCCATCCCAAAAACGTCAAGCGAAACCTTGCTCGTGAATTTGCTAGCTGCGAAGAACAACCTGGGCCCCCTGTGGACCCCTGGGTCCTTCAAACTCTCGGGTTAAAAGACCTCGACACGATCGATGACAGCTTGCCAGCTAACTACAGTGCCCTCTCCTCTCATCCCGGAAGAGTCACCAGCACATTTTTCCAGTTTCCGAATGATGCAGGTGACGGTGACAATGTTCCCAGAGAGGATCTGCTGACTGACGGTGGGGGCGACAAGAAAAGCCCCTTGCACAGCACTGCCAGCCATGGGGGAGATTTTCACTTCCTTTCTCAACTTCCAAATCCCCCAGAGGGGCTGCAAACTCCTCCTTACTATACCGCTGATGTGTCACCCAATAAGACAGACATGGCCTTTTCCACCTGCCTGAGCCCTCACTGTAATGTGAAGACTCATTCCTTCCACCAAGGACAAGCCTTTGTGCGTAGAGATGAGGACGGAGGCTGGAAGTTTACCTGGGTCCCTAAGCAGTCTTAGTGACCCTTCTTCGATCACAAAGCACTGCCATGAACTCTGTTTACAAAGGCATCTCTTGCACTTGAACCTGACTGTGTGGGACAGAGTCTATTGCTCAGGCTGTTTCCTGCCACTTTAAAAGTCACAGTCGGTTACCTACGTAGGTCTGCAGGGAATGGCTTCCAAGTATCCATAATGAAACGTGCCTGTGCTTCTTACACCTAAATTTGGTTTGTTTACACACCGACTTCCAGCTGTTGACTTCCCAGCTTTGTCCTATGCTTGAAGAGGTATTTCTGATCATCTGTATATTCGTTCCTTCAAGACCTAGGTATACTTTTCCGATGACATAATACGTTTAACAGCTTCTCTTCTTTAGTTAAGCAGTTTAAATGTTCACAGTGCGTTTACTCTTTTGTCTTCCCTGATCTTTGTTCCTGAAAAACTGCTGTTAGAATGAGCCATGTTGCTTCAAGCATGTGTTCCTCGTGTTCACATAGCTGTGTGTGTGGTAGAAACACTGTCTTGACCAACACCACTACTGAAGACATAATTTGGATGTGAGCAATGTTATACCCAGGGCAGTTCAAAAACTTGAGTATGCCATTGTGGCATTGGGTGAGACTCTTAAATCAATGGTAACTCTACTGATAAACAGTACCAGTGAATTAGCTTTAAAAAGTAAAGAAAAAGTAAAGAGAATTAAAAGTTCCTTCAACATGCCTGTAGTATATTAACCTCTATTGATATATCGCGTTGTTTCTTTGTTTCTTTTTTTTGGAGAGGTTTTTGCTATAGGGTATGTGCGCTCACCTGAAAGACAGAGAGAGACAGAGACAGAAAGCGAGAAATAGCCCTCCAGCGGGGGATGACCACGCCACAATCCCTTCTCCTCTATTCTCCTCTCCGGATCTTGGGCATTCACACTCACGTGGCGTGAGTTTAAGCCACCGGGTCCAGGACTCAAACCACGGTTAGCTACATAAGAGTCCAGCAACATAGCCATTATGCCAACTGCTGGTCCCAACTGTTTCATTTTTGTTTTTTTTGTTTTGTTTTTTTTGAGAGGTTATTGCTATAGAGCATGTGCGCTCGCCAGAAAGACAGAGAGAGATAGAGAGACAGAAAGTGAGAAATCACCCTCCAGGTGGGATGGCCATGCCGCAATCCCTTCTCCTCCATTTTCCTCTCAGGATCTTAGGCACGCATGCATACGCGCCTGGCATGATTTTAATCCACTGGGTCTGGGCCTCGAACTGTGGTTGACTACATGGGAGTCCAGTGACTTAGCCATTATGCTAACTGCTGGTCCTCCGACTGTTTCTTAACCAATATGGCTCACATTAAAGTTTTGAAGCACTGTGGTAACGACACAAGTCATCATTGTAAACTACCCAGATACGGACAGATTCCTATTCCTGAAAGTATAGTCTAATCTAGACCAGCCACTGTCTCAGTTACTTATTCACTGGTTCATTTTTTCACATGTTAATTCTTTCATTCATCAGTCTACCCAGAATATTTGTAGAATGCCTGATACCTACTCTGTACCAGGCCCTGTGCTACGGTGTGGTGGTAAAATGTAAGCAGTCTAGACACTGTGGCAACCCTCATGAGATCTAGGTCACTCATCTGCTGTCTTGAGGAAGCTGATTTTCTTGTGTGAAGGTTCCTTTTCCCAACTACACAAAAGAGAAACTAGACCAGATAACATCTATTAACATTCTATGAATCGAGGCTGAGTTTGGTGAGCTTTATGTCAACATGGCCATCCCAGGACACTGCTAATTTTATTTTTGATGGGCACAGCATGTATTTTGTAGGGTGAACTTCATATAAAATTAAAGAAAATTTTAAAATGAATATGAGCCATTTGTAGATAACATTATAAATCATTGCTCTGGTCACAGTATTCTTTTTCTACCATGAACCCATTTTGCAAGTTAATTCAGTCTGTGTGAGAATGATTTGCATCTAAAAATAGATACATATTAATTTTAAGTAAGTGTAAATAGATCAAATGAAAACGCATCAAGAATGTCTCTCTAAATTTTTTTAAACGGTATTTTTAGTGATAACGCCAGTTTTCCTCTTTCTCATCCCCCCGGCTCCCTATTCTCCCAGAATACTCTGTACATCAGGTGGTTTCTGCACACACCTGAGTTAATGATGAAATTCACCATGTTGAACCCTATTCCCATTCTTTTCCTCTTTAACCTCTCAATATCTCACCTTGCACAATCAATGTTTTCAAGTTTATTTCATCTCTCTTTTCTATGAAAGAGAGAGAGAGAAGAAGAGAAAGAGAAAAAGATCACCTCCAACAGAGTTCTCATGGCACAACCCATCATGAACTCGAGCCAGCCAGGATGGTGGGCGCCTACCTGATATGCACAGAGAGATCTCAGGTGTGAACCTGGGACCGTCCCACATGACTCTGACATTGTGGAGCCTTGTGTTCCTGCTGTACTACTGCCCCCGGCCTGTTCAGAATTCCTTGTAACAAAGACGTGCCCTTTGTTCTTTGCTGGTGGTTTTATTTTGGTGATGTGAGCAAAGAATCTGTTTTATAGAATTGTGGTACCCAGTTTTCTTTGTAATCGATGAGGGGGAAATCAAAGAGTAATTAGTATGATTCTTTAGAGTATTGCCATGACTTAGGAAGAGATATAATGCATTTTATTTTCCAGGAAAGAGAGAGAGAAGAGAGAGGAAAAGAGAAGAGAAAAGAAAGAAAAAGGGAAAAAGCACCTTTTACATTCTAGTATCTGTGCCCTTGATGGGTGAAATGTCTCTTTTTAGAATAACAAATTTAAGAATTATAATTGATTGTACTTTAATATAGCACAAAATTGAAAAAGCAATATAGTTATTTTTCTTATCATCCATCTGTAAAAGAAAGCTGATCAGTTAACAAATGTTTCTTTTCCATCTTTATTGCCTTACCATGTGTTAAGTACCACGAGGAACCACACCGGCTTAGAACAGTACTTTTGGTACATATCCCAAAGCCACAGAAAATGTCCTTGGTTTTGATCGTTTTAAGTGAAACTTGGTCTCAGCTGCATTAAAGAAATTACAGCACAGTTGTTGTAAATGATAGCGTATTCTGATGTATACATGATGGTAGCATAGAGGAAAATTGCCACATAGTCTAACAATTATGTCTACAGACCTGTGATATTCATTGAAATTATGTATAGAAAATTAATTTGTTGATGTTGGAAAAATTGGAAATTTCTGTCATCTGGATGTATATTCTAACTTCTATGGTTTTACATGTCTGTCTAGTAAGATACTAGTTAATGCATTATTAAGGTAAGGAAGAAAATCACAACTGAATACTTTTTAAATGTGATGAAAATTTTTATATTGTATGTAACATTTTCCAATAATAGACTTTTCCCTCCTGGTTTGTAACCATAATCCTATTTATTTGCACCCCTTTTGTATGCTGTATATTGTAGACTAATATTTTCAGCATTTAGAGCTTCATGGTCTTTCCCTTCTCTAGGATACACTAATGAGGTTTCAGATGTTAAATAGCTTAGAGTTCAGTGTCTTTGGGGTACATTATTCTCTTACCCTAGCTCAAATAAAACCTAGAATCAACTATCAATTCTTAAAATTTGATGACACTTCCAGCGTTATCCTCCAAATATCTGAAAATAAATCATCATTGTATTTTGCTAGATTCTGGAAAAGAAGGATAATGGGAAGCCTCAGCCATCCAGGTGGGATTTAATGAAAAATTAATGAAATTACTTCATATTGGAATGATTTTAAACTATGATTTTGAAAAATTTGAAAAGAAATAATTCAAAAAATAGAATTTCTTTATCTAATTCAAGAAAATACGTTTTTAAAAAAGTGTGACAAATACATCCAACAACTGACCTGTGTTACAACTACAGAGGAATTTATAGAGTTAATACAATTAGTGACAGATTGTTGATAAGTACTATCTTCTTACCTATATTATCAGGACATACAATCATGTATTTGTTTCAGTTTACCAAAAGATTCACATAAGGCTAAATCAAATTGGTTAATGAACTACAAGTACATGGTATATTTTCTAACATTTTTGATATTTTAATTTACCTTTTAAATTAAATGAACATAACCTGACATCTCATCTTATATTGGATATCCTGCAAATATAAAATAAAATATAGCACTTAATATTTTAAGTGATATAATTTCTTTGTGATTTGAAATGTTTTAATTATTTGTAAGAGTCAGTTTGCTAATGGATTTACAGCAAATAAATAAATGACAAAAATGTATTTAATTCTACTTTTGGCCCTTATTTTACAATTTTCAGTGACTGGAGTAATGGACTAAAAAAAGTTTTTTGTATCTATCAATATGTCTTCTATAAATTTCATCTCATAGAAACAAATATGAACCTCAACTTCCAGATATATGAAATAGTAGTATTAGTAAAAACTGAGCTACTTAACAGATACAAACTGTGTCATGTTCTATCAAGTATATAAAAAAATGGAAAATCAAATTAGGTATAAATTATGGAAAACAACATAGATATGCTTAACAAAGCAAGAGAATAATTAGTTCATTTAAAGTTTATGTTTCAAGTATGGTCAGATGTATTAATACATGCTCAAGTTACGTCAAGAATCTGTTTGGGATTTCAAGAAGGCTGTCATTAGGAATGGCTTCTTGAATAGTGTGAAGAGTACATACCATATAAAAAAAGGATTACAGGGGCCAGCAGTTAGCGTAATGGCTATGTCGCTGGACTCCCACGTAGTCGACCGCAGTTCACGTCCCGGACCCGGTGGCTTAAAACTCACGCCGAGTGCGTGTGTGTGCGTGCCCAAGATCCCAAGAGGAGAATGGAGGAGAAGGGATTGCGGTGTGGCCATTCCCCAGGGGAGCTGATTTCTCGCTTTCTGTCTCTCTATCTCTCTCTGTCTGGCGAGTGCACATATAGCAAAAACCTCTAAAAAAAAAATGGCATTTCAGGAAACAGAATGGGACAAGCTCTGTGAGCTTGAAGAACAAGTCATATCTTATAAAATATTCTCTAGTTCTGTGACACTGTTCTCCTTCCTGTTAATAATCACCCCAGATTGAAGAAAGCCTGTTAAATGTTCTAGACTGGTGTCAGATACACCATGTAAAATGAAAAAACTGAGGTATCTGCTTATGAAAATTATGAGCACGATTCCCCTGAAGCCACTATATATAGGCCATATATCTCTAAAGAGAAGAAAGAGATACAGGACTTGCATATCAGGCCAGCAACCCACCTTACAAGGAGATTGTCTTGTTACCAATCACAGGTAATGTATTATTTAGTTTCCTTACAAAGATAGGTGCTTGTTTATTTATTTTCTTGGATAAAATTGACTAAACTTCACTCACTCTAAATTACCCTCAAATATGGATGTAATTAGTAAAAGTGATTGGAAACATCAGAACTCGGGTATCTCAATTTCCTTTTATTCAAAAGTTTTTTTTGCCATAAGGCATGTATGCTCACCAGAGAGAAGCGATGTGAAAAAAAAAAAATACTCTGCAGGAAGGATGGTCATGACACAGTCTTTTCTCCCATGTTCTCCACATGGGATTTTGGACATGCACACACACATGCCTGGCATGATTTTAAAGCTACCAGGTCTGGGACTTGAACCTCAGTTGGCCATGTTGAAATCCAGTGTCTTAACCACCATGCCATCTACTGGCCCCTCAATTTCCATTTTATAGATGAGAAAACTGGTTCTAAGTGTTACATACATAAGTAGGTGAGGTCCAGGATATATCCTGGCACTGGCTTTGGGTCCAACGCCTTTCTGCTATAACAAATAATGAAATGTTTGTCCATAGTCTGTTACACAGTCTGTTACCAGCCTCAGAGACAGAGTCTGGAAGGATGAAGAGGCTCCCAAACATTTGCTTACTTTCAGAAGATGGCTATTCTGAGGCTCAGAAAAAAATCTCATTATTGTTAACAGACAGAATTTATCATCTATTCTTTCAGAAGAAGAGCAGTGTATAAATTCACAACCATTTCAGAAATCCAGGATGAGGAGAGTATGATAGAAGAGCTGGGCTACTCATGGTCAAAAGCATTAAGAAGGAAATAAATCTCCCAATTGCCTCTGCTCAGTTAGAGCTTAAAGTAGCAGTGTATAATCCAACTTTACGAAACCCCCTCTCTTCCTTCCTTTATACAGGAGGTAGACTGTACATGTGTTCAATAATGACATTTATCTGTTTTCTGTTGACCCTTTTAGGTATAAACCTAAGGGAGAGTAAGATAGGGACAGACCTATTTATCAGACGGAGCCCATTCATACTAACACACAGGAAGTATCCTACTCACCCACTTTACAAACCAGGGGTTAAATGGTACCATTTCAGGGACATAGGAGGAGTTTTGTTTTGTGCTGATTTTCTCATGTCTGTACCAGGTTATAATCTGATGTAATAAAGCCTAGAAAGGGTGTTTCCAGGCAATTTTTCATGTCAAGAGAGTTCTTAATACCCAATGGCTAGCTCCTCTGGGATAAGGTGTAACTATCTCAGGGACTTTAAATGTGATGTTCCCTCAGGACACTCCAGTTGCTGTGAAGCTAAAGGCAAGAAAAGCTTTTTAATGAGTGTGCAGTGAGAAGTCACAGCGCCTTGTTACAATCAGGCAAAAGACCAAAACACACCCTCCTTGCATTTTTATCTCCCGGGATTTGCCACCTTACAGAAGCCACAGTTCATTCTGCTCCCAGCCCTGGCCCACAGGGGAGTCCTCTGGGGTGGAACCTGGAAGTGGCATCCACAGAGAAGCCCCCGCCCAGTAGACATGTGTGTGCACCCCAGGGATCTCAGCCCCTTTGGGAGCTAGAACACCATATTGCTAGAAACAGCCTTTTCTTTGTTTTAAAGGAGCCTGACAAGTTTTACCTAGCCCATTCTACTGTCTTCAGTCAAAACTCTTATGGTAATTTTACTGAATCCATAAAGAATCTTTCAAAACAACAAAGGGCGACTTAGGTTGCTTAAGGGTCATAGTGTTAGTAGCCATGGAAGTCAAAAAGGCTGGGAGCCCTGACGGCTCTGTGGTGAGGAGACGTGACATCGTTCTGGGAGGAATGGAGCAGGGATTGCATCATGCCCACTCCCCAGAGGGGCGCTTTCTCATTCTTTTCCTCTCTCTCACTTCTTTTTTGGCAAGTGCACACACTGTCTGGAGAAATTTTTATTTATTTTTAAAGAACATCCTTCCAATGACCTTGGACAGAGGCTTCTAGAATATTCTCGAACAGCTGCAGTAATTATAAGCGTATACTCATATTACTTCATTCAAATACAGGCAACGTTTCATACTCTCCCACAGTGCAGTAGCATGGTATGCAAATAAAGGACTCTACTCAGAAAAGTAGGCTCTTTCACTCACAATGAGTTGTACAACTCCAAGAATTTAACATTTTCCAATCTGTTTACTCATCTATGAAATGGAGATAACTCTCTGGATAAGTTTGTTTGTTTGTTTATTTATTTATTTATTTAGATTTTTACTATAAAGGTACATGCACTCCCTGGAGAAACGGAGAAGCAGAAAGCTAGAAATCACCCCCCTCCCCGGGGTGATGACCATACTGCAATCCCTTCCCCTCTATTCTCTCAGGATTTGGGGCGCTCACACACACACACACACACACCAGCTTGAGTTTTAAGCCACTAGGTCTGGGACTCAAACCACGGTCGACTACATGGGAGTCCAGCGATGCAAGCATTACACCATCTGCTGATTTCAATAATTATAATTTTTTAAGGTCCACGTGTACATTGAAATTCCGTCATTTATCTTCAACTTTCACTCAGGGCAAATATTCATCTTGATTTCACTCTCAAGTGAAATACTTCACGCTTCATAACACATAACATTTTACAGTTCTGTTTTCACAGACTCAATTTAATACATTTTTGGTTTTTCTATTGCACTCAAAGTTTTCTAGGGACTACGGTCGATATCTTAAAGGAGTTTACAAGCTGGAGAGTGGAGGGAAACTGCGACAATGACCCATTGAAGGCATGATGTCGTAACATTCATCAGATACAAGGTTAGAATTGAAACAAGTAGAAGTAGGGGCAGGAGGAAAAGAGAAGAAAAGCCCTGCCCGGCAGGGCAAAGTGTGGAGGCTGTTTAGGAACAGTGACTAACCTGGGTTGGTTGCAGAGTGGGTTTGTATAAAACACCAGAATACAACGGAAATGTGTGTACAACGAGACACACCACAGCTTCTAGGAATGCTTCATTAATGATAGAGGAGAGGTAACACAGGTAAAATTTAAAAGCGCATAAATAATAACATGTTTTGGGACCAGCAGTTGGCATAATGGCTATGTCGCTGGACTCCCATGTAGTCAACCATGGTTCGAATCCCAGACCCAGTGGTTTAAACTCACGCTGGGTGTGTGTGCGTGCATGCCCAAGATCCCAAGAGGAGAATGGAGGAGAAGGGATTACAGCATGTCCATCCCCCCTGGGGGGTGATTTCTCGCTTTCTGTCTCTATGTCTCTCTCTGTCTTTCTGGCGAGCGCAAGTGCCCTATAGCAAAAACCTCTCAGAAAAAAAAATAATAACATGTTATATTCATGTCCTTAAAATTAAACAATTTAGTCATTACTTTTATGCCAATTTAATTGCCATTAGTGTAGTAACAAAAGAAAGAGTTCAACTTTTCATAGGTTTTCTTTTAATTTTTTTCAGGTTGTTATCAAAGAGTGTGTCACTGAAGAGCGACAGAGAGAGATAGTGAGGGGGACAGTGAGGAGTCACCCCTGCGAGGGGATGGCCTTGCTATAATCCCTTCTCCTTCATTCTCCTCCTGGGATTTTGCGCATGCACACACCTGTGCCCAGTGCGATTTTCCAAGCCACTAGGTCCAGCATGCAGATCTGGGCCATGTGGGAGTACAATGCTTTAACCACCACACCAACTGCTGACCCTGGATTTTCTTTTAAAATGCTCTCCGTTTTTCAAGACTGAGTCAGGGAAACCTTTCATAGAAAAGGTATGGAGATGTAAGTAGTGGAAAGTGTGTTGTTCTTCATTCACATATATTGACTTTTGTTGCAAATCCTAGGTTCTGTTTTTGAACCTGCGCTCCAATATTTATTTGAAGATCTTAAATGTACCTATAATATGAGAACTAGGGGTATTTTAAGGTAGTGCTTGTTATCTCTTGGAAATATAAAATGAGAATAAAGCCTATCGCAACACATTTGGTACTGGAGGAAGAAGAGTGACTCCTAACTTTTAGCCAAATGGATGTAAGCAAGAGACCTGTAAGAAGATTAGGGTGACAGCAAAATAAAGGGGGAGATTTGATTTCAATTCTTTTCCTTATACAGACAGTACTGCAGCAACGTGGCTTGAATGTCCAGGCAACGAAGAAGGCAGCAGAGTGACCTAGGCTCCTGGAGACCTGTGGTCAAACTTCACCAGGTTTGAGACCTGGAGCTCGAATTTACCACACCATCCCCCAGGCAAGGGGCATGAGCAGGGTAGACAGCTGGTCACGTGAGCTGAAGTTAGGGAAACGGGACTGTCAGAACTGGTCTAGTCAAAGCTCTGAAGAAGTTCCTTCAGGTCTATACAAAGAGCCCACAAATATATCCCACAAAAAGCATGGTTATGTTAACCTGTGGTCCCAAATAGGACACTTGGAGAGTGACAAATACTAAACTAGAAGGGTCTATCTGCACAATAGACAGGAAGTCAGTGTTTGAATGTGGGCCAGGTACAGGACACCCACAGCCAGATAAGGTATCTGGGGAAACAGCCACCAGGAATAAGAACAAGTCAGGTAGACGTGGATGCACATCGAAAGAGAGGGAAGCAGGAAGGGTGTCAAGAACGGACCTTTCTTATATTCTTAAGTGCCTTGAACCATAATTTTAACCCACACTGGACGAGAGGAATCAGTTACAAGATTATCACTTTAATCGGTTATAATAGTAAAAGTTCAAAACACCCCCGGACTTCATTTCAAGAAGAAAAGTGGACAAGTAATTTATAGTTACCCAAAATGGAAAGTCATTCAGCAGAGCAAAACTGAAGTCAGTCAAAGGGAAAAATTAAACCAGTTCATCTTAATAACCCAATGAGCTGAGGTCTCCCAATATCAACTCAAGGTCACTTGTGAGGAGTGCACAATGAATCGAACAGAGAAAAGGAGTAGGCCTTTTGAGATGGTGGTTCAGAGTCTGTGCATATTAGTGGACAGCATTTGTAGCTAGGATTTAAAAGGTATAATAAAACAAGTTTGAATTTCTATCCATATCTCTTAAGAAATAACTACGTACTTATCAACAAGTCATACATTACTATATATATATAATATGTGTGTGTGTGTGTGTGTGTGTGTGTATGTGTATATATATATATATAGGTGTGTGTTTATACACACACACATACACACACACACACATACACACACACAGTCTAAAAAGAAATAAGAAACTGGGACCAGTAGATAGTGTAATAGCTACATTGCTGGACTCCCGCGTAGTTGACTGCAGTTTAAGATCCGGACCCATAAGCTTAAACTCAGGCCAAGCGTGTGTGTGTGTGTGCATGCCCCAAATCCCAATAAAAGACTAGAGGAGAAGGAACTGAGGTATGACCATCCCCACTAGGAGGTGATTTCTTGTTTTCTGTCTTGTTGTTTCTCTCTAGCAAGCGTATATACCCTGTAGCAAAAGTCTCTCTCACTGAAAAAAAAAAAAAAAAAAAAAAAAAAAAAAAAAAAAGAAGAAGAAAGAAAGAAAGAAGAAAAGAAAATACTAACTTGTAACAAAATGCTTCAGTTAAACTACTTAAATATGACTTGGAGTGATTCTGGCCTGGGTGGCCTGCCTGGCCTGGGTGGCTGATTTTGTTGTTGGCAGCCAGTTGTTTACCTCCATCCGCCTTCTCGCCCACCTAAGTGAGAGTCACCACCCCATGGAAGATTCATGGACATGGACATGGATATGAGCTCCCTAAGGCCCCAGAACTATCTTTTTGGTTGTGAACTAAAGGCCGACAAAGATTATCACTTTAAAGTGGATAAAGATGAAGATGAGCACCAGTTATCTTTAAGAATGGTTAGTTTAGGGATTGGTACAAAGGATGAATTGCACACTGTTGGAGAGACAATGAATTATGAAGGCAGTCCAATAAATTCACACTGGCAACACTGAAAATGTCTGGACAGCCAATGATTTCCCTTGGGAGCTTTGAAATAACACCACCTGTGGTTTTAAGGTTGCAGTGTGGTTCAGGGTCAGTGCATATTCGTGGACAGCACTTAGTAGCTGTGGAGGAAGATGCAGAGTCAGAAGCAGAAGAAGAGGATGGAAAACTCTTTTAAGTATATCTGGAAAGTGATCTGCCCCTGGAGGTGGTAGCAAGCTTCCACAGAAAAAAATAAAATTTGTTGCTGACGAAGATGATGATGATGATGACGACGATGAAGATAATGATGAGGAGGGTGATTCTGAAGATGAGGAAACAGAAGAAAAAGCTCCAATGACAAAATCTGTATGAAATACTCCTGGCAAAAACGCTCAAAAATCAAACCAGAAGGGAAAAGACTTAAAACCATCAACACCAAGAACAAAAGGTCAAGAATCATTCAAAAAAACAGGAAAAAACTCCTAAAACACCAAAAGAAACTTAGTTCTGTAGAAGACATTAAAACAAAATGCAAGCAAGTACAGAAAAACGTGGTTCTCTTCCCAAACTGGTAGGCAAGTTTACCAATTATGTGAAGAATTGTTTCCGGATGACGGACCAGGAGGCTGTTCAAGATCTCTGGCAGTGGAGGAAGTCTCTTTAAGAAAATAGTTTAAACAGTTTGTTAAAAATTTCTGTCTTATTTCATGTCTGTAACAGTTGATATCTGGCTGTCCCTTTTTTTTCCTTTTTTTTTTTTTGAGAGTTTTTTGCTATAGGGCGCATGAGCTCGCCGGACAGACAGAGAGAGAGAGACAGAGAGACAGAAAGCAAGAAATCACCCCCCAAGGGAGATGGCCACGCCACAATCCCTTCTCCTCCATTCTCCTCTCGGGATCTTGGGCACGCACGCACACACGCCCAGTGCGAGTTTTAAGCCACCGGGTCCGGGACGCAAACTGCAGTTGATTACATGGGAATCCAGTGACATAGCCATTATGCTAACTGCTGGTCCCCATGCCTGTTTAGTTTTTAAAGATGGAACTCCACCTTTTGCTTGGTTTTAAGTATGTATGGAATGTTATGATAGGACACAGTAGTAGTGGTGGTCAGACATGGAAATGGGGAGACAAAATATATATATATATGTGAAATAAACTCAGTATTTTAATAATGTAAAGAAAAGTAAATATGTACTTCCATATATTATATTAGAAACATGCATTAAAGGATGTAATAAAATGTTATATATACTCACAGATACATATGATATATACATACATGTGTGTATATATGTGTGTGTATATGAAATGGAAATTTTACAAAGACTTTCATGAAACACTGTATCATTTTTCAGATAATTAAAATTTACTACAATATTACTTTCAGTTAATGCAGTGTGACTATTGTGTAAATACTTAGCTGTTACCTCTTCTCAGGTATGAGGATTGTTTCTATGTTTTTATATTATGTAGTATAATAATGGGTACACTTGTGGATACACTTCTTCCCTACTTATTTCCCAAAACTGTTTGCTTTGTGAAAAGATATTCACATGTTTAACAGTTGGACAAAATAGCAGGACAAAATCAAAAGCAGAAACAAAAAAATAACTCAGGCTTACTTCTATTTACACCCCTAGACAAATGGTAAAAGGTATTTCTTTAGTTTTTAATTTTTTTTTCCCACAGGGTGCATGTGATATCTGGAAAGAGAGAGAGAGAGAGATTCCTTTTGCCTCCATTCTCCTTCTGGGATCTTGGACATGCATGCACACATGCACAGCCTGATTTTTCAAGCCACCAGGTCCAGAACTTGAACCACAGTTAACCATGTGGAGTCTGAAACCTTAACCACAACATCACCTGCTGACCCCAAAAGATATTTCTATATCGGAATCACAAAGACCAAGAAATTTCCAATCTATAGATTTAACAGCCTCTAGTTTTCATGAACCAGAAAACAACTCTTTGCAATGCTTTTCTGGAAAAATTTGTTGCCTTATGAAACAAAATCTTGCAAGTAATATTAAAATACTTGCAAGTCTGCATTTGGTAGGGTTTACATGTATTGGAATAAAACCCAGGATAATTCTGATGGGTATAGAAAATTTCAGGTACTGATTTGGAAGTTTAAATTAATAAAATTACTATAATCAGCAGGATTAATACTTAACTTTTCATGCTTAAAATTACCATTGAGACACTTAAAATCTAGACAGTTGGTAAGGGTCTTAAATTTGAGTTCTGAGTGGTTAATTTTAAAAATAACCTATATTGCTTTCTCATTATAAATTAAATACATGCTGATTTTTTTAAAGAACAATATTCAGTGGAATAATATATTACCAAAAGAAGAGTTAATCTCCTATATAGGGTAGATAATAATAAAATAATTTATTCACCCTGCATTTTCCTTTTTTCCTCCACAAAAGATAGAAATATAAAGAATAGTGATTTTTAAAAAAATTTAAGTATATTTAAACTTATTTTTATATGTGGCTATTTTAATATTTCCCATTGTAATTTCTGTGTGCTTATATTTTAAAGCTTATTACTCATGCAGAAGTCTAGTGCAATGCCAATTATTTTTCTGATGCTTTTTTTCATAATCATGAGCAAATTTTTTTGACAAGATACAGACTGTCCAAAAATTGCTTTTATGCAAACTATAAATATTTTTGGTTGTAGTAATTCTCTTCCTATTATGGTTTCAGAAAATATTTCATAATAAGATTTGTAGTTTACATATGTATGCATATGAATTTATTAACTTTATCATTCATTCTTATATATACAAGGAAATCAGTTATAAAATATATATAAAACTGTAAAAGCCAAAACATAAGCACATTTTTGTATGAAAAAATTCAATAAAGTTGTTAGGTAGACAAAGTAAGAAACAGAAACAAGATAAACAATAAGAAGTGGTTGGACAGAGAGAAGTGAAAGAAAGGAGAATTATGGGCGACATTTTTTCCTCTCATTTATTTCTGTTAATAGCCAAACCAAAACAATTTGCAGAAAAGCCGAAGAGAGATAATAGCCAAAGGTAATGACCAGAAGCCACCGTAATGAATGTGATGGATCTCTACCCCCAACACAATGAGTCATCAAACATGTGCACTGCAAGGAGGGAACAGGGTGATTTGATGGAGTTAGACATTTAGGCAGGAAATACTTGAGACTTTTTATTTTAAAAGGAATACTATTTTTTTCGTCATGAGAATAAGCACTTCAGGTTCTTTCTTAACTTAGGTCATTCTGCTAGCTTCCAGGTCAGATATTCCTACATCTTTATCATTTTTGAATAACATAATTCACTTTTTAAATTAATTTCAAGGTTTTTATTTATTAAGTTTTCAATATTACTTTTTGGATTGGCAATTTTGTTTTTCAAAAGATTGTTTTTCCTATAGGGCAAGACAGAGAGAGAGAGAGAGAAAGTCGGAAATCACCCTCTGGGAGGGATGGACCACACATCGCAATTCCTTCTCCTCCATTCTCCTCTTGGGATTTTGGTCACACGCACACAGGGGCCTGGTGTGAATTTCAAGCTGCTGAATTCGGGACTCAAACCATGGTTGGCCATGTGAGAGTCCAGCACCTTAATCCACCTGGAAGCCTCAAATTGTCAAAAAATTAAGAAGAGTGAAAATGTACTCTTACGTGGAGAACATGTTATAGAGAAAATGTGGAGAAATGTGTACTTTTATAAACTGCTGTAAGAAATGCAATCATGTAATGTTAATTGATTAGAGCAGAAAGCAGCAAGACTCTATAAGAAATAATGATTAAAAAACCATTATGTGCATATGGGTGTACAATTTTGTGTTATTAAAAATTGTAGAATGAGACAATTTTTCGAAGAGAGAAGGAGTCATGTTTACTTTGCTGTGGGGGAGGGCCCACTTAGTTTCTGATTTATTAACATTGGGAAAGATTCATTCTTCATTTTGGTAAGCGTAAACCTCTGCAAGCTGATCAGTTCTCCTATTAAAGATATAACTAGTTGTGATTTGCTAATATGTGAAACCAGGCACAGCAGGGGCACCATCCAAGTGAACAGAAGCCAGCTCCACACGAACAGATTGTCCATTCTGATTGTAACGTAGTACATTTCGACCACATCACGTTTGTGGAAAGATAATACATATGCAACTATAGAACCATCAATACCCTGAAACCCCCTTTTTAATTTTATAGATAAAGAATGTACATCTAGAATCTAAGTATTACTTATGTCAGTAAATGCAAGAGAGTTAATCTAGAATATTGGTCTGAAAAATTTTACTAAATAATCCATTGCACCATAAAGTGGGATTCGACACACTTATATATTTATTTAATGAGAAGGAAGAACAGAGAGAAAGAAAAGAGAGAGGAAGAAAGAGAAACACCCCAACAGGCTCTCACACCATATATGGTCCCCTCTCTCCGCCTTCTTGGTCAGTCAGAATCATGGACGTGTACCTGGCATGTTCAGGTCAACTGAGAAAGCAAACCCATGGTCTTCCATAAGGATGCAGCTTCCCTCGAGTAGCCTGATATAACCACCACTGGGCAAGGCCCAGAAATTTGTATTTTAACAGAAATATTCACAATGATAAAAAAAAAACTTTAATTTCTGTCTAAGTTTGCAATAGGATAAATGTAATTAGGCAGAATTACTTTTTCATTTATAATGGGATGTAGAAATTTGGGATTAGGTGATCTTTAATGTTTTCTTCATCCCAAGAGCTCTGTGATTGATCAGTTTTTCTTTTTTTAAAGATCTTATTAAAGTTGAATTATACAAATAGTGGAGATGTACAGAATAATTATAGTTGGCTACTTAATCTCTGTGTCAATCACTTTAAACATTTAGTTATTGGTACGAAGAAGCAATAATTGTCCAGATTCCAAGATACACAAAGAAGTCCCTGATCCTATTGCTCTGGCCAAGGTGCTGAAACCAGCTCCTGGAACTGCATCGCTGCTGTCGAGTGGCATAAGAAAGTATTAATCATTTTTTTTACTGTATTTCTAATCACATTCAAAGTAACCATGTCTTATGGTACTAACAAATTACTTCAATGTCCCTGAAACTCAAAAAACACAGGCATTCATAATCAAAATCATAACTTATTTTAAAGAGTAAACACCATATCCTATTTTAAATATTGAATGTCTGGAAAACAAGCAAATGTAGAAGACACACTTAAGAAATCATAAAACAGGGGCTGGCAGGTGGGGACAGAGGTTAAGGACACTTAAACTCTGCAGTTCAAGTACCAGACCTGGCGACTTGCTTTGTCAATTTCCCTCTCTCTCTCTCTCTTTCTCTCTCTTTTTCTCTCTCAGTCTGTCCCTCTCTGGTCAAATTAAAATAAATAAATAAATAAATAAATAAAGTTAAATAAAATAGTTCCTTAATAAATAAATAATCAAAAACATGTACACATAGAAGAAATTAAGACAATACTTTCAAAATATATATTAAAGAATTCCAATTTTAATGCCATTATTTTATAAAAGGGTTTACATAAAAGTTATGAAAATAAATTGTGATACATTTTTTTCACTTGTGTCACTGGATCTATGTATCATGTTTAAGCAAAAGGTAAGGGTCCACTTCATGTTAATATCTTTGCTCTGTCTCCAATTTCTCTTCTCTCAATGTCTATTAAAACATTTCTCTTCTTCATGTTTCTTGTCATTCTTTATATTTTTTACCATTAAACTGTTATTAAATACATTTAAACACAAGTATCTTTAGGGAAACAAGTCAGTTTCCTGGCTGGCCATTCAGCTATTTTGTTGTTGACGTGGAGTTGTACCTTATCCACTCAGTAAACATGTCTTCAAAGCGACCATGTACCAGGTTATTCATCGAGGGAGATAGAAAAGATAATAAGTACGAGGGATAAGATAACTATCTATGTATAGTATTCATGCTTTAAAATGGTATGTTTCAAAGAAAGTGTAAAAATTGAATCATAGAGACTAACTGTAGAAAGAGATTAATTTTAGCATCGAAGTAGCTATTACTGGAAACATGTGACAACTGAGAAAGTATCATTTTATGTGTGTCCTGCAGGATTGTTAAAATTCCAATTTATATGAGTTGGTATAACATTTGAAAGGGAAGGAGATGGTAAGGACCAAATCATGCAGGAAGAAATTTAGAGTGCATGAAGAAAATGGTAAATAAAGACAGGAAACTAAGGGGCAATAATATATAAAGAGATTTTGATTCACCTAGAAAAACTGTACTGGATTTAAACATGTTTGTAAGACAGGACTGTATGCAGGCTTTTAAGCAAAAAGAAATATCCACCTAATATTATATTTTAGGAAGATAAAGACAGCAATGATGATAGGGAACAATGAAACAAAAGTAGAGTACGACTTTTTTTTAATAGTCTTGCTCTGGCAATAATAATAGAGGGAAATGATAAAGTACAGTCTGGTGTTGTTTACAACTCTAATTCTTGTAAGAAAATACTTGAATGCTAAATTATATTCATAATTTTCAAATAAACTGGAAAATATTTATGTATCATAGGAATTATTCAAAAGTCTTTCATTTAACAGATGCAATGTTAATGGAGTGTTTAACCTAAAAAAAATAGCCTTAGTGATTCATTTTCAAGAATAACTTAACGGAAGCGGTATGTGGATGATGTAAAAGCGTCACACTGTTTGGAGATTCTGGAAGAAACAAGAGTGTGGCATGAGCACGGGGAAACAAAAGAAAATAAAGTATGCGACCATGAAGCGAATGCTTATTCTCAGAGATCAGAGGCTTAAAGAAAAGGATAGATTAAAACCTAAAAAGAAAGAAAAGAAAGATCCAAGCACGCTGAAGGAAAGAAATGTCCCCCAACACTCTTCATGCTTATTCTTTCAATATAATACACAGCTAGGTCCACCTTACCACATCCTGGTTGATACCAACTTTATCAACTCTTCCGTTAAAGCCAGACTGGACTTAGTGCAGTCAGTGATGGCCTGTCCTACGCCAAGTGCATCCCTTGTGTAACTGACTGTGTAAAGGCTGAAACAGGAACTGGGGCAGAAGTATCAGTGGCTCTAAGGATCGCTAAGGGTGGAAGATTTGAATGGTGAGCATGCCCATGCAGGCACACAGGAACCTATGCAGATGACTACTTAGTACAGAGAGTAACTCAGCACAAGTGTTACATTGTGGCCACAATTGGCCCAGACCTTGAACAAAGAATCCGGAAGACCCCAGGAGCTCCTATCATGTACATGTCTAACCATAGATACAACGCTGAGCGGATGCTGGATGATTATGGAGCCCCTTGATTCTAATTCTTAAAGGACAAAGTTCCTCTGCCTTTCTTTCTTTCTTTCTTTCTTTCTTTCTTTCTTTCTTTTTTTTTTTTTTTTTTTTTTGAGAAGTTTTTGCTATAGGGCACGTGTTCTCGCCAGAAAGACAGAGAGAAATCACCCCCCAGGGGGGATGACCACGCCACAATCCCTTCTCCTCCATTCTCCTCTCGGGATCTTGGGCATGCACGCACACACGCCCGGTGTGAGTTTAAGCCACCAGGTCCGGGACTCGAACCACAGTCGACTACATGGGAGTCCAGCGACATAGCCATTACGCTAACTACTGGTCCCATCCTCTGCCTTCCTTTGACCAAATATCTCTGTTGCCACTTCATTAAACATGCTGTTTGTCATGAATTATTAAAAAAAAAAGAATAGCTTAACAAAAGTTGCTTTAACTAGCTTGCATATATGTGTACCCCAGAAATTATACATTCCTGGAAAGTTCCTGAACAAACAAAACCCCCAAACAATAGGTCACCCTTGAGAAATGACTTTTCACGATGGTGGCTGGTCACCTGCCCTTTGTTCCTCCTTACTTCCTGGTTGTTCTCCCTCATGACATTTGGTAGGCCTTTTCTTGTGTGAGTGTGTGTGGGGGGGGTGGGGTTGTCCTGATCCTATGCCTTTCTGTCAAACAAGAGAGGGAAGAGACATCCGGGAGGGTGAGGTCCAGGAAGATCGTATACCCCACAGTACTCGGTCAATGAAGAAATGGGCGAGGGGGTGGGGATTGCACATTAGGGAATAAATGACTTCCTGTAACCATTCCAGGCGTGCCTACCCTTCAGACACCTGATCCTGCAAGACCACCATGAAATTCTCTCTTTGCTGTCTCTGTGTCCATTTTTTGGCATTGGATGGATGAGCACTTTTCTCATGCTTAACATCGGGCATTTGATATTATTGGTTAGGAAATAAATGTGTCTGTAAAATATCTCTTTGTCTTCAAGGAGTTTTTAGCTTAGTTTGGGATACAAACATGCAAACAGGTAACTCATATCACGTAATAGTATAGAAAAGAAACGGCAAGAGAATTTTTTTTTTTTTGAGAGGTTTTTGCTATAGGGCGTGTGCGCTTGCCAGACAGACAGAGAGAGACAGAGAGACAGAAAGCGAGAAATCACCCCCCCAGAGGTGATGGCCACGCCGCAATCCCTTCTCCATTCTTCTCTAGGGATCTTGGGCACTCACGCGCACGCGCCCGGCGTGAGTTTAAGCCACCGGGTCCAGGACTCGAACTGCGGTCGACTATGTGGGAGTCCAGTGGCATAGCCATTACACTAACTGCTCGTCCCGAGAATATTTTTAAAAAGATTTTATTTAGCCTTATTATTTATTTTAATTTGACCAGAGAAGGAAGGGGTAGGAGAGAGAGAAAGAGAGAGAGAGAGAGAGAGAGAGAGAGAGAGAGAGAGAGAGAGAGAGAGAGCACGCCACCAGGTCCAGGACTTGAACTGTGATTAGCCATGTGGGAGTCCAGCCCCCTTAAGCACCATGCCACCTGCTGGCCCATAACCAGAGAATTTCAACAGTACAAACACAGGAAAGAATACTATAATAAGAGTCTACAGGTCTGAGTTCTGATCCTGATTGCGACTTATGGTGACATTGTGTCGTAAGTCAGGTTCCTGGGGAAAACTATTCTGATATAGAGTTTTGTACACAGGAAGTATTCTCAGTAACAATATATCTAAATGAACATGGACAAGTTTAGAAAAGAGAAAAGTGGAATAATGATTCAGTCAAATTAATGTCTTCAGTCAATTTTATGGGAAGCTTTAAAACTAAGATGGTGCTTCATACTTGAAGCAAGAAACCAGCCTTTGAATCTCCTGACCCTGGAAGTGGGAATAACTTTGAGTGGGGCAGCTCCTTTTCAGCTAAAGTCATTGTTGGAGTGGGTTTGACATTCTCTACTCGTGGCAACTCTTTAGCCCTAAAAGAGGTTCTGGGTGAAGCAACACCCATGCTATCCCTTACAATGTACTGCTATGCTTCTCAGATCTACTTGCTCCAGTGCTAAGTTCACTTCACCTGGTAACAACCCCCACAGTATTCTAGTTTCTTTTTGGCTTCTTTGTCTGTAGTAACTTAGAAGAAGAACTTTAATGTGACAGACTATGGTGCACATGAAATAGTTCATCTTGAGACAGCAACTGGTAGTCGTTACATCTCTCATCTATAATCTGTTCTAGATGCTCTTGACTTCGGCTGGTTCTTCTGCTTCTCTAGATAACTTGCATGATATTGATCCGGATAGTACCCTGCTGTGGTCTGAGACCCCAAGCCCCAGAATATTCTCAGGGTGTGATTGATGCAGCTCTTTCCATCACAACCAGCAAGACGGCACTGAGATTGCCCCAGTAGGTTAAACCTGGCAAGTCCTCCTCCTCCTCTTCCCTTTTGTATAATGGTAGCCCACTCTCCTCCTGCTCAGAGTACATTACTCATTCCAGTTTAGTAATCTTTTTTCTTATGTTATCTCTTGGCATAAGAAGCCCAAATTAACATGGCAATGGCCATATCTTAAAGTTCTATGGGATTCTTATTGCATTACTGATGGACGTGCTCCATCTCTGGAACTGGATAACTAGATCGTTAGAGTCTGAAGCACACATTTGCCGAGTGAATCAATGGAGTGAAGTTCAGTGGGGTCACTTTTACCTCCCGTCTTTGATCCGGGACCACATACCCTCCCCAATAGGGACCTAGCATCATAAAATAGCTATTGATTTAGACTGTAAGTCACATCTTGGAGGAAAGCATATCTTCCTAGTAGGTCATCATCCCTAAGCTAGTGCCCAATCTGCATCTCCTCTATCAAGATGGATCTAGGTGGCAGGGTATGCAACGATTCATAGTACATACGTCCGTACCTTCTGTGTGTGTAGTTTCCTCGCTCTGAGATATTAGCAAGTATTGTGAGTTGTAGATCAATATCTCTATCAGGCCTTTGATAACAATGTGGCCAAGGTAGATTTGTAACTTAAAAGTGTGTCTCTCTCAGCCAAAACAATTTGCTATTCCTTTCTGTTGGGAATGGCCCAGTGTAATCACCTTGAAACAAAATAACTAATGGTTCTCCTTGAGGACGAGAACAGAGGCTCTATATTGGCCTCTGTTGTTTGCAGGGTGATGTTAAGTAACCCTAGAGATTTGGACAGCTGGAATCCAGGTCAGTCTACACATGTGCAGCTTCCATCTCCCCACAAAGGCTACTCCACCTGGTGCACTGTGCTGCAGGGCTAATGGGGCTGCTCTTGTGGTAGATTTTCTCTAATAGGTGTTCATTTGTAATAACCAAAGAAAACTCTTCATGCTTCACATCCATTCTCAAGGGGAATTTTAGGTGTATCATCTTGTCTAGGAATGGGGATAATGAACAGAGTCAGAGATTTCTACTGCACCTTCCCACTGCTCTAATCCCACTGGCCAAGAAACCAATATGGGAGTTCTGACAGCCTAAGATGTTGACTTCAATTTTTCTTTTCAGGACCAGAGAAGTACCCTCCCTGCATACCCTCCCACCTAGACTCTACCATCTTGATAGAGGAGATACAGATTGGGCACTAGCTTAGGGATGATAACCTACAAGGATGATATGCTCTCCTCCAGAATGTGACTTATACTCTAAATCAACAGCTATTTTATGATGCTAGGTCCCTATTGGGGAGGGTATGTGGTCCTGGATCAAAGACGGGAGGTAAAAGTGACCCCACTGAACTTCACTCCATTGATTCACTCGGCAAATTTGTGCTTCAGACTCTGATGATCGAGTTACCCAGTTCCAATTGCTGTGCATCTAATGGAGCCAATGTCAGTGTGCCCTGTTCCAGGATTTAATTTATCATCAGGTCTTCAAATGAACCCATTTTAACAACAGGGACATGATAACAGTTCAGGCTCTCAAATATTGATGTGAACTTGAACTTGGCAATTAAGAGTACTCAAATTCTCAGGGCATTCATATTTAATAAATGGTTACCTGATCAAAATCATAAGTTCTTCAGGAGACTGATGGAATCCTAATTGTCTGTAAGTGCCATGGTGTTGCAAAGTCATTCTTCATAGGGACTTGGCCTTTTTTGGTAGTCAGTGGATTTGGGGTTTGAGAATATCTTTGAAAATCGGCCTGGTATTGGTTATGTTACTGGGGTGGCTGCTCATAATCTTGTTGAATAACCATCTCATTCCCATAGGAAAATTATCTTTTGAACTACTAATGCTCTAAAGCTCATGGGCTGCACATTGACACCAATGCTCATTAATGGAATGGATCCAATCTTACCGTCATCTGTCCCTTTTCATTTTAGCATCTTGTTACCTCCATTTTTGCATAGAAAAACAGAAAAATATTTCATGGCTTTTCCAACAGACCAATAATTTGTAATTGACATGTAATAATTCCACATATTTATGGGAGGCAGAGTGGTTTTTCCACACATGTAAACAATGTGTAATGATCAAATATGAAGATAAATGTATCCGTCTTCTCAAATATTTATCATTACTTCATGTTGTAAACATTCAAAATTCATTCTAGTCATTTTCAAATATGCATTGAATTGTCACCAAGCGTAGTTACTGTACTGTGCTGTAGTACTCAAGAAGTCATTACATCTCCATACTTTCTGTCTTCTATTGAAGCTTGCCCTGTCCCTGTACCCCTTACCTTCCAATCTCAGCTTTTGACATTCTTCATTTTACTCTCCACTTTCATGAAATAAAATCTTTCACCTTTTACCTGAGCTTTAAAACATGTTATTTCTTCTCCTACCAGTGCATTGACAATCACTTTGGTCAGCAGAGTTTTGGGACCTTCTTTTGTAACAGCTGCTGTGTTTTCTGGCCTCAATATATCCACTCCAGCATGCCCACTTCTTTAAACATCTTTTAACCTCTGCCTTAGGATTTCTATAGTTTCTACTTTACTTACATTGGCCCTCATTTTTTCCCAGCTTTCAACAGCCATTTTACCTGTTTATTACTGGCATCTTTTAGGATTCTTCTTAAGGTAAATATTTTATTATTTATCCTAATTAATGTCCTCAATCCACCACTTTCAATCCATCACTTTTAGGATCTACTTTACACAATATATTCTTAATAGCATTCTGAGTTCACTTAATGTTTTCCATTTGTACATATATAGAATGTGAAGAAGTGACACATTGCCTCATCTTAAGCAGATCAACACTTCTAATGCACAAAACTTTGGGAACGCATCTGTATACATCCACAAATCTGCATTTATGTGTACACCCACATATCTTTCTTTCTGCTGGACCAAGGAATAACAACAGTTTAAACCTAGATCAAATGATGAAAAGGAGGAGTTCCAGCTCTTTAATGTTTAAGTGACCCCAGTTATGCATGAATGAAAAGAGTGAGTCCAACTTGCCAAGTAGGTCAACAGACAGTATTCTGGAAGGGCAGAACAATCCAGTCATGGATCACCTTATCTAAAATTGGTCCACTGCCTTCCCTTTCAGTTCATGGGCATTATTCATTATATCAGTCCTGGGCTATTTCAGGTGAAATAGTCCCAGCCTGCTAGAAATAAAGTGGGTAGAGGAAAGCAGAGAAAGTGCTAATTACAGACTGGAACTCATTGGGTCCTAACTTATGCCACGTTGGGACAGGAAAAAATAATACAGTCATAGGAGAAAAATAATAATTATTACAGAACTATAAAATACTGTCAACTTCAATGGAGCTTTTAAATATGAAATAACAGAATAGATTGTGTCTAGTTGTTTAAAATGCTACCAACTGATAATCTCTTTGAGATTCTCACTCTAAGATTTTTCTTTTAAAGTTCTAGAGTCTCTGTAGTTCACATGATTGTCAATACTTTGGCCAAAATACTGTATCTTGATAAACTGTAAGTAACTATGCAGGTTTAGCCTCTCCTAACTTGACCTTTTATCTATCCCATTTAATCATGTGGGCTATAGCCTTCCATGCCACTCCCTATCCCTACAGATGGAAAAATTGATTATCTCCTGGTGTAATTCTCCCTCCAAAAAGTATATTTTGTTCCATGGACTTGGTTGGAAGAATCAACTCTTATAATAATTTAATAAGAACACTTAAAAATATAGGAACAACAATTTGATTAAATAAAGAAAAGAGTAGCCAGCACTATAGCACAATGATGAAGCATTGTGCGGAGGGAGCCAGATCCCATATGGTTGACCAGAGTTAGAACCCCAGCCCCAGCAGCTTGAAAAACACCCTTGACACAGGCATATATACCCAGGGTCATGACAGGATAGAGCAATGGAGGGAATAAAGGGCTGTGGCATGAAACGCCTTGTTGGGTGGCCTGTTTGTGCCCTCACTCTCTTTCTCTCCTCCGGCAAAAAAAGAAAAGGGGGGGGGGAGAATGTGTTTTAAAACTCTTTAAAAGTGTGAATATATGTATTTTAAAGATAAGGCCTGGTATGTCTCAGTCCTCCTGCGTCAGCCTCCCATGTACTGACAGTTGGAACACAGGCACACACCACCATCTCCAGTTCTTCCAGACAGGGCTGTGCTGTGCTGCCTAGAACACGGCTGCCTCAGCTTCCCCACTAGCTGGGATTCCAGGTGTGCACCACTGCACCCAGCCTGTGCATGGAACCAGAAATGAGCCTGAGCCTCCTGTGTGGTGCTAACTGATGCACACAGCACCTTAGCAATAGGCCTCATTTTATATTGTGATTCCACCTAAGGACAAATTTTAATGTGTGGAAACTGGCTAAAATTGCTCCCATCAGCAGACCCATTAAGATCTAGTAAGCAGATCTATTAAGATCTACTAAGCAGATCTATTAAGTTGAAACATTTAAAATTTTCTTTTTTTTTTTTTTTTTAAGAGAGATTTTTGCTATAGAGCATGTGCACTCACTGGAGAGACAGATAGAAGTGAGAAATCACCCCCAAGAGGGGATGACCATGCTGAAATCCATTCTCCTCTGTTCTTCTCTCAGGATATTGGGCACTCACGCGCATACACCCAGTGTGAGTTTCAAGCTGCCGGGTCCAGGACTCAAATCATCCTTAGCATGTGGGAGTCCAGAGACATAACCATTGCACCTTCTGCTAGTCCCTAAAAATTTCATTTCTAAAGGACAAATATGGTATAATATTGGCAAATTTAATATAATTCAATCTACCTGAATAAACACTGTAATGTATTTTTATGGAAAAAAAATATCTGTGAAAGTGCTCAGCAAATTAGGCTAGTAAACAAAACATATCAGCAAAGAACTAAAAGTAGCCACTTCATATTTAGTACCATATGGTTGAAATACTTCTTTTCTGACAATAATTACATTGGTTGTAAAATAATGCTGTTTATTTTCAAAATGGACAGCTAACTCAGATCATTTATGACCATTAAATACACACTGAAATTTAGTCCAAATGCAGGGCTAGTGATCATTAGAAAACTAATCAACAAGACTCAGCCAACCTAACCAACAAGGACTGATTACCTAAAAGCTCCGTCTCAAGGTAGCATGTGGTGGGATGGTTAAGGCACTGAATCTCACATGGCCAACTCTGCAGTTCATGTCCCAGATGGGCATCTTGGAAAACACACGGGGTATGTGTGCATACATGCCCAAAATCTCAAGGGGAAAATGGAGGAGAAGGGATTGTGGTCATAGCCATCCCCCCGGAAGGTGGTTTCTCACTTTCCCTCTCTCTCTGTATCTGTCACTTTCTGGCAAATGTACATGCCCTGTGACAGAAATCTGAAAACAAACAAATGAACAAACAAAAAGCTAAAAAGCTCTGTCTCAGCTTATATTGGATGAAAAGAATACTCCTTATACTAAAAAGAACACCTTTATGTGGAGATAATTAATAGACTCCTAATGTATTCCAAATGTATTAGAAGGTGATAGAAGTTTGGTTGTACACTAGCCTAACTAACATAGCAATAGCTTTAATCTAGACAGCCTTCTTATTTTTGTGAATCCTTGATGCCATTTTTGGAACAATACTTTAATGGAACATAAATATTTACTGGTTATCTTGAAACCACTTCATTGAAAAATTTGTCATGTACATGTGTATTTAAATAGGCCAGTGTACACCGGTGTACAGTGATCTGCTTTCATTCTAATGGGTGCAATCAAACGTAACAGGGAAATAAGGAGGTACTTCTAAAGCCAATAACTAAGTAATTTCAATGGCTTAAACCCAGTGTCTGGAATTACTGATGTCTTTTTGTGCGGCAGCAAACTATAAGAGTAATTGTTCAAGACTGATTGCCTTGCAAATGACTAATTGCTTTCAAGATCAGTGTGCCAATATATAACACAGGAAGATAATGTCAAATACATACTTAGATCTAGGTTGCAAAGTAGTTTCTCATATTCTTCTAGTGCCCAGAACAATGATGAAAACACTTAACGGCTGTTCAGAAAAAGTCTGCTAAAGAAAGAATAAATAAGTCATGTATTTCCTTAATGGATTATTCAGTGATCATGCAATATCTTGCATGCACGTAACACATTACAACTTAGTAAATACTTTCCGATGTATATAGTATTAACTGATATTCAGAGGATGCATGATATATTGAATGTGAGAGATATTTGGAATAGTATAGATAATAGATAGACATTTGGAACTCAAAGGTTTGAGTTCTGTTTCTGCAATATTTTGGTTTACATAACCTAGAAAAAAATAAACAACCTCAGGTTTCATTTCCATATTTATTAATAGAATTAGTAAAACCTCTATCTGAAAGCATTTCTTCAAGAATTTAATGAGGAATTGAATGTAAAAAAGTATAAGCAAAAAAAAAAAATTCAAATGTTAGAAGTTGTAATTAGAGATGAGTAGTCTCTCATTCTAAAAATCAAGTTATCTGATCAGTCTACAGCTACAGATCACAGATCCAGTTTTCCAGATGTGGGTTCCGACATCACCATTTACCATTTTTAACATTTTTGTAAACCCCTTATTTTGTATAGTATTCTTATGCAGTTAAGCCCACTGTCCCTCAGTGAGAATATTTTATTATGAACCTTGTATCTTACCATTTCATCCAAGGGCTGAAGTTCCTCTTTTTATGTTCATTACAGAGCTCAGTGGATGGCTTATTTTCATGGAAGAAATGTCCAGATACCTAAGTTTTCCTTCACTCACTAGCGAATGCATCATCAATGCAGAAAAATGTAAAAACTCAGGATCCAGGGATTGGCTCCCAACAAAACCTCATTTCCAAGGCCTATATCTAAGTCTCGAATGCATTATTTCCCATCTGAGCCCATTTGTGTCAAGTCCTATTTCTTGACTTAATTGTCTAGCTTTGTGTAAACCTTCCTAACTGTTTTTAGCTACCATTCAGATATGTGTTAGTGCCCCTCTACGAGGGGTTCTATGTTAAATGCAGTGGAGAATATCATGAGAGATTAAATTGTATAATGAAACCTTGGCCGCTGTTCATTTGAGAATAGTTAGTAGGAGACTAGTTAGCAGTTCTCCTTTGGCAGTGAGAAGTGCCTCTGTTCCTTGAGAAGTCTACTTTTTTTTTGTAATTGACAGGATGTTCATGCACCTGCCGTGGAGAGAACAAGAGATGGAGAAGAGAGAGAGAGAAGGAGAAAGCACCCCCCCACACACATTTTTGCTATAGGGCACATGCACTTGCCAGAGAGACAGAAAGCAAGAAATCACCCCCTGGGGGTGATCATGTAGCAATTCCTGATCCTCCATTTCTCCAATGGGATTTAAAGCACTGCATCCCCATGTGCCCTGGATGTTTTTCAAGCCATGATGGAAGGGATACAAACCACAGTGGGCCACGCTGGGTCTAACTCTCTTAACCACTGTATACCCTAGAAAATACTAGGATATTGTGCTGGTCTGAGAAGTACTAATCTTTTTCTTTCTTGTCTTTCTTTCTTTCCTTTTTTTTTTCCTGGATAGAGAAATTTTTGCTATAGGGCACATGCACTTGCCAGAGGGACAAAAAGCAAGAAATCACCCCCTGGGGGGAAAGGTGATGCCACAATTTCCTCTTCTCCATTCTCCTTTTGGGCTTTTGGGCACGCACACACACATGCCTGGTATGAGTTTTAAGTCACTGGGTCCGGGACTCGAACTGTGGTTGAAATATTGTATTGGTGGGGTCGGCAGGTGGCGTGATGGTTCAGGATGCATGGCCAACCACGGTTTGAGTTCCCGATCTGGTGACTTGCTTTCTCACCCTCTCTCTTTCTCTCTCACACTCTGTTCATCTCTGGTCAAATTAAAATAAATAAATAAAGTTAAATAAAATAATTCTTTTATATCTATATATATGTGTGTGTGTGTGTGTGTATATATATATATATATAAATATATATATATATATATATATAGAGAGAGAGAGAGAGAGAGAGAGAGAGAATCACAGTCTTAGTTTTCAGACTTTCTTAAAATTTTCTGTAGCTTGCAACTGGACACAGACTTTTCCTCACAGGGCTTTTTTTTTTTTTCCTCTCAAATTATGCTAGATTTTCATAATTATTTTTTCTCTCACTGAGCCCTGAACACAGCTTTAATGAAAATTTATATATATTGTAATCATCTATTTATTATCTATCACCATGATTAGAGTATGAGTTGAGAGCAAGAAAATCCTAAATATTAATTATTATTTTCCTCCCAGGCCCTATGATAGTAACAGATATAGTATTGTCAATAACTATGATTTAAAACACTGCACTATCCTAAGTATTTCAGTACTCTCCCTTTCCATCAATATTATTTGCATCATTCAGCTAGGGAGGACTTCGAGGAAGATCTGATATTTTAGCCAAAGAAATAAGAACCTCACTGTGTACTTAAGGAAGAATTTGATAAAAATCATAGAAGTTGGTTTAATACACCAGTATTTTTTAATCAAAATCATAAGGGAAAATTTAAAGCCTTTGAGATTAAATAATCCACCTTCTCTTGCGTATTTCTTATACGAGGTAGCAGCCTTTCCTGTCTGATTTATCTCAAAGTTGAGCTGTAACTAAATCTAGTCATACATATGGCCTTCTGTTTTCTCATTTGGTGTTGCTGGCAGAAACTTCAAAGATTTCTGAGGCTTGTCCCATCAGGAAGACACATGTGATTCTTTTTGTGGGGGTAAAGTCTGATGGTGACAGATGAAAACGGTATCTCCCAACAGGGTGCTAGGTAGAATCAGAATGGGCAGGGATTCTAGAAGCCACTTTGGTATTCAATGAAAGGAAGAGGAATATCAAAGTCTGGTGGCCTAAAAGATTACTCTCTCCTACAAGAGATTCTGCATTCTTTCTTTTCTTTTTTTCTTCTGAGCTGAACTTCTGTGGATCTCTTTGAAATGTGCTGTTCATTTCAGCATGGATGCACTCAGCAGTTTGTGGCCCACTGGGCTGTTTTACTTCACCAACCTAGTTGTGCTTGCCAGCTTTTGTTGAGAAATAACAGGAGGTCATATACGGTGTCAAGAAAATGTTGGCATGGTTAGAGAAACAGGTATTGTATTAGTTGCAATGAATTCAGACCTACTGATGGCAGGATTAATGAAATCCATGTCTGGCACTCTCCACAGCTCGATGAAGCTTACAATGAGCACAGCCTAGACACTGGTGAGACGCAGAAAGCCCCCTGGCCCCTGGCCTGCTTGATCCAGTCAGACATACCCAAGGCATTCAGGAAGCAAGTACAGGCCTCTTGTTACACCTACCTGAAAATGGGGGGGAACACATAGATGAAGGTGAAGGAAAGAAAAAAAAGAGGGAGAGAGAGAGAAAGAAGAATACAAACAGAACACTATAAACTCTCTATCTTGGCCAGCCTATGTCCTGGTGGTCAAGGGGGATATAAACCACTTGGCCGACACCTAGAGTCCCAGACCTAGTCACTTGAGAAACACACAGGGCGTGTACGCATGAATGTCCAAAAATCTTAAAAGGAGAGAGAAATGGAGGAGAAGGGATTGCAGCGTGACCATGTACTGCATGTCCCTCCTTTTCCTCTCTCTCTGTCTCTCTGTCTCTGAAGAATACACTTAACCCCTGATAGAAAAAAACATCAATCGTTAGCATTTCC
Organism: Tupaia tana; assembly: GCA_026018925.1. Classification (NCBI taxonomy): domain Eukaryota; kingdom Metazoa; phylum Chordata; class Mammalia; order Scandentia; family Tupaiidae; genus Tupaia; species Tupaia tana. Next base: position 35,369,696 of record JAKSZU010000020.1, on the reverse strand, counting down.
AAATTGAATTGAAGTAAACATAATAGTACCAACACCTTATTGACTGCTTTTCTACAAATAAGTCACGAAGCCCAAAGCTTACCATGTGTTAATGAGTGGAATCTCATTACCCGCCCAAGGATATAAGTGCTATTTATTCCGCTTTTTAATAGAGGAAAAAGTAAGACTCAGAGAGATTAAGTGAATTGCCAGATAATTCACAGCTAGGAAAGGATAGATCCAGAATTTGAACTCAGAAAATCTGACTTCGGAGTCTGTACTCTTTAACAAGTGTGTAATTTACTTCTCTTGACACACTGCACCACCCAGACGCTACTGTGGACTCTTAAGCATGGTTTCATGGACAGGAAAGTGAGTATGTGGGAAAGAATCTGGGAAATACAGGATGACAGCTCTATGGCCGACTAGTTCAGAAAGTAGCTGCTTTTAGAACATTGAGAGGAAAAGAATTTTCATAGCCTATGCTTTGATATGGAAAATTGACTTTTTTTCTGGCTTTTCTCCCCTCTATTATATCATATTTGATTAATATACATATTTTTAACTTTATTTATTATTATGATTTAAATTTGACTAGAGAGAGACAGAGAGAAAAAGAGGGAACGTGAGAAATCAAATCCCCAGGTCCAGAACTTGAACTGCGGTCAGCCATGTGGAAGTCCAGTGCCTCATCCACTATGCCACCTGTCGACCCCTTGATTTATGTTTGATTAATTTCTTATTTATTTATTTATTTATTGGAGAGGCTTTTGCTATAAGGCGCGTGCGCTCGCCAGACAGACAGAGAGAGATAGAGAGATAGAAAGCAAGAAATCACCCCCCAGGGGGATGGTCACGCCGCAATCCCTTCTCCTCCATTCTCCTCTCGGGATCTTGGGCATGCACGCACACGCGCCCGGCGTGAGTTTAAGCCACCGGGTCCAGGACACAAATCACGGTCGACTACGTGGGAGTCCAGTGACATAGCCATTACGCTAACTGCTGGGTCCCAGAAGATAGCCCTTCTGAGACCCAGGGACACAATGTTTATCTATGTCTGAGAGAAAGAAAGAACAGAGAAAAGAGTTGTTGTTTTGTTTCATTATTTTTTAATCTAAAGAACAGAATATAGCACTACTTTTTTCCTTCTTTCGAAATACTTTTAATAGTTTTTAAATAAAATATTTATTTGTAGTGATTTTCTTTTTTAAAAAATACGTTATTGTTGGGAACCAGCAGTTAGCGTAATGGCTATGTCACTGGACTCCCACGTAGTCGACCGTAGTTCGCGTCCCGGACCCGGTGGCTTAAAACTCATGCCAGGAGCGTGTGTGTGCGTGCCCAACATCCCGAGAGGAGAATGGAGGAGAAGGGATTGCGGCATGGACATCCCCCCTGGGGGGTGATTTCTCGCTTTCTGTCTCTATGTCTCTCTCTGTCTGTCTGGTGAGCATACGCACCCTATAGCGAAAACCTCTCCCCCCAAAAAAAAAAACATTATTGTTTAAAAAATTTTAAAAATGTGTCATCTGTACTTTTTATAGTTTTTTTAAAGCAGTTTTATCATGACATTTTTAGTTATATTTTTCTGTTTTGTTTTGTTCTTATTGCTCGTGGAGTTTGAGATGTTTCCCTGGAGGTGTAAATTGCCCTTTTATTATTTTTTTATCACATTTGAAAACTCCTATCTAAGACGTCTTCAAATGTTGTTCTTTTTGACATCTCCTCTTCTATGCTTGCAGCATCCCATTTATACATGTGCTTGACTAACTTAGCGTCTGTCAGAAGTCACTGAGACTTCACCCACATTGCGTCTAGATTTTCTTTCTTTAGTTACTTCCGGTTGGCTGGATTCTACCAACTCATCTTCAAGTTCACTGATATGTTCTGTTGTTCTTTCTAATATGTGCTTAATCACATGTGGTAAATATTTTGATTTCAGATACTATGTTTCTATGTTTCCTACTCATGTTCTTTTTTACTGCATTCAAGTTCTTCTGTCATCTTCTATTTCTTCACCCATCATATTTATGATTTCCGATAGACTTTTTACAATATAGTTATCAGTTAATTATTTTAAAATATTTCATCTAATAATTCCAACAAGTGCTTTATCTGTCTTTCTAGTTACTGAAAGTTCCCTTGCCAGGGGTCATATTTTCCTATTTATTCACATTTTAGAAGTATTTTTATTTTTATATTGTATGTAAAAGTAGTGTGTGTGTGTGCGTGTGTGTGTGTGTGTGACTCTGTGTGTGTGTGTGGTTTATTTATTTGCTTATTTATTTTTTAAGTTTATTTATTTCTGCCATGAGTAAGACAGTGTATCCAACAGGGTCCTAAAGCTAAGATCCACCTGAACCTTTGCCAAGCCCTAGATCATGGGCACATGTATGCACAGTGTAGTCAGGGAGGTCTCCAGAACTGAACCCAGAACCTTCACATGGGAGTCAGTCTCATAGAGCACTGTGTTTTTTCCATGGTACCACTATCCTGTTTCTTGGGAGTTTTTTTGTTTGTGTTTCTTCAAGGAGTAATGCATTTTCATCTGTTAGATATCTAGATTAAGGGATCGATAAATTACTTGCTTTAAGCAGAAGTCAAAGTTTTTGTGGAATTTTTTTTAAGAACTGTTTATTTAATTTTATTTATTATGATTACTTTTTTTTTTTTTTTTATTTGATTGACTAGAGAGAGTAAGGGAGAGAGAGGGAAAGTGAGAAAGCAAGCCACCAGGTCCGGGACTCAAACCATGGTCAGAATGTGGGAGTCCAGTGCCTCACCCACAACATTTGCTGGCCCAAGGTGTTATGTTCTTAATGTCTCTAGAAAGACTTGAATTGAATCACAAGAAACTAATGTGACGCTCTTTTCTTTTTAGCCTAGCCTCAACTACTTGGCTCACCAAATGCCAAATTTTAGTGTTATTAGTAGAATCATTAGCTATAAGTTTAGTTACACTTATTTTAACACTGTCTTTAATTTTTTGTAGGATTGTTCAGAATTTTCTCCTTAGTAGGAACCTGGAAATAAATCTTAAAGGTAACAGGATCTGAAAAATGAAAGACGTTGCATCTTCTGTACTTCAAACTATGAAGCTAGAATGTTGTTAGACCTTCAGGCAGTGAGACAATGAAACAGTGGAGAGGGTAGCTCTGGGAGACAGCAAGATTTGAAAATCCTTACTCACACTAAAACAATAAGAAATTTTTAAATAAGAGCAATAAAAATATTTTCTATAAGTACATTGAAAATCTATGGCCCACTTCCCGCCAATTTTTGTGTTTCTTTATTTCCAGAGAGAGAGAGAGCGAGAGAGATGGACTGTTACTAGGGTTTTCAAACTTAATTTCCCAGGCCCAGCTAACCAGGATCACAGGTAAAACCACATGTTCAGGTAGACCCAGGAACTGAACCCCAGGCCTTCCATATGGCTCCAGTATTGTGTAGTAGTAGCACCCTTACTGCCTATATGCTGTGGCTGGGCTTCAGATTTTAAAGATGAAAATTAATAGCAGAGAGGTGATCACAAGAGACAGATTGCATTCATACCTAGGGTCAGGTTGGGATATGAAGTTGAGCAATGAGCACACCTTACAGTAAAAGAGCAACCTTCCCTACTGAGGAGAGGTCAGGCCAAATTCCCGATTAACCTCTCTTCTGGTTTGCCAGAATTGATTCTGCAAGGGCCACCAAATCAAAAATAGCCTTCTCTGCCAAATGATTTGCTTACATAGACAATTAGCTAAGTAACAGAGACTAGAAGTGACACTAGGAAGTGGAAACAGAGCTGGCAATGTTTTGGTCTTGCTGTTTCAAAATTTATTGATGGTCTTGAAGCCTGGTGAACTCAGAGCCCTAAGGTCCCACAGATGTCATAGTCTCACATTCTTGAGGTTTCATAGTCTCGAGTTCTAGAAGTCCCGATGTCTAAAACCTCAAATTCATAACAGTTTTGAGATTTGTCCTAAGATGGCATGCTTCTTTTCCATCAGTGGTAACATGAGCTTGCTGTCAAAGGATCTCTGTCATCACCCTAAGCCATTTATCAAAACATTCCTTCCAAAAATATACTGTATTCTATAAGCAAAGAGCTTTGTTAACAATCAATTTCTCCTGTTTCCTACATTTCTAGCAGTACTGTAGCATTCTGCTGGTATTTTATTTATCCTTGGCATTTGCCATCCCCCACAGTCTTATGTCCTGAGCCTTTATCCAGCTCTGCCCATCACACTACTAGTCCCACACATTTCATTCACACTTGCAGTTTGCGGCAGGCCATGGCTAGCTGCCTCTGTTTTCAGAGTTGCACCATGTTCCCTCTGACTTCCCCAACACAAACATAATTTAGTTTCCACACTTCCGCCAGAGGGATCTCTGAAAATCACAAATCAGACGGCATCGCCCCCGCGCATGGGTCACTGTACTTGTACTGACTTTTTCTGTCTCTTAAGAGAAGTTTCAGGACTGGCCAGGACCTACTCTTTCCATCTTTTCTTTTGAGACTCTCCCATCACATTTTATCTTCTAGATCAAATGAAGTTCTTTATGTTACCTCTGGTCTTTTCCAATATTGTCCCATTTCCCTGGAGTATTCTTAATAAGTAGTAATCTCTTAATCATAATTTAGATACAATGTTAGACTTTATTTCTTTTTCACTTCTTTTCTTTCCTTTTTTTTTTTTTTTTTTTTTTTGAGAGGTTTTTGCTGTAGGGCGCGTGCACTTGCCAGAAAGACAGAGAGAGACAGAAAGTGAGAAATCAACCCTACAGGGGGGATGGTCATGCCACAATCCCTTCTCCTCCATTCTCCTCAGGATTTGGGGTACAAACACACACACCCTGCATGAGTTTAAGCCACCAGGTCTGGGACTCGAACCATGGTCAACCACACGGAAGTCCAGCAACATAGCCATTACGCCAACTTCTGGTCCCAACTTCATTTCTTTTTAAAAAGGCTCTTCTAACCCTCAAGACCACCCCAAGGTGAGCATCTCTCCTTTCATAGCACCCCGTCCTCCCACTCTCATGAACCTCTGCACTGCATTTGAATAGTTTGATTGTTTTTTATTTCCTCTCCTAAATCATAAGCTCTCTGTGACCAAGGACCTTAAAGGTATTCAATAAATATGCTTTAAAATATATGATTAAGTGTTTGTAAGAAAATTCAGTGGGACCAGCTGATGGCATAATCATTACATTGCTGGACTCCAACATGGCCAACCATGGTTCAAGTCCTGCATTTGGTGGCTCAAAACTCATGCTGGGCATGTGAGCATGCATGCCAAAATCTGAAGAAGAGGATGGAAGAGAAAGGATTGTAAAGTGGCCAACCCCCCTGTGGCATGATTTCTTGCTTTCTGTTGCTCTGTCTTTCCAGTGAATGCACAAACCCTATAGCAAAAATCTGTCTTTAAAGAAGAATAAAGATAACTCAGTATTGCATGGCCACGGTGTGATTCACTAATCAATCAGTCCACATTCAATAAACAAGCATTGAGCACAAAGCCAAGCTCTGGCGATGTACAGACAAAGCAAACAGAGTGCTTTTGCTGTCCCACTATTGTCAAAGGAGTTCTCGAGAAGTCTAAGGCTGATATGCTCCTTAATTCAGGCAGAATCGTAGCAGTATAAACTTCAGAAGAGGGCTTTCTACAGAGAACAGAGCCTGGGATGGGGACCCCGCAAGGGCAGAGAAGAAAGATGCTCCCAGATTGTGAAACTAGACGATAATTTAATGTTTCTAGAGCTATGTTGATGTTCATAGGGTTCAAAGGTTTTCTCATTTTAGTGAGTATTTGATCAATGGGTTGAATAGAATTTCTACTTTATTTAACTCACCAGCATTCATGTATATGTCTTTCCTGCATCAGCTAGTCAGTATTTTTCCTAAGGTTATATTTGTCTCACTCACCATTTCCCACAATGGTCCTTTTCCTGAATCCCAGCAAGGTCCTAAGCAGGGTGTTTGCTAATGCATAGCGCCATCTGCTGGTAATAGTTTGGAATTAACGGCAGATTTACAAGAAAGCTGAGGTTTTGTTTTCTACCAAAGGACATCTTCAAGGCCCTTAGGTAGATGTTTGCTGACATACTGCTATTAGAAAACTATAGGACAAAAACACTGTGGAAACCATCCCCTCTTTTATAGATGTATATGAGTGACTTTGCATTATAATGAGGGAAACCAGAATAATATCCTTGCTTTTGTGTGTGCCATTGTAATGGTCTATAATATATGGCCTTAAATATATGGTCAACAAACACTGGATATGTGACATCATGAATAACATAAAATAGTTCCATATTTTATAAGTCAAAGAAAATGCATTCCTGTGGATTTTAGTTGTGTGAACTTGGGGAAATGCTTTCACTTTTGTAAATCTTGCTTAAAGGAAATAGCTCTCTACTAATTTAGGATTACTATTCTGGAAGTAAAATGAGATAATAGATGTGACAATGAACACATACAAGTGACAATGGTAATCACAGCTGTTGGAACTGGTGGTACCTTTCAGGACGCAATTAAATCTGAGCCCTGATACCATTTCGGGCAGCAATTGTAAGTGTGATGTCTTGCTGGGTTGAGGAAAATGGAATATAAGGATGAGTTACACGTCCCCTTGCAGTCTTTAGAGCAACAACAACAACAATGAACATGCAATCCCTTCCTTTAGGGACAATATGCTCCACCCATGATAGTGGCTTTCAGCAAGGGCTGAGCAATGACTCAGAGAAGGAGCCTCTACTACCTCCTACCTGGAAGAGGAGGCTCACCACAGGGTGGTTGACACATGCAGGGATCCACAGACAGGGTCAGGTAGCACGATCCTCTGTCCTCACCCAGCACTCAGACAGAGAGCATCCGACAGACAGGCTGGGCCACAAGTACACACTGTGATCTGGTGACCAGCTTCTCATTGAAAGGAACATTTAAATATGCAGCTTCCCTTTTGAAATGAAAAAGGTTTCAACATATTTAATAGCCACAAAAATGAAAAGTTATCTGCTGTTGATAATGTATATGGTGATGTCTTCGACAACAAATATATTCTGCATTTATGCTGGAAAGAAAAAAACATGCTGTACACGGTAAAGCTGTGCAGTAATTAAATGTAAAGATAAGAATAATTTTCTTTAAAAAAAAAAGAGAAAGGTTTGGGAATAGTTGTGCTTAGCAGGGTGTTAAAAAACAGTGAATCCAGTTGCCTCCTTTCACAGATGAGAAAACTGATGCCCACAGTAGGAAGGACAGAGGTTTACTGCTGATACTACACCGATACCAAAAAAACACCCTAATACATTGCATCCCCAACATATGGTTTACTTATTTTTTATTTGTTTTTTATACTACGTGGTGTAGTCCTGGCTTCGTGTTTTCTCTTTGGTCATATTCTCGAAAGAATGACTGAATATTGTCAGCCTCGTAACCAGATCAGATTTTGTCCCACATGGCTACTCCCTGACCTGCAAACGTAGGTCACAAACATGGATCCGCGTGTTCTTCCAAGCAGCAGGGACGCAGAGAGGTAGTTACCTGAGCATCCACAGGAGAGAGGCGGCTGTAAAAGATAAGCTCAGCTGCATGTCACGGAGAAAGGACAGTGAGGCTGAGAACAAGGGCCAGAGACAGGGAACTGTCAGCCACGCACACAGGGATGTGGTTCATGAGGTCGAAGAGGAGATAACCCAGGTGATGGCCAAGCAGTCCAGAGTCCAAGCCCGGCTGTCAATGAATGCCTACCGATTGTTAGGGAGTGACACTGAAGTCATGGTGTCTGCTGTAACAAATAGCCACCAGCCTCAGCAATGTACTGGATATTTGAGCTTTTGATCAAAAGAAAGACATTTTGTCTAATTTCTCCAGACTTTTGCCAGGAAGTTTGTAGACCCTTAAATCTGGTTCTGAGTAGGAACAGAATTTGTGGTCTCTGACGCCAGACAGTGGTCACAGTAGCGGCTGCTGACGCTAACATCCTTCAGCTCTTTGGGCACAGTTGGAATTTTATGGAGTCTTGAAGCCTACCCAAAGGGAGAAGAAACCTGTATTCCCAGGGGAGCAGTCCCAGAGAATGCTCCCAGGATGATGGCACAGTCGTCCTGCAGGAACGAACTCCGGCCTCTCAGAAGAATTTGGGAGACAACACTCATTGAATGGCTCCAACCCAAGGAAACAAAAGGAGGGTCAGAGTGTAGTACTTGGAGGATGATCTCAGATATTTCTAAGTAGATTCTCCTTTTGTTTTTCAATAACCATACCCGAATCTGTTTCTCGACCCAAAGGCTATAGGAGCTAAGAAGCAGGCAGAGAGACAAGCTGGCCATTTACATATGCATTAGGGTTTGAGCATCCAAAAGCCCAGCCCTGTAACTTCTTTTTTTTTTTTTTTTTCTTGGAGAGGTTTTTTGCTATAGGGCGCGTGCGCTCGCCAGACAGACAGAGAGAGACATAGAGACAGAGAGCGAGAAATCAGCCCCCAGGGAGGATGGTCATGCCGCAATCCCTTCTCCTCCATTCTCCTCTCGGGATCTTGGGTACGCACGCACATGCGCCCGGCGTGAGTTTTAAGCCACCGGGTCCGGGACGCGAACCGTGGTCGACTACATGGGAGTCCAACGACATAGCCATTACGCTAACTGCTGGTTCCCTGGCTCTGTAACTTCTGAAAGAGAATTCTCTTTCCTTCTGGTCTCCTTAAGTCTTACTCAGTTCCAGAAAGGCGTTCAAGATTGGTATCTGGATCGGGTTTTAACTCTATGGAAAGAAGGTAAGGCCCATCCATTGCTAGGTCCAAAAGTCCCCGCTGCATAAAAGGAAACTGAACAGGACCAAAGTCAGGGAGTCTGGTACCTTACCCCAGATGAAACCGAGACAGTTACTTCTACAAGTCAGCAGGAGCAATGTTCAGTTTACATGGTTAGTTATTAAACTGGCTGTGTGTCAGAACCCCTCAAAGCAAATTACATTCTACTGCTGTTTAAATGTTAACTTTGGGCCTGGTGTCAGACTGCAAGCCAAGGCGGGTAGAGGGACCTTAGTAAATAAAAGAAGGCCTGAAAGGTACCACGAAATTCCTCTGCTTCAACTATTAAGTTGGAGTCTTTCATGTTTAATAGTCAATGGGCACAAATAAAATGAATCATTCTAAGTCTCTGTTTATTTGTATAGGTTTTATACAAACCAATATGGCTGCCTCTGATGGCCCTGTGGAGTAGATGTTCCTGGCGGGGACCTGGTCTACACTCACTCAGAGCAAACATTGCTAGGTAGCTTCTTAAGAAAGGTAAGGCTGGAGCCCTGTCTGGACTCACTCACTCTTACTGGGCAACGTTGCACCGGAAATCATGCAGACATCTCAAGGAGAACTGTAGGAGTGGGAGGGCACCTTTTTTTTTTTTTTTTTTAAGAGGTTTTTGCTATAGGGCACTGGCCAGACAGACAGAGAGAGACAGAGAGACAATCACCCCCCCAGGGGGGATGGCCACGCTGCAATCCCTTTTCCCCCATTCTCCTCTCGGGATCTTGGGCATGCACGCACACGCGCCTGGCATGAGTTTTAAGCCACCGGGTCCGGGACGCAAACCGTGGTCGACTACATGGTAATTCAGCAACATAGCCATTATGCTAACTGCTGGTCCCAAGGGCACCTTTTTATACTAACCCTTGGGCCCTGCTACCCATGGATTCTGTTCTGTGTATGCTCTTATATTTAGCACACATTCTTAAAAACTTGTTCCTCAGAAGACTATGAACTTTAGACGATAAAACTGACTCATATGAGGTACCTAGTGGAACAGTCAGAAACAGTGGCCTCATATATATATATATATATATATATTTATATATATATAGGTATGTGTGTATATATATATATAAATATAAATATAAATATAAATATAAATATATATATATATATATATATATATATATATATATATATATATATGTCAGAATATGTTATCCCAATTCAGGCAACATGCATGTAACTAGAAATTTTAGAAAATTAAGATAACAGCAAAGAGAAAATCACCAGCAATGTCATGCCACAGATAGAACCCTTGTTAACACTCCTAGTCATTTTTCCCATGGACGTGTATATATGTATATATCTAATATTTTATTATTATATCTCATATATTGTTATTTGATATATAACATACTATTCTTCTTCTTATATATAACTATATAAAATATAACATATATATTTCCCATATACTTTGTCGGTAGCAAGAAAGCCATGCACGAGAGAACTGTTACAAAGAATAGTGAATTAAAGCAGAAGAGTAAGGTGTTCGCTTATTCTGCAGTGAACCAGCATGCTGACCTTGAGAGATTCTTTTGTTCTCTATTCCTTATTTTCGCCTCTATAAATGTGCAGGTAGAGCTAGACAATTACTAATGGCTCTCCCCATTAAAAGGAAAGTTGGAAACCAAAGTCCTGCTGTCTTCATTTTCCTTTCTGTTGACATCTTCATCTTAGTATGCAGAGAGAGAGACGGAATTAATTGTCTGAAGTTGTTGAAACCATGGCTTCTAAAAATTAAGCAAACGTAATTCTTGCATGTATTTTAGGTTAATTACCATGTATGTATAGTTGTAAATACATGCGCACATGCACATCCGTGCTCACACACACACACACACGTGCAATTTTCTTGGAGCTATTAGTCACCCACAGGCCAAAAAAAGACACTCATATATAAGACCTGACACAGTTTCAGGAATCAAGGAAGCCAAATCCACTTGTTCTTTTAAGTTGTTAGTGAAAAATTGATGAGTTGTGTCTGCTCAAATGCAGAGCTAAGGTCAAAGTGCCCTTGAAGAGACAAGAAAAAAGGAGGAGTGATTTACAGATAAGGCGGGTAGCCTTGGCACCGGGAGCCTTTGTTCTCCCAGCTCCGTCCCGGGAGAGGCGAGCGCCTCGGCAGGCACAAAGCGTTCCCCAGACAATGTCAGACACACGCCAGGTTGGAGCCTCGCCAGGCTCCAGCTACCGCGCCGAATTCCTGCCTGCCGCCCATGGGCACACACAAAGGCAGGCCCGGGTGACCACAGCCTCCCAGGTAAGGACCAAAGCTGCTATTTGTCATCATTAAGCCAAGCGGCCATTCTTCTTCCTCCTGCCCGCTGATCAGTGGCAGTATGTCCTGCCTGGACATAAATGGGATAAAAAACAACTCCAAATTTTGGGCTTAGGTAAGAGTGAACTCCCTTCTCTGAAAAGCTTCTGTGTTAAGAAAAAAAAAAAAGTTTCTGTGTTAAGAAACATTGCCAAATTCTGACACTTATTTTCTGTCATCTTGAGTATGTATTTTTATAAATAACTTTATAAACTTTAATGTAGTAGTTGTTCTCTATGCAAGTAATACTTATCGTTGTACATAATTTAGAAGATGAGAAAATGCCAAGAAAGAAATTCAAAAGTCCTCATAATGTATAAACCAGAGCTAGACACAATGGTCATTTTAGTGTGTATTATCCTGAGCGTTTTCATGTGTGGTGTATGTGCATGTATACACATACAGAGGTATGAGGAATACTGGGACCAGCAGTTAGAGTAATGGCTATGTCGCTGGACTCCCATGTAGTCAACCACGGTTCATGTCCTGGACCCGGTGGCTTAAACTCACGCCGGGCGTGTGTGCGTGCGTGCCTAAGACTCCAAGAGGAGAATGGAGAAGAAGGGATTGCGGCATGACCATCCCCCCTGGGGGGTGATTTCTCGTTTTCTATCTCTCTGTCTGGCGAGCGCACCGGCCCTATAGCAAAAACTTCTAAAAAAAATTTTAAAAAATAAAATTAGTAACATGCTATATACAATATTTTGTATTATTTTACCCAACATCATATTATGGGCATGTTTGCATTTATTGAGTAACTGTAGAAATGTGAAAATAACTTCTTTTAGGATTGTTATAAATACTAAATTTAAAAATGTAAACACTACTATCAGGGCACCGGGCAGACAGTAATCATTGAAATCATGTTAATTTCAATAAAATCTGATCAACACTAAATAAATTTTTTGTTTACAATACTTGAAACTAAGTAGTAAAACTATCAGTGAAGACGAAGGTCAAGAACATTGTTGAATATCACAGGCTAAAAGCAGTGACCCTAGAGTTAATTAGGATTTCTTCCTGGCCCCACCTAAAGAGCGGAAATTGGTATATATTAACACAATTTGTTCTATTTTATGGCAGCATCAGTTTCTAGAAAATCCAATATGATGTCAATATCAAAGTGTGCCCTGATATTAATCCAGTCAGGGATCCTAGTTCAAGCCCCTCAACAGCACAAAAACAAACCCCTCATTTACTTTGATCGAGACCTCTGTGCAGATAATGTAAGACAACAATGCTTAGAACTGAAGGTATATGCCCCATGATCTAACACAGTAGAATTCATTTAATTCATGCTCTGGATTCTTTGTTTCTATTTATGTAGCAAGGTAACTATAATTCATTGCTAACCCCAAAAAAGGCTGCTGTTAACAGAGGCCAGTTTTTCAAAAAGTGACCCCTTTGGGAATAGTATTGTGTAAAATGTGTGTACCATAATTAACTCTGGTACCAGAGTAAGAAAGAACATCTTTGAAAGCCCATGATTCTGAGTAGATTGTTACATAAACATGTAAGTCGATGTAAATCACATAAGAGACGTTCTAATATGCTCCACTCTGAACCACAGTTAAGTGGATAATATGGCAGCAAAAAGCTCTGAGAATGTATAACTCGAAGGCCAAAATATTGATGTCACTCTCCAGTATCTTCTATTATTCAACAACAATATTAAATGTTTTTATGTGTTAGTCACTGTAATTGAAGCTGGTACATATGTGCTGATGTTGACTTAATAATTTCCTCTAATTCTCACGGTGAGCATGCATTTTAAAGATGAAATAGAATAAGAAAGTTGATTTTCTACTTACTTAACCTTTCAAATACCTTCCCTTGATTACATATTGTATAACTAAAAGTCTCAGTATTGGAATTTTAAAGTTCATTGTTAATAATACTATACCATAGCTAGACTAATTCTGCAAATTTACAAACCATTGTTGTGTATTTACTACCCTGGTTTCTATTGATACATATGCACACACACACACACACACACACACACACACACCATACACAGTCAGATTTACTTAAAACATCACTAAGTCAAACACGTATTTTCTCCTCATGTGGCCTCTTCTCTTGATCTTCTAAGTAATCTCAAAGCCTACAGTACCTTCTTTTTAATATAGCCTACATATCCTATCTTAAGAAAGTTTGATTTTTCCAAAGAGTCTTTCTGAGCATTACTATTCCTTGTTTACACCTTAAAACTCCATGGATCTTGTTTGATTTTAGAAAAATTTGCATTCCATTGCTTAGAGCTCAGCTCTGCAGTTCCTCAAGCTGGCTCCACCTACGGTGTTGCATTGTCAGTCACGAGCAGCTCATGGTTCTTACTTTCTCATATATTACTTTTGTTTGTTCCCACTACAATCCAAAAAGACATGACACGCACCTCCTCAAAATATGGCATGTACTTCCGTATTTTGGTCATGTTATTTCTTCAAAGTTTTCTCTATTTTCGGTGATTAGGAATCTTACTCAACATCAGTAACATGAGCAAAATGGCAGAAGGCAAAAGCACAAAAAGGACCAGACTCTCTCTGGGTGAGCCTTCTCAGGGCCATTGTCACCTATTTTAATGCTTCACATATGCTACCTCTTTGATTATGTCTTCTCCATTACCCCATTCAAAAAGAAGTACTTCTTTGTATTCTTACATCACTTTGCTTCTGTTTCTATCAGAGCATAGATTCCATTCTGTCTTGCAAGCTCTTCAAGGTCAGAGAGGATTTAGATGTGAACCACTGTATTAGACAGTAAACAGAGATAAATAAGATTTGATCCTTCCTCTAAAAGATAGCAGCCTTGCAGGAACAAGAATTAAAATCCCTTAATCTCACCTCAATCAGAACAGTTCATTTTATCTGCTTATTTGTTTCTACTTTTGTCATATTCTAAAGTTTTGCCATACTGTGTATGAATGCTTATTTATTTCTATTTATGTATGCTAAGACTCAGGGGTCCTGTCTTAGCCTGGGGACTCATGACCTAGTCTGTCTGAGCTGGCAGAACAGAACATCACAGACTGGCTATTTGTAAAGAACAGAAAATCATTTCACAGGTTCTGGAGTCCAGGAAGTCCAAGGTCAATGCACTGGTGTCTGGTGAGGGACACTCTTTGGTTCTAAGAGGACACCTTGAACGCTGCAACTTCGTAGAGGAATACTGGGTCTTCACAAGGTAGAAAGTGAAAGTGTAAAGAAGACTCAAACTCTCTCTGTCAATCCCTTTTAAACATAGTATCAATCCATTCATGTGGTGCAACCCTCATGATTTAAACACCTCCAAAAGGTCTCACCTCCCAATACTGTGGCACTGGGGATTAAACTTTCAACATGTGATTTGTGGACAACATATTCAGACTATAGCAATACCATTCTTCTCTTTTGTAGAATTCTCAGATTTATCTCTTTTCAAGTCTTTCTATTTTCACTGATTGAATCTTATTCAATATCAGTTGTGCCTTCCTGTTCCATAATTTATTTATTTTAACCTGTTTTCTTTATTTTCTGCTTCTTTAACATCTGTTCTACTCTGTGTATGGAGTTATCCCCTCAAATCTAACTTATAGTTCACTTTTCTTAACTTTTTCTTCAGCTCTGTTTATGGCCTATTTAATTTATCCATGGAATATTTTACTTCAATGCTGCATTTTACTTTTTAGAATTTCTATCTGGTCACCTTTAAACTTTTCTCTTTTTAATATTTTTTATAAACTCTAATATTTTCTATACATCTATATTTTGGAAGTATCTATTTGAAGCAACATACAATTTGGCTTAGTTTGAATAATCTTGTGTTAAGGGAGAAATTAGTTCTTTTGAATATAATGAAATTATTGATACATTATTAAATTAAATATACTGTTTCATTAGTTTCTACCTTCTCCATATTCAATTTCCTCTATTTCTTGTGTTTTAAAATATTTTACTCTTTGTTTTATCAGAAGTTACATCTTGTGCTCTTCTTGTTTTGGGGATTTTGCTGAAGAGTACAGCATACATTCTTTTTTTTTTTTCTGAAGAGGATTTTTGCTGCAGGGCATGTATGCTCACCAGAGAGATAGAGAGAGATGGAGAAAGAAGAAATGAAAAATCACCCTCAAAGGGTGCTGGTGACTCTTCAATTCCTTACCCTTCATTCTCCTCTTGGGATTTTGGGCATGCATGCACACATTCTTGGCGTGAGTTTCAAGTCACTAGGTCTAGGACTTGAACTACTGTCAGCCATGTGGGAGTCTAGTGCCTTAATCACCATGTATGTTGTCTCCAGTATACAGTCTTAATATTACATTTACTGTTTTGAATATTCACTATTATGTTAACTTTTCGAGTTAATTACTGTTACATTTATTGTAAAAGTTGTGTTTACTGGTTTAAATAGCTAGCCACTTTTACAAATTACTTTAAATGAATTTAAGTTCAGTTTTTCCACCTGGAATGACTAATGCCCATGCCTCTTTTCCCTCCGTAGGTACTGGAATGCCATCATCAATGATCTTGACCTAGAGCTAGATTTGAACACCTCATGTGTCACTGCTGAGGGAGCTCATGTTCACCAACTGCCTCTACGTTCTTCTCACTTCCTGCTTCTCGGGATTTTGCATTTCATGATTCAGTCTAGTTTTATATTCAAATGAATTTGTAAAATACCACTACGGTTTCTGAGTATGATGAGAAGATGAAGACTCACTCACCAGCATATTTGCCATGGCGCTCCACTTCTGTTCATAACTATTTATAAGGTTTGAACTATTTCATTAAGTGAGAAGACCCCACAAAAATATGAAAAAATACAGATTATGTTCACTTGTCTTATAAAAACAAATGTAAAGCTTTTCTCCTATTTGCTATTGTCATTCTGCATTCATGAGAATCAGGTAAAAAGGAATTTAAGATTATGACATTTTTGCATTTAAGTGAATAATAAATGAAGTACATTTACTCCTTCAAAATGCTATGCTATACCTCAAAAAATATATATCTTATAAAATACTTAGAACTAAACACAGGCACACACACACACACACACACACACACACATTATAGACAAACCAGGAAAAAGAAAACAAGTTTCTCTTCAAGGGCGATTATCCAAGAAGATCTTTACAGATTCATTCAATAATTGAATATCACAGCCTCGAATGTATGAGGGTGCTTACATTCACATGGTGTGATAGCAGAAAATCACTAAGTTAGTCTCATCATGGATTGAGTGAGACCAAGACTCTCATCTTGAAGTAGTTAAAAAAAAAAAAAGAGATGAAAACAAAAATACCAGAAAAATAGTCACATACTTTGCCATTTGTGTGTGTGTGTGTGTGTGTGTGTGTGTGTGTGTGTGTTGTGTGTGTGTAGGGTCTGTATTAGACTAAATCTTGGACGCTCTTTATCTTGTTGTCCATACTTAAAGGGTTTATTTGACAAAGGCCAATAAAGTCAGCAAGCTGGGGGCTGACAGATCATATGCTTTGTCTGGCTTCTTATTTTTTTTTTCTTTAAACGGGATTATTTGGCCTGATTTAAAGACAAAGAAGATTCCCCAGAAAATAAATTTCTAACTTTTTTAAAAATTAGAAAATCTGGCCCCACCTAGCCAGTATTTCTCTGTGACAGTGGCTTTATAGAATCTGCTAATAGTAAGTAGATTGTAACCCTGAAAGAAAAGAAAGGACATGATTTCAGTAGGCCCACTCTCACCCCATCCAGTTAGCACATGAGACAAAATCAAGACCAATTTCTCAGTGACTTGCTAGACCCTTTCGTGGAGGAAATTCTACATCAGAGGGAGCTACACTTGGAGACAGTGTTTTCACTACATCTAGTCACGAAAAGTTACACTTTGCAGCATCTTCTCCAGCCTGTCACCTCCTGGTCCACTTGTCCTTTCAGTCACTTCTCATCTTCTCACAAGGGCATGTGGGAAGCTGTAGCTCCCACTCTGGCCATGAAAAGGATTTAGACTCTGAGATAGGGTGCTAGCTCAGGCATGTCTGTTTGTCCTCCTCTCGCTGATATCTCTGCATTATTTCTCCCACCGTGAGCCAAGAGGTTTCAAGGCCTCCCATACCTTCCTGCATATTTCTCAGTTCCTCCTGCACAGCTTCAAGGGAAGTGCATGGGCAGAGAACGATCCTGTCAATTCACATCCCCAATGGACTTCCCTCTTCATTCTTAAATTATTGATAAATTATTGCCAACCATCCTCAAAATGCTGGAACCTATGGTCATAAAACAGCACTAGTAATAAATATATCCCATTTTTTGACCAAGAGTCAATGTTATACAGATACTTTAGCATCACAGTCCAGGCCAGTCCCAGGTCTGCTGGAATTAACCCTCACAGCACAGTCACTAATACCTTAATGACGCACAACAATGATAAGGCCAGCTGTAAACTGCTACAGACACATTTGCTTTGCACTGCACCATGGTAATAGAGAATGTTATCACTCTGTTAGCATGGACAAGTCTCCTCTAACGTAGAACTCTACTATCGAGGATAGCCTGTATAATTATAAAACTATAATACTAGTTCCTATAGACTATCCAATGAAAAAGATTCCATTAATTTTGGTCATATATTATAGTAGTGTTAAAGTGCCAGTTACAATGACAAATCCAGATTTTGTCGTAACTTGATTATTGACTCAAACTTGCATCAGTTTGTAAAACAGAGGACATGACCAGTAGGGTGATGGATTACTATTAAATATTCATTTTATCCTCTAGAATGCCAGGACTTTTTTTTTTTTTTTGGAGAGGTTTTTCGCTATAGGCGCGTGCGCTCGCCAGACAGACAGAGAGAGACATAGAGACAGAAAGCGAGAAATCACCCCCCAGGGGGGATGGTCACGCCGCAATCCCTTCTCCTCCATTCTCCTCTCGGGATCTTGGGCACGCACGCACACGCGCCCGGCGTGAATTGTAAGCCACCGGGTCCGAGACGCGAACCGCGGTCGACTACGTGGGAGTCCAACGACATAGCTATTACGCCAACTGCTGGTTCCCTAGAATGCCAGGACTTTTCATGACTGAAAAGGAAAAATCCTGCAAATCACTGAGCCTTTGGTGGTCATCAGTAAGTGGTAATTACGAGGGTGGATTCGTGAGCACACAACTGCACATTCACACAGGGCCTCCAGGTCAGACGGGCCAAATACTGGGTTTAATGCTCTGCTGTCACTATCTTGAGTGTTTTAATAATTTAATCTATGAACTTTGAACTCGTGTTTTGTAAGTGACACCCAGATGGAACAGCAGACTCTATGTGATGTGTGTCCTCTTTTCCATTCACATATAGTGTTGGTGATGTCACATGAGCACAAATTCTAGTAGACCCAAGATACATGGGAATTCAGAGAGACCCAAAAGGTATTCAAGACAAGTGTCCTGTGTTTATAACTGAGTGACCGTGCCACTGAAAACCCCAAGAAGGCATATTTTCTAAGTGGTTCTAAATATACTTTGAATGCAGAAAGAAGACAATATAAATGATTGAAAAACCCTTTCATTTACTCCTGCTACTTCCCTGTATTAACTAATCACTTGTACTAAAATGAATAATGTACAGGGAAAGGGAAAGACAGGATGACCCATAGATCCTTTGCTTTCCAATCCTTTCTTACTCATCAGAAAGCTGAAAGTAGGATATGTTGATAGAATGCTCAAATATCAAGAAGTTGAGTTAGTTTTGTGCAGAGTTTTACTATTCTGGCAAAAATGAAAAACTTAGGCATGAGTAAACTACAAAACACAAATTGTAATTTCTTCCCCATAAATCCAACCACAGTGGTGCAGGCAGCAGGGTGATACTGCATGATGATAGAGCCATTTGCAAAGGGGCAGGGCTTGGGTCCTGGGCTCACCAGAAACAGGCCAGTGTATGCACATGCCTGTGATCTTGGAGGACACTGAGCATGGTGCGACCCTGTTTATAGTACCTTTCTCTTTCTCGCATGCTCTCTCTCTCAATAAACAAAACATGCCTACTCATTAAAATGTTAATTTTTCTTTATTTAGGATGATACAAGGTGAAATAAAAAATCATGGCAAACCAAGAGAAAAACTATGAACACAAACAAAATGCTAGTACTTTTAATGACACTTCCTTCTGCTTTTCAAATAAGGAGCAACGGATTTCCATTTTGCACTGAGCTTTATACATTATGGAGCAAGCTCTGAGTAATGAATATTATTGTAGTCAGTATTCTTGAAATAATAGCAACATGAGGCTGTAGATGAAGAAGTACTGGAATTCCTACAAAGACATGAATCAAAAGGTACCATTCATTCCATCTATATATCTCTTATGTATTTTCTGAAGGAAACTGAAAAGTGAGATATAAAAAGAAAAAGTGAATATTGACCTAACTAATTGTCTGAAAGAAAAGATTGCATGAGTAGATCTCAATAGTTTACTTTGTAACTAAACCCAAAGGGTGGGGACTGGCTTGCAAGTCTGTTCTGGGAAATGGAAACCTTGGTGATTTGGTGTTTCCTTGGTGAAAGCTTTCTTTTCAGATACATTGCTTCTGTATAAAGCAGAGTCAAAAGTTTGGGGTGTTAGCTATTTACTCATTCTTCTGGCTTCAAGCTCTCCACAGTGCTAATAACTCCAAGGTCAGACAGGAAACAATAGAAAACAATATCAAAGGAAATTTGAGAAATAACTCATGTGAAAACTTGATTAAAACTATCATTGAAAAACTGTTTAAAGACCCATCCTACATCTTTCCTTTTATTTTCATTGCTCTTCTTCATTTTCTCTTTTCCCTCATCCTCCTTTTCCTCATCCTCCTTCTTCTTCTTGTGTTGGGAACAATAGACATTGTGCAATATTTGACAGTGTTAAGATTAGGTAGATGCCGTTTTGCATTATGGTTCTTCAACAGAGCAGTTCTAGATTGGACATATTAATGATCTAAATGTCCAGACTTTTGATTTCCTGATCTACAAAATAAAGGAAATATACATATCTATTTCATGGGTCTTATAGTGAGGAAGAATGTCTACAAAGTGCTAGAATAGAAGCTGGTCCGTAGAAGATATTTTTTTCTTTCTGAGAGATTTTTGCTATAGGGCATTTGTGCTCACCAGAGAGACAGGGACAGAAAGATAGAAAGTAAGAAATCACCGCCCCCCGCTCAGGGGAGATGGCCACCCCACAATCCTTTCTTTATTCTCCTCTAGGGATTTTGGGCACACACACACACACATGCCCGGAGTGAGTGTTAAGATGCAGGGTCTGGGATTTGAATGGCAGTTCCTCATGTGGGAGTCCAGCGACATAACCATTACAGCATCTGCTAGTTCTCCATGGAAAGTATTTTATAGCTTTCCATTATTTACCTTTAACAAAGGGAATTGAGTTTGAAAATCTCTAGTCACTGTCACCTTTAAAGATCAGTAGAAATCTTTTAATTATTTTGAGAAGTAAATTTTAAAATTACAATCAAACTAATTGCCAGCTTATCCTTAGTACAAGAATATAACAGCAAGAAGACTCCTTACTTCGAAGCAACATAATGGCTGCCCTGTCCAAAAAAAAAAAAAAATCAAAGCCAAGTTTTACACTTTCATAGTTTGATTTCATTTCAGTGTTGTTGACCTAAATTGATTTGTATAAACTATTATGGTTTTCTTTATTGTGATTTCGACTTCCTGAAGTAATTGTATATTAGTTCAAGATACAGTTTTTTTTCTGTTTTCTAGAGTAATCCTTGAGGGCTTCATTAGGGAAGCATTCTATGATACACCATTATAGGACAATTTGTGAAAAAGAGAGCATGCTTTATTAAAGATAAAAATGCTTATTCTGCAGAGATAATCGTTTATGTATATCAAGTTTGTTCTATAGGGCCAGCTCCATGGTCTGGTGGTCATGGCAGCCAGATTCCACATTGCCAACCATGTGGCTCAAGTTCTGGACCCAGCAACTTGAGAAACTCCCTGAGCACATGCATGTTAACCCCCCAAATTTCAAAAGGAGGAAAAAAGGAGGGAAAGGCACTGCGGCATGACATTCCTCTTGGGGAGGATGGACAGAGGTGGGAGTTCTCATCTCTCTCTCTCTCTCATCTCTCTCTCTCTCTCTTTCTCTCTCTGACAAGCCCTCTAGAAAAAATAATGTTGTATGATAATGTTTTTAAATAGTAAAATAGTATATTTTTAAATAGTAAAAAATTCAAAAAAAAAACCTATTTTTTAAATAATTGGTGAAAATGTAGTTCTGCTGCTGTGCTAACATTAGTGGTGACTATTTTATATAAAATTCTTATATATCATATAAAGAAATTTTACAGAATATTTTATATTATTTTAACTTGGTGTTAAACAAACTAATGTCCATAATATTTGTATTATGAATTGTTTAGAATAAAGACTAGAAGGATGTATTCAACATATAATGCATTTATTGCTTGTTGATGTGACTTCAGGTGATTCTTATTTTCTTTGAAGTTCTAGTAAATTTTATTTATTTATTTATTTAGGTTTTTGCCATAGGGCACATGCACTCACCAGAGAGAGAAAGAGAGAGGGAAAATGAGAAATCACCACTGGGGAGATGGCCATGCCACAATCCCTTCTCCTCCATTCTCTTCCTAGAATTTTGGGCATGCAAGCACATATCCACCCAGCATTACATTCAAGCCACTGAGTCCAGGACTTGAACCTTGACTGGCCATGTAGGAGTCCAGCTCCTTAACCACCACACCACCTCC
The DNA here is from genome assembly GCA_026018925.1 of Tupaia tana. Taxonomy (NCBI): domain Eukaryota; kingdom Metazoa; phylum Chordata; class Mammalia; order Scandentia; family Tupaiidae; genus Tupaia; species Tupaia tana. Next base: position 35,347,867 of record JAKSZU010000020.1, on the reverse strand, counting down.
TGGTCACTATAAATTTCATTTTTAAATAAACATTATTTTCATAATCTAAGAAAAGCAATAAAAATGGGAAATCATATATGTTTTAAACAACTTTAAGTGCATAATTCTTAAGACCATCTATTAAGTGAATGCACACATATTTTCCTTCTGTCTACTGACCTATTCATCCATTTAAAAAGACAGAGGATAGTACATTTTCTTCCCCCAAAGATATAGGCATTCAAAGAAAACCAAAGAGAAATGAGCACTTCATTCTCAATCAGAAAGAGGGAATGTTGTTTATAAGTTAGCAGTAAGTATCCATATCAGCAAAATCACTGTTATGAAAATGCATCCCATTCCAACTTATAGTTCAATATTCAGGAAGCTTTCCCTTACTCCTTGACTAATAAATAAACAAGTCTTTACTTCTGTTCTTGTAACTTATTTGTAAACCTAAGTAAGGGAAGTGGCTTCATCATGCTTTATAAATTCCTTGATCTCTCCAGCACCTAAGAAAACATTCCTATACTATACATTGTATTTGTTTTCTACTGCTGTGGTAACAAATCCCCACAAATGTAGTAGTTTAAAACAGTATGAATTATTTTAGCTTTGTGATCAGAATCTTGATACAGGATGGCTTATTTGAGTCTTCTGTTTAGTGTCTCACAGGACTGAAGTCAAATCAGAGCTCATATGGCTACCGAAGATCCCCCGCCCCATCACTCTGAAATAGGACGGGCAGAGAGGTGACTGCTAAGATCTGAAGGCCTGACGAACTGGAGGAAGGGATTGTGGCATAGCCTGCAGAGGGTGATTCTCCCTCTCTTACATATAAATGCATGCTCTATCATGAATAAAGGGAAAAAATAAAATAAAATATGAAAATAAAGTAAAACAAATAAAAGGGCCAGTTAAAACTTATGCATATCAAGTGAGAGAGTCCATTGTGGTTAGAGTTAAGCCTGGTGGCTAGAAAAACACATCTGGCATGTGGGCATTATGCCCGTAATTGTAACAAGATGGAAACATGGAGGGAAAATATTGCAGATTATCCTCTCCCCATTGAGGGAGTGCTTTTCCTCTGGTGATTGCATGTACCATCTATAGATAAAAAAATGAAATAAAATATTAAAAAAGAAGAGACAAATACAGAAAGACACAGACTGACAGCTATGCAAAGATATAGCTAGAAATTTGAGTACTGCGTGTGCAAGGCAAGAACACTGAGGATTATCCAAGCCACTGGAAGTTAGGGGAGGAAGCATGGAAAAGATTCTCCCTCAAAGCTGCCAGGAGTATCTAACCCTGCCAACACCTCAATTTTGGACTTCTGACCTCCAGAACTGTGTGAGAATAAAGTTCTGTTATTTTAAGCTACCAAGTTTGTAATAATTTGTTATGACAGCTCTAGGAAACTAATACACATGACATATGACATTTGTTAAATAAATCCAAAGGCATTATTTTCATTGACTCACAAGAGTTATTTAAGGCAGATATTGTTGAAACTGCTTAACACTGTGATCTGTGGCTTCAGGATACCAGAATTAGGTCAAATAAATAGAAAAATAAAAAGGAAAAGAAATACTATACTGATCCAGAATTGAACAAAGATATTATTTGTAAAATGCCTTAGCATTTTAAAAGCATTTTCATATAATTATCTCACTCACAATAAATAAGAATCAGTGTAATCAAGTAAGTGATTTTCTGATAGTTGAGGAACTAGTATTTAAGAAGACTGGGAATTGGATTTCTGTTCTCTTTCTCCAAAACTGATATTCAGTATATTATACTAAATGGCCAAGAAATTCTAGGTAGTAAATAACTTGCATTTCCGTCATCTTCTGTTTCATATTAGTATCATTAATACTCTGATTCTTCAACTTTTCCATACTAGCACTAATCGTTATATTCAAAAATAGTTAGTTGTGTACTTATTTTTTTCCTCCTATGGCAGGGTGTATTCAGAATCACAGGCTACATTTAGTTATCAGGTTTGTTTGGTCTCCTTTAGTATAAAAAAGTTACTCAGTCTTTATTTTCTTTAATTGCCTGGACATTTTTGAAGAGTGTGCTCCATTTATTTCACAAAATGTCTCTCAAATTGTGCTCGTCTGATATTTACTCATGATTAGATTCATGCTATGCATTTGAAAGTTACCCCACAGATGCAAGGTTGGCTCTTTCTAGTTCATTGGCTCAGAAGGCTCCTAAGATTGAGTGCACATGTCATCACCCAGTTCTTGGTTCTCAAATTCAATTCTCCACTGAAAAAAACCTAGGGTTCCTTGGAGAAATATCTAATTCCAGAGCTGAGGCTGCAAATACTTGTGATAATTTTGAAACAACATGCTACACTAGAAATTAAGGAAGTTCATAAACAATGATGATTGCAAGCTAACTGCATGCAAAATTCATTTGAATAGGTCCCACCAGATAAAGCTATGGAAATTTGAGCATTAAAATAAGGAATAACAGCAGTGAATCCAAATCCCATAACCTGTTGATTAAACAATCTGAGTCCATTACATATAAATTCAAAAGTAAAGGAAGTAGGAACATTATTTGTGGGAAATATATGCAAAAAAAGGAAATTTTTTAAAAATTAAAATGACTAAACCTAATATTTTGTCTTGCTCATTTACCACTATTCGCACCAATTAGCACAGTGGCTGACACATATAGTTATTTGCTGTATAAATAGTTGAACTAATAAAGGAACAATACATTCTTGTCATGATGCCATTGTTAAAAATATTGTAACTTTAACCAAAGCACTCTATATTTTTAGGTCACATTTACAAATATACAAAATAAAGACTCAGTCTTAATTATGTGAAAGCAGAACTCTGGGTCAGATAACCTCTTTGTCATCCATCTAGATTTCTGAGTGTAGAAAATCAAGTCCAAATCTTTCTTGGGGACAGTCCATTGTATGCCAGAATTGTTCCCTGGGTCTTTCTATTACTACATGGCTATTCAGGAGACCTAAATTAACATTGAGCAATACTTTATGCAATATTTATTTTGGTATAATTGAGGTGCAACTGTTTTGTGATTCACTGTAACATTTTTGTTATATTGGAAACCTGTTTGGTATTTACACATTTCACACCATTTGTTAAGTTCTGATCTTGTGTAAGTTTGGTCAGTGAGATTCATATTTCATTACTTTCTCCATGTAAAAAGGTGAACTATAATTTAAGTAATTTATAATTAAAGATTGAGGATTAGAGGAAATAGTACAAGTGAGGACATTGAAAGGCTTATAAATATATTCATTGGAGTAGTTTTGCTGATGGCTTTATAATTATGCTGACTTCTGTACTGCAAGCCATTAAAAAACTCAATATATTTTACAAATAATCTCCATTTAAATCTTACATAGTGTTAAATCTCTCACAGAGAGAGCAAAAGGGTGAATCATTATCTGCGTTATTATTAAAGGACAATACGTGAATTAAATTTTCCAAAGTAATAAGAAAATCAAGTTTAAAGAAAAGATAAACACTATTAGTGAGCAGTCTCTGAATTACAAAGGCCAAAAACCAAATTTAATCTAACTTAAATCAAAGTAAAAGTTCATTATAAAAACAGTGAAATGTTTCACGGAACTCACAAAATGGGACAAAGCTAGAATCTTGGCCTTAGAACAAAATGAATTCACAGAGTTGAATATCATCAGAAAGAGACTTTTAATATTTTGGATACTCTTTCTCCCTTTTGGCTCTAGCATTGATGGTAGAAAACGTGGTTATTGCATGTAATGCCTCAGCTTTAAATCATCACAATCACAGGTTTCTACCCCTCGACTAAATAAATGAGGTTTGGAGAACATAGCCTTGGTATCCAGTATGGTTTCATGGTTTTATTTCCCATTTGCGTAGAAGAAGAGTGGGGAACTTCCCTATAAATTGTGCTTAGTACACTAGCAATTATGAGGGTACACAATGTCCCAAATGCTTCATGTCCAATAATTCTGTGAAGCAGTCATTATCGACAATTGCAAAATGAGGAAATAATTGCTCTGAGAACAAAGAGAACTGCTCATGGCCCTTAGTGGGTGGTGAAGCCAGTATTTGAATGCATATTTATTGGATTCTGAACAGATATTTATATCTTTTCTTAAGTTAAATACACAGCATTCACATTTCCACCTACAGAGGGATGAAGAAAAGGACCAGCCAACTGTTGGCACAGTGTAGTATGGCTGACCCCTGTAGGGAGGGTCCTGGGTTCACACCCTGGAACGTCCCTGAGTACCCTGGCTGCATGGGCTTATGGACCTGTGATCTGGGCTGGCTGAGACTAAGGGTGCATCATGGTGTGAGGTTCCTGGTGCAGTGTCCCTCTCCCTACCTCTGTCTATCTGTCTCTGGATCTCTCTCTCTCATGGAAGAAATATGTCAATGAACTTTAAAAAAAATAAGACTAATATATTCAGAAAACAGAAAAAAAAGAGGGACACAGAAATTGAGTTGCTTTCTATGCAAGTATTTATATTAGACTTTGAATTCTTGAAATAATGAAGTAACAAAAACTGGATTTATTCTCACACCTTAAAAATAATGTAATAATGGGGACCAGCAGTTAGCATAATGGCTAAGTCGCTGGACTCCCACGTAGTCGACCGCAGTTCGCGTCCCGGACCCGGTGGCTTAAACTCACGCCGGGCGCGTGTGCGTGCATGCCCAAGATCCTGAGAGGAGAATGGAGGAGAAGGGATTGCAGCGTGGCCATCCCCCCTGGGGTGTGATTTCTCGCTTTCTATCTCTCTGTCTCTCTCTGTCTGTCTGGCGAGCACACGCACCCTATAGCAAAAGCCTCTCCAAAGAAAAATGTAATAATGGAAAACTATAAGAGATACAGATTTTAGACAATAGACAACAAGCAGTAAAGAACTGTGGTCTCTGAGAGAAGTAAAGGGAATACAAGTGAACCCTATATCGGGCAAGCTTTCTTCATGAAGACTTATCCCAGATCATGGAGTGGAGAGAATGTATTAATCAGGGTTCTCTACAGACAACAAACAAATAGAATGTGCCTATATAGACAAAAGGATTTATTTTCAGGAATTAGCTCATGCATTTTGGAGTCTTGGTAAATCCAAATTTTGCAGGGTGGGCCAGCAGGCTACAGACTCGGGCAGAAGTGTGCTACAACTTAACACCAAGGAAAGAGCTGACACTGAAGTTTAAGTCCAAAGGCCATCTGCTTCAGAAATTTCACTCCTTGAGGGAATAGAAACCTCTTGTTTAATCCAGGCCTTCAATTTATTCAGCAAGGTTCACCCACATTCTGGAGGACCATATGCTTTCTTCCAAATCGACATCAGAAAGTGTAAATTAACTGGACAATGCAGAGCAGAGTTATGAACAGAGGAATCTACTCAGTAAGAATTCTAGAAGTCTCATAAGGTTCTCCTTGAGTCTTACTATGACATGCATGTAAGTCAAATCTTCACAAAGTTGGGAACTAGAGAATGGGGAAGGTGCAAGCAAATGGTTGCAGGAACTTTAGAAGAACTAGAGATTGTCTAAATTGTGATCACACAGAGGGAAGCATTTTTTTTTTTTTTTTTTTTTGGAGAGATTTTTGCTATAGGGCACGTGCACTCGCCAGACAGACAGAGAGAGACAGAGAGATAGAAAGCAGGAAATCACCCCCCAGGGGGGATGGTCACGCCGCAATCCCTTCTTCTCCATTCTCCTCTCGGGATCTTGGGCATGCAAGCACATGCGCCCGGCGTGAGTTTAAGCCGCCGGGTCCGGGACTCGAACTGCGGTCGACTACGTGGGAGTCCAGCGACATAGCCATTACGCTAACTGCTGGTCCCGAGGGAAGCATTTTTATTGATTGCTTGAGGCATTCAGTAGGGACTTCGAAAAGATAGTTCCACAGTAGCATATCTGAATTATACTTAGGCAAATCTAGAAATGCCATGATAAAATATAAGACCAAGCCTCAAAACTATTTAACCTCAAGTAACTTATCTCCTAAGTGAATAAATCCAATTCTTTTTTGGGGAAAAAATCAAGACATTCAATTAAAGGGAAAAAAAAGCAATTAGATGTTCCAAAGCAGAAAAATGTAATTTTGGTCAGGATAATGTAATATGGTCAGGATAAATAAGTCATTTGAAATAGATGCAAAAATACTACAAATAATTAAATTAGCAGACAGGAACTTAAACAGTTATAATTACATTAAAATATTAAAAGGAAATTATGAAAATAGTGAAGAAAGAAAAATATACAAAATGGAATGTGTGAAATTTTAGATCTGAGAAATATAGGAGTGAAATTGAGAACTTCCAGATCCATAAAGCTACAAAGGACAAGGAAATTGCAGGCCCTTTCAGAAGTCATCTACACGTGAGGTGTGCCCTGCCCATATCAGGGATCAGGGCAGCCAAAACCTTTCTTCTCCAGTCTGACCTTCCAGATCCAAAAAGTTAGAAAGGATAGAGTATGCAGAGAGGGAAAGTGGAAAGAAAAGTAATTTTCAAAAAAAATTGCCATGGGATCAGCGATGGCGTAATCATTATGTCACTGGACTCCCATGAAGTCAATGTTCTTTGAGTCCCAGAACCAGTAGCTTAAAACTCACATCTAGTACGTGTGTGTGTGTGTGTGTGTGTGTGTGCTCAAGATCTCAAGAGGAGAACGGAGGAGAAGGGATTGCAGCATGGCCATTCCCCCACTAGGGGTTGATTTCTCGATTTCTGTCTCTCCAGTGAGTGTATGCACCCTATTGCAAAAATCTCTCTTTAAAAAAATAAATAAATAAATAACAACAAAAGAACAACTCCACAGGAAGGTAGGTAATACACAGGAAAAATCAATTCACTAACAAAGAAAATCGAATGTTCAGTAAGTATGTAAAATGACACTCATGCTCAGTAGAAAACAAGGAGGAATAAATCAGCATCATGCTGGCTCCATTTCATAGCTCTAAGATTAGCAAAACAAAACAAAATAAGTAAAAATACCAAATCTTGTTTTATGTGTGGAAAATAAAAAATTTTATGCACTGCTGTCTGGAGTATAAAAAGAGGACAATCATGCTAAAGAGTAATTATGCAATACTGACTTGAAAGTTGAAAATGTGGATGCGCATGAATACCCAAAGATCCAGTCATGCAAACGGCAAGTGCTGCAGAAAATACTTGTCTGTGTGCCCCACGGTCCACTTATAAAGATCTTTATTGAAATAATATTTGCAATAGCAAAAATTAGATCTATTGGAATATCCACAATAAGGAAAGTGAATGAATAAATTATCATTTACTTCTAAAATTAGAAAAATATTTAGTACTAAACTAAAGCTAAAGTTAAAGCTAATTGCAAAGATTATGAAAAAAATAAAGAGCAGTTTTCAGAAGGAATGTATAGAGTAACAATTTAATGAAAGTTTTTAAATACAAAATGTTATAGTACATATTCTATAAAGATGGACACATATGTAGTCAAAGTATAACAATGCTGACTGGAAGGATATCAAATTTGTTAAATTTATGATAATTAATTCTAGAAGAGATAGAGAAAAAGATAAACAATATAGGGAAGGAGAAGAAGGTGACTTGAATTTATCTGTGTAATTCTGTTTTCTTTAACTGAAAAATGTATAAAGCAGGTATTTGTAATATTATGTGTACTTTTCTGTGATTTTAAAGATCTTTAAATAAAACAGCAATTTATATATTTAACAGCAAGTTAAGCTAATAAATATAAAGTTCTTATAAATTGCAAAACACTTAATACATGCATACTAAATACATATAACTCTTATTTGTAGAGGCTATGGGATAGTGAACTATAGCAGAACAAACAATATGGACGATTTAATACGTGTTTTTAAAAACGATCAAACATGCACAGTGTACTGTAATATTCAATGCTGAAGAGGATTAATATCTATATATCCTTGATTTGAATTTTATTTATTTACTTATTTATTTCTGCTGGCCCTGATTTGATTATTATACACTGTATGCATGCTATAAAAACACGTACACACATACACACACACACATACACACACACACACACACACACACACACACACATAGAGCCCACGATGATATACATTGATTATATGTAAACTAGAAATCATAATTAAAAATAGGGACTAGCGGTTGGCATAATGGCTATGTAGCTAGACTCCCATGTAGTCAACCGTGGTTCAAATCCCGGACTCAGTGGCTTAAACTCACACCAGGTTCATGTGCGTGAGTGCCCAGGATCCTGAGAGGAGAATGGAGGAGAGAGGATTGTGGCATGACCATCCCCCTGGGGGGAGGGGTGATTTCTCACTTTCTGTCTCTCTGTCTCTTTCTGTCTTTCTGGCAAGTGCATGCACCCTATAGCAAAAACCTCTCAAGAAAGAGAGAAAAAAAAAAAAACTCATAATTAAAAATAAATCACTAAAGTTTTAAGAGAAAGCACTTATTTGAACACAGTTTCAGACAATGTTATAAACCCATTTCCCACGAATAATTTACTGATAAATGAATATAATTTCAGAAGATACGACCTACAGAATGTGAGAAAATATTTGGATACTATACATCTGACAAGGGTTTAAAAACCAGAATACACACAAGAAATGCTAACATCTCAACAGCAAAAAGAAAAAAAAGCATCTGATCTAAAAATGGGTGAGATCAGTAGATGGAGTTACATTGCTGTAGATAAACGCAGTTGAAGTCCCAGACCTGGCAGCTTAAAACTCATGCTGGGCGTAAGCATGTGCATGCTCAAGATTCAGAGAGGAGAGTGGAGGAGAAGGGATTACAGTGTGGTCAGGACCCCAGGGGGGTGATTTCTCACTTTCAGTCTTTCTGGCAAGAGCACCCGTCCTATAGCAAAAATCTCTCTCTCTAAACAAACAAACAAACAAACAAAACAAAGGGCAATTGACCTAAATAGACAATTCTCAGAAGAAGCCATACCAAGTGCTAACAACCATGAAGAAATGATCAATATCACCAATCATCAGGAAAATGCAAATCAAAGCCACCATGAGATATTACCTAACCCCACTTAGAATGTCATTATTAAGAAGATGAAACAAGGGAACCAGCAGTTAGTGTAATGGCTATGTCGCTGGACTCCCACGTAGTCGACCGCAGTTCGCGTCCCAGACCCAGTGGCTTAAAACTCACACCGGGCGCATGTGCGTGCGTGCCCAAGATCCCGAGAGGAGAATGGAGGAGAAGGGATTGTGGTGTGACCATCCCCCCTGGGGAGTGATTTCTTGCTTTCTGTCTCTCTGTCTCTCTCTGGCTGGCTGGCGAGCGCACACGACTTATAGTGAAAACGTCTCCAAAAAAAAAAAAAAAAAGAAGAAGATGAAACAATAAATACTGGCAGGAATGCAGAGAAAGAGGCACTCTTACATTGTTGGTGGAAATGTAAAATAGTTACCCATTATGGAAAACTGTATGGAGTTCTTCAAAAATTCAAAATTGAACTAATGTGTAATCCAACAATTCACTATTGGGCATATAGCCAAAGGAAAAATTTATATATCATAAAGACACCTGCTGCCCAATGTTTATTGTAACATTATTAAAATAGCTAAGGGGCCAGCCGGTGGAGTAGTGACTATAGCACTGGACTCCCACATGGTTGACTGCAGTTCAAGCCCCAGACCTGGCAGTTTGAAACTCACATTGGCCATGTGTGTGTGCCCACAATCCCAGGAGGAGACTGGAGGAAAAGGGATTGCAGCATGGCCATCCCCCCTTGGGTTGATTTCTCTCTTTCCCACTCACTGTAACTCTGATGTGTATGCACACATCCTATGGGGGAAAAACCTTTAAAAAGACAAAGAAGCAAAAGAAATGAAATAATAGACAAGATATGGAATCAACCTAAGTGTCCATCAATAGATGAATGGATAAAGAAATTGTAGCACATGGGCATGGGAACCAGCAGTTAGTGTAATGGCTATGTCGCTGGACTCCCACGTAGTCAACCGCGGTTCGCGTCCCGGACCCGGTGGCTTAAAACTCACGCCGGGCGCGTGTGCGTGCGTGCCCAAGATCCCGAGAGGAGAATGGAGGAGAAGGGATTGCGGCGTGACCATCCCCCCTGGAGGGTGGTCGCTTTCTGTCTCTCTGTCTCTCTCTATCTGTCTGGCGAGCACACGTGCCCTATAGCAAAAAACCTCTCAAAAAAAAAAAACAAAATTGTAGCACATGGGCATGTATACACATATACACACACATATATGCACACACTGGAATACTGTTTAGCCATCAACAAAGTCCCATCATTTAAGGTTAAATGAGTGAGCCTGTAGGACATTATTTTAAGTGAAATAAACCAGATGAAGAAAGAGAAATATCATGTGTTCTCTGTCACACGTGGAAACTTAAAAATAAAAATAAAGTCTTCATAAAATATAGAAATGAGGGACCAGAAGTTGGTATAATGGCTATGTCGCTGGACTCCCATGTAGTTGTCCACGGTTTGAGTCCCAGACCTGGCAACTTAAACTCACACTGGGCGCGTGTGCATGCATGCCCAAGATCTTGAGAGGAGAATGGAGGAGAAGGGATTGTGGCATGGCCAACCCCCAGGGGTGATTTCTCACTTTCTGCCTCTCTGTTTCTGGCTTTCTGTTGCGTGTGCATGCCCTATAGCAAAAATTCTCCAAAGGAAAAAAAAAATAGGAATGAAGAATGACTACCCAAGGATGGGAAGGATGGAGGAAGGGTGAATAAAAAGATGTTGTTGATGGAATCAAGATTACAGTTGAAAAGGAGTAACAATATCTAGTATTATAGTGGGATGAATGTAGTTAACAATAATTTATGTATATTTTTAAATGCCTATGAAGAAGATTTTGAATGTTCTCAATAAAGTATTGACAAGTGGTTGAAATAATGAATATGCTAGTTGCCCTGATTCAGTCTCCACACAGTTTGTGTACTGAAGAATCAAATCGTACTCCACAAATATGTACAATTGTTATATATTAATTTTAAAAATCTGTTAAAAATAACAAAGAAATTAAGAGCCATAGGAAAAAAGGGATATATTTCTAAAGTGCTTTTGGAATGAATAAATAAATAAATAAATAAATAAATAAATAAATAAATAAATCTTTTTATTATTTATCATGTTGTTAATGATTAGTAAGTGGCTAACAAACCAGTGACCAACTTACAATTACCAAGAAAATGTGACAATAACTACATGAAGGGACCAGACGGCAGTGGGAGTGGGCCTTTCCAATGTTCCACACCAGGCTTAGCACACTGTCAACACTCAATAAATGTTAAACAACAATAATAATAACAGATACCTTCTGCATGCCAAATTTAGAATTGTAGAAATTTACAGAAATGACAACCCAAAAGACCAGACTCCCCTTTCTGATTATTTTCAACATATACAATGTTTTTCTTAACTTGGTTAATAATAATTATAGACACACACACACACACACACACACACACACATTATATATTATATATACATATAATGCATAAATAATATATATAAATATATATATATATATATATATATATATATGCTTTTTTACTCAAACAAAGACTTCAGTATTCTTCCTATCTCTCCATTATCATTCACAAACCCTTTCAGAAACCTTTCTCTAGTCACTTTTCCTTCTAAATAATACTTAGTATTGTTGTCAATTGTTTTCATAAAAACTGCAAGTCTAGTGATATTAGTTCCTTGTTCAGAAAGCTTCTGATCATGCTTCATTGCCTGAAAGTATAACATTTGAGTTTTTTAGTTTGGTATGTAGAACTTTCTAATATATTGTCTCATACATATTTTCAATATAATATTTTATTATGTTGATTGAAACCTTAGTTTTTAAGTGCATTATTCTATTAATATCTCAACAAACACAATTAAAATATCCTTTTTTTTTTTTTCCCTCTAGCTTCTTCCTTCCAGAAATGGAGAATAAGTAGAATTTGGAGTTCTCTAGTTCTAGGCTATTTTTCCCACTAGAAGTAATTAATAACTATTTTGTACTTTATGCTTCCCAAATGAAAATAGAAGAGTTGTAAAGCAATTTCTAACATGCACAGGCAGTGTTTTGGGAGGCTTAGGCCTCTAAGGAATAAGGTCAAATAATCCACAAGGATGATTTCACAACCATGCAAGAGAACAGCAATTCTGGAAACTGGCTATATGTGCTTACTCTGTAAAATGATAGAAAAAAAAGGCATATATATTTCTTTGGAAGCTATGCTCAAAGAGCTTCAGCATTTGAGAAAAGCTGAAATCCCTGTATTTGATGGAAATATCAAACATGAAGTTTATTGTCATGGTTCAGCAAGAACATAGTGCCTGGTGAACTACATAAGGCAATGATACTGACCAAAGTAACTGAAAACTTAAGACCTCTCCACATGTACCTATTTGTTAGGACCATGTAAATGCCAAAAAGAGGGTAAGAATGATTAAATTTTTATTATCAAGTGATGTTGACAAGAAAGCTGAAAAGAAAGTCTCAACCTCATTTTTCCAAGGAAACAGTGATACAGCAACACTATACAGACCAAAGTACCTTTATGAGAAGCCTAAAATTCAATTAAGGGTTGTAATATGCAGACAGGCATAAAACCAAGAACATTCACACTGAAATAAATAAGAAGAGCAATTTCATTTTGTCTGTGTTAGCCCTTTCCTCATCTTGGCACAACTCAGCACTGAGAGACACTGCCTCAGCTTATGATTTATCCTTCAGAGGGGAGAGAGAATAGCATTACCATGAAATATCCCTGATCTTTTTGTGCACTGCCCAAGAGGCTGGTTTCTGTCTTGCCTCATACACAGTACAGACAAGTCAGCATAATTCAGACTACTTGAGGACATAAGAAAGAACAAAGGCAAAAGGAGACAACATCTTACTGCAACTGGCACAGCGCTGCAAGATTAGGAAAAAAATTAATAGAAACTATGGCTTTACCAAGATGAGAGGCAAAGGGGTAGACAATTCATCCTAAGTTCTGGTCTTTCGGGGGCCGGTGATGTCTCAACTTACACGGACCACTAGCAAAACTGGCATAGTGCGGTGAGAATGACTGAAAACTGGGAACAGTGGTGGAATGTTTGCTGTGTGAGGGGTCCCCTGAGTCTCCAGCAGGAATAATTGGTGAAGATCTTCCCTGCCAAAATGAGTCTATAAAGACTGACAGAGTGGCTATTTCTTCAAATGCACAGATACCAATGGATACCACAGACACTAATAGATACCTATTAGGGTAAAAAAAATAATTAAGAAATAACACAAAGAAACAAAGACCTTTAGTAGTTGACTCCACCCCCCTCCCCAATACAAATTTTCTGTCAAAGAATTAGAAATAATTATGGAAGAAGCTTGGTGAACTCAGATCAAATACAGATAGACAACTAAAGAAAACCAGAAAAATATTACATAAACAAAATGAGGGTATTGACAAACACAACAGATTAAAAAGCATTTTTTTAAAACCCAGAAATTATGAAGTTAAAGAAGAGAACAGTTGAATTGAAAAATTCAATAGAGAGGTTCCACAGCTTATTTGATCAAGCAAACAAAGTCATTTGACATCTAACATTATCTAGTCAGAGAAGCAAAAAGAAAAAAAAGGATTAAATATATATATTTATATATATATATATATATGTAAAAAAATACATACATCCATAATTGGTAAGGGTAAATGTAAAAATAGACAGCTTTTTTTCAATAATAGAAGACTTCAATTATATCTTTTGATAGTAGATGGAACGTTCAGACAAAACCAACCTTGGAAAAGTGAATTTGAACAACACTATAGACCAAAGAACCTAACAGACATGTATAAAACAGTCTATCAAACAGCAGTAGAATACACATTCTCCTTAAGTTCACAGGGAACATTCTCCAGAATGGCTCATATGATAGGTCACAAAACAAGTCTCAACTAATTTAAGAATATTGAGATCATGTTAGGTAGCTTTTACAACCACAATGGAATGAATAAGGACTCAATAACAAATAAAAAGGCAAAAAAAATGTACAGATATACACAAATTTTAAATATATATTATTGAATAATCAGTAGGAACAAATAAAAAATTAGAATTTAGAACATATATTGAGAATAAAATATTAAAATGTAGTGTAACAAAACCTATGGGATACAGCAAAAGCTGTACTAAGAGGGGTATTCATAGCTGTAAATGTCTATTAAAAGCAACAACAAACAACAACAAGATCTCAAACAATCTAACTTTACAGCTTTATGTTTTTATACCTTTACATATAACTTCACTGAATTCTTCTGAACAGTTAAAGAATTAACCCATCCTGCTTAAATTCTTTCAAAAAGTTGAAGAGGAGGAAACACTTCCAAACTCACTAGGTGAAGTTAGTATTGTCCTAATACCAAAGCTAGAAATAGAAACTATAAGAAAAACAAAACAAAAGTACAGGCCAATATCTATTATGTATATACACACATAAATTCTCAACAGGCAACCAAATTCAGCAGTACATTAAAAACAAAAATAAAACAAAAACAACAACAACAACAAAAAAACCACTATTACCAAGTAGGATTTATTTTTGGTCATGTATGGTTCAATTATTATGAATCATCTAATATAACTTACCATATTAACAAGATAAAAGGTTAAAAATTACATGATCACATCAATAGATGCAGAAAAGCATGACAAAATTTGACACTTTGCTGAAAAAAAAAAAAAAAAAAAAACCTCTCAGGAAACTTGGTATAGAATGAATTTATCTCAACACAATAAAGGCCATATATGAAAACCCATTACTAACATATGGAAGAGTCAAAAGTGGAAAGTTATTCCTGTAAGATAAAATAAAAATCCAAGGATGTTCATTTTTGCCACTTCTATTTAACATAGTCTAAGAAGTCCCAGCCAGAGCAAATAAAAACAAACAAACAAAAATAAACATAAAAACATCAATAAATTAAAGGAGGAATAAAGACACAAGTAAAGTCAACTAGATCAGAAAGGAAGAAGTAAATTTATCTCTGTTTGCATGTTAGAAATTCTTTTCATGGAAAAATTTTAAGACTCCACACACACATGCATGTACACACAGAATGAGCTAAATTACAGGATATAAAAGCAACATACAAATATTGGTTGCCTTTATATATATTGTCAATAACAACAATGTATCTGAAAAAGAAATTTAAACACTCCATTTACAAAAGCATAAAAAAATACCTAGGAATAATTTTTGTTTCTTTTTTAGGCTTTTGCCATAGGACATGTATGCTCGCTAGAGAGGGAAAGTGAGAAATCAGCCCCTCGCACCAGCAATGGCCATTCCATAATTCATTCTCCCCATTCTCCTCGGGATTTTGGGCATGCTTGTAAATACAGCTGGCATGATTTTCGAGCCACCTATCCTGGACTTGAACCCTCATTGGCATTATAGAAGTCCAGTAGCTTAGTCACTACACCACTGCTGGTCCACTTAGGAATAAATTTAACCAAGAAGGTAAATGCCCTATGAAAGAAAATTGCAAAATACTGATTAAAGAAAATTTAAGACACAGTAAATGGAAAAAATTCTAGTATTTATGCATTGGAAGACTTATATTTATGTATTGGAAGACTTAATATTGCTAAAATATTACTCAAAGTGGTATATGGATTCAGTTAAAAATCTCTATCAAAATACCAATGGTAAGTAGAAAAAGTCTTAAAACTGGGGCCAGCAGTTAGCATAATGGCTGTGTTGTTGAATTCCCATGTAGCCAACCGCAGTTCGAGTCCCAGACCTGGTGGCTTAAACTCATGCCGGGCGCATGTGCATGCGTGCCCAAGATTCTGAGAGGAGAATGGAGGAGAAGTGATTGTGGCATTGCCATCCCTCTGGGGGGTAATTTCTCGCTTTCTATCTCTCTGTCTTTCTGGCGAGCACACGCGCCCTATAGCAAAAACCTCTCCAAAAAAAAAAAAAAAAGAAAAAGTCTTAAAACTAACACAAAAAACCATTGTGTCAGAGCAATCTTGACAAAAATAATAAAAACTAGATGCATCATATTTTCTAATATTCTGATATTATAAAGCTACAGTAATTGAAAAAATATGGTACTGGTATAAAATATAGGGCAATGGAAAACAAATAGAGAGCCCAGAAATAAAGTCATAAACATATGGTTAATGTTTGAGAGAGTGAGCAAAAAACATAATGGTAAAGGATAGTCTCTTCAACAAATAGTGTTGGGAAAAACAGAATACGACATGCAAAAAAATGAAGTTGAACCCTTAACTAACAATATACTCAAAAGTCAACTCTAAATGGGTTGAAGATTTATACAAAAGACTTGAAAGTATAAAACACTTAGAAGAAATCATGTGCTAAAATCTTCTCAACATCAAAGGAATTATTCAACATAGTGAAAAGGCAAACCACAGAATGGGAGAAAAGATTTACAAACTATGTATCTCAGAAGTGCTTGATCTCTAAAATATGTAAGGAAATCTATAACTCAATGGCAAACAAAATTAAAAAACAGGCAAATAAAAATCAAGTAACATGGTTTAAAAATGAAAAAAAAGATTTTTTTTCATGTTGACATTTCCCCAAAAACATACTAATGGTCCAGATATAGGACAAGCTGTTCAACATCATTATTCATTAGGGAAATTCAAATCAAACCCACAGTATACTGTTGGTAGGAGTGGTAAATGTTGCTATGGAAAATGATATAGAGGTAACTCTGAACATTAAAAACAGAATTACTATACAAACCAGCAATTCACTTTTTGGATATCTATCTAAAAGAATTGAAATCAGGATTGATGAATTACTCTACACTCCCATGTTTATTGCAGCATTGTTCACAATATTCAAGAAATGAAAATAAAACCTAATAGATAATGAAAAGGTGCTAGATACATACAATAGGATATATTTAACCATGAGAATTGGGAAAATCTTGCCAAAAGAGACAACATAGATGAATGAGGAGGACATTATATTAAGTAAAATATTCTACTTACAGAAGGACAAATGTGACAAGATGCCACGTGTTTGAGCTATCTAAACATTCAAAACTCATAGAAACACAGAGTGCAATGGAGGTTGCCAGGGGCTGGGAGAAGGGAGAAATAAGAAGTTGCCACTCAATGAGTGAGACGTTTTAGGTATACAATATAAATTAATTCCAGAGATCTGTGAAACCTTGCACCTATAATCAATAATACTGTCTGTGCACTTAAGAATAAACTATTAAGAGGGTAAATTTCATGTGAAGTATTCTCATCACAATTTAAGAAATTAATAATCAACTTCTTGCCAATCTCAATGAATTGGGTATATAAAGGAAAGTTTAATTCTTTTAGAAAAATAAGGAAATGATATGAAGCAAATTAACATCTATTAGAATTAATTAATAAATTGATCAAACTTATCAGTGTGGAAGCCACTTATAAAATATTTAAAGGTTTATATAGAATAAACGATATTTTTGTTTTGTTTGTTCATTTTTTGATCTCAAAATTCATTAGTACAGAACTAGCAGTGACAACTATGGTTAAATACATGTGAATTATGATAAAATTACATGTTTTTATAAAATAAGATATTAGAAAATAGAGCACCATTTTGCTTTCTTAAAAGAATCTACAGTACTTGGGACCAGCAGGTGGCTTGGTGGTTAAGACACTTGACTCCCGCATGGCTGACCACAGTTTGAGTCCTGGTGACTTGAAATTCACGCCAGGCACATGCACATCAATGCCCAAAAATCCCAAGAGAAGAATAGAGGAGAAGGGATTGCAGCGTGGCTATTCCCCACAAGGGTGATTTCTCCTTTCTCATTTTTTCTCTCACTATCTCTCTACCTTGGCAAGTGTGTACACCCTATGGCAAAAACCTTTAAAAACAAGTACTAAAATAGAAATATTTATAAATTCTTTTGAAATATCCCTAATAGACTAAATTCTAATTTTGTCAACTCTTCCTACAGAAATAACACCAGAGGAGCAAAAAGCAATATATAAAAAGAAATATATCATGATTTTATTTATATATCAAAAATCAATATTCAAAATTATATAACTTATTCAAATCGAAACATTACTTGAACAGAAAAGCAGCATGTAAAGTAAGTAACTCACATTCATTAATTTATAACAGTCATCAAAAGTAATGTCTCTTGGGAACCAGCAGTTAGTGTAATGGCTATTTTGCTGGACTCCCACGTAGTCGACCGTGGTTCGTGTCCCAGACCCAGTGACTTAAAACTCATGCCAGTCACGTGTGTATGCGTGCCCAAGATCCCAAGAGGAGAATGGAGGAGAAGGATTGCGGCGTAGCCATCCACCCTGGGGAGTGATTTCTCGCTTTCTGTCTCTATGTCTCTGTCTGTCTGGCGAGCGCACACGCCCTATAGCTAAAACCTCTCAAAAAAATAAAAAAAAAGTAGTGTCTCTTGAAAACTAGAGCCTATATTTACAATGATGAATTTAGTTAGGTACATTATAGTCTCTTTAATTAAAAAACAGTTATGGAGACCATAGTAAAAATTCGTATTTAATTCAACTGAATAATATATATTGCACATTGATCATATAGAAGTAAATAAGACATACTATCTCTGTTCTTAAGAAGTTGAAATTTTTCTTTTCTTTTTTTTTTTTTTTTTTTTTTTTGGAGAAATTTTTGCTATAAGGCACATGCACTCATCAGAGAGACAAAGAGATAGAAAGTAAGAAATCACCCCTAGAGGAACTGGCCATGCTGCAATCCCTTTTCCTCCATTCTCCTCTCAGAATTTTGGGTACATACGCACCCACGCCTAGCATGAGCTTCAAGCCACCAGGTCCAGACCCAAACCATAGTTGGCTAGATGGGAGTTCAGCAATATAACCATTATGCCATCTGCTGATCCCAGGAATTGAAATTTTAATGGCATATGAAATCACACCTATAGTGTGATTTTTAACCATGCAAACATTGTTAACATGTGTACCAGTAATTTTTAAACAGGCACAGGTAGGGATCAGTGTAATGGTGTAATGACTATGTCACTGGACTCCCATGTAGTCGATCGCGGTTCGAGTCCTGGACCCGGTGGTTTAAACTCCCGCCGGGTGCTTGCGTGTGTGCCCAAGATCCCGAGAGGAGAATGGAGAAGAAGGGATTGCAGCATGGCCATCCCCCTGGAGGGTGATTTCTTGCTTTCTGTCTTTTTGGCGCATGCACCCTATAGCAAAAACCTCTCCAAAAAAACTCCCAAAAAACAAAAAACAAGACAGGCACCGGCAGAGAAAATAAAAACTAGTACCTGACTTTTAAGGTAGAGAGATACATTCTGGGAGAACATTTTTCTTTTTTTACTTGTGTGTGTTTTGTTTTTGTTTTTGTTTGTTTTTTGACAGAGATTTTTACTACAGGACACATGTGCTTGCTGGAGAGACAGAGAGAGAGAGAAAGCAAGAAATCATCCCCCGGGGGGATGGCCACACTGCAATCCCGTCTTCTCCATACTCTTCTTGGGATTTTGGGCACACACACACAAGTGCCCAGCCAGAGTTTTAAGCTTCAGGGTCTGGGATTCGAATCGTCTTCAACAATGCAAAATTCCAGCAACGTAACCATTATGCCATCTGCTTGTCCCTTACTTGTGTTATCTCTGCAGTACTGGTTAGGCAATACATTTTCAAAATGATAAATAATTACTAATCCAATTATTCAATTAATTGGCATTAAAAGTTAGGTTTAATTTGTAAATATACTTTGAGCTCTTATTAGGCAATAGATATTATAGTAAATGTCTTATATTTTCACCTATAAATTTTATTATAATTGCATATGACGAACTTGAGGGTTAGAGGAGTTACATAATCTCCTCAAGGCCAAAGACATAAGTGACTAAATCTAAGCATAAGCACCTGATTCCGAAGGCTGTGCTCCCGTTCACTATTGCTCACCTACTGGAATCAGTCTTCTGTATGGATTATTACAGACCATTTAATTTCATGTTGGCTTCATGCTAACATTAAATACTGAAAATAACAACCCGATATCTGGCTGTGACCCAGTGCAAGGTCTCCCAGGAGATTGCTGGCCTGATAGCAAAGATCCCAGATGGGAAACCTAAGCAAGCTGCCTTCCTAGGCCTGCTTTGGCAGCCCATATTTCCAATTCCAGATGGAAACTGTTAAGTGAACAAAATCAAATCGAACAG
This sequence comes from Tupaia tana, assembly GCA_026018925.1. Lineage (NCBI taxonomy): Eukaryota > Metazoa > Chordata > Mammalia > Scandentia > Tupaiidae > Tupaia > Tupaia tana. Next base: position 35,327,676 of record JAKSZU010000020.1, on the reverse strand, counting down.
CTCCAATTGATTGAACCCAAAGTTCATTATGTAACATAAAATTTTAAAATGCTAATGATTGACTGTAAGGAGATACATAATTGTTGCACGGAACATTTTTAAAGTTTATGTATTTCTTCTATGAGAGAGTGAGACAGAGAGGGAGGAGAGTGACACACCCCAAACATGGTCTGCAGGCTGTGATCTACCGCCAGCCTCAGCCAGCCATAATTGTGGGCTCGTGCGTGCACACCTGCTGTGCACCGAGTGAGCTTGAATTGGGAATGTGGGATGTCCCCACCCAGGCTGCGCATCTTTTTTTTTGGAGAGGTTTTTGCTATAGGGTGTATGTGCTTGCCAGGTAGACAGAGAGAGACAGAGAGACAGAAAGCGAGAAATCACCCCCCCAGGAGGATGGCCACGCCACAATCCCTTCTTCTCCACTCTCCTCTTGGGATCTTGGGCACGCACGCACACGCGCCTGGCGTGAGTTTAAGCCGCTGGGTCCAGGACTTGAACTGCGGTTGGCTACATGGAAGTCCAGCGACATAGCCATTACGCCAACTGCTGGTCCCCAGATTGCGCATCTTGGAGCATTGTGCTACTGTTGCACCACCATGGCTGGCTTAAAATATTTTCTCTTTAGTGCCTTTTGTCTATAAAATGTAGTCCTCTAAATCTTAGCTATTAATCCAAATAATAGTATTTTTTTTTTTTGTAATAGACTTTGTCCCTTCAATAAATCAGTGGCATGGTTTTTCCTCAGTTGTTTCTGTTTTCTTCATGTTTTTATTTTTATTCTGCTTGATCATATTTGGTACAACAAGCACTCATTATTTGCTAAGAAATCAAGTTTTTTTTAAATTTTCTTCCCCTCAATTATAGGGTAAATTCCAATGTCAGTGGAAATAAGGTTATCTATTTATAATTTAAATTTAGCTGTAGAAGTTAGGATCTGCCCCTACCCTTGTTCAAACCATAATATTCCTAGGCATTCTGAATTAATATCAGCACTAAGAAAATTTTCTCTTTTCCACATATTCCAAATGGAAAGGAATTTGGTTTACAGTAAAAAATACTAGATTAAATCTTTGATCATTAGTCTTAGCTATGTAAACGTGGATAATTTAATATACTCTCTGACTTTCAATAACAGTGAAGAAGGAGGCTAAAGGTGAAGATGATTAGGTGGATAAAGGCCAGGTTATAAATGACGATTACAAATTGTCTAGTAAACAAACGTCTCAGATTTTATTCTTCAGAAGAAATATTATTTGTATGGGAAACTTTGTTTTCTTCCATTAGCAATGATAATTATAGCTAAGTCAATAAAATGTTGTGTTTGTGATGACTATGAAAGTCTGATTTTCAACCATGACTTCTCTGTATTCATGTCCATACTTCATTTTCGCATTGGTGATTGTTCACTTTGATATTGAATGATAACCATTGGGTTCAAAAAAGGATCATTTTGGGAACCAGCAGTTAGCGTAATGGCTATGTCGCTGGACTCCCACGTAGTCGACCACGGCTCGCGTCCCGGACCCGGTGGCTTAAAACTCACGCCGGGCGCGTGTGCGTGCGAGCCCAAGATCCCGAGAGGAGGATGGAGGAAAAGGGATTGCGGCGTGACCATCCCCCCTGGGGGGTGATTTCTCGCTTTCTGTCTCTCTGTCTCTCTCTGTCTGTCTGGCGAGCGCACGCGCCCTATAGCGAAAACCTCTCCAAAAAAAAATAAAAATTAAAAAAAATTAAAAAAAATTAAAAAATAAAAAAAGGATCATTTTGAAATTTGAATTTTATCAAATAAAAAAGGTACCCCTGCTGAATAGAACTTGGTTATATGTGTGTGTGTGTGTGTGTGTGTAAACCCTTTGTTTTATGCTCATTTATTTATTGATTTTTAGAGGTTTTGCCTTGGGACCATGTACTTGCCAGACAGAGGGAGAGACAGACACAGTGAGAGAGAAAGTGAGAAATTGCCCCCCAGAGGAGATAGCCTTACCACAATCCCTTGTTCTCCATTCTCCCCCTGGGATCTTGGGTACACACAAACATGAATATCATGTGTTTTTTTTTTTTTTTTTGAGAGGTTTTTGCTATAGGGCATGTGTGCTCGCCAGAAAGACAGAGAGAGACAGAGAGATAGAAAGTGAGAAATCACCCCCCAGGGGGGATGGCCACACCACAATCCCTTCTCCTCCATTCTCCTCTCAGGATCTTGGGCACACACGCACACGCGCCCGGCGTGAGTTTTAAGCTACCGGGTCCAGGACTTGAACCGCTGTCGACTACATGGGAGTCCAGCAATATAGCCATTACGCTAACTGCTGATCCCAACATCATGTGATTTTGAAACCACCAGGTCCAGGACTTGAACCATGGTCAGCCACATGGAAGCCCAGCCAATTAACTGCAGTACTATCTGTTGGTCCCACTTCATGCTCTTTCACTCTATAGTATAGGATGTCCCAGGTAACTCCAGGTAATCCTTTCATATCCATGTCACAGAGATCAGTGTGAATGTATACTATACACGAAAATCAACAATTACCAGGTAAAAAATAAAAAAGATGATCATTCACACTTTAGGATAATTCATTAAAGGTTTTTCTTTAATAGAAATTTCTCTGAATACATAAAAGTTGTACCATTGTTTAAAAAACATGTTTAAGCAATTATTCCTTTCAAGTACTACATATTGTTACAGAAAGATTAGAAGCATTTTGTAATTAAAGATCAATTACATAATAAAACCAAAATTAAATTAATTTGAGATAAGGGACTGAGGCTGGAGAGAGAAATAAAGTTATGGGATACCCAAAGTAGCCATCATGACCTGAGCATTAAATTTAGCCCACAGAATTTTTTTTTTTTTAAGAGAGATTTTTGCTATAGGATATGTGTGCTCGCCAGAGAGACCGGGTGAGACAGAAAGACAGAAACTGAGAAATCACTCCCCAGGGAAGTAGCTATGCCCCAATCCCTTCTCCTCCATTTTTTCTCTTGGGATTTTGGGTATGCACGTACACATGCCAAGTGTGAGTTTTTAAGTGTCTGGGTCTGAACTGTTGTCGGCCATATGGGAGTCCAGCAACGTAACCATTATGCCATCTGCTGGTCCCAGCTCACAGACATTTATGTGAGGAAAATACAGAAGTGTTTTTGTGTTGGTCACGTCCCATAGCACAGTTATTAAGGGAATCAGATCCCACATGGGCAACCATGTGGTTTGAATCCTGACCCCAGCAGCTTGAAAAACACTGAGCATGTGTGTGTGTGTGTGTGTGTGTGTGTGTGTGTGTGCGCCAAATAATCCTGATAGAAAGAAAAATAGAGGAAAATGGATTACAGCACAGCCATGCCCCACTGGAGGTGCTTTTTCTTTCTTTCTCTCTGGTGAACATGAACTTGAGCTTTTGGACAATTAAAAAAAAACCATAGAAACAAGAATTAGTCTTTGTGTTAAGACCTTCAATAAAATTTTATTTCCCCACTATCCTAACACCATAAGCTTGAGGAGCAAATACTTAGTGATAATGGATACTCTGACAGTGTGGGTGGCTATGATCTCAGTGCCAGGTTTATGTTAATTTAAGAAAAAAACTAATAATGTGGTGTTTCTCGTAGCCAGTTTATGTAGAAAAAGCTCAAACATGCTACATGCAAATGAGTTACATCATCATAACATCTTCCTATTGAAGTTACCACATGCGTTGTCTGCCAAAATTTTAAATCCCTGCCATCTGCAGATCTGTTTAAGTATTTTTAAAAACAAGCTGTTGTGGAAGATTTAGGAAATAAAAGCTTTAAGTAGAAATCTTATTTTCAAAGATAAAGTATTTTCAGTTTGGAATATCCAGTTAAAATTATGAAATATCTTGTGGGGTAAAGATCAAGGAAAATATGAATGCTAATGTTAACATCAACAGCTTTTTCAGGTATGTCTGTCCGACCTATTTGTAGGTAGCCTAATAGATGCACACATTTATACACGTTGATATTGGGTTAAGAAAGTTGTTAGGAGACAGTTTCTATTCAAGGTATGTATGTAGAAATGTATTTTTTACTTTCTTGTAAGACCACAATTTTCTCTTTAATTGTGCACCCAGAGTACATAGTCAACATGCAATTAACATCTGTTGAATGAATAACTTAATCACTTGTGAAAAGATGAAGGGAAAATGGAGCAAACTGGCTTTTTAGTACTTATTTTCATGAAGTGTTGATATATGGGCAAATGCTGAAGGTATTTTCGCCCAAAGCTCCCTGTGAGACAAAGAACCTCAAGCAATCCTGTTTTGGGGTCCAATGAAAAATGGAACACAAATTTCCCCCATTGCTTTTAGAAACAAAGCATGACTTCTACACTTGGAAGATTGGAACACGTAGCTCTGGATAGTCATGGAAGGGATGCTGCTTCTCTTTGATCTTCCATAGTGAAAACAGCTGGAGAGCTATGAGCTAGCTCATTTGCCAAGAAATCAGATTTCCCATGGATGTCACCAACTGCAATACCAACAGATTGGAGTCACCATAAAGTGAACATATGCTCACTGTGATCTTATGTATTAGAGGTGGGAAAATAATACTGGAGAATTGTACATTGCCTGCATTTAGGCAATACCAAATTAGTCATTTATGAAATACATCATCTACACTTGCTAGTCTTTCCATAAGTGCTTTTTGCCTACACTATCATTTGTTCTCCATATATACCTATTAATATCTTATTTAAGTTTCAAGTCCACACTATAACTGCATTGCAGAAGATGGCCTGATTTAGTGTCCAGCACAGTCATTTGCAAATAAAATGCATTCAGAATCTAAAATATATTCCTTAACTGCATAGGTATCCAAAGGTATGGTCACCAAAATCTCACTCCAATGAGTTTACAGAAGCCTCTGTAAAATAATTACAACTCACTTAACTCATAATTTTTTCTTATGTCTTAATCTATGTTACTTTTCTAGATTTATAATATCTGAGTAGAGAGAAGAAATGAGTATTTCCAGAGCATATAAAATAAAATTACCTTTTAGTTGTCTTGATAATAAATTTTTTTTGGAGAGGTTTTGTTATATGGTGTGTGCACTCACAAGAAAGACAGAGAGAGACAGAGAGACAGAAAGCGAGAAATCACCCCCCAGGGGGTATAGCCACACCGCAATCCCTTCTCCTCCATTCTCCTCTCAGGATCTTGGGCACACATGCACACATGCCCGGCATGAGTTTTAAGCCACTGGGTACGAGATTTGAACCACGGTTGATTACATGGGAGTCCAGCGACATAGCCATTATGCCAACTGTTGGTCCTGATAATAAGTTTTTGACTATCACATCAAAAGCTTATGCTGTAAAAACAAAAACAGTTAAATGGGATTACATCATAACACTAACTATGCATAGCAAAGGAAATACTTAATACATCAAAAGACAACCTACAGACTAAAAAAAGATTGCAAATCACATATATGATAAAGAGTTAATATCCAAAGTTTATAAAGAATGCTTACAACTAAATAGCAAAAACCCAAATAACCCAATTTTCTTAAGGTTTTTCCACAGGGTGTATGCACTCACCAGCGAGAGACACAGTGAGACAGTGAGAAGGAAATTGAAAAATCTCCCATTGGGGGGATGGCAACACTGCAATCCCTTCTCTTCTGTTCTCTTTGTGGAATTTTGGGCATTCACATACATATGCCTGGTGTGATTTTCAAGTTGCCAAATCTGGGACTTGAACTGTATCAACCATGAGGGAGTTCAGAGCCATAGCCACTATACTACCTGCTGGCCACCAAATAACCCAACTTCTAAAATAAGTGAAGAACTTGAACAGGCATTTCACCAAAGAAGAAACAAAAATGGCCAACAAGTACATGAAAAGATGCTCAACATTACTACTCATCAGGGAAATACAAATCAAAACCATCATGAGGTAATACCTCACCCAATTAGGATTGTTATTATCAAAAAGATAGGATATAACAAATGTTGGCAAGGGTGTGGAGAAAAGGAACTGCTTGTACACTGTTGGTGAGAATGTAGAATTTTTGCAATCATTATGGAAATTAGTTCCAAGATTATGAAAGAAATTAAAATAGAATTGCCATATGGCCAAGCAATCCTTCTGCATACATATCTAAAGGAGATAAAATTAGCGCTTCATGGGCCAGCCTTCGTGCAGTGGTGAAGTGGTGGGCATCGGAAGCCACATCGCATATGGCCAACTGCAATTTAAATCCAGTCCCTGGAGGTTTAAACAGCACTCCAAGTCCATGTTCATGAGTACCCCAAATCTTGATGGGCTGGAGAAATGCAAGATAAAAGATTGCAATGTGAAATTACCCCTCCCCCACATCCTCTTTTTCTCTTTCTCTCTTGTAAGCCCACCCACTCTTTGACAATGAAAAAGAAGCCACCTCATAAACGTTTATCAATTCCCATGTCATTATTTGTGGGAGGCTGCACACCAGCGAATATCTCCGGTTTCTCAGAAAGCAAACAATTACACAATGCCAAAGGCCACAATTGGTTCCCTTCAAAAAACCTGACGTTCGAAACCTTGCTCTGATTAGCCACTAGAATCCCTCGGATTTGCATATCTGGCACCTCATGATTGGTCCAAAAGCAACTAACCATAACCCACCTTTTACAACCAATCATAACCCACCTTTTACAACCAATCACGGCCCACCAGCATGTATATAACCACGATGCCTGGCCCACAATCGCCAGATGACCCGGAGGACCCTGAAGAGTTGTAACACTGCATCGTCTCCGGACGACCCTGAAGAGCTGTGACACCGCATCGTCTCCATGCTGTACCATGCTGCCCACAATAAACGGACGACCCTGAAGACACTGTGTCGTCTCCATGTTGTAACACTGCGCCGCTTGTCCCAGCTCTCACTCCTTCCCTCAGAAAACCTGTTCGACTGTCCCCCTAGGCCGGGACAATTATTCACAATTGTTAATGTGATATGTGAAAAATTTGTGTCCATTGACAGACTAGTGGATGAAGAAATATGATGTGTACATGTGTGTGTAAGAATGTGTTTGTATATAATAAAATATTGCTTAGCCATAAGAAAGAATGAGTTTTTGTCATTTGCAATAACATGGATGAATCTGGAGGACAACAGGTTAAGTGAAATAAGTTAGACACATAAAGAAAATATTGCATAATCTCACTTAAATGTGGGATCTACCCTCCCCAAAATACATACATATATATTATGTATTATATATTTTTATAATACATAATATACATTATTTCGTATATTATAATATATTATATATTATATAATATATAATATATTGAGCCTAGTAAATCTAATTTTGAACTTCTGGTCTTCAGAAGTGTAAGAGAATACATTTGTCTTACTTTGGGTCACCAGGTTTGTGGCAGTTTGCTGCAGCAGGTGGGCTAAAACTAACCTCTTCACCATTGGGATGATCATGTGCCAATTCCCAGAACCTATGAATGCCACTCACATGGCGAAAGAAACTTTGTAATTATGAAGTTAAGAATTTTGAGATAGGGAGATTTTCCTGAATTAGCCACATGGGCATGATGTAATAACAAGGGTTCTAACAATATAAGAGGAGTGTCGGAGGAGTCAGTGCTAGAGCAACGACTATGTAATGAGGACAGCAGAGACTGGAGTGCTGCACTTTGATGACAGAGGGAATCGGAATCCCACCATTGCTGGACTCCCACCTAGTTGACTGTGGTTTGAGTCCCAGACCTAGCGACTTAAAACTCACACTGGGTGCTTGTGTGAGTGTGCCCAAAATCCCAAGAGGAGACTGGAGGTGAGGGATTGCGGCATGGCTATCCTCATTGGGAGGCGATTTCTTGCTTTTTATCTCTCTGTTTCTCTGGTGAGCACACGTTCCCTATAGCTAACATTTCTCTAAAAAAATCAATAAAAATAAGCAAAAAAGAACCAAGACTTGACAATTTGGGAATCTTAACCTACCCATTTTTTTTAAGAAATACTAAAATTGGCAGTCACTGTGAGGAAAGCATGTTCTAAAGAGAAAACCAAGAATGTGTCAAGACAATATTTTTCTCCTGCCTCAAAATGAACAAAAGTATATAGTATTCAATCTTACACACCAAACTCCCTATTCCCACCCCCATCCATGGAAAAATTATCTTCTACAAGGCCAGTTTCTGGTGTCAGGAAGGCTGGGAACCACTAGGTTAGATTAAATAAACCAATTCTTTGAAAGAAGCGATCTGGAAAAAAATTACATAAAATGAATTGAAGTAGGCCATACTTGTTAAAGAAATTCCATCGATGATTAAATGCCTTCCAAAACAGAAAGCCTCAGGCTTAGAGGGGTTCACTGATGAATTGTAGCAAACATTTAAGGGAGAAATGTATCAATCTCTTCCAGAAGATAGGAACCAAAGGAAAACTCACCAATACATTCTATTTATTGACGTGTTGGCTAACTTATGGTGCCTATACATCTGGTTGAACACAAGTATAGTTGTTATTATTGTGAAGGTATATTGTGGATAAGTGTAACATTTAAATTAGTAGACTTTGTGTAAAGCAGATTACCCTCCATAGTGTGTGTGTACCCCATCCAGCCATTTGAAGGCTTTAGTTGAAAAAGACTGAGGTTCAAAAGAGAAGGAGTTCTGCCTCCGGATTGCCTTTGGACATGAGGCTGGAGCATCAGCTTTTCCCGGGGTTCCAGACTGTTAACTTGCTCTGAAGATTATAGACTTGCTAGCCTCCACAGTTGTGTAAGAAAATTCCTTAAAACAACTTTCTCTTGGACCAGCCTGTGGCTTGATGGATAAGGCTGACTGTGTGATCTGAGTACTGAACCTAGTGACTTGAAAAACATGTGGGGCACATGTGCACACACACGTGTGTATGTGTGTGTGTGTTGTGTGTGTGTGTGTGTGTGTGTGTGTGTGCACATGCCCCAGTCCCAAGGAGATGGAGAGATGGAGGAACAGGCTTGTGGTATAATCATTCCCACAGAGATTGCTTTCTCTCTCTTTCTATGTCTCTGTCTCTGGTGAGTACATGCTCTTTCTGATAATTTTTCTTTTTAAATAGAAAATAAGAAATCTCTCTATATATACTTTCTTCCAACCTTTTGGTTATATTTCTCTGAAGAACTCTGATTAAAAATGGGACACAATCCAAAATATTTAGGTGGTCTCTGTAAGCAGAAAAAGATAAAGATATGCATTGTCATCTAGATCTTCCAAAAGGAACCAGTTCTGTTGACAAGTTGAATTGAGCCTCGTAAATCTAATTTTGGACTTCTGGCCTTCAGAAGTGTAAGAGAATACATTTGTTTTACTTTGGGTCACCAGGTTTGTGGCAGTTTGCTGCAGCAGCCACAGGAAACTATTATGAAAACTTATTTTCATTTAATTAGTAAACTATTCGTGTTTTAATATACATTTTTAGATAATATAATAATACCTGTTCTCTTGCTTAAGTAACAAACATAACCGACTCACCTTATGTTTCCCTTTACATTATTTTAGCTTTCCTTTCTAGTTCAGTTTCTGCTAGATCAGCGTATCACATGTGGGTGTAATCCATGAAGTCCCATGTCAGCTGTACGGTGTAACTTCGCTTCTCTTTCTGAACTTCTCTTCCAACACTTGGTAGGAGAATGGTGAGAAAACTGACACCCACTCTGACATAAGAAAAATCTGGAATTATGAGAGAGTTAACTCCTGCCTGGCTACTCTTAACCAGTGAGGGATAGGAGAAGTCAATAGATAAAATCTTCCTTCTTTTAAAATTCAAGGACAATAAAGAGGTGCTTTGTACACATCTCTCTAAGATACCTGGCAAGATATATCCTTAGTTGTCCACCACAGTGAGTAGCATGAAAATTTGCTCTTAGATTGGCCTTCTTTCTTTTCTTTTTTTTTACCCTTCTCACTCCTCTCTCATCTCTTAGCATCACTTCCAAACAAACTATCTGTACGTCAGCTGCAATTTCACACCTGATTATGAAGGAAACTAGACTCAGTTATTTGGTTATAGAAGACATGCTAGAACATACACCATCAGGATAGTCTACAACTGGAACACTCTCTTGTCAGATAGCATTAAGGACGGTGTTGCTGGAGGAAAGTGGATGGCGACAACCCACACATGCTGTACTATTACAGTTACTAACGTTTTACCAGGGGTGGAATGGGGTGAGGTGCAGGCGAAGGTTGAAGTTCTAGCATCTACAGTAGTTTTATGTTACAACATTTAAGTCATCTTATTGAGATGACAATAATTCCAAAGACTGTGATTTGACTGGCTTTTATTTATAACTTAAAAAGTTTCAAAAAATAAATGAAATGAGGGAACCAGCAGTTAGCGTAATGGCTATGTCGCTGGACTCCCACGTAGTCGAACGCGGTTCGCATCTCGGACCCGGTGGCTTACAACTCACGCCGGGCACATGTGCGTGCGTGCCCAAGATCCCGAGAGGAGAATGGAGGAGAAGGGATTGCGGCGTGACCATCCCCCCTGGGGGTGATTTCTCGCTTTCTGTCTCTATGTCTCTCCGTCTGTCTGGCGAGCGCACGCGCCCTATAGCAAAAAAAAAAAAAAAAAAAAAAAAAAAAAAAAGAAATGACAGACTAAGGTAGTTATATTGTGAAAATAAGCCTCCATGGAAACATTTATAAAGAACCTCATCTCCGGCAGCTAAAGTAGAGGCCCAAGATAGAGACTTGAGGACTGCAGTGGGGACATTTGATTAGACGAGTTTAGAACTTGGACCTCCAGATTCCCCTAAGTCCTCTGGCCCAGCAAAGGCAGTTTCTTTTCCCTGGTAACAGAAAAGGCACCTAGGTCATTCCAGAGTGTCTGCAAAGATACCTGAGGCAGTTGCCTGAAAGCATCATGTTTGTCGTGGTCATTGAAATGCCCTTGCTGCCCTTGTCCAGACGCTAATAAATATATTCAGCCTAAGCAGGTAAATAAAGCCTATTAAATAAGGAAGTGGACAAGAAAGAAAGAGAAAGAAAGTAAATGATCAAGCCAGTGAGATAAAATATTAACAAAAGGTGAATCAGAGTAAGTTACACAAATATTCTTTTAACTGTTTTTAATTTTGCAACTCTTTATAATTTTAAAATTCTTTCCAAATAAAAATCGTAGGAGTACATATTTTCTAAACTGCACTGTAAAGAAATGAGGAAAAAGTTTTTTTTTTTCCTCAAAAGACCCCCTAAATATTACACCTCTAAGAGATTAAAAGTTACACACACTTTCTTTGATTCATTTTAAAGGGCTTTTCAATCTTTGAGAGTTCATACCCAACATCTCAAACATATTATAGGAATAAGTCTTAGATGACTAGTCGAATGAGTTGCTCTTTCTATCTAATAAAACCTCTTTCCTTAGACATGCCAGAGCAGGAGGTTGTGAAATTGGTATGAGCTGGTTCAAAAGAAATCCGACTCCTTGCTTGAATTCCAAACAAGAGAGATCAAAAAACGTAAGCCTAAAGAGCAAGTTGTTCCTTAAGTCTTTGACTTCTTTGACCCTCAGAAATAGCTGAGTTTAAAGGAGCCAGATAGTACCCATGAAGTTGAATTTCCTTAAATCATTAAAATCTAAGACGCTATTGGAATGCCCCGAATGAATCCTACCTCCTAGCTTTAGCTAAAAATTATTAGGAAAGTGTTTTGAAGGTATTTATTTATTTATTTATTTTAGGTTTATGATACCTGATAGGGAAAGCCATTTAAAAAAAATCTCTGAGATTGTTTTATGGCAATACTTGATGAATTATTATAATTCACTCGTTTTTATAATTTATCATTCAAATTACAAATGGTAAAATGCTTCAATTAATATATAATGTCATGCTTTTAGAACCATTTAGTATGCATGGTTCTTTATTTGTGTTATCTGACTACTGCTTGTCTGCCTTTTTGTTGTAAAATTGGTAGCTACTTTTAAAATAAAGTTTTTCTTTTTTTTTAAGGTTTTAGTAATAGGGCACGTGTGCTTACCAGAAACAGAGTGATAGAGTGAAGGGAAGTGAGAAATGATACCCTAGAGGGATGGCTGCATCTCAATCCCTTCTCCAGGATCCTCCCAGGATTTGGGACATGCACACACATGGACCCAGTGTGATTCCAAGCTGCTGGATCCAGGACTCAAAGCATGGAGTCGGCCATGTGGGAGTCCAGGACCTTAACCAACGTGCCACCTGCTGGCCCCAAACACGGAGGCATTTTAAATTTGTGTGTGTGTGCGTGTGTGTGTGTGTGTATGTGTGTGAGACAAGTCTCATCAAGCTTGCTATGCATAGAGAAAATTTATCTCCCATTATAGAGATGGAGGGAATTCTTAGGGAAAGCCATAAGAGCTCTTTTCCCTTACTCTCAGTTTTCAGAAGCAGTTTAGGACGTAAAGGCTTAATCAGTTGAGGCCCTCCTATCAAATGAGCTATATTGAATGATAGCAGATTAAGACTTCTAAGTTTTGCTAAATATATCAAGTGATTCTTAACCTGGAAGAAGACTATACTTGTCCTTCATGCCATATGTTCACTGCCTAACATTCATTCATTGAGTCATTTGAAAACAAAAAAAACGATAGGGTGTTTTTGTTCTGTTTTTGTTTTTTGACAAGATCTCCTAATTTGTGATTCCCTGCCCCAGTCTCCCAACGAGGCAGGACTACAAGCACTGCCACTACTCCAGGACTGCTTAGTTGGGGCTGAGAACTGAATTTGGCAACCCATGTGGCCTCAGCATTTGCACAGTATAACCCTCCTACTTCCCCACCATGGCTGCATCTGCCTAATCTTCATTTTAATCCCAAAACTTTATATAGAAATAAATTGTGGCCTGGATGGGGGAGGAAACTAGTTAAAAGCAAAGTAAGTCATCCATTTTTTTAAAGAAGTATTTATTTATTTGATTTGATTTATTTTTTTAAAAAATTTGACCATAGAGAAAGAGAGAGAGAGAAAGAAAGTGAAAAAGCAAGCTACCAGGTCCAGTTATTCCAAGACCATTGCACTATTTGCACCATGCCTAGGGACTCATTTTTGTTTGTTTGTTTTTCTATGGAGTTACCTTGCTGGAGAGGTCCACTTAAACTCGCAATAGTACTTGGATTATAGTCTAAGTATTTGTTTTAAAGTAAAACGGGATCTTTCCATATGAAATCTAGCTGATTCTGGTTCTGCAGAATTCAATTGCTGTAACCTTTTGATGGTTGATGCCTGACTTTGATTTAATCATCTAAATCTATTGTTTTCACTTAAAAAACTGAGAGGTTCTTTCGTCTTTCAGGAACAAAAATCTACCCGTTTTTTTCCTAAAGTTTACTACAGAGCATGTGCTCTTGCTTAGAGAGAGACAGAGAGAGGGAGAGAGGAGGATGGCCATATTGCAATCCTTTCTCCCCTATTTTCCTCTTGGGATTTTGGATGCTCACACAAATACACACACACACACACACACACGTGGTGTGTTTTCAAGCTGCTGAGTCCGGGACTCGAACAGTGATGTAAGCCATGTGGGATTCGACTTTCTTAACCTTCATGACATCTGCTGGCCCAATAAAACTACCACTTTTAATATTTATCACTATTGTCAATTTTGCTCAGCAGCAAAAAGTTGAATTGCTCCCACTTGTATGATTTTTCACTTTGGGTTGAACCCCATGCAGAAAGTACCATCAAAATCTGAATATTAATACCAAATCCTGATTTATAAGGGATAGCTCCAGACTCAGTAACAAAGACACAGGAGTGTATACATATTTTTTAAAAAGTGTGTATGTGTGTGTATAAAAATATAGTACATACACACACACATATTTCTTGTTAGTCACCATTATATGTTTAATCACCAAAATAATACAAAATGCAATATTTTCAAGCATCCAGATATGTAAAACATAGAACAGAAATAATAGAAAACAAAGGATATTATAAAATCATCCCATAGAAAAAAAGACAATAATAATAATGTGTAGCTTCTTTTATATAATTTACTCAAGTATACAACTATTATAATTAGATATTCCATATGCATTGTCTTATAACTTGCTTTTTCACTTAATAATAAATCTTGAGCCCCTGCCCATGGTAATATTTTTTATACTGTCTTATACAGTTATTCATTTATACACATATATGAGGTCTTTAACATAGTTCATGGAAAATGAACACTATGAAAAAACCTATGCATGAATTTCAAAAAAATTTTGCACCAAAATAATCTCATAGTTTAATTTCATTTTATTTTCACAAACTTTTTGAGCTCTCCTTGTATATTCTTCTATTTGTCAGTATTAACAGTAATTTAATGGGGCTCTCAGGTGATATAGTGGTTATAGCACTGATCCCACATGGACAAATGTGGTTCAAGTACCAGACCCAGCAGCTGGAAAATCACACTGGGCACATCTATGTGCATGCCCAAAATCTCAGAAGAATGGAGGAGGAGAAATGGCGGCATGGCCATCCTCTCTTTGAATTGATTATTTACTTTTCCTCTCATTCTCTCCCTCTATTTCCCTCTGGCAAGTGCACACTCTAGCAAAAAAAGAAAGAAAGAAAGAAAGAAAAAAAATAAAAGTAATTTAACATCTTGTTGAGCTTTTCAAGGAAGTAGTTCTTACTTTTCTCATTAATACTATTGAATTTATCCTAGTGTATTAATATTACATTTAATTCAGACTTCCTTTTGTTTTACTGTACTTTTTGTAGTATCTTGAGTTGAATGCTTACTGTTTCCAATTTTTTTTTTATAGAAAATAAATCATTTATAAACTTTCTTTTGGGCTAATATTTTGGCTATATTATTTTTCTAAACTGTATTTACTTGTTAAATCTTTAATTTTAGATAACATATTTTAGAATGCAAGTTCCTTAAATTTGGTGAATTATTTTAAAATAATTTTGGATTTTATTGCATCCCTGTAAAAAATGTGGCCTGTAATATTTCTGTTTCAAATCTCCTATGCCTTTCTTTTTGTGAACTGTAGGATCAATTTTTATAAAAGTTGATGGCATGTGAGGAAAATTCATGTTATATTTGTATTTTATAAAAAAGTTTACAGAGTGTTCAAGTTATGTTAGTTCCTTCATGGACCGACTTAACAGCTTACTTGATCTGTCAAGCTCTAATCTAGAATGTACCCATATATCAAATTTGCTGCTTATTTATTTATTTCTTAAGAATTTTATTTATGTTTTATAGCTGAGTTTTGGGTTCCTAAAGAATTATGACCCTATTAATTTTTCTTGTGGTTTATACATTATATCATAACATATCTTGACAAGGTCAGAGGTAAGGGAATGTAATTACCCTGACGTGCTAAGACTGTGGTGAACTGGTGTGGTGAAGAGGCACTGCCTTGGGCAACAACTCTGGCTTGGCACTTGAAAGCAATGAGGACGAAAGTTTATACTTATTTTAAGTATGTTAAGTACTACAGAGTTCGCTGGCTTTGATTCATTTCTCCAATAAGCCTTTAAGAGAGAGAATATGATCAAGTCAGTCATCAACCCAGGAAGACGGAAAGCAGAAAGGTCTCCACATAGCATGTAAAGATACCCTTATTTCTTGAAGCCAAAAGTCTAGACTGATCTTAAAATCAAGCTCAGAATTCAATTATTGGGGTGACACAATCGTAAAAGAAACCACATGCAGAACTGTCATGAGTCGCTGTGTTGAAGTCAAGGCTATGAGAAAGGAGGTAGATTGAAGGCTGAGGATGAAAATTATTTGCATACATGTGACAGAGCCATAAGCTCCCAGGCTCCATTAAGTCCTTGTGACAAGAAGCCATCCTATTTTCCTTGCTCGAAAAGATCTCTCTCTTGCCTACAGACTGTATAAACAGTTCTTTGGGGGTGAAGATCTTATAAGATACATTTTTTTTCTCCCTCCCCCCAAAATCTCTGTCTCCCCTCATTTACTGTAAACCAATAACTAGGGTCAGATTCAGCCCAGGCAGAGTGGGAAATGCAGTCTAGGCTCAGATAGTAGACATAGTTTCAATTTCTAACAAATATGTGCAAGAGGGAACCAGAGAACAAAGAGAATAAAGCCTGAGAGAACTGGACGGATAGAAGAGGTGAGTGTAAGTCAGAGTAAGGAAACACTTACTGGCATGAAAGGACTCCTTCATGATTTGTGATTTAACATGGTGGCAATGTCATGGCAAGGGCAGCTGGAGATAACCCTAAACATTTGGCACATGGTAAAGGAGGTGAAAATGCAGCAATTGATCCTTCAGATTCTGTGAAGGAGTGAGAAGGCACAGGGAGGTAGACAAGTTAGAATCGGTTTACTTTGTGAGACTGGAGACTCAATCACTTGCCCTGTGCTTTCTGAGAAGGCCCAGAAGACACCATCTTCACTAAGACAATAGGAACATACACGTGAGTGCGACATTGGCTGTCTTGAGAAAAGTCAAAACTGATTGTAGGAGATGGTATATGGAGTTGGGAACCTTGGTTTCAATGGGATTGATTGGATTCCAGAATCAGACAGGCCAGGATTGGACACTTAATCAACAGAGTCCACCTTGACTTAACTACAAGCTGACTGAGGCAATCTGGGTATTAAGAACATTACGAATATGTGGTGATAACTAAGTGATGAAAGTGATCCTAGGGATGAGATAGATGGGCTTTGACTGCATAACTAGAAGGGTCAAATACTGGTAACCAGGAAGCCACTTCATGCACTTTCAAATGAAAGTAGTCACCCAGGTTCTTCATATGAGATGGTCCTCAGAATCAGAGTCCATTGATTGAAAGGGAGACTGAGTTTTGTTCTAAAATTTTAAATGTCTCTTCTGGACCTGTTATTAAATGAGGACAAAGCTTGTCTAGTGATTTACAAGTGTCTGATCAAATTTATTAAATTCATGTATGGTCTAATTTATTTCTTGTTTTCTATTTTGCACATCTATTATATCCAATAATGCACTTTTTTACTTACAAAAATACATTTTGGGCCATCCCAAGGACACACTGGTAGTATGTTCCTCTGTGATGTTGAATCCACATGAAGACCACGGGTTTGGTTTCCAGGTCAACCTGTGTATTCTAGACATAAGTGCGCATGCTCACAATCCTTTCTGGCTGGGGAGACTGGAGAATATCTGTCTCTCTCTCATTCTCATCTCTCTCTCTTTTTCTCTCTCTCTTTTGTTTCTCACTCTCATAAAATAAACAAACAATATATTTAAATGTAAGTTCATTTTTCTATGTTAATACACTTTGATATTCTTAAATGTTTATATTTCCAGTTGAATTATCTTATCACAGAGTACAAAGAAAAATCATGGTAGGTTTAACAGTAAAATTGCTTTAACTCTATACATTAATTTGGAATATTGAAGTCTAGAATAATTAGATTCCTTGTCCATAATAAAAGTTTTAGCATGTATTAAAATACATTAAAATAATAAGTTGTTACTAATATGAACTATGCTTATATCTCACTGAGTTGATTACTACTTTATATAGTCTTACCTTTGTGAATGCAATCTATATTGATTATTAATATATTTGATTAAAAAATCAATGAATAAGGCAAATCAGAAAATAAACCCTGGAAAGATGTATTGTACTTTGTCTATGAGTCTGATATTTACAAACATATTTATTGAGGCTGGGGTGGTGGTTAAGGGTGCTGGACTCATACATGGCTGACTGCAGTTTGAGTCTCAGAACTGGCAGCTTGCTTTCTCACTTTCTCTTCCTCTTGGCCTCTCTCTCTCTCTGTTCCTCTCTGGTAAATTTAAAATAAATAAATAAAGCTAAAACAAAAACATTCTTTTAAAAAAGAAACATATTTATTGATATATATATATATATATATATATGTACATATATACATATATATACACACACATACACATACTGATTTTAAGAAAACATATATGCATGCATACATACATGTTTTAGAGTATGGAAAAGGATAGAAATAATAATATTGAAGCTCATTAAATAGACGTTACATAAAGACATTTGAAAAGTAATGATATTTCGCCTGGATAGCTAAGAAGTCATAAATTTCTTCTCTTAGACAGTTTTCATGTATATAGAATAGATAAATCTGTAATCATGAGAAACACAATTGTGTCATGGATAAAAATATCAAGGTAGCAGATATTGGCAAAGCCTTCTAATGAAGTCATTTAAAGATAGTGTAGGGTTCCCCGGAAGGTAACTATATAGTTAGTGAAGCAGGCCAGCTTGAGGTCTAACAGGACTGCAACCATCTGAAATTAAGAAAGGCCTTTAAGAAGCACCATTTAACCAACTGCTGAGTCATGGGGAGGTCTGTTTGAGGAATGATCAGAGAGAAACTGGGAATAAGATTTAAAGAAAAACAGGAATCAGGATAATGATTGATTTGGGTCAGGTGTGGTAAGGAGTGATTTGCACATGTTCCTATCTTATAGGAGCATATGCTAAGCTTTTTGAGACAGTTCGGTGGTGCTTGTTAATTACGGGGTTGTCAGGAAAGTCCTCACATGCTTCTGCAACGTAAAAATGCAGCATGACCTTTCTGACAACCCATTATCTTCCTTTAGTCTGGTTGCAGAAATGAATTCCTTTCTCCAATTTCTGCCTCTTGTTTCACTGTGGGGAGCCAAAGAGGAGACGTGAGGAATGGGCAGGACGCCACCACCAGAATAAGACCAGGGTCTTTATCGGACATGGCCTTGGGTGGCTGGATTGTTATGAGCAGAATGTCTTGGCATTGTTTTGAACTGAATGTTTCAAAGCTTTGTTATAACAACCTGATACATTCAGTAAGGACTTAAAACCTTACATCACAGAAGTCTCTGGAGTGTGTATAAATACTAGCAATAAAGTACACTCCTGGCAACCAGTATGACTGGCAGTCCTCTGGTTCTATCCTGTCTTCTTGTCTTTCTTGAATCTTCCGCACTCAACTCAGGAACTGTTCACGATCGGCGGGTCCGACATTTCACTGACCACAAGAGGAAGTAGATCGACTTAGTTTGCTGGATACGCTAGTTTCCTGCCCTTGCAACTGTACAAGGGAAGGCTAAGATCACTTGGACTTGTGTCTTTGAAACAAATGAGATATTAGACAGTGATACTTCGAATATCTTTAAACAGCAAGTTTTTGATAATGTGGGACTTACCGTGCACTTAATTTATTCTTCACTTTGATGTCCTCCTAATCCCACACACAAAATTTATGATCAGGAAAGTATGGTAGACCGTCCTTCCTGTGACTGCACTGTTCCAGCTCTTAGTTCAGGAGGCATTTTGTTGGCAGATGTAAAATTGCACCTGGAATGTAGGAGAGCCTTTGAGGACACAGCCTTTATTTAAATTCCTACAGGGTTCATTTTAAAGCAAATGGTTTTAGCTGATGTTTTATGGATTTGATTCACATTGTTAAATGCTTTAATACAAGTTGGAAAAGCTACTACATTCTTTTGCATGAGCAGAATAAATCCCTGAAGACAAAAACCAAGAGGGATGACTGACCTAACTCAGCTTTTGTGCCTTTATTTGTTGAGGAAGTCAAATGTGCTGTGAGATTGATTAAATCAAATAACTAGGTTGGGGTTGACACTTTGGGTAATTTGTTCATTTCTCTTTGTTTGGTCCTTCTTCTAAGTACTGCCAAGCCTGTTGCCATGCAGACAATAGTGAATGTTTGCTGGTAAATTATCACTTTTTGGAAACTGAGCTAACACTAGTTCCTCATTTAAAGAAATGAATGTTAAGTCTAATGTAAATACGTAACAGCCCACTCCTGTTTGTGTTTCGGTTGGGTGGTTTAAATAGTTTATAAATTTTGTTTCCCTCACTTATAAAATCGGCTAGTCCTCATATTTAGCCTCCATCATGAAACTGATAACTTCTACTACGTTGAACACAAATAGAACAATTTCGAATCTCTTGGCATTGATTTCAAGAAAACATTTCTTTCCATAATTACTATTAACCCATACATTTCCAAGCATCTGGGTAGCACAATGAGTAGAATCAACCACTTACTGGATTTTGCTCAGAAAGATACAGGTATTTGTTAGACCCCGACAATATTCCAGGACCTATATTACCTTCTAGAGATGGAGAATAAACCCAGTGTGTGGCATTAAGTTTCTTACAAAGCAATCAGTTATTTTAAAAATAAAAACAAAACCTAAGTAGAACAAGAGAGGAATTAAGCATAGAAAGCTTCCTGAGTGAGAATGCGCACTTTTCATTAGGTAGTTTTAGTAAGCTCAGAAGTTGAACAGGGTTTGAAGTAGGGGTAGGAAGTGAGAAAAACTCAAATCTCAATAATAGATAACTCATCTGATTTCTAAGTGAATCAAACACACTAATGAATTTTAAAAGGCCTGTGTTTTAGTGTAATATAAGGTGAATCTTGCCCTTTATAGCAATTATTTTTATAACTAAATTAGGTCATCCATAAAGGCTTGGTTTTTCAGGGACACTGGAAGCGTTTATCACTGTAGAAATCTCTAGAGAAGTCTGACCTGATACCTCAAATAATCGAGACATTCCTGCTTCCTTCAGGGAGTAAATCAGTTGATTTTTCAACTTCTTTATTCTCCTCTAATTTAAGTGTCCTCTTTCTAAATGGTAATTTGACCCAGAACATCTTTGAAACGTCTAAGACATTTAGCAACTCCTCAAGGGGACTTCCGTCTGAGTTGTGATGAATCCAGAAGGCAGAACAAGTTAATGACTTTTGGAAAAAAAATGTGTTTGATGTGGCAGGATTCACTTTCAGGAAATCACTTAGCATAAAATCGAAAGGTCAGGAAGATGGAACATAGTAACGTGGTTGACTAACATCATTTCCTTTAGCATTAAAAAAAAAAATTCTGGTACTTATTAAAAGACAGCATGATATTGTTGAAAGTGGACTGGAGTAGGAATTGGGAGACCTAAAAGTCAGGTCTGGCTTTGACACAAGTTCCTTGCAATTCTCTGCATCTACCTTCCCTTCAAATAGGTCAAACAGCTGAGCTATGACTGGCCTTCGCTCTGTAGTGAACCATCTCTGAATTAAAAAAATACATATATTTTTTTAAATTTCAACTTTAAAGACAAATTAAAGATATGAAAATATTCAAAATATGCTATTAGTTTAAAAAATGAAGGTGAAAGGATGCCATCTGCTTCTGTATATATTTTTTAAAAGACTGCAATCGAAATAAGCATAGGGTGCTGCCCCAGGTAATAAAAACATGTCATTTATATCTTTTCCTCAAAAAGATTAACTGAAAATTATAATTTACCCTAAAAGTATATTCCATGCCTAAGTGTGTGTGTGTGTGTGTGCATATGCTCATGTGTATATGTACATGTGTTGAAAAAATAAAGAGCTCAGAGTGCAGAAAGCTACCTTTTGAAATTAGAACTGTGGGGTTCAGTGTGAAATCCCAGGTAGGCCTTCACTCCATTCTCTCTGAAGAAGATTCAATCTGTTCGCTAGTCAGAGTAACTGAAATGTCAGGAGAAATCTTGTCCACAGATCAGACATATTTGAAAAGAATTTAGGGCCAGCAGGTGGTTTAGCGGTTATGGCAGCTGGATCCCACATGGCCAGATATGTGGACCTGGTGACTTGAAAAATAGACTGAGCATGTGTGCGTTTATGCCCCAAATCCTAAAGAAGAGTGAAGGAGAAGGAATTGTGCTATGTCCATCTCCTTGGGGGATGATTTCTCACTCTTCCTCTCTCTCTCTCTTTTTCTCTCTCTCTGTCTATCTCCCTCTGTCTTTCTCTGGAGAGCACATGTGTCCTATAGCCAACTAAAAAAATAAATAAATAAGTCTACAAAAGCATTGACCTGAAGAAAAACAAAATCAGAGAAGCTATTTTTTACTTTAGAATTATTGATTATAAAAACTTATATTTATGATTTGAAATTAAATAGATATAAACTTATTGTAAACTGTGAAGTGTTAGATAAATTCTAGAGGTTTTTTTTTTTTTTTTTTTGGAGAGATTTTCACTATAGGGCGCGTGTGCTCGCCAGACAGACAGAGAGAGACATAGAGACAGAAAGCGAGAAATCACCCCCCGGGGGGATGGTCACGCCGCAATCCCTTCTCCTCCATTCTCCTCTCGGGATCTTGGGCACGCACGCACACGCGCCCGGCATGAGTTTTAAGCCACCGGGTCCGGGACGCAAACCGGGGTCGACTACGTGGGAGTCCAGCGACATAGCCATTATGCTAACTGCTGGTTCCCAATTCTACAGGCTTTGATGATGTTTTAGCTCTGGGTGTGTACTCTCACCAGAAAGAGACAGAGACATAGATAGAGAAAGTGAGAAATCATCCTCCTGAAAGGACAGCCATGTGCAATCCCTTCTCCTCCATTCTCTTGGGATTCTGGGCATGCATGCGCACGTACCCAGCATGATTTTTAAGCCCCCAGGCCTGGAAGTTGAACTGCAGTACACCATGTGGGAGTACGGCCCTTTAACCACTATGCCACCTGCTGGCGCCGAGTTATCCACTTTTTATAAAAAGCTATGACTGTTTTAAAAAAAAATAATTAGAGTGCCGATAATGATGATTGGGGAAGGCATGGAGGGGATGTTGGATGTTGAAGCGAGAAATTGGTGTCTCTGTGTTGGCTGGTGTGCACGGCGTTCCCTTTTTTTTTTTTTCTTTTTTTGGAGAGGTTTTTGCTATAGGGCGCGTGCGCTTGCCAGACAGACAGAGAGAGACAGAGAGATAGAAAGCGAGAAATCACCCCCCAGGGGGGATGGCCACGCCGCAATCCCTTCTCCTCCATTCTCCTCCTGGGATCTTGGGCACGCACGCACATGTGCCCGGCGTGAGTTTAAGCCACCGGGTCCGGGACTCGAACCGTGGTCGACTACGTGGGAGTCCAGCGACATAGCCATTATGCTAACTGCTGGTCCCCACGGCGTTCCCTTTTAAAGGAGCGTTGTGATGCACTGTGGGGTTGTGTGTAATCCAGTGTAGTGTAAGGGAGATTGTGATGATAAAAAAAAAAAAGCTATTCCTGCAAAGATCTGATCCATTCAGAAATATTAGGTCAGTGACAACACTGGAGCTTAGTAATAGGAATTGAGGTCTACTCTGAGAATTGAACTGTACTGTACAGATCATGGAAATACGCATTTTGGAAGGAAACTTTTAGGGTGTCATAAATGTGATATTGGGAATTGTTTGCAGCCTGATAAGGACTTTAATCAGGAATAAAAATGATGAAAGTTTTCTGCAAAGGAAACACTAGCATGTAGCAAGATACAGGATGTTTAGAGACCAGAAGAATATGGATAGGCTCAGCCATTGTGAAGCATGGCTGTCCTACAAAGTTGGGAGCTTCATGGCAAACCAGGTACCCAGGTTGTGCCCCAAATCCCAAGAGGAGAATCGAGGAGAAGTACTGTGGTATGGCCATTCCCACTCCCTCCCCCCCCCCCCACCCCGAGGGTGATTTCTTGCTTGCTTTCTGTCTCTCTGTCAAGCCCATGCACCTTCTAGCACAAATCTTTCTTAAAAAAAAAAAAGAAATACCCAGACTGACCTGAAAAATTGAAGGTGTTTGCACATGTGCTGGGGATCTTGAAAATTTAGAGGGCTTCGGAAAGAGCATGGCAGTATAACAAGACCCTACTGGTATTTTCTCATTTTGTCTCTCTTTTCATTTGCTCTCTATTGAAAATAACAGTATATGGATAATATAGAGCTAATGTGTCCACAAATATAATCTAGAAGACTGTACATTTGCACTGACACATGTACTGTGAAATGAATGAGTTGGCTTAACCAGGCATGTATCTGGGACCTTAAAGTTTAGTGTTCTGGGAGCAGAGCTTTCCCTACTGCACTTTCATTATTCTGTTTCGTAAACAATCCTGACAGAGTCCAATGTAATAACTTGCTAGGTGAATCAGAAACACTTTTCTCCCTTAAAAACAATAAATTACAAAGATAAGGCTCACTGTCTGTATTTACTGGTTAGTTACTAGCTAGGATATGTCTCCTTAGGTTTTTGATGACTGCCCCTCATCAACTTAGATAAATTATCACATACAGAGTAGTTTTCATATAAAAACAGACTCCCCACCTCACCATGACATCAATTACTTTTATAATATTTGATTAACTTACATATAAAAAAAGTGCTCCAAAATATTTGAGACAGAGATTTTCTACTGTTTAAAAATTGGATATGCCCTCAGATATTTTTTCTTAGCAGTCATAAACTAGGTATATGTAAATTATCTCTAAGTCTTCTGTACATTTTCTCCACCCCCATTTTTGAGTTGAATCATAGCTCTGAAATACATACTACAAACTCCAGCTGCATGTGCCTGTTGGCATTGTTTAATCCTGTTAAAGCATCTCTCCTGGCTCTAAACACAAACCCTGAACTAGCCAAATATTGGCTACTGCCACTCTTTAGAAGGAAATTGAAAGGGTTAATCCCTTAAGTAATATCTTTAGTAATTTTGGCATTATGTATTCCTCAAAGGTCTTGAAGTCATGAGTTTCAGTTGTGAAGGCTGTTCGTGAAGGTAAGCTGTCACGTTGTCGGATTGTAGTGACTTGACTGCTGAAACGTTAAGAGCAAGTTCCTTAAAGCCTACTGTCATTGACCCCAATAGACAACTTCCTCATTCACAAGAACATTTGCACAGCCATTTATTACAGCATTATTCACAATCGCTAAAACATGGAATCAACCCAAATGACCAAGAACAGATGAATGGATTAAAAATGTGTGGCACATTTATACTATGGAATACTACTCAGCCATAGAAAACACGAGAACCTGGCATTTTATAGAAAGTGGATGAAATGGAAGATTTAATGAGGAGTGAAGCAAGCAGACTATGAAAGAGAAGCATTGTATGTTCTCACTTAATATCTACCAAATGGATGCACTCTATGACAGAAACGTGAAGAATGGAAGGTATAAAGGCTGGAGAACAATTGTGGATACTAAAGACCATGTGGTAGGAGGGTGGACAGTGGGGAAGAGGAGGAATCAAGCAGAAGAAAAAAGGAAAGCAGAACATTTAACATCCACAAAGTAGAAAATCATGTGTTAATGATGATGTGTATGGTAATATCTTTGGCTGAACTAATATGGAGTATATTCATGCTGGGAAGATTTATTTTGCATGCTGCAAAGATATACAGTGATTAAATGTAAGTAAAACAAGAAAATAAAAGGAAGATGGAAAAATTTTAAAAAAGAAGAAACACTAGAATCTGAACACATGGAGCTATGAAAATACTAGTCCCCAAATTCTACACTCAAACTTAATTGCTTGAAATGATGAAATTTCTGAGCATGTGTTGAAAGATCCAAGCATTCTCTATCTTTTAAGATTTCTGATTTAAGCTTCTGTTAGGATCAATGCTTTTACTGGACTTGATTCTCCTTTTGACTCTAAAGCATTTTCAGTCCAATTAAGAAAGTTTTCTCCTGGTACATACCTCCATTTCTTCCCTGTCAATTATGTATACATGTGTCCTGATTCAACTCATGATGTCATTTACATGGAAAGAATGATTGGTCTACACCACTTTGCAATATCTCCAAGAGAGCATAGGTAATGAATTGGTCTGACAAGATAATAATCACACTCTTAGGGGGAAAAAAAGCATTTCATGAAACTTTCATATATTTTTGGGAGTGATAATTTTTGAAATAGCATACTGACATTATTAAAAATATTATTATTATTTTTGTAGTGATACCAGTAGGAATTGTAGCAGTATTATTGATTTTTACACAGCGAAATTTTGCTAGATGGTTTCTTCTTGTTAAAATAAATCATGGTTGAAGGCCTAAAAGTAATCTCATAAAATTTTGAAGTGATCATAATTTCAAAATCATTAGTGTTTTACTATACAACCACCTATTGACAGGTAAACACCTGACTACCTCAAATCTTTTTTACTATCTACCTCAAACCTTTTTTTTTTTGATTCTCTGCAATGTCTTCATAATCATCCTTTCACCTGAAAAATATTTATCACTGTGTAAATATTCTTAAATGAATCTTCTTTTAATACACATGAAAATCCTGTTGACTAGATATTATCATCCTTATTTTAGAGATGGGGAACCTTGGAGCAAAAAGGAACACAGGACATACCCAACTGAACAGAGTATTAAGCAGTAGAGACAGAACTAGGAGATTCAATTTCTGACTTGAGTACATTCGGTAAAAAGAACTTATCCAAAGCAAATAAAATTGCACAATGGGAAAATAGGTAAATGCATCAGGCAGAAGCAAATACTTGAACTTAGTCAGCAATCTAACACCTAGACTACCAAGATCATTTATTGCACAGTCACTATCTATCTCCAGAGACTCTACAGCTTTTTACAGCACAAAAGGCTATTTCAACCTTAGATAGTTTTCTTTATGAAACTGCAGTTTTTATTCTAGGGCGAGGGGCTTATAGAGAGCAATGTAATATCTCAGAAGGAAAGAGAAATAGCAGACTTCGGTCCAATGGTAGAAATAAGAATGCAAAATTTATATTTTGAGGTTGTTATTGTTGGAAGAGATTATCATACAGTCATTATTTACCCACTGTCAAACAAAAAACTGTCAATAGTTCCAGGACTTCTAATCAGATCTCAGGACTCAGTACAGTGCTCTTTCCACTATCTTAGTATATAACTGAAGTCTTCATATTAGATTGCTCTACAGTCTCCAAATTCCAAGAATTAGATTTAAAATTATTTTGCTCAATTCAAGCTATGATGAGAAAGTGAACCCTCTTGGAAACAAGACTGGAATTACATTTATTTCCAGCTGTGTGAATCTAGAAGAACTGGTTTCCATCTTCCATTTTTATGAAATGTCTTCCCAAAAATACTAGTTCATTACCATATGATTACCAATGTAATTACAACATTTATTTTTATTTATTTATTTATTTATTTATTGAGAGGTATTTGCTATAGGGCTCATGCGCTTGCCAGAAAGACAGAGAGAGACAGAGAGATAAAAAACAAGAAATCATCCCCCAGGGTGGATGGCCACGCTGCAATACCTTCTCCTCCATTCTCCTCTCGGGATCTTGGGCACACACGCACACACGCCCGGTGTGGGTTTAAGCCACCAGGTCCAGGACTCGAACGGCAGTCAACTACATGGGAGTTTAGTGTCATAACCATTTCGCTAACTGCTGGTCCCAAACTAAACTACAAAATGCATTTACTGAAAATGCCAGGACTTAAAATATCATATTTAAGAAAGGAGTCAACAAAAGAATTTTTGATAATGCATAGAATAATATTGTGTTAACTGGCAAATATCTCAGTAATTGTATCTATCATCATATTTACATTTCCTAACTAGTGTAACTGTATAAGTGAGGTCTCTATTTTAATGCAATCATTATTATCAATTAGTAAATAATAAGCTTGAATTCCCCTGATCTGTTTGGAAGCATTAATTTTATAAGAATATCTTTCTTTTATTTTTTTTTTTCTTTCTTTCTTCTATTTAAATTTGTTGTAGGGCATGCACGCTGGTGAGAGAGAGACAGAAAGACAGAGAGATGGGGGAAGAAAAGCACTACTTGTGGGGGGGTGCTAATGCTTCAATCCTTTCTCTACCTTTCTCCTCTTGGGATTTTGGGCATGCATGCACATGTTTCTTGTGTGTATGTCAAGACACCAGGTCTAGAACTTGAACCGTACCACATGGGATACAACCAATTTGAGCACAAGGCCACAGGCTGGCCCAAAAATGCCTTTCTGTTAGAGCTCTAATCTCAATTCATCAACAATTACTGAATATTCACTTTTGGCAAGTAACAGGGCCTATGAAGAGGTGAAATTTATAGACCCTACTCTTGAATAGTTTACAGTGAAGTTGGAAAAAGTAGCATAATAATATAGAACCCAATAAATGATACTATGTGACAGTATAAAAGTGATAACATAGGACAGTTTGATTGTCATGTACTGTAGATCAGGAAAGGAAGAGGTTGCTATGAACTAAGGAAAGAAAGACTCTGAGAAAATGTTACTTTCTTTAATAAAAATGAAATCTACCAAATACAGCAACATTTTGTCTATAACATGAATCCCAAGATTTCAGTGGGAACTTGAACTTGAGTATCTGATTCCCAGTTTAGTTTCATTTTTACCACAGCACTTAAGTCTTCTCAGCCATAAATTCAGCAAAACCTTTAAGATCCTCTTCTCTCAAAATTTTTTTCCTCTCCACTTTTCTCTCATTGTTATTCTGAGTCTTCAGTAAAGAGTTATTTTTCCTTCAGTATACTACATTTGGTTTACAAAGAATACTTGGGGGGCCATAAAAATACCAATTCAATTTTAGACTTGTCATTAATTTCTTCATGTCATAGGATTACTTTCTCCCCTAGAAAAGGATGAGGTTGAGCACTTTAAAACTGGTATTTCTCACTATGACAGGCTTGTTTTCTTTCCCACCACTCATCGGTTCAGCTATTTGCCTGTTAGTGAAGGGGGAAACTTTCCTCAATAACTCACCTCTTATTAACTCCCAGGGGAAAAAAAACTCAGTAAACATATGGATTGGGGGCGGGGGGGGGGGCTCTGGCTCATTCAACAGCCAAACCTATAGGGGCTGTATAGGGGTTTAGCAGTTCTGAGCGAGATAGGTGTCAAAGTCACAGGAATCAGAGATCTCTAACATTCCCAGAATGATCCTTTGGAAAAGTCATTCTGCAGTTCGTTGGTTTGGTAGATCCCTGACTTAGAGGAGTTTATACTGCCAAGCAGTAAAATCCCTGAGGGCAAAGATGATCTCTCCCACCTATGCAACAAAACCCCTAGGGCTTTGCATTATGCACACCGCACATTTTTTTTTTTTTTTTTTTTTTGAGAGGTTTTTGCCATAGAGCGCGTGCGCTGCCAGACAGACAGAGAGAGACAGAGAGACAGAAAGCAAGAAATCACCCCCCAGGAGGGATGGCCACACTGCAATCCCTTCTCCTCCATTCTCCTCTTGAGATCTTGGGCACACATGCACACGCACCCGGTGTGAGTTTTTAAGCCACCAGGTCCAGGACTCGAACTAAGGTAACTACATGGGAGTCTAGCGACATAGCCATTATGCTAACTGCTGGTCCCAACACCGCATATTATATACTTAGTAAATTTGCAGTGGTATGATACAGCAATTAAGAGCGCAGACTTGAAATCCAGGGCCGTTACTGCCACTAGCCAGCCATGAACCCCTGGGTAACTGAGTGTGTGAAGAAGCAGAAATGGTGTGATGCAGTGGTAAAAGTGCACCTGTAGAAATCAGACCATCAGTATTTCAGTCCATAGCCACCTCTCATTAGCTGACACTTCGAGCAACAACTTAACCTCTTTGTGCCTCTATTTTCTCATCTCATTTTTTTTAAAAAAGGAAGTCATTTTTTTTAAGAATTGATTTAATTTTATTTATTATTATTTTTAATTTGATCAGAGAGAAAGAGAGAATGGGTAAGTGAGAAAGCAAGCCACCAGGCTCAGGACTTGAACTGCAGTTGGCCATGTGGGAATCCAGTGCCTGAACCACCATGCCATCTGCCAGACCCCTATATTGTCTCATCTTAACACTGATACTAATAATGATTCCTACTCAGTGGCTTCTATTATAAGTCAAATGAATTAATATGATTGTACTTTTAAAACAAGGCCTAGCAAATAATAATCATTGGGTGAGTTTCATTATAATTGTTACTAGTTTATTTGACATTTTCTTTGGAGAGGTTTTTGCTATAGGGTTTGTGCCATAAAGATGGAGAGAGACAGAGAGACAGAAAGCAAGAAATCACCCCCCCAGGGGGGATGGCCACACCGCAATCCTTTCTCCTCCATTCTCCTCTTGGGATCTTGGGCACATATGCATATGCACCTAAGTTTAAGCCACTGGGCTCAGGACTTGAACCACGGTCGACTACATGGGAGTCCAGTGAAATACTCATTACTCCACCTGCTGGTTCTCCACCTTCATCATTTTAAAAAGAAAAAATAGTTCATATACTCACCTCAGAAAATTGATGTTATAATTAAAGGAAACGATGTAGGTATAATATCTAATACAGAGTTGGCAATAGTGGACAATACACTTTAACTGTTATCTTTATTGTTATTGCCACATAGAGGGTTGATTTTATTAAAATAATATTTTAAAATATGACTGGTTATGTAAAGTGACTGTCTCACTGATGAGCTCATGGCTCTCTGAAGGTCATCAGCCTCTTTCTGTAATGGAATCTGGGTGATGGCCATTAGACCTCCTTCTGGTAATTCTTTCCTTCAAGTTGGCGGTTTATGCTAAATGGTTATTCGGAGATAAAGTGTTCTTTACTAGTACACTTGGACAAGGAAAACAAAGTTTGCATTCATCTCAGAAGATGGTTCTCCCGTATGTTACCTCTGTTTGAAAGACTGACTCTCAGGGGTGGCAAATTCATCAGAGAAAGTTCAACAAGGCCATTACGTTGTAATAAAAATAGGTAAGGAAGTACTCTAGGAGGAAGGAAGGTTTAACACTTGGTTCACAGGAAATACAATTTGGGTAAATCGTTAGGGAAACTATTCTTACTTCAAAAAGCCTTTTGACCCTAGTAAAAGATAATGCTAGGAATAGTCTTTTTGATGAAGATGCATTTGTTTTCTCATCAGCCTTTGGCTATAGACTTGGCTTGTTCAGAAACAAAAATAAAATAGGAGGCAAAACCAAAGTATAGTCTCTTGAGCTACTTTCTTTTGTGAAGGCCAAAGGCTTTTCCAGATTCTGGAAATATCCACATCCTACTTTAAACAGAAAACTCTCAGATTCAGTTTAAGTAAAAGAAAGAACCAGATATTGCAAATATGGCCAACTCATCTCATCTCGGTTGCTATATTATACTGCTTCTCTTTTATTAAGTACATAAAAAAGTTTGCTTAGTGCAAAACTCTAATGGTTTTCTGCATATACAGGTAGGAGAGATACTCTTTAGCCTTAAGAATTTTACTGCTTAGAAGGAAAGCTGCATCCTCTCTAGGTAAAGAACCCAACTAACTGCAGAATGACCTTCCAAAGGATCCTTCTGGGAAGGTTAGAGAGCTCTCTATGACTCCTGTGAGTTAGACACCTCTCTCTCTAGGACTTCTAGACTCTATACAACTTCCATAGCTTTGGCTTTTGAATGAGCCTCAGGGTCTCCCACAGATACATTTATCAAGTTGTTTCCCATGGGGGCTGTTATTATTAAAAACTGTGAGATATTACTGAAAGATTCCCACTCCCCTTCAGTAAGAGGGAAATGACTAACTGATAACTGGCAGTAAAGAGAACTTGTCATGGTGAGCAGTACCGGTTTTAAAGTGTTCATCTAATGAGATTACTGTTGTGCAGGCAATGTATAACAGAACACGAGGGGAACAATGTATTTGTTCTGAAAGGATTTTGCTACTTCATTGAATTGGATGTACTTGAAATCAGAGAGCCATTATGCATTTCTGACAGCTGAGGTCAAAGAAATATAAACAATGTTATTTAAGGTGTTCTGATGGAATTTCTTTCTTTTTATATAGTTAAATGTGTGTCTGATTTACTCACAGATTCTTAAACTGATAAAGAATAATCACAAATTCTCTTTTTAAGTTCATGGAAATGGGGCAATTATTCTAGTGGGTTACCAGCTGAAAAAAATGGTGCTATTTCAGGTATTAAGGATATAGATTAGATCCTGGCAGTTTTTTTTTGACATATCTCATGTTTGTTCCATTCACACTTAACCAATTGACTGTTGAGCCAGATAATAACTGTTTTCTCCAATTTGAGATAAATACCCCAATGTTTTCAGTGAACCATCTGGACCTAGGTTAATTAAACACTTATACAAGATGGTCTTAAAAAAGCCCATGGAAAAACTATGTATGGAATTCAATTTGGGGGAGGATCAAAATACACTCATATCTTAATTTCCTTTTTCCGTATCAACTTTTTGAACTATAAAATATCTCCATATATGGGGATATATGTATAAAAGTAAATGTGTCTTTCCAGGAAATAGATTCAAACCAGTACATTGACTACTAGTAACTTAATAGATTGGAAAATTCATCTACACAGTGTTAGGAACAGATTGAAATTGGTCAAAATGCTGAACTTCAATTAACATAATTGGTTGAGTTTCACAGAAACAAATATTAATCTTCTGAATTAATTTAATCGGGACTATGACTAGCTAGCTAGTAAAGCCTATTTAGAGCCTATATTTCCACATTTCATGCTAGAAATCGGGAGACAAACTATTTAAGTGAAGGAACTCCATGACGATGTCCCTGCAGCAATTTTAGAGGACTTTCCCCAAGAAGCTGGACACATTCTGACATCGATGCCTCAGGTAGAATAATCAGAGAGATTCGGTCTTGGAGTCTTGCTACACATCTCCATGAACCAAATAGAATCTTATCTTCAGTTTCCTTGAGGTAATTGTGGGAATCTTTATTGCCTTTATTGGCATTTCTTAGTAATGTGGCTAATCCTGAATGGTCCAAAGGATCTTAGATCTCAGTCCTTTTCCCTCCCTCCTATCCTATACATTTGCATGTATGGAATGATAATTCGATGTAAATAACACAGGAATGTTCATTCTTATTTAATTTTAAAAAGGACTCAAAAGAACAAACTTCATTAAAAGGAATGTATCAGTTCTACCAAACAACATTGTTTCAACCATAAAAAAGTAAATAAACGTAATCGGAGTTGTGTCTCATTAAAGACAGATAAATAAGCCTGAGATTAAATATACATATATTATATGAATATATATTTATGTTGTTATATATTTTATATATTATATCATGTAAGCATTTATATTATATGCTATATTGTTTATCATGTTAAAATTATAGTATGTATTTATGCTATTATTACAAAATGTTTATTTAATAGATATATATGTGTACACACACACACACACACATATGTATAAATATGAAGGCCAGCAGGTGGCATGTAGGTTAAGGTGGCTGGATCCCACATGGCTCACTGTGCTGTAGGAGTCCAGACCCGATGACTTGAAAAACATGCCAGGCTCATGTGCGTGCATGCCAGAATCCTAAGAGGAGAAGGGATTATGGCATGTGGCCATCATCTCTGGGGGGAGACTCTAATTTTCTCTATCTCTCTCTCCCTGTCTTTTCCTGGCAAACACATGTGCCCTATGACAAATAAAAAGCATATTGTAATTCATTAAGCTTTCAGTAAATAAGGGGGCATAAATCTGTAGCATGCTGAGATGCTTTTTAGTGTAAGTCCTTGCCTGCTTTTCTATCCTCCATTTAAGAAATCTCAGTGGTCAATGCCAGAGAGATGAAGATCACCCTGCTAAATACGAAACAGTGAGTAAGGCTGAGGGGAAACCACTGGACTGAAAACTAGTAAAGGAGAAAGCACAGCTGATCTATCTTCTAAGACTACAGAAAAGAGTCCCAGAGGAGAAACAAAACAAGAAAAGGCATATTTCAAATGACTCCTATACATTCTGACACAGACTTTGAAGTGATGACAACACAGATAACTACTATCTTTTAATCCCATGTGCAACCATTGCTTATCTGTGCCCAGTATCATGGCCATCCTTGGGCATTATAGGATAAAATCAATCCCTAAGACAGAATTCCAAAGGGTCACCAAAGTCTGCCACATATTTGTTCTTAATAAATTACTGTTTCAGCCCGACCCTTTCCAGTCATTGAAAATGACAGCACTCCTATTTGATTTCCATCATTAAAGGTCTCTGCCGTTAAGGGAGTACATGCAATAAATTATGAAGAATAGTCCCACCATTCTATCTTATACACAGGGTACATTAGAAAACTGTAAGACGAGGGCCAGCAGGTGGCATAGTGGTTAAGGCACTGGGCTCTCACATGGCTGACCACAGTTCAAGTCCTGGATTTCGCGGCTTGCTTTCTCACTTTCCCTCTCTTTCACTGTTGCACTCTGGTCAAATTAAAGTAAATTAATTAACTGATTAATTCTTAAAGACAATGCAAGATGATAAATGAGAGCCAAGTGTCTAGCAAATACTCTAAGAGGAGTGAAACATCACACTTTACCCAGTCTGGGAGCAGAGCAAACATACACGGTTCATGCTTGGTTTGTCAAGCGTGACAGTGTTTGCTGTCTTTCTGGTTGTACAGAGCAACGCAGCAGAAGCTTCAGGTGACAACTGAACTCTCTGCTATTTATAGACCCTAGAGAAAAATCCTCTTAGCTGAGAGACGCCTACAGGACTGTCTTGGGAAAGACTGTTGATGCACATTGTTACCTTTGTCTGATAGGAAATCTAGGCCATGAAGGAAGGTTCCACTGAGAAAAGACAACAGTATTTCACTGAGACATATTCATGAGAGGAATAAATTCTGGAGATCTATTGTACAGCACAGTAACGATAGCTAATGAGAATGTGTTAGATATCTGAAAATTGTTAAGAACATGGATTTTAAACATCTTTGCCACAAAAAAGAGATAAGTATGATGGACATGTTAATTAGCTTGATTTAATCATTCCACAACATATGCTTCCATCAAAACATCACATCGTACCTCATGAATATATGTAAGTTTCTTGGACAATAGAATGGAAATAATGAATAATAATTTGGGGTTGTCAGAAAAGTTGTGATGCATTTTTTCATAGAAAAACAAAATTTTGTCATGATTTTTCCAATAGCCCAGTTTAAAAAAAAAATAGGGCTGGCCCTATAGCAAGCACAGTGGTTAAGGGAGCCAGAACCCTTGTGGCCTACAGAGATTCGAATCTGAGCCCCATCACGCAAGGCATGTATGTGTGTGTGGCCCAAATCCTGATGAGATGGAGAACTGAAAAATAAGGGTTTGTGGCATAACTCCATTCCACTGAGTAGTGCTTTCTATCCCTCCCTCTCTTTCCCTCTCTCTCTCTCTCTGACAAGTGACTGCACTCTCTGGCAATAAAAGAAGAAAAAAGAACTGAAAAAGAAGAAATAATTTAAAAATTCTTCCCCCTAAAAATAAAATAATGCACCTTAATTGGCTTAATACAATAATAGGCACCAAGTGAGTACCTGTGAAGTGCTTAACATGGTATATACACAATCTCTCACTTAATCTAGCAATAGCCCTGCACACAAGGAAAATGGGGATTAGAAATAACTTGTTTTAGGTTACATACCTAGGAAGGGGTATTTAATTTTCTTTTTTAGTTGGACTATTGAAATAGTGCCTCTCAGATGGCAAATCCTGCCCCCCCTTTCACACTTCAGTCCTGTCTTCTAATGTATATGCACATGCATGCACACACATGCACACACACACACACACATGCACACACCACTCTTTTTCCATGACCAGAGTGATCATACTAAACCAGAAATCTGACTATGCCCTTACTATTATTGTAAAAAGATAATCGATTTAGCAACCTCTACTGCCACTCACCTGCTAAATGCTGTCACTAGCTCTCCCCTGCTAAGGGGAGAGCTTGGTGTACAAAATGCTTCATATTTGGCCCCAACATGAAACTTTTCCTTTTTATGTATTTCATGCACCAAACAGACCCATCCCTTCAGTATATCCTCAGCAGATTTTCATCTCAGAACTTGGATCATATGGTTCCCTCAATTTTGAAACACTCTTTGCCCAACTATACAACTGGCATTTATTGTTTAAGACTCAGTTCAAATGTTACTTCATTTAAAACTTAAATATCTTTCTTAAGTCTTAAAAGATAAAGATAAAGCCTTGAGGTAAATGTTAGTGTTGCTGGTCCTTAAAGACAAAAAATAAAAACAAAAACAAATCCTAAGCTACAACACAATGTACAGGGGGATAACACCTACGAGTAGAACAAATGAATTCTGATTAGGGATGTCTAGCTATCCCTGTGAGAAATACACTGTGTCAATCAATTCTCACATGTGTCATAGTACAGTAGGATTCAAGTGAACATATGTATTCTTGGAAAAGTTCTGTCTTTAAAGATTTTCCTCATTTCTCATTCTCCAGATTTGATCTATCGTTTACTAAAGCCTAAAACATCAGAGAAAATAGATCATGCTGTTTTTCCCTGTATCAACTAGTTATGAGAGGCTGGTGAGGCCAGCAGGTGGCGTTGTGGTTAGGGCGCTGCACTTCCATGTGGCCAGCGTCAGATTGAGCCCTGGACCTGGTGACTTGCTTTCTCACTTGCCTTCTCTCTCTCTCTCTCTGTCTCTCTCTGGTGAGCACAGGAAATTAAAAAAATAATAGTATAGCAAATTAAAAAATAATCATAATGATAAATAGAAGTCAATAAAATAATTCTAAAAGAAGAGGCTGGCAAATCACTGAAACTGTTTCACAATATGTAAAATGGTACAAAAATACTTGTGTGTATACTTCACATAGTTTGTCAGGTGAATCAAATTCATCAATTCGTTCAACATGAACATAGGCTTTTTTAGTATATTTATATATGTCAAGCATTGTGCTGTGAAGAAAAAATAGAACTGAGATTCAGCACATTAGTCAAGCCTTCACGATATGCTTTACAGTTGATGTGAAAGCCCTTTGAAAACTCTAAAATGTTTCACATGTGTAAATAATCATCATCATAAGAGGTAGATCATGAATACTTATAATATATCCATTAACCTTTGAAGTTAATGTCATAACAAACTCTGTATGCTATTCAACAACTTGTCCTTTAGAGAGACTTCCATAAAAGAGGTCACAGAACAAGATCCACTGCTTATTAGTCTTTCTTGACACAGCTCTTTAAGTTTTTATAAGTTTTCATAGTCCTAGTTTCAATAGTGAGATTTCTTCTAGAGAGATAATTAGCAACATATCACTAACAGTCAACATACAGGCCTGTTGGGTTTTGTAGTATATGTACATCAGTGCTTAACTATGATGACTTAACTAATTAATGAACTGCCCATAAAGCTGTCAATTGAAGCCCTGTTCACTAATGTCTCCATTCCGATTTAAGGGTCGGTCTTACAGGCGAGGTAATAGGCTAATCGATAGTGTTCTCTTTCCAATGATTAACATTTAGTCGTGGCTGTCCCAGAGCCCGCCCTCACATGCAGATACCAGCGAGAGCCTCTGTAGACAGCTCCTTGTTTTCCCCTCAGACTTTTGGGGCTGTTTCAAGTCCAGAACCTTTCATGGTAACCGTTATGTTGCTTTTCTAATGGACATCTAGACAACATGTTTTCATTTTCTCCTCTTTGCCTTCTGAGGTGTATTTATATCACTAATCCCCTCATGGCAACTGGTAAGCTTTCAGGAAACAGTTTAATTTCATTGTTTGAACGAAATCAAACAAAGGTGTTTTTATAATCGTAATTCTGAGCCTGTTCATATTTATAGTATCAGAAATAAAAATAAAAAGTTATGTATTTTAAGGTTTACTTTATAGTTTTGAAAACAATGTGCAGTTTTTTGTCAGCATTAGAGAATCATTTGAAACCCATATTTTAGCCTACAGGGCTATAAAATATTAAGCCAGAAGGATAATAATGATTCCAGTCCAATCTCTGTACCTCTCAGTAGAGGACATATAGTTCATGGAGGCAATCTCATTTGATGAAGATGACTCAGCTTGGAGGCAAAGCCCAAGACTCTGAGCTGTCCCTATTAACTTACTGTCTCACATCAGTTGGATTCTTAAAAACCTCACTTGTGAATTAAGAGCATGTTCTTACCTGGTAACATTCTTCTGAAATTTGTGAATGGACTAAATTGCACACAATGGAAAGTATGACATTTTAGATTGTCTATATTCTTCTTCTGTTTAACCTAGCCATTACACACAGAAAATTGAAACACTGAAAGACACAAAGGACCTAACTAACCTGGGAAGTAGATCACACCAAAGAGAAAGTTGAGAAAGTTATAGAAGATGAGTTTTGGGACTCGAACCATGTCATTTACCATGTGGGATGCAGCGGCCTTAACCTTCACACATCACCTGCAAGATGGGTTCTGAAGGGTGATTTCTGAGGTAGCCATAGTTGGAGGTACTGGGAAGAGAATTTTAGGCAGAGAGACTAGCATAAGCAAAAATTTTAAGCAGGAACTCTCTCAGCAATCTTAATATTTGAAATAAAGCTATTATAGGGGCCAGCAGATGGTGTAGTGGTTACGTCATTGGACTCCCACATGACCAACAGTGGTTTGAGTCCCGGATCCAGTGACTTGAAACTCACATTGGGCATATATGCGTGCATGCCCAAGATCCCGGAGGAGAATGGAGAAGAAGGAATTATGGCATGGCCATCCCCCCATGGGGATGATTTCTCACTTTCTCTCTCACTGTCTCTGTCTCTCTTTCTCATGAGGACAGAGGCCCTAAGGGGGAAAAAAACTCTAAAAAAAAAGAAAAGAAGAGAAAGAAAGAAAAGAGAACAGAAAACAGAAAGAAAAGAAATAAAGTCATTATAGTCAGAGTAGAGTGAGTGAAGTAAAAGCTAAGATTGGAAAAGTGGGTAGAAATCAGCCAGTCAGACTTGGCAGGTCACATTAATGATGGATAATTTATCTTTCATTCTTAAGGAAAGCTTTTGAAATTCTTGAAGCTAGGAAAGGGCATAATGTATTATTTTAGAAAATATCCCACTTGGTTCTACATGTCATATGTAAGAAGTAGTACAAGAATGAATCTGAGGTCCTCAGGTGGGAATTTACTCTACCCAAGAGAATAGAAGCAATTATTTGGAGACAAGAAAGCTGTCAATGGAGTTGGGGACAAATTCATACAGTCATAAGTTTATTTTGAATGTAGAACTAACAGTTTTGAAAGGATATCTGTGGCATAGACTGGAATGTTCAGCTGAAATGATGTAATGAAGTAATATTGCTTACTTGATTGTATAAAGTGCTTCATATTGATTCCTTCTTCATCCATATAGACAGTAAACTGTCAGACCCTTATAAACTATCAGAGAAGTTATTATCTTTGCTTCATCTGGTCTTGGGACCATACGTCTTTAGTACAGTACAAGGAAATCACACTTCCGTGCATTTGAATCTGGACTTATCCACTGAACAGCTGTGAGAACATGGCCAAATCACAGAACCCCTTAAACTCTCTCCAAAAGATAAGGTTATCTTAATTTGTATTTGGTGTGAAGCTTAATAAAGTAAAGGAAATATCCTACTGAAAAAAAAAATTACAAAAGCACTTTGGTCATACCTCTCTGCCTCTCAAACACACTCTCTTAAAGTATACTCCATACTCCCTCATGCATGGAAATTGGGGAAAATGGCTTCATGGAAGTAGAGAGATGTAGAATCACTACTAGATGCTGGGAAGGATAGGAGGGGGAGGTGAGAAAAAAGGAATGTTGATTAACAGAGAAAAAATGCAGCTAGAAGGAATAATGTCTTGTATTATAAAACACGAGGTGAATGTGGTTAACCACTTGCTGTATATAATATTTCAAATGGTTGTGGTAATGGGTATACCACTTTCCCTTATTTAATCATTATATATTTTATTTTTTAAAATGATTATTTAATTTTATTTATCCATTCATTTATTTTAATTTGACAGAGAGAGATGCACAGAGAGAAGAGAGGGAAAGTGAGAAAGCAAGCCACCAGGTCTGGTATTCGAACTGTGGTCGGCCATGTGGGAGTGTCCAGTGCCTTAACCACCACGCCAACTGCTGGTCCCCTAATCATTATATATTTTATTAATCTAATGAAAACAATCACATTGTAAGGACTGGTGGATGGCATAATTGTTATATCACTGGACTCCCACCTCTCTGACCTCAGTTCGAGTCCCGGACCCAGAGGCTTGGGACTCACAACCAGGCACTTGTGTGTGTGTGTGCCCAGGGTCCAGAGAGGAGAAGGAGGAGAAGGGATTGCAGGGTGGCCATCCTCCTCTAGGGGGCAATTTCTCATTTTCTGTTTCTCTGTCTCTCCAGTGAGTACCTGCACCCTGTAGCAAAAATTTCTCTCTAAAAAAAAAAAAAATTGTAATAATTGCTGCTTGGGAGCTGACTAGTAGTGCAGTAATTAAACGCTGTGCATAGAAAGCCACATCCTACATAATCAACCTCTATTTTAATCTTGCCCCGCCAGCTTGAAAAACATGCTAGGCATGTGTGCATGTATGCCCCACTTCATGACAAATTGAAGAAATGGAGGCAAAAGAATTGCAGCAAAACCAGGCCCTGTGATGGGGTGCTTTCTCTCTCCCTCTCTGGTAAGTGCAGTGCACACACATTCTGGCAATAAATATAATAATTATTTTTTATTACTATGCTAATAAGAAATTATTGTCTTTAAAAAATACATATCAAAGAGTTGTTTGTGTTTTTTTGTTTGTTTTATTTTCTGTGTTTTTGTTTTTTATTTTTAATTTGCCAGAGGGTGTTTGTACTTCCTGGAGGAAGAGAGAGAGTGTGAGAAAGCAGCCCCCAGAGGGGATGGTCACGTTTCAACCCCGTCTCCATTTCTCCCACCTTCGGAATTTGGACATCCCAGGCTATATTTCTCAAGCTGCCAAATCCAGGACTCAAATCACATAGTTGGCCACATAGCATCAAGCCACGTTAACCATCATACCACTGGCTGGCCCACGACGAGGTGTTCAGGTGTAAGGACACAAGGACGGGTCAGACAGTAGTGCAGTGGTAAAATGCTGCACTCTGAGGAATGGACGCGCATGGGAAGTCTCTGGATTCTTGTCTAAAGTCCTTCTGTATGCACTAGGCACATGCGCTCCCAGATCTGGGGCTGCTCAGGCCAGGAGTGGACCTTGCTGTCAAAACATCACTGGGGGTGTCCTCACTCTCCCGTCAGCCCTCTTGCTCTCTGTCACTCACGGAAGAAATAATTTTGTTTCTTTGTTTGCTGGAGGATGCCTACATTCTCTAGAGAGAGACAGAGGGAAAGAGAAAAAAGCACCCCCCATGGGGAATGGTCACACTATAATCCCTTCTCCATCTTTCCCTCCTTTTAGGATTTTGGGCATATACGCACATGTGTCTGGCATGTTTCTCAAGCCACCAGGTCCAGGACTCAAACAGCACAGTCAGTCATGTGGAATTTAGCTGCCTTAACCACCAGGCCAAGAAGCCAGCCCCAAACAATTATTTTTTTCAAAATAATATAAAGGGACCAGCAGTTAGCGTAATGGCTATGTTGCTGGACTCCCACGTAGTGGACCGCGGTTCGAGTCCCGGACCCGGTGGCTTAAAACTCACGCCAGGCACGTGTGCATGCGTGTCTAAGATCCCGAGAGGAGAATGGAGGAGAAGGGATTGCAGCGTGGCCATCCCCCCTGGGGGGTGATTTCTCGCTTTCTATCTCTCTGTCTCTCTCTGTCTGTCTGGCGAGTGCACGTGCCCTATAGCAAAAACCTTTCCAAAATAATAATAATAATAATAATGATAATAATATAAAGAAATGCACAAATACAATATTGGAAGAGTCTTTTCTTCCATTTGACAGACTAAAGAGTAAGACTAGCATCACATCAAGAATCATTTCATAGGTAACAAGCATTATCTAAGCTCTCAGAGAATCCAGTCCTTGTGTGGGTTCCTACTTGTACTTAACCTGAAAAGACAACTGCCCCAGATGGGCAGATACCTGAGGGACACCTCCAGTATAAACAACAGACACAAAAACAGACAGAAAACTTCGATGGGATGGGAAAGAGCCTACGCGAAGAGAAGGAATTAATTAAAAACTATAATTATTATCTTTAGAGCAATAAGAAAAATATCTCAGCCATGAAACAAGAAGTACATTTAAAATAATCAAAGAACAAAATCATCAAATAGCAGAAGTTAAGAACTCAGCGGAGCATTGAGAGAAAAAAAATCCATTTCTGGAAGCGATAAAGAAAGGAGAATGCCAAGAGGAGAAAACAAAAGGTGGGAAAAATTTAAATTAGAGAATAAGCTCAAGAGATTCAATATACATGAAAAAAAGATCTAGAAAGAGAGAATAAGGAAAAGAGGGGAAATACTTATAGTGTATGTTGGGAAACTTGTCCACAAAGTGATATAAATAAAAGAAAATACATCCAAACTGAAGAAATACAAGAGCTCACGATATAAAAAGATACATCACAAACTTCCATGGAGGAGGTAAATAAAAATGGATAGCATACATAAAATTGGAATTCCAAATGGCTTTAGAATTCTCAACAAACAATACTGGTAGCAAAAAGAAAATTGAGCAATGCCTTTACGATT
Source organism: Tupaia tana (assembly GCA_026018925.1). Lineage (NCBI taxonomy): Eukaryota > Metazoa > Chordata > Mammalia > Scandentia > Tupaiidae > Tupaia > Tupaia tana. The sequence continues at coordinate 35,285,452 of JAKSZU010000020.1, read as the reverse complement.
CTTAGTTAGACAATGAAAAACCTAAACTGTAATCCAGCCAGACTGAATATTTCATCTCAGCATGAAGTGAAAATATTCAGTTCACAACAAAAATCTCATGAATCATTTTGAGAAAGATTCAAATTTTGTCATCCCCTTTGGTACAGGATCCGGGTGCCCCAACACAGGGCTAGATTTAGGTTTAGTGTAAGGGGAACCCCCAGGATCATGGTAGGGCAACCTCCAAATAGCAACTGAACAACAGACATGAGGAGCAATCAGCATGCAACCAGCAAGCGGCATGACCCAAAAGTAATCAGGCTTGTAGCTGCCATCACTGAGATACCTTCTGCTCTGGTGACCCTGGCTCAGAGTCTCATCCACCTGGACCGTATGAAGATGAAGTCTTCACCTTTGTTTCTAGACACTGTTGTTACCTAAGGCCATTCACCCCACCATACTGGAATCTCCTGAAAGGTGGAAGTTGGTAATGGAGAATTTAGGAGAAATCCATACCATTCCATTTCCCTGACCATATTATTGCCAGATTTCCAGTACCCGGCTCATTTTACAGATCTGCCAGATGCCAGGCTGTGGGGATTTCTATATGTCCCTAGGCTAATTCACTACCTTTACCACCAGATTCCTTAACAGAAATTTTTATAATCCCTAAGGGAAGATGAAAACAAGATTAGGATCCAAAGATTCCCCCTGAGTTATTTTCTGCTAGTCTCCTTGCTCTGATGAATATGTGGATCTTCTTATATAGTTGTTTACGCTTCGTACTCAGTTTTTATATGTATATATTTCACATTCATTTCCAAGCAAATAGCTGAAAATCAAGAAAAAAATGTCAAGAAAAAGAAATAGGAGATGTGAAGATATAAAATGCCCAGCATAAAACCAGATACATAGTAAACTTCTTTTTTTCTAGAAAGAGATTTTTGCTATAGGGCATGTGCACTCACCAGAGAGACAGAGAGAGACAGAGAGACAGAAAGTGAGAAATCACCCCCCAGGGGGGATGACCAAGCTGCAGTCCTTTCTTCTTTATTCTCCTTTCTAAATTTTGGGCAACATGTACACGTACCTGGCGTGAGTTTTAAGTTGTCGGGTCCAGGACTTGAACCATGGTTGACTACATGGGAGTCCAGTTACATAATCATTACGCTATCCACTGGTCCCCATAGTAAACTTTTAACACCTTACAAGTACAGTTGTTATAGTTTTAGGTAGTCCTTGGATTTCTTGGATTTCCACAAAAGCTTCAATTTGTCCATTCACACCAGTACTTCAGGCAGACTGGTGAGTGAATTTTCTTGACTTTTCCATCTCCTCTCCAGATGTTCATTTCCTCAATTCCTATCACATTTACATAAGGTGTAATTCCTATCAGTTTTTCAGTTAAAAAATACCTATTTTGACTCTGCTTCCCTAACTGATAAAATTGTGATGATGCACTCTAAAGTCCCTCCCAAATCTGATATTCTAGGATTCTCAGATTTCATTCAGTATGATACTGTCTGATCTAACCTTATCTCAGTAAAAAGCAGGAAGAGGACTCTGGGCCCATTCATCCATTGCCAGCAGACAACAGGGAAGTTAAACCTACTCTAAGTTTTTATATGACTTCCCAGAACACCAACAGAGAATTGAGTTCTCAGATTTCAAATATATAATCAAAAAAGGAGTTGCAATGAATACATATGGATTAAGTAGACACACATGCTTAACTGCATAATAGTACATATTTAAAGCACATGTGCTTTAAAAAGAAATTAAATAAGAAACAACAAATCCTTCTATTCATGCTTCTTAAGTACACAAAGATAAAATGGAAACTAAAGATCTATTGGATGGCCAAGACCACAGCTGAGTCCCCCCCCCACCCCAAACTCCTTCCCATTTGTCTTCAATTGTTGCAAAAGTATTTAGCTTGTACCTGAAGGAGAACAATATCCCCGAAACTATTCCAGAACAATAAATCAAGAAAGCTGGTTTGTTCACATTTTTTTCTTTTTCTTTCCTCTCTTGAGGTAAACCTCCCACAGAGAAAGGGATTCAACCAAATGAATGAGAATATATTTATGTCACCCATGGATTTTTTTTGTGGCATATTTCCAATCAACAACCCTGGAGACAAAAAAAAAGTGTGTGTGTGTGTGTGTGTGTTTTATAATTCTTTAACTTCGTAATTGCAGCTGTTCAAATACTTACCATTTCATGTTACAAAATAAGGAACTCACCAATAATAAAGAAAAGCAGCATTTTCTTAAATTAGTTTAGCATTTGTTCCAGAATTTAAACAACATAAATCAAGAACGCATGTGGGGGGCCAGTAGGTGGTGTGGTAGTTAAGGAGCTGGATCTCACATGACTGACTTCACTGCTTGAGTCCCAGACCTGATGGATTGAAAAACATGCCAGGAATGTGTGCGTATACCTAAATTCCAAGAGGAAAATGGAGAAGGAATTGCAGCATGGTCATTCCCCTCTGGGGGGTTATTTCTCACTTTCTCTCTCTTCTGTGTTTCTCTCAGTCCTATGGCAAAAAAATATATTTAGAAAAAAAAATGCACATGGTTCTTGCATAGTTTGACTTCTTCAAATCACTTCCAAAATGATCCTTTCTTTACTATCTTCTGCTGAAAGTATTACCAAGTCACCTTTGCAGTCTACAGTCATTATAAAATTAATATCTGCATGTTAATTTTCAGTTTAGAAAATACTTCTATGTAGATAAAATAAGGAAGCAGAACATAATACAAAAAGACATTGACTTTAGGACCAAACTCATTACCATCTGTGCAACGAAGTGGGTGTGGCCAGACGGGGAGGGGCGGATTCTGAGCCACGAATTTCTTAAAGAATTACGGTAGTTCTTAGCTGAGATCACGCATGTGAGGGCAATTTGCAAAAGGTCGAAAATGAGAAAAATGAAGCGCACTAAATCAAAATGCTTTAAGTCAATTTGCATTTTATAGATGAGGACTGCCATCAAACGGTTCACTCAAAATTAAATAGAGGCATGTCAGGCCCAGAGAGCCAATATCTTTACTCTAATTGCAATACTCTTTCTATTTCATTTCACTGCCTCTCATTATTTCTTTTCTTTCTATTTTTTTTTGCCCCCCCCCATTATATGGACTGCTTCATTTCATGTAGAAGTGAAGAAGAAGTGATGCCATTTAAAGATTAAGAACAGGTCATCTCAATCCAACCTTTTAAAGTTCGAGCTTGTGCTCTCTCTGCTCACTATTTTTGTGGCTTTTGATATAGCAATTAACTTCTTTGCCTCATTTCATCATCCTTAAATTCAGGATGAATTAGCATTAGCATCATGGGCTGTTGAGAAGATGTACAGATCAGCAAATATAAAGCTATTAGAATAATGCCTGGTACACAGAAAACTTTCAATAAATGTTGTAGAAACAATCTTATATGTCACTAGGCGACACAACCTACTGTACTGAGCTTGCCATCATCGTCATAGCAGCACCCTGGGGTCTGTAAGAGCACTGGGCATGAGGCAGGGGGAATACATACAGGATGATACTCCATCTGTCATCAGAGCCTGTGTGGAACATTTTAGAAGACTGCTTTGACCCCCATCCTGCATAACTTCATGTGTGATGCCGTCATATGTTCAATGAATACTCAGTAAACAGGTCTCAAAGATATGGCCAACACAGCGGGTATGCCTGTAACTACCTGTTATTTTAGTGTTCACTTCCTCTCTTACCAAAATCTTACTTTTTGTCTCTTTTGAGATTTCCAAGTAGACAGTCCTCGATTATCTTTTCGTTATTAAGTTCTTACTATTATTACACTGTGGTCAACCCGTTTGATCTATATTATTGTTTGGTTTTTGGATTTATGGAAATTTTATAAGTATTTTAGGAAGTTGCAAAAATTCACTTTTTTGTTGGCTCAATCTTCTAGTTTAGAAATTCCATCTTTGGTTATGTTCTTTCTGCTATTTTAGTCCTTCTATTTTTTGTTTCTGCAATTGTGTTTGTATTTTTAAGTCTGATTTTTCTTTTCAAATAGCCTGTTCATTTTTATGAATGCAATGTCCTCAAAAATGTCCTAACGGACATTAATTATACCCATCTTTCTTCTAGTTTCTAAATTAAGACCTTGGAGTCTAGTTATTTGATTTTTTGATGTCCAACTTTCTTTTTATATTTAAAATTCTGATTGGCAAATATTGAGAGAAAGTGAATTTTTTTTTTTTTCCAACATAAATCTTTATTGCCATGAAAGTGAAGGCAGATCTGAGGGAAGGTCTACTGGGCAGCTTGTACCACTGGGCATTGCTGTGTTTGCACTTAAACTCTGAAAACTCTGCAGCTCTCTGGTGGCCCCGAAGGGAGGAGCCATGGAGATCAAGCAACACACCAATAACGTCACAGTGAAAAGATAAAAAGGTTCTAGTCCTTGATGTCATTGACAAGTCACTATATAAACAACCCTAGGTAAGTCCTATCTATAGGCTTTTATGAGTGAATCTATTTTTTAACTTTCATATCAACTGTGAATTATATTTTCTGTACTTAGAGCCAACATCATCCAAATTGATATACCACCTACTGCAATCCATTTTCCAAGAATTAATCAGAGCGGCCTTTTAAAATCTTACATCATATCATACCATTCTCCTTCTCTAATGGCTTCCATCTTAGAATAAAATCCAAACTCCTTTCGGGCCCACAAAAACTTACACAATCTTTGTCCTGCTCCCTTTATGACCTGCTGTCTTGTCGTCACTCCATTTACCTTCTTTTAGATCTGCAGACCTTCTAAGTTTATCCATGCCTAGGTCCCTTGCCCTAGCTATTTTTTCTCCTAGGCATGCTTTGCTCCCAATATAGAAACAGCTGATTCCTTTCTATTTGGGTAGCAACTTAGATATTAGGCTCTATTTCTCTCCTCTCTCTCTCTCTCTCTCTCTCTCTCTCAATTTGCTACAGAGCACAAGCACTTGCTGGAATGGGGGTGAAGAGAGAGAGAAACGCCCCTGGTGGATATGGCAATGCCACAGTCTGCCACAGTCTCCTCTCAGGATTTTGAGCACATATGCACATGCATCAGCCATATTTTCCAGTCACTGGGTCCAGGACTGAAATCTTGCAGGTGGCTATGTGGGATCCAGGGGCTTTAGCCACCATGCTACCAATTGACCTGAGATACTAGCTTCTTAAAAAGCTCTTCCATAACGTTCCAAATTAGAGCAACCACCAAGTAATTTTTCCTGTCACACTACCTTATTTACATTGCATTAATCCCAATCTGATACATTTCTGTTATTTTATATATTTATTCTGTGTATATAATGCCTAGAATGTTATATATAAGTCTTTAATAAATCGTTGTTGGATAATAAATGGACCAACAATTTATTGTCTAAAAATCCTTTTCGGTTCTTATCGGCTGGTGGGGCTTTCCTCTAGTTCCATTACCGTGAATATATTCTTAGACGTGTTAACATAATTTCAGCAGAATTTGAGGGAAAAAAAGTAGATATATGCTTATATTCAGCAGCATTTTTATCAGACTCAGAGACAATCATCTAAAATGAAATTACTATTGCCTCTGAATGCTTTAGTGATGTGAACACTATCATTCATCTAACAAAGTAATAAGAAATTTTTTACATTTCCTAAATTATTATAGTTTCATCCCTGAATAGAAACAGAGCCAGAAAGAAACATCATACAGAAGGTGCTTTTTTCAGGTTTTTTTTCAGGTGTAGAGTTACTACCATACTTGAAATAAGCATAAGGTAGGAAGTTTTAAAAGTGCCAGTACTAGAGACAAGCGAATGGCGTAATGGTGACATTCCTGGACTCCCACATAGTCGACTGGGATTCCAGTTCCACGCCCAGTGGTTTAAAACTCATACTTGGCCTGTGTGCATGCATGCCCAAGATCCTGAGAGAATGGAGGAGAAAGGATTGTGACATAGCTATCCCTCCTATCTAGCTAGCTACATTTTGCCCCTTTGATGATAACTATCCCTTTGTCACTGAGTGAGCTGCTGTCAATTTCAGCTAAATACTCAACATCTTTGATGTATATTTCCACCCTGAGGGTTTTCTCTGTATCCTTAGTGTCTGTGCAACACGGAGCTCCTCCTACTGAAGCCACTCTGGCCTGTCCTACTTATGAACGACCTAGTGCAGAGATAATTAAAGAGAGATCTCTTATTACCCTGTTAAAGGGCTGGGTAGTACAGGTAGGAAGGCTCTCGCAATAATCTGAGACCAAGGATAGCAGCTAAAACCCAGTGAAAGAAAACCCAATGGTGAGTTCCAGATTTGATTATAGATCAGATTAAGAATTTGGTGTAAGGTATGAGAGGAAGGGGTCAAGGATAATTTTTTTTTTTTTTTTTTTAATATGAGGAACTAGAAGTTGCTGGGAGCTGAAATAAGAGCATAAAGTTTCGGAGGCAAACTCAGCAGTTTAGTTTTAGACATGCCAGGATTGAGGTATTTATTGAGACAGGAGCGCTGTGAAATGACATTTAGATAAAAAAAAATTTGGAGTATATGGGAGGGACATCTCCCAGATATATAAATTTGGGAATCTTTTGCCTATAGATGGTTTTAAAAGTCATGAGACTGGTAGAGATCACTGGAGAGAGACGCAGACCCAGAATAAAGCAGGAGCAGTTTTTACTCCTTGGACGTGTTCCCGTTCCAACACCAGAAAGAAGCAGACGTGAAGTACATTGAAGTACATTGAGGAGAGCAGTCACCGATAGCAGCAGCACCGAGGAGGGTGAAAGGCAAATGAGAACATCTTCAGAAACATGAGGTTAAAATATCTTTTTGATGGCCTTGGTACTCAGACAGGTCTTGGTACCCGTCCAGACACACGGACTGTGAGACCAGTCGCTTGCCACTGAGTTGCCAGGAATTGACATTAAAAAAGCAAAGCCATGGGCCCAGCCACAGTGGCTTGGTCAGTAGAGGTGCTGTTGTGTGGTGCTGGAGGCCACGTGGGTAAGGCTCCAGGTTCAGGTTCAAGTTCCACGTCTGTCTCACATGCAGAGTAAGCCTGTGGCACCAGTGACCCTAGCTGACTGCAGGGCTTGGTGGAGGATTGTAGCATGAAAACTCTGCTGAGAATGATTCTGTCTTTCTCTATATATAAAAACTTTTCAAAAGAAAAAAGTGCAAAGTATATACAGTATGCACACTAAGATGAATTCAAAAACACTCCTGCAGACTTGAAATCTAAGCATTTAAAGCATATAGCACTGGAATATAATAGGGTGTGGCTTTCACCAAAGCACGGCTTTTTTTTTTTTTAATTTTTTCTTTTCTTTTTTTTTTTTTTTTTTTTTTAGAGAGAGAGGGGGAGAGATTTTTACTATAGGGTGTATACACTTGGCAGAAAGACAGAAAGCAAGAAATCACCTCTCGGGGGATGGCCTTGTATAATCCCTTCTCCTCCATTCTCCTCTCGGTATTTTGGGCATGCACGCACATGTGCCCATCATGAGTTTCAAATTGTTGGTTTCGGGACTTGAACCATGGTCAACTATGTGGGAGGTCAGCAACATAACCACCACGCTGTCTGCTGGTTCCAAGGCACAGCTTTAAAGTGATCACAGGAAGCCTAGAGTTGGGACAATAGCAGACAGGCTGAATGTGCAGAGATTTGGAAATCTAACTCATGCTCTGCTACTGGTCTAGCTGGGTAGCATCAGACCTCAAGTGGCTCAGTGTGATGTATCATGCTTTAAGTCAACTTAATGAGGAATTTGTGTTCAAATGTTAAAATAATATTTCACTTTTCTAAAATAACTCTCTATTTTGAAAAGACTTGCCATCCTCTAATGGTGCGATCACCCATCATCATTAATAGCTTCCAATTTTCAGAAATTCAAATTATAACAAACCATTAGGGAATGGACTGATTAAATGACAGGAGGCATGTGCAACTATAGAGCCATAAATCTATTACAATATCAGTGTTACCAGTGAGCAGGCAGAGAATAAAATGTAGGACAAACACTCACCACATAATAACTCTATTAAACTTTAGTCGCAGTTCAAGATAAACCTTACCCAAGACCTGTAGTTATATCTTACTTTTTCATGCTTTCCTTGGTGCTATCTAATCCTTTATACTTTAACCCTCCCTAAGTTAAGGAATCAATCGTCCTACACCTTTCTCACTGCTGACTGGCAATGCCCTCCAGTGGCCACTGTGGAAAAGAGCCTAAAAATAACAATTGTAGCAAGGACTAAGAAAAGATTGCCCGTGTTGTAGCACTCATCAGTTTTCTCCTTCTTTTGCCTTTGTGTTTTTAGATTTGTGTCTTTTGACAACTTATCTTTCTTAACAGTATTTTCAAACATTTTTTTGTTAACATTATTTCTAAACATATAGCTCTATAATACACATCGATACCATCTTGATCAGATTTATAGGCTTAGGAAGAATTCATGACATAACGGACAAGTGAAGGCGGGCAGTGTGAATACTATTTGAAGCTTGCATGCATCCTGGAGCAAAACAGAAGGTTCTTTGAAGAAGTTCTTATTCTGGAAAATCAAAGCAAAAATAGTCTTTGGAGCATTCTTCCCCTAGAATATGTTGCCTAGAGACCAAATTGAACCAGTTGTCAATTGATCTGGTGGAAATCTCAATAGATGGTCTGTTCGCCTACTCTTTGTGAGGAAGAGTAAGGATGAGCTTGTGAAGCTTTATCTGCAATGGAGAAAAAGGCATGAGGCTAGAAGACGTCAGAGGGGGTGTGACACTGCGGACCAATTGCAGGAAAGAGCTATGTTGTAAAGAATGGGAGCGTAACAGAAAGGCTGAACTTAAATCTGTTGAAAATTATCATCTTATTTTAATAAAAATAAAAGAAAATGTATAACGAAAATAAAATATTTGTATTTTGCAAGTCTTCACAGATGTTAATGTGCTTAATCTCCACACACACACACACACACACAACAAGTATTAGTATCATTCTCCTTTTAGATCTGAGAAATTGAGATTGAGTCAAGGAAAGTTAAAGAATTTTACCGAGTAACAGAAAGTCTGGGTCCAGAATTTATTCTCTTAAGAAAGAATATTGATGCAAGGAAAATTAAAATGTAGAAAGGAAAATACAATGTTTGAAAATGTGTAGGAGGGACAGTTACAAAAGCTTTAATGTACCCATATACATAGTCAGTTCTTACTGCCATAAGAACATGCCATAGACTAGTGGCTTAAGCAGAGTGTGTTTTCTCAGGGTTCTGGAGGCTAGACACCCTAGATCAAAGGGCCAGCCATCTTGTTTCTCGTGAGTGCTCTCTTCACTTGTGAATAGCTGCCTTCTTGCTGTGTTTCATACAACATTTCTGTGTAACGAGCTAAGGGAGAGCTCCTGTGTCACTTCCTCTTCTCACAAGGACACCAGCCTTACCAGATTAGACCTACTTATATGGCCTCATTTAATCTTAATTACCTCCCTAAAGGCCCTATCTCCAAATCTAGTCATATTAGAAAAGAGAGCTTCAATTGAAGAATTTTGAAGGAACAAATGTCATACCATAACACCATATTTTACCCTGTTTAAAAGAAATAGAAACCTACATAAAAGTAAAAAATATTCTGTAATACAGTTTGTATAACACATTCAAATTTCATCCAGCAGAGGTGACATAATCCAGATTAATCCAACATTCAAAGGGAAATTAGATTAAATATCCAAAAAGAGCTATTGGCAAAAGAAGAGCAGGCCTTAGATCAACCCTTCAGAAACTGGGCATCTGGAAGCAGGTTTCTGATTTGAGACTAGGAAGGTTCTAACAGCTAGGCAAAACTACAACTTAATCTTCAGTTTACCTGCTCTAAATTTAAACTCATTTCCATTCCAACATATAATCACTTTCCATCATAACTTGTCATCATCTGGGTCCCCCCAAACAGACACTAGGACAGATATTCAAGCATCTCCAAGAAACTCACCAAGGTGACTGGAGAGGGAGTGAGGAAGTGAAAAGAAAAAGCCAGGCAAGTGTGCATTAATAAGCCAGTTATCCTCTGTGGCCACTGGAGCGAAGTTGTGTGAGCAACTCCAGAATTTTAGAACAGAGCTCACGCTTCCATTACTAAGAGAGGAAGCTGGCTGTGTCAGCTCCCTGAAGGTCAAGGACTATTTCTAGGGTAATAAGTGTAGCACTTCCAGTTTTCCCGGAGTGCAGATCATCTCACATCCACAGTCAGACAAAAAAAAATTGTCGTCAGGCAGACAGTTGCATGTGATCCTAATAAGCTTTGACGCTAGATCATTTTTCCTGAATGTTGTTCATCACCATGGACACACTCAATCTACTTCCATGTCTTGGCGAGTCTATACCCTTAAGTGCTTTTGAATCTAGTCCTGTCTCAACAGCTGTATTCTCACCAGGCTAGGCAAGTCAGCACCTCTTGCCTAGACTAGTGTCTGGTTGGCCTTCTTCCCCTCAGTGTGCTTTCCTCCAATGTATCCTCGTGGGAGAGTGACTAACTCTTGTACAAGATAAGTGCGATTATGTCATTCCCCTGCTTCAAATGCTGCAATGTTTCCTTAGTGTCATCTGGATAAATTGTCAGCTTGTTAGCATGCTCAAACGTAGCATGATCGAGAAGCTTTATTTCAAGTATCAGCCTCCCTAACTCGTGAACATACACCCTCACACCACTCGACATCCCCCCCACCCCGCCTCTGAGCATCCATCATGGTTGAAAAACATGTTCTCGGCCTACATGTGGATCTCTGTAACCCTCCTCATGCTTTCCATACCTCAGGGAAGCTATATTAAAAGAGATCAGTGAGTATATTATTTTGTAGATGATCTTTATTTAGAATGATATAAATAATCTCAATACCCCAGTACCTTTGGATAGCATTACTGTTTATTGTGTTAGTGGTCACCAAGTCCATGGTAAATCCATGACTTGCTACCCAGCGCACAGATATATTTCCAATCCACTCTTCTTCTACATCTGAGAACAGATTCTGCAGAGTCTTCCCAGACAGGCTCCTGTCGGGAAATTACATTTTCAGGCAGTCCTTGGGTTAGAACAATATTTAAACCTAAGTTACAGAAAGACACGAAACAAAACTAGTTGGAATTGAGAAAGTCATGGGTTAGTCACAGGAAAAAAAAAAAAAAAAAAGGAAAGGAAAAGACAAGTCTTCGATTCTCTTTTCTGGGTGGAAGCTGAACCTGCAGTGCCTCCCCCAAGACTACATACACTGGGAGTTTTACTCATGGTTGAAATATAACAGCCCGGTTCTAACTAAAATACCCTCTTTTGCATGAAACAAATTGCTGAGATTGCTGGTCTTTTGAGTTCGCCCCAAATGGTGAAAAATAACCCACATGTGCCAAAAATAAATAAATAAATAAATAAATAAATAAATAAATAAATAAATAAGTCCTGAGCTCTATTAATATGGTAAGGCCTACATCTAACCCCTTAACAATAAGACAGGAGATAGAAGGAACACACTTTAGCTTTATGAACTCTGGATGAAAGCATTTTTCACATTATCAAGCCCTTGGTTATTTCAGAAAACTAATCTTTTCTCATTTGTTCTTCTTTCTTTTTCCCTTCTTTCTCTTTTCTCAAGAATACTAAGCTACTCTTGGGACCAGCAGTTAGTGTAATAGCTATGTCGCTGGACTCCCATGTAGTCGACCGCGGTTTGAGTCCCGGACCCGGTGGCTTAAAACTCACGCCGGGTGCGTGTGTGTGCGTGCCCAAGATCCTGAGAGGAGAATGGAGGAGAAGGGATTGCGGTGTGGCCATCCCCCCTGGGGGGTGATTTCTCGCTTTCTGTCTCTCTGTCTCTCTCTGGCTGGCGAGCGCACGTGCCCTATAGCAAAGACCTCTCAAAAACAAAACAAGACAAAAGAATACTAAGCTACTGTTAACTAGCCAAGATTTTTCATTGGTTTCTTTTCTCTGCTCCTTAAAAGTACTCCCATTTCCCTTGGGGCAAGCAGATGGCATAATGGTTACATCACTGAACTCCCATGTAGTTAACTGCAGTTCAAGTCCCGGACCCGGCAGCTTAAGACTCAAGCTGGGTACTTGTGCTTACGTGCCCAAAATCCCGAGAGGAAAATGGAGAATAATGGATTGCAGTGTGGCCATCCCCCCAGGGGGTGATTTCTTGCTTTCAATCTCTCTGTCTCTCTCTGTCTCTCTGACGAGCACATACCCTATAACAAAATTCCCTCTTAAAAAAAAGAAAAAAGTACTCGCATTTCCCACTTTCAGTGGGATTGTTTATTCTAAGTTTTACTTTCAATCTCACATTTTTTAAGGATTCCTGAACTTTCTAAATCTTGGCTTTGCCTCCTCTTCTGTGCTTTCATGATACACTTAATAACCTTTTCTATTTTATAAAAAAGTGTTTTATCATATTGTTTTTTTAATATATTTTATTTTATTGTAATTTCTTTTATTCATTCAATCTCTATATATCACTTAGCTTGTAAAGTGAATTTTCCCTACATGAATACACTTTACACCAGTCCAGGTAAGGACACTATGTATGTTATCAACAGATAATAAGCCATACTGTCTTAGAATTACCTGCTTACCTACTCATCTTAACCATCACATAGCGGTGGTGATTATAGATAATTTTCTCTTGTTTTCACTTGGATCCCATGTCTAGCATAATATCTGGTATTAAAGAAGCTATAGAAACTATGATTGCTACAAATAAATATGATGCTGTATTTACTAAGTGAGGTAGCAGTAAGACAACCAGTTGGATTCTCTCCTACCAGGTAGCAGCCCGGGTTTTACAGATTGCTCTCCAGAATCAGTGGAAGTCACTCTAAATGTCCTAGCTTTTTGAAATCAAATGACTAGGCAGATTTACATCTGTAAATCTTACTTTCTCTCTTTTATGATACAGATACAATATGATGTTCATGATGATTTCAAGAACGATATTGAGGAACAGAACTGTAGAAAGGAAGCATGGCGTGACCTTGAGCGGAGAACTCCACGGGCTTAAGCTCCTCAACTCTTTCCACTCTTCACCACTCACGTCGACGCAATGACTGAGCCCTATCAGTTCTACAAGAAAAAATCTAAAATGAAATGCAGACTCGCCTATGATTTTATTTTGGTGCCAAAAGAAAAATGGAAACTCATGCACAGTTTTATCATAGTATGAATTTTCTTTGAAGTTTTGTAGAGTCCTTGTATTTCAGAAATATTCCCCAAATCTGAGTTGTTTCTTTACACTCACTGCTGTGGCTCTCATGAAGTTCTTTTCTTACCATTGATAACTTGCAAGCCTCGGGTCACAGACTCCTGTAGTCATCCAATCGCCTGCTCTTTGCTGCTCTGCACTCCTCCTCATTTCCCACACTGCAGCCAGAGTTACCAATTAAAAACAAACATCGTCCACTCATTTCCCTTTCAGAATTTGCATTACACCATCTGTGTTTATTGCATAAAATATTTGTATAAATTATTCTACAATTTTCTTCAGCAACAAAAGAACACTAATTAATGAATAGTATTGATTGTTTCAAATTATTTCTGCAGTGGCAACAGCTCCTCATGTACTGAAAATTGTTGATATCCACTGTGAGAACGTCCTAAGAATTATTTTTGAAACTACAATTTCTGTAATATATTTTGTGGATTCACTAAGCACCTGAGATGTCTCTGTCCTTATGCTAGAAGTATCCTGTTGTGAAAGAATTGCCTTTCAATTTCAGACCATTTTTGTTTAGGGCATGCAATGAGACCCATAGCAATGTGAAAACACAACAAAAAGCTTCTTAGGAGTCTTGCTATTTCAGGCATCTGCCACAAGGTGGAGCTAGATAAAATTTTTTTTCAAACTTCACACACAGCCTGAAACAGAAATAGGTTAGCAAATATGTGTTTTTCCTGTCCTGAATCTAATGTTTCTTTATTGTTTTAGTCTTTTTCTTTTTATATATTTTTGATGGATCCTTAATAATTTCTAGACGGTTCAGTTTTATAAATGTGGTAGCCTACCAGATTCTGGCTAATTCTTCAGTTTTCTAGTGTTCTCCATATCTTCTTCCAACCCAGGAATGTTAAAATCTGAGGCTGGGTAAAATGAGACACTAAGCTAAGGTTTTCTTCCTTGTTAATATAGAAACAGAAAACAAAATACAAAACAAACAAGCAAAGTACTCCTAAGAGATGCACACCTTGTCAAAGATTTGAGTCTCTTTTCTGCTAGAGAGGTAGGTGTGAGCAGCCCAGGTTAGACCCTTACAAATTATTGTTTGAGACTGGGCCCCTAGGGGGAAGTCTGGCAGGACTTTCTTGCCCCGCCTTGTATCCAAGACCAGAGGAGTCGAAGTGACACCTAAGCTTAAATCCGGAGGGACTTGAGGACAGAAAGTAAATGATGCCTCCTAAATTTCCGTATCAGAAAGCTAAAGCAGGTCATATGCAACGCTGGAGCTGGGGGATCTGGAGAGTAAGTGAAGGAGGTGGGCATTATGTGGAGAGGCCTCTGGGAGACTGGGAACTGTGTCCGTTTTGTTATACCATAGATTATAAACCTGACTAGCAAAAAGATGTACAATTGCATAGACGTTGTTAGTCTCAGGCTCACAAATATCAAAATCTGAAATGCTTTAGAGACCATATGATTTAGTGGTTTCAAAGTTAGCGATGAGAACTCTACCGAGTTCACCCAGAAATGCAAGTAGCAGAAAAGGGGGGGTTGAATTAGTGGGGTCTGGCATTTTCCCCAATTCAACACTGGTGACTTATTTTATTAACCATGTTTCCATGAACAAGTTTTCTTGAGGGGGAAAAAAAAGGAATTTTATGTATACATTTTTCAGTACATTTGTGTTTCATTGTACATAAAATTATATATACATACATACGTAATTACACACGCATATATAATTTCAAGGAAGAAATAAAGATGAGTGGGATGTGGTGCTACAGAAGAGGAGCATGCCTTGAAATGCAGTTTGCTAGTTGGTCAAACTGTTCCCTTCACAAAGAGATTGGCTTTTCCAAAAGTCTATGATTAGGCACTACCAGGGACAATTTTGACTTTGATGCTTATTGAAGTAAAAGCTTCCTGATAGAAGAAGACCAGCAAAAAAAGAGAGAAATAATGGTCCGAAACCCAAAGGTGGAGTCAATTCTTCATCAAAGATAGCCTGCTAATGTCCGGTTTATGTGCTTGGAGTGCTTGGGAGTTTGAAAGGACTTCATATCTACTCTATTATTGAAAGCCCGCAGTTCTTTCACTGGTACTTGCCCCTCTTTCCCCTGCTCCATCTTTGCTTATCCTGGTGATCGAGTGTGTCCCCCACCCTCACGATCACTAGTTCATATGTAGCATTTCTATTTATGTATTTTTCTGCTTACTCCCAGCACCCGTCCTGGCTCACAGTAGTTCTCTTTAACATATGGGGATTGTGAAACTTTCAGTGCCTGGTATATAGTAATTACTCAGAAGAAAAGTTGGCCTGTAATTGTTCTGGATGAAGCTTTATAATGTACAGCAAAGTGCGTCCTTCAGCCATCAGCAGCAAGACTCATTTCTGTTAATCTCCTAAAGCTGGCTTAGCTAATATACCTGCTCCAAAAGCTTCCATGCATATAGGAAGAGTCTATTCGTGGAACAAACTAAATTCATAGGTTCTGTGAGGGCAAAAGCTTTGCCTGGAGCACCTCTCTGACATTTGCTCACAGAAGGAAACCACCCTAGCATCAGCATGAGCTGAGCAGGCTGTAGGTGTTGCAAATCAGGACTCCAGTTGGGAAACCCACACAGCACATACCAACAAAGAGCCCCGCAGCTTGTCTTAAGCTAAAGGCACAGATGTGTGTGGGGAATTCCTTAAATAGCAGGGGCGGGTGGTAAGTTTAGTCTATGATATCACAACAGAGTGCGTGCGGTGGGGGTGTGAATAGAGAAAGAAGCTAAACCAGCAGTGTAGGACATTTTAAGTTGGAATTGTGAGAATAAGAACTGAATACCCAACATTTAGAGGCTACCCTATTCTCTTTCATGACATCTGAATAGATAGAAAGATAAGTTAGATAAATGCATTCTCACAAACACAAAACTGTATTACTTTCTATTCCTCCTTTCAGCACTGTTGGGTATAAAATAATAATAATAATAACAAGAACACAAAAAAACACTCAAAAAACAACAACAGCGGCAAAACAATAGCAACAAAAACAAACACTATGTCTAGATTTCCAATGCAAAAGAAAAGCTTAGTAATCACAAAGTCTATGTAATTGGAAGTTAAACAACATACTCCTCTGCCTCCTATCTCACTTCGTTTTTTCCTGCTGAAGAAATGTCGATTATATGCTCTATCTGGAAACCAGATCTATATGGATTTGGGAAGTGATATGAGGAAATAAAACCTTCCCTCTCCCTGCTCCGTTCGGAGTCTCAGCTGCATAGTGTGTGCCGCCAGTCACTGCGCTCTTGGGCTTTGCCAAGTAAGAATTTCTTGTTCCCTGAAGGGTAAACACTTCTTCCAGGAGCCACAGTAAGGTTTCTCATGACCTTGAAATTGACCCTCCCACCTGCTTTCCTCAGGTTCTTTATGCCAGTGGATTCCCAGGCAAAGAAAGGAATTGATGTTCTAAGCACATAATCAGCCCAGATTATCATCAGCGATGTCTTCTTGACTTACTTGGCAAGAAAGGATGTGCTCGGAACTGTCCTGCTGGTTCTGTGTCCAGTGATAGAGGTTAATGGACAAGAGCAGCAGCCTCATCCCAGGAAGGAAATGTAAGATGTGGCTCCCACCACACAGGCAGCCCAGGCCAGCCAACATCCCGGCTGAGGATGAGGGAGATCTAGTACGTAAAGTGGAGGAGGAAGATGATTCTGGGTGTTAATTACAGCATTACTACTAGATAAGGCAGCAGGACCAGAGTACGCTTCAACAACTATGTTGTCTTGAATCTTTATGTCTGAGTGGCTTTACGTGGCAGCATCTACAAGGACACTGGTGGCAGATTGAGCAAAAGTGAAGACAACCTGTTCTTACAAAAATGAGACTCCATATTGGGCTATGCAGCTCGATATGACAGAATACCTGAGAAATCAGTGTGGCATATGAGTTGGTCTTTCGAATCCCACCGGTCCCTTGTCTGAGTTGCAGCTGCGTAGCTCCGAAGCTTTACACGTGTGCGCTTTGACAACATCTTATCTTTGTAGTCTTTGCCTCCCTCCTTGGGTCTCCCTTTCAGTGTCTGAGCCCACATATGTGCATGAGGTATGAGGAGCTTAAAGACTTACGGTGGGAACATTTCCCAAGAAGAGAGCTGGACCAGAGATTTCCTTTTTGTCCTGAAGAGGCTGTCCTGACACACAGTTTATGAGCTTCTCAGAGGAGCTTCCGTGTGACCAGGCAGCCACACTTACACACTTAATGGTGAACTACTTGATAATGCCTCCTTGTACTAGCTGGCCCTCTTTCCTCTTGCCCCCCAGTAGTACTTCCTAGAATTCCTCTCCCCAGAAAAGGAATGGCCTGTAAGTCTTTCACACTGGTCTCAGGCTCCCAGTGACAAGACACATGGACAGTGATTTTAGTCATTTTCCACAGACAGTAGTTGGAAAATGTGTCCCTATTACCTGAAAAGAGAGCTAGCAACTTTTAAAAAGGCAGCCCTTACTTCAAAGTGTTCTTGGCTTTGGGTGAACTGAAGTCTGTGACCATACTAATCAATGAAAAGTTTCTTCTTCAAGTCATTTTAGAAAAACGTACACTAAAATTACATCTGATACAGAATCACAAAGGACTTCCTAACCCAACTCTGCCACTTGTCCTAGTTTTAAAGACACTTTTTTTTTTTTTTCTTTCTGATATTGAGGAGAAAATAAGACAGAGGGACAGAGGCAGATCCAGAAGGAAAAGGATGAGAGGGAGGCCGGTCTTTACCGAGGAGCCTGCAGTTACTGTGCGGGTTTGAGCGGTGTGTGAAATGGCCATTCCTTCCTGCCTGAGCCATCGGTGGGGTGAGGACTTGAACTACTTGAGGCAAGTCTCAAACAAGGTCATTATCCCCATCACAGGAACACCAAAGATAAAACCCTACTATGATAATGTAAGAAGAAAGATTATGTGATTGGAAAGGCCTCCTAACATGTAAATCTCTGTGCAGATAAGGCTACTGTTGCTATACCTAAGTCGTGGGCCACATGGGAAGTTCCGGTCAATACCCCACTCTACAGACGTGGCCCCATAAGGTAATATTACCTACTGGCTCAGTCGCCTTTCCCAGAAGCACAAGGCATTGCAGACACGTTTGTAATGAGGTTGGTATATAAATTCCCTACATTAGCAGCTCTAAAAAGGAAAGCATGTACAATTATGTCCAATACATAACACCGTATGATGATGATAAACAACGCTGGTACTAGTTTATACCATAATTTTTATCATGATTTAGAGTGTACTCCTACTTACAAATAAGTTTGTTGTAACACAGTATGTGTATTACAGCAAGAACAGCCTCACACATCTCAAATTTACAGGCTCTCCTGATAGCAGTAGTTTCTTTTGTGTATAATGTAACTTGGCGTTGCTTTGTTCCTCATAACCTTTCCAGTGAGACAAAAATGTGGAGAGGAAAGACAGTGATATTAATAATCCTGACTCTGTGTAGCCCTGGATGAATGTGTGTGTTAGTGTCTGACAGTTTAACAAAAAAGTTTAAAAGGTAAAAAACAAAAACAATTAATTACTAAACTAAACAATTTAAAATTCAAAAAGAACTGAGGACCAGCAGATGGTGTAATGGTTATGTGGCTGGACTTTTATGTAGTCGACCATGATTTGAATCCTAGACAGCAGTTTAAAACTCATGCCTAACGTGTGTGTGTGTGCATGCCCAAACTCCCGAGAGGAGAACAGAGGGGAAGGGACTGTGGTGTGGACATCCCCCATGGTGGATGATTTCTTGCTTTCTGTCTCTCTGTCTCTCTAGTGAGCACATGTGCCCTATAGTAAAAATTTTGCAAAAAAATCAAAAAGAACTTATAAAATAAGCATATAAAGAAAAGATACTTTGTACAGCTGTGTAAAGTATTTGTGTTTCAAACTGTTATTTCAAAAGATCAAAAAGTTCTCAAAATTAAACTTATAAATACAGTAGCAATGTTTTCATGAACTAAGGCTAATGTATTGTTAAGAAAGAAAAAAATAATAAAATTTGGTGTAGCTGACATGCAGTGTTTATAAAGTCTGTGATGGTGCATTGTAATGTCCTAGGCCTTCACATTCGTTCACCCTCACTCACCAGTTCTCCCAGACTGACTTTTAGCCCTGCATGCTCTATTCATATGTACCCCAAATTGATGTACTTTCTTTATATTTTATTCTACTGTGCCTTTTTCCATGTTTAGATACACAAACACTTGCCTTTTTATTGCAGTTTTCTACACTATTCAGTACAGTAGCATATGGTGCAGGTTTGTAGCCTAGGAGCAATAGGCCAGACCATCTGACTTGGGTCAGATGGTAGTAGGCTATTGTCTATAAGTTTGTGCAAGTCCACCCTATGATGTTCACACATTGACGGAAGTGTCTGACAATGCAGTTCGCAGAATGTAACTCTGTTGTTACATGACACACAACTTGAATCTCTGCCCAGAGTTTCTTGATTTCTCCCTGTGGGCTCTCCGAGGAGATGAAATGAGATTGTGTGAAAATCATGGAATTTGGGAGAGAAAAAGTATCTTCTCCTGTCTGGACTATGATTTTCTTCATTATACAAGTCTTTTACTTCCTCTGAGCCTCTTATTATTCATGTAATGACTGAAAATAATAATAATGCCTCACATACTCACTTCCCACAGAGATGTAGAGATTAGCAAGATGATGTTTGTGAAGGCACTCTATTAATGAAAAGAGGAAGATAAATATTAAGTGTTATTAATATCCTCAATCATCCTATTAAGATATGTTTTAGGTTGAAGATATGTATATTCCTCATTATATCCGGCCAAACAAATTACAAATACATAATTGCATCTTTGAGCTATCAACAAGTAGGATAAAATAACATATTCATCTTCAGTTTGTCAGACTAAAAAAAAACTCTGTATTACCACCATGAAATCTTAAGTTCAGCAAAGCCTTATGGGAAATTTCTAGCCCACTGAGAACAGACCTACTTAGTTAATAATTATGGGCCATTTCTTCAAACACTAACTTTAAAAAAAAAAAAAAAAAAGAAATCACTCAAACCCAGAGATGAAGTACTGCTGATTCTGAGTTGGGCAAACTGTAAAAATAGCCTTGAGCAAATATTTTTATCCTCTATGTATTCCAGTCAGGATAAGCTTGAAAATATGAGTGAATGAACATATTAGTTGAGGCTTGAAGTTGAGAAGACAGAGTGAGAACTAAGTGAAAGAAAAGAGATTTAAAAAAAAAAAAGTTCCTCTCATGAAATTTTTTGTAAGCAACCCAGAAAACCATTATTTTTTTTAATCCCAAATAATCTACCTTTCAACAAAAACTTAAAATTCACTATATTGAATTTAAATGACTGCTTAAAGTCTTAAAAGGTGTGTTATCTTTAACATTGTTGTAGGAAAAGGAAAAAGGGCTTCCCTTCACCTTTTCTGGTCCTTTGGCTGGTCCACAGGTTAAACTGACATAAGGAAATCAATAGTAAAAAAAAATTACTTGATTACATGCATATGCAGAAGAGTTCCACAAAAATAGAAGTCTCAAAAGGCCAAACAAGTCACGCTTATATGGAGAGCATCCTGAGCTACAGAAGGGAGTATACTAGAGCTTCCAGGAGTGGGTAGAGATAAGTTATGCGAAGAGTAAGGGGCGGAAATATAGTATAAATAAAGGTTGTCTTGTCATGCATATATTCTCTCAGCTAATAAGTTATCTCAGAGCAGCCCTCTTCAGGATGCAGTTTTATTAATGTAGGTTTCCTTTGTACATGTAAATTTCCTTTACAAAAGGGTAGCTTTTCAGAGCTACTCCTGTCAGTTTCTCAAAATAACCTACTGAAAATAAGCAAAGTCGGGTATTTCTGGATGACATATTTTCGTCTCCTAATCATATTTTGCTGTGGCATGGCCTGTACCCCAGCCTCTTCCTCCCTTGTTGGAAAATAAAATACTGTGAAGCACAAAATAATGGGGGAAAAGATAAAAACAGGTTTCATTCATGCTGACAATACCTTTCATATAATTGAACCTACTAGTTATTTTCCAGTCTTCAAAGTAATTGTCTTATAATCAGCAATTCTTCTTACAGATATAACTCTCTTTTAGCCTTTGAAATATCACATTCTTCTCTTTGTTTTTTCTACCTCTGTGATCAATTCTTCTTAATCTTGATTTTCTTCTTCCTTTATTCAACATGATGGATTTATGACTTAGTCTGGAGCATTCTTTCTTTACTTCTAACTCTACACTTTTTAAGTGATCTCATTTTTACCCATAGATTTAGTTATTACCGAATGATGACTATTCATGGTACGTTAACCTAGACCTTTCCTCTAAACACTAGAATCTTCAAACTAATTGACAACTTGACATTTCAACTGGAATGTTTGAGAGCTACCCCAAGCTCAACATGTTTCACACAAAATGAATGACCCTTCCAAATCAATCCAAACAAAACTACAAGTTAAAAACAAAACAAAACAATAACAAAAACCCTGTTATAACAGTGTTTACTCATGTTCCTCATCTTGGTAGAATGTAGTATCATTCGTTCAACTGCATAACATAAAGAGGATTTTTCCTTTCATTTGACCTACATGTAGCAGACTCTGTTTTACCATGCATGATGTTATTATAAATAACATCAGAAAATCAATACTTTTTAATTCAACCTTAGAGAGACAGAGAGAGAGAGAAAGAGAAAGCAAGCCATCTGACTGAGGACTTGAACTGCAGTTGGCCATGTGGGAGTCCAGCACCTTAACCACCACTCCAACTTCCCACCCCAGACAGTGAGAGAGAATGTGAGAAATCACCCTCAGAGGGGGTTGGCCATTCTACAGTCTCTTCTCTTTCATTCTCCTGGTATTTGGGACACAGAGGCACTTGCGCAAAGCATAATTTTCAAGCTGCCAAGTCCGGGACTTGAACTGCAGTGGGCCAAGTGGGAATCCAGCACTTTATCCACTATACCACTTGTTGGCCCTAAAATTTCACAATTTTTTTAAAGAAATTTTTGCTATTGGGCACTTGTCAGAGAGACAGAGAAGGAAAGTGAGAAACCACCCCCACCAAGGGGGATGACCACACTGCAATCCCTTCTCTTCCATTTTCCTTTCAGGATTTTAGGCACGGACGCACATGTGAATGGCACGAGTTTCAAGCTGCCAGGTTTGGGATTTGAACCACAGTCAGCTATGTGGGAATCCAGTGATATAACCACTACACCATCTGCTAGTCCCCAAATTTCACTCTTTATGCTCTACATTGTCCTTTTCTCTTTCCTTTGAAAACACAATTCCTCCCACCATAGGTTTTCCAGTTTATGTTTATCCTATCAGGAAATCAGGTCAACTCCATTCCAACCAATCTTCAACAAGTTAACTCATTATCATTTGTACATGAAGATAATTGTTACATGGACAGGGAGGAGGATCTCTGAGTCTCTACACTAGTGATACTTAATTTCACAAGACTATGTGCTTGAAACAATTGCAATCATGTTACATGATAACACATCAAAATAAGGATGAAGAAAAATCTATTTTGATAATGATATATCAGCATAATCTTGTAGGTAAAATGATAAACTTTGGACAAAATTAACAAAACAAATTTAAGGCACTAAAGAATAACAAATAGACAAACTGGTTGTGAGTTCATTTGAATAAAGATAAACATGTTGGTGAGCTTTCTGTCTGAGGAGATGCTCTAGTTTGCATGGCATTGTAAAGTTGAAATATGGCATTGTAAAGTTAAAAAAAGGCACAAAGCTACAATTTGGAGAGTTAAGGACAAGTTTGAGGCTACTAAAGTGGCTGAAAATTAAAATTAAAATCCTGGGCAAGAGAAATCCACAGAGATATAACTCTGAACTTATGATGATTATCCTACCTAAGTATTTGACCGACCCTTGAAGTACTTACATGCAAGGTAGAACCAAAAAAGATAAAAGATAAGAATAGCTGAAAGGAAAAAAGAATTAAACAGAGATACTCCCTGTCCCTTCAGATGAGGGGGAACATTTGAAATTCAAATCAAGTCAAGGCAACTCATTGTAAAAACAAAAACCAGTGTTTCACTGGATAATGAGACTTTAGTAACTCCAAAACATACAGAAAATAATCAATATAATATAAAGAATAATGGAGAATATGAATAAACAAGTGCATATTGTCAATAGTTTAAAGAAATCAATACACACAAAACCCCACATAATCCAAATGTTGAAATCAGAAGATAGAGGCCTTAAAGCAGAAATAGATATTTTATTATAAATATGTTCAAGTACTTAAAGGAAAGTGCCATTATAATGAGTGAGCAGATGGTGATTATTAGCATAGGAATAGAAAGTTAAAGAACTAAAGTGAAAAGGAAGCACTGTTACTTATAATATCTGCAGTAAAGATTTTACTATATGAACTTAGAAGATGGAGGTAGAATAATCTGCAAGTGAATTTGAAAACAAATCAATAGTAAGCATTAAATAGGAAGGACAAAGACAAAAAATAGTAAAAAAAGAGAATAGAACCTCAATTATATGCAAGACAATGTCAAATAGGCCAACTCACTTGTAGTTTGAATCTCATAAAGAAAGGTAAGAGAGAATTAGGTAGAAAACTATTTTAAATTTTCCCTAATTTTTCACTGAAAAACATAATGTAAAGGCCCCTCCAAAAATATCCAGTTTCCTCAGAAGATGTCAGCAAACCACAATGATGTCAGATACAAGTAAAGCATATATCAAACTACTATAAACCATGGATGTAGACAAAGAAAACCCACTACATACAACTGAAAAATTGATTTCTTCTCAGAGACATTGGAAATCACAGGATGGTGGAATGCCACCCTTGAAATCTATTAACACTATTTTATATCCAACAAAACTTTCAAAAATTAAAAAAAATTAAATTTTAGAAGGACAAAAATAAGAGAAACTGATTCTGGTAGACATATGTTAGAATAAATGTTAAAGGAAGTTCTTCAGACTAAAGACACTAAATTAAAATATGAATCTAAGAGAAAGAAGTGGGAGCTTATACATAGAAAATAATTATAAAAAATTAAATTTTTCATATTTTTTTTGAGAGAAAAATTTTTATATAGGGCACATGTGTGAGCCAGAGAGACAGACAGAAAACAAGAAATCACCCCCCTGGGGGGATGGCCATGTTGCAATTCCTTCTTCTTCATTCTCTTCTCAAGATTTTGGGCATGTGTGCACATGTGCCCAGTGTGAGTTTAAACCACTGGGTCCAGGACTTGAACCATGGTTGACTACATGGGAGTCCAGCAACGTAACCGTTATGCCATCTGCTTGTCCCTCATAGACATTTTTTAAAAGACAATTATTTAAAGCAAAAATTATAACACTACTTTATGGTTTATAATGTAGATATAATAAATTTACAAAAAGCAAAAAATACTGCAGATAGTAGCAAAACTACACCATTTAAAAATTTTCACATTACATATAAAGTATTCTTATAAGTAGATGGTGACAAGTTAAAATATATATTATATTCCTAAAAGCAAAAACTGAAAATTAACACAATAAAAGACAAAGAAGATTAGAGTGTTAAACTGTATCTCATTTAACTCAAAGAAAGAAAATATAAAAAGATGTCATAAATAGAAAATTGCTGGCTCTAAATCCAACCATTATAACTGTATTAAAACTAAATAGATAGGAGTGATACCAGCAAGATGGTGAACTAGGAAGCCCTAGACCCCTTTCCCTCATATATTAAACAATAAATGGACCAAATACCTCTGAAAAATCCAGAAAGTAATTAAAATATCCCTGCAAACCAAGTAAGCATGAAGCAGAGTACATCAAAGCACAGTAAGAAAATGTATGACACTCTTCATTGTCTTTACTGTACTGATCAAAGTGGGGGTACCAGGTTTGCAGTTCCCGAGGAACAATGAAATGTGCACTAAAAACTGAAGTACCATAGATAGATTACTAGGTGGAGCTCCAGTATTGTGGTTTTGTACATACCAGTGAGGCCATGGTGCTTCAGACAGACACTAGGGAGAATACTGATTAGAAACAAGAAAATCCTTTCAAAAGAGACATGTATAAATCCATAAAAGGCCTGACAGATCTCCAGAATGACTAGCCCGGCTGAGTAGAGAAACTCTTTCATGTATAAAAGTAGACCAGAAAATCTGAGAGAATTGACTGATTCTTCAAATGCTGAAATCCTAGTGACACAAAACAATAAAACATACAAAGAAACAAACTACCATGACGCATTTTAGGACTAATTAAATCTTCAGAAACTGAACTCCCTTTCTTAAGGGAGATAGGTATATGAATTAGAGACAAAAGTTACAAAATGTTTTTACCTTCATAAAGAGGCTTACTGAATTAAAAGAGAGCACAGGTAGACAAGTAAACAAAATTAGAAAAGTAATGAATAAACAAAATGAAAATATTAACAAAAAGATAGAAATCATGAAAAAGAGTCTAACAGAAATTTGAAACTGAAAAATGCGGTAAAATTGAAAATTTTACTGCAGAAAATCAACAATAGATTTAGCCACACAGAGAATCAGTGGGGTCAGACAGGACTTTAGAAATGATCAAGGCAGAAGAGAATAAGAATAAAAAGAATAAATAAAGAATGAAGAGATATTGGGAGATTATGAAATACCACCAAGTGGAATGACATAAAAATTACAAGAGTGCAAGGAAGAGGGACCTGCAGTTATGTCACTAGATTCCCATGTAGTCAACTATGGTTCAATGCACAGACCCAGTGGCTTAAAACTCACTCCAGGCACGTGTGCCTGTATGCCAAAATCCCAAGAGGAGACTGTCAGAGAAGGGACTGCAACATGGTCATTCCCTCAGTGGGAGATGATTTCTCACTTTCTATCTGTTTCTTTGTGTCTCTGGTAAGTACACACACCCTACATTAAAAAAAAAAAAATGTAGAAAGTGAAAGGAGGAAAAGAAAGAAACAAAAGGGAAGAGAATCTATTCAAGGGGCCAGCAGGTGGCATGGTAGTTAAAGTTCTGGACTCTCACTGGGCTAAGTACAATTTGAGATCTGGACCCAGTAGTTTCAAAATCACACATGTTTCATGTACGTGTGCACCAAAAATCCTGAGAAGAGGCTGAAGAAGGGATTATGGTGTGGCTGTCATCTCTGGAGCATAATTTCTCACTTTGTTTCTTTCTCTCTCTCTGGTGAGTGCACAAGTCCTGTGGTATAAACCTAAAAAATATTGAAGTTAAATATAAAACAAGTATATAAATAAAAGAGAACTTATTTTAAAAAATAATGTTCAAAACTTTCCCAAGTCTGAGGAAAGAAATAAACATACAATTTTAAGTAGATAAAAAAAAAATTTTAACTAGGCCTAATCTAAAGAGATCTATTCTAAGATATATCATAATCAAACTGTAAAAAGTTACAAAGAGAGAATATTGAAATAGTAACAGAAAAGAGACTCATAATGTACAAGGGAACTCCTATTATATTACCAGCAGATTTCTTAGTAGGAAACTTGTAGTCTAGAAAGGAATGGAATAATATTTCCTAAGTACTAAAAAAAATTGTCTGTTCTCTAAAAACAGACTATACTTGCCAACCGAGAATAGTATATCCAGCACAACCTTGTTTCAAAATAAAGACAAATTAAGACTTCCTAGATAAGCCAGAGATGAAGTAGTTAATCATCACTAAATTTACTTTACCAAAAAAAAATATTGAAAGGAATCCTGTTTTGAAACAAAAGAGATTATAAACAACAACACAAACCACACAGAATATAAAACTTCCCAGTTAAGGCAAAAATAGATATAGAATAATTATAGAATATAGACTACTCTATAGAATAAATATAGAATTGTGTAGTAATTTAGTGTAGATGATTAAATCACTTATAAATTAGGTAACTTAAAAGATGTAAAAAGTAATTATAAATATGTTAACATATATGTAATATAAAAAGAGATCTATTGTATCATTAACATAATGTTGGAGGTGACAGAAATGTAAAGTAGTAGAGTTTTTATGTGTGGCTTATGTTATTTTCAGTGTAAAATAAGCGATTATACCATTAAGATGTTTAGTGTGGCTATAATGATAACTCCAAAAAAATATCTTTAGACTATGCACAAAGGGACAAGAGAAAATAATCAAAACATGTTGTTACTTAAAAAAAAAATCAATGACATGCTAAAGAAGATAGAAAAGATAAAAAAGCTACAAGACAAACAGAAAACAATTATCCAAATGTCAATCATAAGTCCTTTCCTCCCAGTATTTACTTTAAATGTAAATAGATAAAATATAGTAACTAAAAGACATAAATTGGCTGAATGGGGTTAAAAAACATCCAACTATGTACTTTCTACAAAGGCTAGAATAACAGGTTGAATAAAGTTATTACATGCAAATAGAAACCTAAAGAGAACAGGGGTAGTCATCATTTGGTATAAGACAAAACGGATTCCAAGACAAAACTGGTCACAAGGTGGGTCATCTCAGGGGCTGTGATAACACACTGCTCAAGGGAGACTGCATGTTTATGGCCATCACAGATTTGGTTCCCGACTGACGTGTATATGCCAGTATACATGCCCATGATTCAGGTTGGATAAAAAGGCTAGGGAGAAGCAGACTATGGCATGAGGTCTTATTGAGAGCGCCTGTCTCTTTCTTTCTCTCTCACTCTCATGAATGAAAAAAAATAACTATTTAAAAAATGGTCACAAGAGACAAAAAGGATACTACGTAATAAAAAAATTCAATTAACCAAGAAAATATATAACAATTATAACTATATATGCACCTAATGTTAGAGCACCTAAATATATAAAACAAATGTTGACAGAACTGAAGGTAAAAATAGAAAGCAATACAATAATAGCAGACTTTACTACTTCACTTTCAATTATGCATAGGACAGCCAGACAAAAGATCAATAATGAAATAAAGGATTTCAACACTATAAACAAATGGGATTTAATAAATAGAAACAGAACACTTAAACCAACAACAACAGAATACACATTCTTCTCAAGCACCCATAGATCATTCTCTTACTAGAACATATGTTAGGCTACAAAACGAGTCTCAACAAATTTAAGAAGATTGAAAACATTTGCTCCAGTCTCAATGCAATGAAACTAAAGATCAACAGCAGAAGGAAAACACACAGGTATGTGAAAGTTGAAAATACATTCTTAAACAATAAATGGATCAAAGAAGAAATTGCAAAGCAATTCAGAAAATATATGGAGACAGATGAAAATGAAAACACAGCTAACAAAATGTAGACATGTCAGAAAAGCAATAATAAAAAGAAAGTTAATAATGGCAAATGTTTATCATTTAAAATACATCTATACATATATATTTATGTAAGTACACATATAAAATCAGCAATGTAATTTTCCACCTCAAGAGAATAGTAAACAAAGAACAACCAAACCTAAAGCCAGCAGAGGAAGACCATAATAAAGATTAGAGCAGAGATAAATGGAATAGAACACAGAAAAGATCAATTAAATCTAGAGTTTATTTTTTTGAAAAGGCAAAGTTGACAAACTCTTACCTAAAATAACTAAAACAAAAGGAAAGAAAGCCTCAAATAGCTAAATTAAACTAAAAAAAGACACATTTACTGCTGTTACTGAAATAAAAAGGATTGCAAGAGACTAGTATGAACAATTATATGTCAACAAATTGGATAACACAAAATGAATTAATACCTTTTTAGAAACATACAGTCTATAGAGACAGAATCATGAACAAGTTAAAAATCTGAATAGACCAGAGCTAAAATTAATGGGAGTGAAGCAGTAATTAAAAGTCTCATATTTTCTTGTCAAAAAAACAAACCCAGGACCACTTAACTTCCCTGGAGAATTTTTGGTTGGGGTTAGTACTAGAGTGTAGGACTAGGGTTAGGTTTCAGACTAGTGTTTGAGTAAGGGTTAGGGATAGGTTAGGTGTGGAGTTAGAGTTAGGGTGTAAGATTAGGGTTACGGTTAGATTTAGGTTTAGTGTTAGGGTTTGAGTTAGAGTCAGTTTAGGTTAGGGTTGGGGTTAGGGTTAGGGTATAGGACTAGGGTAAGGGTTAGGGTTAGGTCTAGTGTTTGAGTTAGGGTTAAAGATAGGTAAGGTTTGGAGTTAGGGTTAGGGTGTAAAATTAGGGTTAAGGTTAGATTTAGATTTAGGTTTAGAGTTAGAGTTTGAGTTAGAGTCAGTGTTACGTTAGGGTTGAGGATACGTAAAGGTGTAGAACTAGGGTTAGGGTTAGGTCTAATGTTTGAGTTAGGGTTAAAGATAGGTAAGGTTTGGGGTTAGGGTTAGGGTGTAAAATTAGGGTTAAGGTTAGATTTAGGTTTAGAGTTAGGGATTGACTTAGAGTCAGTTAGGTTAGGGTTGGGGTTAGTATTAGGGTGTAAGACTAGGGTTAGGGTTAGGTCTAGTGTTTGAGTTACGGTTAAAGTTACGTTAGGTTTGGAGTTAGTGTTAGGGTGTAAGATTAGGATTAAGGTTGGATTTAGGTTTAGTGTTAGGGTTTGAGTTAAAGTCAGGTTTAGGTTAGGGTTGGGGTTAGTATTAGGGTATAAGACTAGGGTTAGGGTTAGGTCTAGTGTTTGAGTTACGGTTAAAGTTACGTTAGGTTTGGAGTTAGTGTTAGGGTGTAAGATTAGGATTAAGGTTGGATTTAGGTTTAGTGTAAGGGTTTGAGTTAAAGTCAGGTTTAGGTTAGGGTTAGTATTAGGGTGTAAGACTAGGGTTAGGGTTAGGTCTAGTGTTTCAGTTAGGGTTAAAGTTAGGTTAGCATTGTGGTTAGGGTTAGGGTATAAGATTACGGTTATGGTTAGATTTAGGTCTAGTGTTAGGGTTTGAGTTAGAATAAGGATTAGGTTAAGGATGAGGTTAGAGGGGTGTAGGATTAGGGTCAGGGTTAGGTCTATGGTTTTAGTTAGGGTTAGAGTTAGGTTAGGATTGGTGATAGGGTTAGGGTTAGATTTAGTTTAATGTTAGGGTTTGAGTTAGAGTCAGAGTTAGGTTAGGCTTGAGGTTAGGGTTTGGGTGTAGAACTAAGGTTAGGGTTAGATCTAGTGTTTGAGTTAGGGTTAAAGTTAGGTTGGATTTGGGATTAGTGTTAGGGTGTAAGATTAGGGTTAGGGTTAGATTTAAGTTTAGAATTATGGTTTGAGTTAGAGTCAGGTTTAGGTTAGGGTTGTGGTTATGATTTGGGTGTAAGACTAGGGTTACGGTTAGGTCTAGTATTTAGTTAGGGTTAAAGTTAGGTTTGGTGTTGGCATTAGTGTTAGGGTGTAATATTAGGGTTAAGTTTAGGTTTAGGTTTAGAGTTAGGGTTTGAGTTAGAGTCAGTGTTGGGGTTAGTATTAGGGTGTAAGACTAGGGTTAGGGTTAGGTCTAGTGTTTCAGTTAGGGTTAGGGTTAGGTTAGGTTTGGTGTTAACATTTGGGTGTAAGATTAGGTATAGGTTATATTTAGGTTTAGTGTTAGGGTTTTAGTTAGAATCAGGGTTAGGTTAGGGTTGGGGTTTGGGTTAGTGTGTATGACCAGGATTAGGGTGAGGTTTAGTGTTTAAGTTAGGGTTAAAATGAGGTTAGGTTTGGGGTTAGGGTTAGGGTGTAAGATTAGGGTTCGGTTTAATTTAGGTTTAGTGTTCGGGTTTGAGTTAGAGTCAGGGTTAGGTATGGTTGTGGTTTGGATTAGCGTTTACGACGAGGGTTAGGATTAGGTCTAGTATTTGAGTTAGGGTTAAAGTTAGGTTAGGTTTGGGGTTAGGGTTAGGGTGTAAGATTAGGGTTAATGTTAGATTTAGGTTTAGTGTTAGGGTTTGAGTTAGTGTCAGGTTTAGGTTTGGGTTGTGCTTAATGTTAGGGTGTAGGACTAGGGTTGGGGATAGGTCTAGTGTTTAAATTAGGGTTAAAGTATTGTTAGCATTGGGATTAGGGTTAGGGTGTAAGACTAGGGTTATGGTTAGATTTAGATTTAGTGTTAGGATTTGAGTTAGAGTCACAGTTAGGTTAGGGTTGGGTTAGGGTTAGGGTGTAGGAGAAGGGTTAGGGTTAGGTCTAGTGTTTGAGTTACGGTTAAAGTGAGGTTAGGTTTGGAGTTAGTGTTAGTAGGGTTAATGTTAGATTTAGGTTTAGTTTAGGGTTTGAGTTAGAGTAAGGGTTAGGTTAAGGGTTGGGTTAGAGTTAGGGTGTAGGATTAGAGTTAGGGTTAGGTCTATGGTTTTAGTTAGGGTTAGTGTTAGGTTAGTTTTGGGGTTAGAGTTAGGGTTAGATTTAGTTTAATATTAGGGTTTTAGTTAGAGTCATGGTTAGGTTAGGTTTGAGGTTAGGGTTTGGGTGTAGAACTAGGGTTAGGGTTAGATACAGTGTTTGAGTTAAGGTTTAAGTTAGGTAAGGTTTGGGATTAGTGTTAGGGTGTAAGATTAGGGTTAGGGTTAGATTTATTTTTAGGGTTTAGGTTTGAATTAAAGTCAGGTTTAGGTTAGGGTTGTGTTTAGGATTAAGGTATAGGACTAGGGTTAGGGTTGGGTCTAGTGTTTGAGTAAGGGTTAAAGTTAGGTTAGGTTTGGGGTTAGGGTGTAAGATTAGGGATAAGGTTAGATTTAGGTTTAGTGTTAGGGTTTGAGTTAGAGTCAGAGTTAGGTTAGGTTTGCGGTTAGGGTTAGAGTGTATGACTAGGGTTAGTGTTAGTTCTAGTGTTTTAAGTTAGGATTAAAATGAGGTTAGGTATGGGGTTCAGGTTATGGTGTAAGTTTAGGGTCCATGTTAGATTAAGTTTAGTGTTTGGGTTTGAGTTAGAATCAGAGTTAGGGTAGCATTGGGGTTAATATTAGGGTGTAGGACTAGGGTTAGATTTCAGTCTAGTGTTTGAGTTAGGGTTAGGTTTAGGTTAGGTTTGGAGTTAGGGTTAGGGTGTAAGATTAGGTTTATGGTTAGATTTAGGTTTAGTGTTAGGGTTTTAGTTAGTGTAAGGCTTATCTTAGTGTTGTGGTTTGGATTAGGGTGTATGCCTAGGGTTAGGATTAAGTCTATTGTTTGTGTTAGGGTTAAAGTTAGGTAAAGTTTGAGGTTAGGGTAAGGGTGTAAGATTAGTATTAAGATTAGATTTAGGTTTAATGTTAGGGTTTGAGTTAGAGTCATGATAAGGTTAGGAATGGGGTTAGGGTTAGGGTATATGGCTAGGGTTATGGTTCGGTCTAGTGTTAGGGTTAGTTTTGGAGTTAGGGTTAGGGTGTAAGATTAGAGTTATGGTTAGATTTAGGGCTAGTGTAAGGATTTGAATTAGAGACAGTGTTAGGTTTGGGTATGGGTTAGAGTTAGGGTGTAAAATTAGGGATAGCGTTAGGTCTATGGTTTGAGTTAGGGGTAGAATTACGTTAGGTTTGGGGTTAGGGTTAGGGTATAAGATAAGGTTTAGGGTTAGATTTAGGTTTAGTGTTAGGGTTTAAGTTAGCGACTGGTTTAGGTTAGGGTTGGGGTTATGGTTAGGGTGTAGTGCTAAGGTTAGGGTTAGGTCTAGTGTTTGAGTTAGAGTTAAAGTTAGGTAAAGTTTGGGTTAGGATTAGGGTGTAAGATTAGGGTTAAGGTTAGATTTAGGGTTAGTGTTAGGGTTTGAGTTAGAGTCTGAGTTAGGTTAGGGTTGTAGTTAGGGTTATAGTGTAGGAGTAGGGTTAGGGTTAGGTCTACTTATTGAGTTAGGGTTAAAGTTAGGTAAGGTTTGGTGTTAGGGTTAGGGTGTAAGATAAGGTTTAGGGTTATATTTAGGTTTAGTATTAGGGTTTAAGTTAGAGTTAGGTTTAGGTTAGGATTTGGGTTAGGGTTAGGGTGTAGGACTAGGGTTAGGGTTAGGTCTAGTGTTTTAGTTAGGGTTAGAATTACATTAGGTTTGGGGTTAGGGTTAGGATGTAAGATTAGGTTTAGTGTTAGGGTTTGAGTTAGAGTCAGGGTTAGGTTAGGATTGTGATTAAGATTATAATGTAGGACCAGGGTTAAGGTTAGGTCTAGTGTTTGAGTTAGGGTTAAAGTTAGGTTAGGTTTAGGGTTAGGGCTAGCGTGTAAGATTAGGGTTAGAGTTATATTTAAGTTTAGTGTTTGGGTTTGAGTTAGAGTCAGTTTTAAGTTAGAGTTGGGGATAGGTTAGGATGTAGGACTAAAGTTAGAGTTTGGTCTAATATTTGAGTTACCATTAAGATTAGGTTAGGTTTGGGTTAGGGTTAGGGTGTAAGATAAGTATTAAGGTTAGCTTTATGTTTAGTATTAGGGTGTGAGTTAGAGTCAGGATTCAGTTACGGTTGTGGTTATTATTATGGTGTAGGTCTAGGGTTAGATTTCAGTCTAGTGTTTTTGTTAGGGTTAGGGTTAGGTTTGGTTTGGAGTTAGGGTTAGAGTGTCAGATTAGGGTTACGGTTTGATTTAGATTTAGTGTTAGGGTTTGAGTTAGATTCAGTGTTAGGTTAGGGTTGGGGTTATAGTTAGGTGTAGGATTAGAGTTACGGTTAGGTCTATAGTTTGAGTTAGGTTTAGAGTTAGGTTAAGTTTGGGGTTAGGGTTAGGGTGTAAAATTAGGGTTAAGTTTAGATTTAGGTTTATTGTTAGGGCTTGAGTTAGACTCAGGTTTAGGTTAAGGTTGTGGTTAGGAATAGGGTTTAGGACTAGGGTTATGATTAGGTCTAATGTTTGAGTTAATGTTAAATTTAGGTTAGGATGGGGTTAAGGTTAGGGTGTAGGATTAATGGAAAGGTTATATTTAGGTTTAGTGTTAGGGTTTGAGATAGAGTCAGGTTTAGGTTAAGGTTGTGGTTTGAATTAGCGTTCATGACTAAGGTTGGGGTTAGGTGTAGTGTTTGAGTTAGGGTTAAAGTTAGGTTAGGTTTGTGTTTAAGGTTTGGGTGTAAGTATATGATTAAGTTTAGGTTTAGGTTCAGTGTTAGGGTTTGAGTTAGAGTCAGGGTAGGTTAGGGTTTAGATTAGGCTTAGGGTGTAGGACTAGGGTTAGATTTGGTCTAGTGTTTGAGTTAGAATTAGAATTAGGTTAGCATTGGGGTTAAGGTTTGGATGTAAGATTACGGTTAGGGTTTGAATTAGGTTTAGAGTTAGGGTTTGAGTTAGAGGCAGGGATAGGTTACGGTTTGGGTTATGGTTAGAGTGTTGGACTAGGGTTATGTTTTGGTCTACTGTTTGAGTTAGGGTTAGGGTTAGGTTAGGATTCGGGTTAGGTTTAGGGTGTAAGATTAGGGTTAGGGTGAGATTTAGGTTTAGTGTTAGGGTTTGAGTTAGAGTCAGGGATAGGTTAGGGTTTGGGTTAGGTTTAGGGTCTAGGACTAGCATTAGGTTTCAGTCTACTGTTTCAGTTAGGGTAAGGGTTGGGTTAGGAATTGGGTTAGGGATAGGGTGTAAGATTAGGGTTAGGGTTAGATTTAGGCTTAGTGTTAGGGTTTGAGTTAGAATCAGGGTTAGTTTATTGCTAGGGTGAGGGTTAAGTTGTAGGAATAGGGTTAGGGTTAGGACTAGTGTTTGAATTAGGGTTAAAGTAAGGTTAGGTTTGGGGTTAGTGTTAGGTTGTAAGATTAGGGTTAAGGTCAGATTTAGGTTTAGGGTTAGGTTTTGAGTTATAGTCAGGGTTAGGTTATTGTTGAGGTTAGGGTTATGGTGTATTATTAAGTTTAGGGTTTGGTCTAGGATTTGAGGTAGGGTCAAAATTAGGTTAGATATGGGGTTTGTGTTTGGGTGCAACATTAGGGTTAATGTTAGATTTAGGTTTAGTGTTAGGATTTGTCTTAGAGTCAGGGTTAGGTTAGGATTTGGTTTAGGGTAAGGGTGAAGCACTAGGGTTAGGTTTCGGTCTAGTGTTTGAGTTAAGGTTAGAGTTAGGTTAGTATTGGGGTTAGGGTTAGGGTGTAAGATTAGGGTTCGGGTGAGATTTAGGTTTAGTGTTAGGGTTTGAGTTAGAGTCAGAGTTAGGTTAGGCTTGTGGTTAGGATTAGCAAATAGGACTAGAGGGTAGGGTTAGGTCTAGTGTTTGAGTTAAGATTAAAGATAGGTTAGGATTTGTGTTAGAGTTAGAGTGTAAGATTAGGGTTAAAGTTAGATTTGAATTTATTGTTTGAGTTTGAGTTAGAGTCAGGGTTAGGTTTAGGGTTTGTGTTAGGGTTAGGGTATAGGACTAGGGTTAGCTTTTGGTGTAGTGTTCCAGTAAGGGTTAAGGTTACTTTAGGACTGCAGTTAGGGTTAGGATGTAAGATTAGGGTTAGTGTTAGATTTAGGTTTAGTGTTAGGGTTTGGGTTAGAATCAGCGTTAGCTTAATGTTGGGGTTAGGTTTAATTTGTAGGACTAGGGTTATTGTTAGTTCTAGTGTTTGTGTTTGAGTTAAAGTAAGGTTAGGTTAGGGTTACTGTTAGGGTGTAAGAATAGGGTTAAGGTTACATTTTGGTTTAGTGTTAGTGTTTGAGTTAGAGTCAGGGTTATGTTAGGGTTGGGGTTAGTATTAGGGTGTAGGACTAGGGTCAGGTTTCAGTCAAGTGTTTGAGTTAGGTTTAGGGTTAGGTTAGTTTTGGAGTTAGGGTTAGGGTGTCAGATTTGCGTTATGGTTAGATTTAGTTTTAGTGCTATGGTTTGAGTTAGAGACAGTGTTAGGTTAGGGTTGGGGTTAGGGTTAGGGTGTAGGACTAGGGTTAGTGTTAGGTCTAGTGTTTGAGTTAGGGTTAAATTAGGTAAGGTTTGTGGTTAGTGTTAGGGTGTAAGATTAGGGTTATGGTTAGATTTTTGTTTAGTGTTAGGGTTTGAGTTAGGGTCAGGGTTATGTTAGGGTTAGGGTTAGTATTAAGTTGTAGGACTAGTGTTAGGTTTCAGTCTAGTGTTTGAGTTAGGGTTAGGGTTAGTTTAATTTGTAGTTAGGGTTAGGATGTAAGATTAGAGTTAGGGTTAGATTTAGGTTTAGTGGTTGGGTTTGAGTTAGAGTCAGGTTTAGGTTAGAGTTGTGGTTAGGGTGTAGGACTAGGGTTAGGGTTTGGTCTAGTTTTTGAGTTAGTGTTAAGGTTAGGTTAGGATTGGAGTTAGGGTTTGGGTATAAGATAAGTGTTAAATTTAGCTTTAGGTTAGTGTTAGAATTTGAGTTAAAATCAGGGTTAGGTTATATTTAAAGAAAGACTAAGACCAATTTTTCACAAACTCTTCCAAGGCATAGATGTAGACAAAGTACTCTCAATCTCAACCTATGAGGACAGCCTTACCCTGAGACCAAAATAAGACAAAAACATAACAAGAAAACTAAAAAGTAGTATCTCTAATGATTAGTGACGCAATAATCCTAAATAAAATACCAGTAAACCAAATTCAATAGTACTGTAAAAATTTGATATGTTATGACTTGATATATTATGACCAAATAGAATTTTCCTCCAGCTGGAATTCAAGGATGTTTTCCAACAAATCAAAATTTTTATTATCTGTAATAAACCATACTAACAAAATGAAGAACAAAAACCACTTAGTCATCTAAATCTATGCAGTAAAATAGTTCCCAAAATTCAGCATCCTTTCATGATAAATCCTCTCAACAGATCTAGCAGGTAATGTAGTCCTTAAGGTGGCTGTATCCCACATGGCGACAAAACAACTTCAATCCTGGACCTAGTGGTTTGAAAAACACACCAGGCATGTAGATGAGTATGCCCAAAGTCCTGAAAGGAGAATGAAGAGGAGATGGCAGGGCCATCTTTCCTGGGGGGTTACATTGTCATTGTTTCCCTTCACACATTTCCATTTTCTCTAACCAGCATATGTGTCCTACAGCAAAAACTAAAAAAACAAAACCAAAAAAACAAAACAAAACAAAAAAAAAAAAAAAAAAACTAAAAAAAAAAGGAACAGAAAGAAAAAAACACTCAACAAACAACGTATATCAGTAAAATACCTTAACATGATAAAAGTCATGTATAAAAAGCTCATAGCGAACATCATACCCAGTGGAAAAAGCTAAAACTGTTTTCTCTAGGATCAGGAACAAACCAAAACTGTGCACTCTCATTACTAATATTAAACATACTGTTGAACATGCCCTTCCCAACCCTGAAGGGAATGCATTCATGAGCCCCATCTAAAACAAGCCTGAACAAGGCCCCTTGAACTCAGACCAACACTCTTTGCCCAGTTCCTCTTTGGGATCCATTTTTCTGGGACTGCTCCGTTCTTCTTGGGAAATTTTTTTTTTTCCTTCTCCTTCAATAAACTCATTTTGTTATACCAAAACAAAACAAAAGAAAAGAAAAAAGTGCTAGAAGTTCTAACCAGAGCAATTAGACAAGAAAAACAAATTTCTGTTCAAAATGACATAATCTTATATGTAGGAAATTCATACACATACATAGAACTAATAAAGAAAGTCCACAAAGTTGCAGGATACCAAATCAACACTCAAAAAAAAAAAAAAAATCAGTTGTATTCTTATACTATAGGAATGACCAGTCCAAAAAAGGAAATTTTGAAATAATCCCATTTATTATAGCATCAAAAATAATAAAATATATATAAACTTAAATATAAGCTTAACCAAACTTCTCTTAACCAAAGAGAAGTTTACAAACTGAAAACTGCAGAAAATTGCTGAAGTAACTATAAAACTCTATGACCTGGACAGTTGTATGATGCTCAGATATAACAATCTGTCAGGCCGGTCCACATCTAGAAGAATCTAGATTTCCAGAGAACTCCTGGAATGCTGGATACACATATACCCATGATCTGGGGCTGGTTAAAGCTGGGAGTGGATCAGGGCATTAAGAGCTTGCTGCAGGTGCTGTCTCTCTGTTTATCTCTCTCATTCATTAAAGGAATAAATACACTTAAAATAATTTTTTAAAGATATCAAAACATAAAAATGCATACTACCTTCAGTGATCTACAGATTCATTGCAATTCCTATCAAAATTCCAGTGGCACTTTATACAAAAATAGGAAAAAAATTCTTTACAATGGAAATTCTACCCCATGTTACAATATGGATGAGCCTTAAGGAAACTATGCTGAATGACATAAGCCAGACACAACAGGACATATACTGTCTGATTCCATGCATGTGAAGAATCTAAAGTAGTCAAAAATCACAGAAACAGAATGTAGAAAGGTGAATGTAACAAAAAATAATAGCAAATAAAAAAAGTACTTAACAGCACTACCAGCCTATTGAACCAACTGACATTTATCCAATTTATCCAATAATTGCAGAATAAACATTATTATCAAGTACATAGAACAGTTACCAAAACAAACTGTATGCTGGGTCATAAGCAAGTATGGTTTTAAAAAATAATATCACACATTATAGCCAAGTAGAATTTACTTCACAATACAAGACTTGTTGAACACTTGAAAATTAATTAATACAATTTACCATACTAACTGAATACAGGATTAAATCCATCATATTTTTTCCTAAGTAACTGCAAAAAAGCCATTTGATAACATTCAATATCCATTTACAATATATCCTATTAGCAAACTATAAACAGAATATAACTTCCTGTGTTAAAGTGTGTGTGTGTGTGTGTGTGTGTGTGTGTGCTTGTCCATGTACATACATATGCCCATGTTTGGGTGTTACCTCTATCCTCCCAAATACATCATATTTATTTGCAAAATATCAAATGATCAGCTTCTTCCCCCAAAGATCAGAAACATAGCAAAGTTGTACATATCGACAGTTCTATTCATCATTGTACTGGAAGTTCTAGAGAGTGAAACAAGGCAAGAAAATATAGAAGGTAGAAAGATTAGAAAGGAAGAGTTATTAAAAATTACATGCCAAAGGGGCATGTGGTGTGGTGGTTAAGGCACTGGATTCTCTCATGGCCAACCATGGTTCAAATCCTAAACCTGGCAGCTTGAAAATCATGCTAAGTACATGTGTGTACACACCCAAAGTCCCACAAGGAGAATAGAGGAGAATGGATTATGGCATGGGTGGGTGTGTGGGGGAGTGATTTCCCACTTTCCCTCTCTCTGTCAAGCACACTTACCGTATGGCAAAAACCTTAAAAAATACATGAAAAAGATTGTAAAAACAAATAGTAAAACTTGAAAATGAGTTTAGGAAGGTTGATAGATACAAAATCAATACTTCTACATAATACCTTTACACAACTGAAAAATGTGATTTTTTTGGGGAGGGAGAGGTTTTTGTTATAAGGCACATGCACTCGCCAGAAATAGACCGAGAGACAGCAAGTGAGATATCACCCCCAAGGGGAGATGACCATGCCACAATCCCTTCTCCTCCATTCTCCTCTCAGGATCTTGGGCATGCACACACACGCCCGGCGTGAGTTCAAGTCACTGGATCCAGGACTCAAACCATGGTCAACTACATGGGAGTCAAGCAACATAGTCATTATGCCAACTGCTGGTCCCAAAATATGTGACTTTTTAAAAAATTATTTTTTCTTATATTTACATCAAATCATTAAAAATAAAAATGAAAAAAAAATTAAACCTAAATCAAAGGAAAGAAATATCACAATCACGAGTGGGAAGACTAGATCTTGTTAAGATGTTAATTTTCTCCAAATCAGTGTATAAGTTCAATGCAATCTCAATGATCAAAGCAAAGGTTTTTAAAAATTGACATTGACAAGATTATTCTAAAATTTATATGAAAATGTAAAGGATTTACAACAGCAAAGATTAACTCTGAAAAAGAAGTACAAAGGAAGAGAACTTACACAACCTGATAATCAAGATCACTGAAGAGCTCCAGTAGTCCAGACTTTGTCATTTACATAAAGGTAGCAAATAGATTGGTTGGACAGAACAGTGAGCACAGAAATAGATCTTCACTTAACACAGGCAATTGACTTTCCATTAAGCAACAAAGCAATTCCATGGGTAACGAACACTCTTTCAACAAATGGTATTGGAACTACTAGATATAAAAAAGTAGGAAAATGAGCCTTTATTTCTACCTAACATCATACACAAATATTGCTTTAAATGGATTATGGAACTAATCCTAAAAGCAAGCTAAAAATAAAAGCTTCTAGAAGAAAAGACAGATTTTTTTTTCATGCAAACTATTTTATAAGCAAACTTCTATAGACAAAACCCAGAATTAGTAGTTATAAAATTAAAAAGTGATACACTGGATTTCATTTAGATTAAACCTTCTTTCTATTGATCAAAAGATTACTAAATTGGGAACCAGCAGTTAGCGTAATGGCTATGTCGCTGGACTCCCACGTAATCGACCACGGTTCGCGTCTCCGACCCGGTGGCTTAAAACTCACGCCGGGCGCGTGTGCGTACGTGCCCAAGATCCCGAGAGGAGAATGGAGGAGAAGGGATTGCGGCGTGACCATCCCCCCGGGGGGTGATTTCTCGCTTTCTGTCTCTATGTCTCTCTCTGTCTGTCTGGCGAGCGCACACGCCCTATAGCGAAAAAAAAAAAACCTGTCAAAAAAAAAAAAAAAAAAGATTACTAAATTAAAGGGCCTGCAGGGGGGGTGGAGGTTAAGGTGCTGGACCTCACATGACCAACTCCATGTTTGAGACCTGGTGCCTTGAAAAACACACCAGGTGCATGTGTGTGTGTACCCTAATTCCTGAGAGAAAGATGGAGGAAAAGGGATTTCAGTTCAGCCATCTCCCCGGGGAGTAATTTCTCACGTTATCTTTCTATCTGTCTCTCTCTGGCAAGTGCACATACCCTATATCAAAAACTAAAAAAAGAAAAAGAAGAGAAAAAGATTTCATTAAGAATTGATAAAGAATCAACATACTGGAAGAAAATATATATGTATACACACACGAAGAATTTCTATATTTCTACTACAAAAATTGCTACAATTCAATGAAAAGATAAAAATACAATGTGATAAGGGAGACAAAAGACAATTAGCATATGAAAACGTTTTCAATGTCATTACTCATCAAGGGAACACAAATTAAATGTACAATATGATACTAGTGTTCATCCATTTGAATGATTAAAATTAAAAAGCCAGATGATACTAAATATTGGCAAGAGTGTGAAGCAATAAGATCTTTCACACATTGCTTTTAGGGATATATGACACCACAATCACTTTGAGACAAAGAGAAGAAAAAGAAACAAAAACAAAAAAAAGAAGAAAAAATAAAAAAGAGCCATGTTTGTGTGGCCTGCAAAATGAACAGAGCACTTCAGATGTAGATATTTTCCTGCAATGCCCCTGCCCTATGTGATGGGAGAAGAGTAAAGAATTAGCAAAAGAAAGAATTAAAAAAAATAAATAAAAGCAAGAGAGAAAGAAAAATAAAAGAGAGAGAGAAAATGGAAAAAAAAAAAGTTTTATCGTTTTACCTTTCTAACTATGGGCCAGGAAGGTGAGGTTGGAAGAGGAACACTGCAACTAAGGGCTGCTCAGCCCTCTCGCTGGTCCCTGAATTGAGTAGAGCACTTCAGATATAGATCCTGGTTTAGTGTTTTAATCACAAATAAAACAGCTTCAGATTCATCTTGAATCAAGCAGATGGAATTAAGTTAAATTCATACTTATTGTTCAAAACAACATTGTGATATCATTGCCTATAAGAAAACCTGTCTCGCCATGTCCAGTCAGAATCAGTCCACACTGCTACACTCCCATATGTCTTTTCAAAGCTATTATGTCATATTACTTATTTTTTCCACTTTTCTCTTTCTCAACCAGTCAGTGAGCTACTTGAAAATGATGTTCATGCTTTGCACTTTTTTATGTTCACTCTACTTGGTTTCGTGCTTGGTTGAGTAAACATTTGTTAAATTAAGTTGAATCAAGTCAAATCAAATGTACATATTAGTGCCAATACTGGTCTTTTTTCAAATCTCTATTAGAGTTTCTTGGGCCCATATTTGTGTATGTATAGTCATATTTTTAAAAGTAGTAGAGATTTTTTTAATCTAGCATTAGTAAAGAGGGTTTGTCTTAAGGATACATGTGTCAGTAGAAAATGACCGAATTTCAGATAAACACATGAATATTTGTTGTTCATTTTCTTGGAAGTTTTAGATA
Source organism: Tupaia tana (assembly GCA_026018925.1). Lineage (NCBI taxonomy): Eukaryota > Metazoa > Chordata > Mammalia > Scandentia > Tupaiidae > Tupaia > Tupaia tana. The sequence goes on along the minus strand of JAKSZU010000020.1, from coordinate 35,243,207 downwards.
TTGAGTTACCTGTTGACATCTAGCAGCAGTTCATTGCCTGAACTTCAATGATCTATTATTCATGTGAATTTACTACATCTGATAACAAAAATGAAGACATTCAAAAAATTAAAGCACTAGCTGGCATTTTAAAAATTCCAGAGACAGCCAGTGGCTTGGGGGTTAAAGCCACTGGTTTCCACATGGCTGACTGCATGGTTCAAGTCCTGAAACCATTGACTTGAAAAATATTCCAGCTGTGTGTGTGCCCAAAATCCCACAAGGAGAATGGAGGAGAAGAGATTGTGGCATGGCCATCCCCCTGGTTGATGATTTCTCTCTCTCTCTCTCTATTTTTCTCTCGCTCTCTCTGTGTCCCTCTCTGGTGAATGTACACACACACACACACACACACACACACACTCCATGTACTCACCACCAAGACTTGACATTTAATGATATTGCCATATTTGCTTCAAGTCTCATTTCTTCTTTTTTTATTTGCCAGAGTGTGCATGCACTCACTTGGAAGGGAAGGAGGAGTGGATATTTAGAATGCACTGTTTTCTATATTTTCTTTTCTTTTTAAGAATTATTTTAATTTAACTTTATTTATTTACTTATTTATATTTTAATTTGACCAGAGAAAGGCAGAATGAGAGAGAGAGAGAGAGAGAGAGAGAGAGAGAGAGAGAGAGAGAGAGAGAGAGAAGGTAAGAAAGGAGGCCGCCAGGTCCAGCACTCTAACTGCAGTTGACCACGTGGGAGCCCAGCGCAATTAACCACCACACCACCTGCTGGACCGTGTTTTCTATATTTTCACTTTAACACACACGCATAATTCATGTGTATTTTTTTCTGTATTTAAAACATTTTCAAATTATTATATTTTACCAGTGACTAATACATGTGAACTTACTTTACCATGCTAATTTGTGTTTTCTCTTTCTCATGTTATTTTGCTCCCTTTCTTTCCTGGCTTCAATTGATGTGATCGAATTGCATTTTTATATGCATAAAGGGTATCTTTCCTCTTTATCTATCTATAGCTTTTAAGTTAATTATTTATATTTTTAGTGGCTTTTATTATATTTTAACATATCAACTTGATCGACGTTTTTTCCTGAAAAATAAATGTTCCTTTCTTCTAAACGAGAAAAATATGTATCTACTTTAATGACAGTCTTGTTTATTTCCCACTGGTCTTCCATGTTATTACTATCTATAGTTTAGTTCCACACACAAAATAATCATGATTGTAAAATTCACTTTTATGCTTATGTTTAGCAGTGAATATATTTTAATTTTTTATTCATATTTGCTTCCCACATACAACTTCTTTATTTGGCTTTAGTTCTTTTACTACTTAAGTATATTTTCTATTTATACATTTCATGGGTAGTGTTTTCACTCACCATTTGTTTTTCTAAAATATTTTTATTTCATCCACTGAAGTGAATTATGGTTTCGTTGGGTATATAATTTTAGGATGGCAGATTTATTTTTTCCCTCAGCACATTGATAGTATTATTCCAGAAGTTGGTCAGCCTCAATTTTTACAGATATGAAATTCACTGATGGTCAAAACAACTTATTTTTGTATCACGATTTTCTGCTCTTCCTGTTTTATAGGTTTACTTTTTCTTTTGATCACTTTAAGCTTTTTCTATGGAGAGATTTTTGCTATAGGGTGCACGTGCTTGCCCGAGAGATCAAGAGAGATAGAGAGAGAGAAAGTGCAAGTGAAAGTCACCCCTAGGTGGAATGGTCAGGCCGCAATCCCCTCTCCCCTATCTCTTTGGACCCTGGGCATGCATGCACTTGAACCCCCAGCTTCCGGGTCCAGGGTCTTGGACATGAACTGTGGGAGGGCAGCGTCCCAACCACCACACCATCCTCTGGCCTCACTTCAAGCTCTTAAACACATTTATTTTAATGTCTATTCTGATTTCTCTCTTTCTTGTTGTTCCACATATATGAATTTTACCACTTGGCAAGTCTATTGTCTGCCTATTTTTAGTATCTGTAAGAACATTTTCAGTGATCAAACACTTAAAGAGTCTTTTGAAATTCTGAATTCTGAACACTAAGGGAGCAATTTTATAGTTGCTTCTGCCTAGGTCTTGTGGTGTATGTTTTTTGCTTGTTTGTTTTAATGCTAGAGGCTGTACGTATCATAGGAGAGACAGAGACAGAGACACACAGAGAGAGAACTAAACCATCCCCCAGTGAAGTGCAGCCACACTGCAGTTCTGCTTTCTCCCATTCTCCATCCTGCCAGGATCTCGGGCACATGTGAGTGCAATCTTCACACTTTTTTTCAAGCCAAAGGGACTGGGATTCAAACCATGGTGGACCATTTGAAATCTGACTTCGTCTTCACAGTGATTACCACTGAGCAATGAGGCTGGCCCATAATTCCAATTTTATATCAGTTTTCCTATTCAGAGTTCTTCCAAATACTTTAGGTAGTATAAATTTGGGCTCTGCACAGGTGTAGAACTAAGATCTCAATCTCTTGCTGGAAGTATTGTTTATACCTGCGTTAGCAAGTGCCGTTGGTCAGTGTCCAAGACTTCAGAGATTTTAGGATTCCAGACAAACACACAATAACACATGTTTTGGCTTCTTCTTTATACTAGGAACCCGGTTACAATCCTCACTATATGTGAGAAATGAAATCTTGATAAATTTTTGCATATAGCACTAAAAACTCAAGGTACTAATGCATAGATCCTTACTCTGTCAGAGGCAACATGGTTTCAGCTCTTGTGCATTGTCATTGTTTTGAGATTATTTTCTTAACTTCTGGCATGTGGATGTTACTCTTATTTTATATTCTATCTAACTGTTTTTAATGTATTCGAAAGACATTAGCAATACTAACTGTTCAGAGTAAGGGCCTTCTCTTGTTTAAGTCTTCCATTTAGCCCAGAAATCTAGCTCTCCTATTCCCACAGTCTCCATCTCTTTTTGAGTGTTTTTCTATTTATTATTCTCCTACCAAAACCATTTTTCCCTATTTTAATATTCAGAGTAAGAGTATCCAATTGGCCTATGCAACAGTCATTGCCCCTGTGAACAGGTATTTCATGCTAGACCACATAATATGTTAGTAGCTAGTTTATAATTTGCGCTATTGGGTTAGTCCAAATTAGTGAGCTCATTCACAGGGTGACCTAAATCAGCTTCTCTTAGTAGAGGTGGTAGGCTGGAACCGAAAAGGTGTTAGAGCTGAAAGGTACAGTCATTAACATATCTAATATACCTTGTAATGTAGGACTTTAACTTATGAAATGAGTAATAACTTGGCTATTACTTAAGAAACCAAAGTATGTTATACATAAAAGACATAGAAAGTTACTTGTTGAAAGATCAATGAATGGGACTAGCTTCATATCCCAGAAGTTAGGCACTGTGTATTGGGGGCTGGATCTCACATGGACGACCACTGTTCTAATCCAGTCCTGGAAGGTTTTACAAAACCCAGGTGCCTCACATGTATATCCATAATCCTAATGGGAAGATGAAATGGAGGAAAGAAATTGAAGCATGAAAATCTCCACTGTCTCTCTCTTACTGGCCAGTGCATGCAACGTCTAGCAATAAACAAACAAACACAACACAGACTGATGAATGAATGGCCTGTGTTTTCACATAAGCTTTGTGGTCATTTGATTTGAGAAAACCTCTCTCTGTCCCTCAATTTCCCAACTGCAAAATAGTGAGAATAATAGTGGCTCTGTGTACTTCGCAGGTTGTTATGAGAACAGAATCACAAGGAGATAAAGTATGAAAATATTTTGAAACTGTAAAATATTATATAAATGTGATTTATTGTGATTGCTATTGTCATAACAAAAAGCTATATTTTAGCACAAAGACCATTTATACAGTCTTATCATAACTCCTAATAACAAAACAAGCTTATTCATCAACAAACCGTTCTTGATCACATTTCACCATCATACTATGTCAATGGTGTCAAAAATATAAACAACCATTTAAGAAACATGTTAATTTGAAGCATTGTGGGGAAGTCTGATTTGTGAGGAAAACGTAGAGCCAGATAGATCTAGTTTTCAATGCTGGTGCTGCTCCTTGATGTTTGCATGATTTTGAACAAGTTAGATGTTCTGAGTCTTGGTTTTCTTATCTGTGAAATGATAATAATTATCCTGCCTTGTTTTGTTCCTAGGATAATTAAATGGCATGATGTATGGGTGTAAGGGTCAATTGATCACCATACTTTTCATCTTCCTCTCTCCCCCCCCCCAGGCAGTCCCCGCTTTCTCCCATGTGCAACCCTTGATCGCAAATTTCAATGTCAGAAGATTGAAAAATACTATATAGTAGGAAGAAAATATTTATTTTTAAAGAAAATCAAAGTCCATAAGCATGAGCATTTATAAAGTACCTCTATGTAATTTTTTTCATAGTGTTTTTTCGATATAAGTCATTATACATATGGTCCAAAAAACAGGTCACTGTCTGAGGTTAAGGGAGCTAGATAGCTGATCACTACGGCCCACTTTGTGCAAGTAATGTGATTCACTGAGTAGATCACTGTAATTTCCTTGATCAGATGTCTAGCCTAAAATTTGCCAGATTAAGGCGTGTGTAACAAAACTTATGGGGCCAGCAGGTGGCATGGGGTTAAGGCACTGGATTCCCACAAGGCTGACCACAGTTCAAGTCCTGGACTTGGTGGCTTACTTTCTCACTTTCTCTCTCTCTCTCTCTCTCATCTCTCTCTCTCTCTCTCTCTCTCTCTCTCATACACACATACCCTATGTCAAAATAAAAAATCTTAATAAATAAAATAAAATAAAAAATTATTTTGAAAAGCATGTCATAGACATGCTATTGGCTACAATTCTGTTACAATCTAGACAAAATGTTTGTATTATTTTTCTGCCTTGGCTTCTAATTTTTCAAAAGACAATGTGTGTCACAAAGATAACTAATGGAATATGTCTTTAATCTGCTTTTCAATAGTGGAAAGTATGCAGTGTACTTAGAGAAGTTCTCTCGTTACCTTTTGGGTGTAACTTTTCATTGTTCTGTTCTTGGTTGTCGTTGAATTAATGATTCTTGATTGATGAATTCATTTATAGTTCTGAATAAAAATATGAAAATCCCAAATAAAACACATTGAAAACTCTTCCCAAGGGTGAGCCGTGTGATAAAATGTATAGGTAGCAGATCTCTTTTGAAATATTTTTGAAATTGAATTGTTCTTTGTTTCTCTCAAGGACAGGTTTTGTCTTTAGACTGTGTGACTTGTGTTGAATATGGGCACTGTCATAATTGAATGAGCCTCTAATTGTAGACTTGGGGTATCTTTCAAAAGGAAGAAGAATTTCCTCTTAATTATCTTTGGCTAATTATCTGTGCATTAATGGCCTGACCGCTGTTATTCATCATACGGGAAGCATAAATAGACAGAGCTGAGGAAAACAGTCCTGGACAAGGTCTTTTTCTCCATTGTCTAAGAGACTGACTGTTCTGTAACGGGTCCTATAAGACCCCATAATTGTCAGGAATTTGAGTTTTGATTACTAGACACAGAACTTTTTACTCTTTATTAAATAAAGTGGCTGTGATAGTTATGGTCACCCACTAATACAATAAATGGAAGACTCTCTCATTCCACCTGTGTTAAAGAAAAATAGAAAATTTATTGCTATACATAATTGAAAATCCAGAGGTAGATATTTATTTTTATTTATTTATTTATTTGTTTTTGAGAGGTTTTCGCTGTGGGGCACATGCGCTCGCCACACAGACAGAGAGAGAGACATAAAGACAGAAAGCGAGAAATCACCCCCCAGGGGGGATGGTCACGCCACAATCCCTTCTCCTCCTTTCTCCTCTCGGGATCTTGGCACGCACGCACATGTGCCCAGCGTGAGTTCTAAGCCACTGGGTCTGGGACGCGAACCGCGGTCAACTACGTGGGAGTCCAGCGACATAGCCATTACGCTAACTGCTGGTTCCCGGTAGATATTTCTTTAATTATTGCTTAACCAAGGAATTCAGAATAGGTCTTCAAGAGTTCACTCTTCCTCTCTTGGTTCCTCTTTCTCCCTGCATTGGTTTCATTCAGGTGACCTCTTACCACATAAGAAGATGATTAGGATTTCCTATTCTCTCAGTATCCCCATCAAAAGAAAATTTCCTAAAAGTTCCAATAGTAATTCCAGTTGAATTTATTTTGTCTAATTTAGATCACATGCCTTCTTTAACTCAATTAAAGTAGCCAAGAGAAAACTACTTATTGGATGGGCTTAAATCATATTTTCATCTGAATACTATCATATAAGGATTAAAAGAAGAGAGGTGGATGCCCTAAAAAAGTCAGGACATTATTACTGTGAAAGAGGAAATAGAATGGATCATACGCAGACAAAAAGTACTGATCGTGTCTTTGCCAAAAATGTGATATTTATGTGTCAAAGTAGAGTAGTGAGCATTTGAGGCAAAGGGTACAATGAAGACATAGGGATTGTAAGAAGACAATGATTTAGATAAAGGGGCTTTCCAAAGAACCAAAAGGTTTTTGTTGTGTTGTGTTGTTTGTTTGTTTGTTTTCTAAATCTTATAGTAATGATCTCACATTCAATATCACTTCTGACAGGGGCCGGCACCTGAGACATCAGACATTCCAATAATAATCTAAAAGGTATACTGCATAAATTTAGGGCAGGATCAAAAAACTATGGCTAGATTCTTACTTCAAAATGACTTAACAGCATGCCTACTATGAGGAAGACCTTGTAGAGTACAGAGAAACTAAGCAAATGGCAATAATTATGCTTTCAAGAATTAATAGGAAGCTATAAAATGTGTAAGAAAATCACTATAGAAAGCAAGAAGTCAAGAAAAAGCAGACACAATAATGGAAAGTTATGTCGAATATGATATATATGGTCATATCTTGCACTTCATCGATAGGTGATACATGTACATTTTGAAAAAAAAAATCGTATGTTGTTAAGATGTACTAAGATTATATAATAATAATAAAAAGAGTAAAAGGTAATGAGACTAGCTGTTATAGCTCACACATCCATCAACATTGATCAGGAGACAGGCTAAGAAATATATGTGCTGCTGGCATGACCTTTGACACTCTCCAAACTGAGCAAACAAAGCCTTACCACCTTTCATCCTTGAGCATATTGGGAACAATCCCATCATGCTCTGTTCCTAGTTGTATCAGCTATTACTACAAAATAGCAAGAACAAAATCAAGCAGCAAGATGACTGTTATCCCTATGCCTTAAGTTCTCCTCTTTATAAATCTCAGTATATCCCACCAACCTGATCAAATTTCCCATCTATTTCTCTGTTGGGTCCATTGAACTAATCTCATCCTAAATGACACATGAACCCAAAGCCCCCAAAACCTACTTTATAACCCACACAGAAAATGTCCTTTTCGGGGCAGCAGATGATGTAATGCTTACATTGTTGGACTCCCATGTAGTTGACCATTGTTTGAGTCCCAGACTTGTCAGCTTAAAACTATCATGGCACATGTGCAGGCATGTCCAATATCTCAAGAGGAGAATGAAGGAGAAGGGATTGTGGCATGACCACCTCCCTTGGGGGTTGATTTCTTGCTTTCTGTCTGTCTGTCTCTCCAGCTAGTGCACATGCCCTATAGCAACAAATCTCTCTCTCTCTCTCTTTTTCTTTTTTTAAAGTCCTTTTATTGATCTCATTCCCTTCTCCTCTCCAAGCTCTTTAACATTTTACCCACTCTTCTGGAACCCATGGTTAGTCACCAGCAAAACTTCTGATATTCTCTATTTCTTGTCATATTTCTTTCTTTTCTTACTCTATCTGAAACTTGTTTGCCTTTGAAAATACTGTTTCTCCTCTAGCCTTCTCAAGTAGGATCTGTTTCCTCCCCATACCCTTTAAACACCTGACGTGATGGTAAAATACATATTCTCCTTTCTCTTTTTGTCTTCTTCTGGCAATTGTCCTTCCCTTCTCCATAAAATCTTCCAGCTCTGCATTTCATGTGTACCCCCCAGATAGCTTCCTGAATGTGGTCATATACTAAGATGTGGTCCTTTTCCTTCACCTCAGGATTTTAACACCTGGCTCGCTGTCATCCATCCATCACTGTCATACCATTTCAATAGTATTGCTTCAAGTCTTGGTTATTAAACTATTTTCATAGATTTCACATCAAATACTTTGGCCTCTGAGTTCCTTAATCTGTTTTCCAATAATGGTAATATCTTCAGTTGATCTCACTCACTCACTGCCACTGCCTTACACGTAACAGTATAACGCTAGAGAAGTTCAACTTCTCCATGATACCACTTTCAAGCATCCACTCTGTCATGTCTTACTTTTCTATCTTACCCAATCTAGTACTCTAATTCTAGCAATCCTTTAACACACTGAAATCTCCAATCTATTGTTCTTACCACTTTTCAATATTCCTAAACTCTCTCATGCTCTCACTTTAATCATTATATAGCTTAAATTTCACAACTGACATAACCATGATTGGCATGCTTTCACAATCTCCATCCCAGTTAAACCTATTTCTCTTCAATGACAGTTTCTAAGCACTAAGCTTTTTCTTAAACATCATCACTTTGAAGTCTAAGAGCATCTTAAACTCATACACACACCAAACACACACACACATACACAATCTCTGATCACCTCACTCCATGAAAGCTGCTACTCCCTCTTTCCAGTTTCTCAGAACTTTGAATTCATCCTTGATTCCTCCCAATACTTTCACATTCCTTGTCTAATTTGTCAGAAAGCCCAGTCTGCTTAACTATCAAAAGTACATGGTCTAGGGCCAGCAGATGGTGTAGCAGTTACATTGCCAGATTCCCACATGGCTGACCGCAGTTTGAGTCCTATCTCAGGTGGCTTGAAAATCATGCTGGGTGCATGTGCATGTGTGCCCAAGATCCCGGTAGGAGAAGGGGTTGTTGCATGGCCATCCCTTTTGAGGGGTGATTTATCACTTTCCCTCTCACTGTTCCTGTCTTTCTGTCTCTCTCCCCAGCAACTCCACTTTGCCCTAAGGCAAAAAAAAAGGGTCTATAACCAGTGCTCACCATTCCCCTGATAGTATGTTGATCTAAATCTCTGCCAACTCTCTTTAGTTTACTATATAGTAGCTCTCAACTCCATTGTTCCCCTATAGTTTACTCTCCACAAAATAGCCAGTTATCTTGCTAAAACCTAAGGCAGATCATGTGACTTCCCTGGTGAGATAGTTCTAAGAGGTCTAAAAGCTGGATGTCTTCTGTCGCCTCCTCCATCCTCTGTTCTTCCCTACTCTGCTTTATGCTCAGGGAATTGAACTTTTTAGATAGTATCTATAATATTCCTTGGTCTTCGAGTTCTGGCTTGATTCAAGAATGAGTTGCATTAGACAGAAACCGGTGGGCAGAATAGTGAAGTGTAGATATTCCCTCTGCTTCTATTTGGTCCTCATGGGTTGGCTGTTCTACTGAAAGCCACAACTGCTGCCTTGCAGCTAAAGTTTCTCCTAACTGTTCCTTCCCCTTTCAACTTTGGACCTAGGATAGTGATGCTTCATGCTGTTACAAGTGTTGAGATTTACGCTGTGTTTCCTAAGCCTTATCCACACATCTGTAAATAGAAAATTCATTAAACTATTCTGAAATTTCCTGTGTATGTATGCCTTCTGTTTCCTGCAGGGACTATGAATGGTACACTCACCGCTTCACTTGGAGCAAAAGAACAGGTTTTTACAGCGTCCCACTGGGACATAGAGCATGGCTGCCTCACCCCAGTACCTCTGACTTCACTGCCTGCTCTCCCACGAGCTCTGTGACTCCACCCCCTTTCTCTCGGACACCTTGAGGTTCTCACACTTGCTATTCAGTCTGTTTCCTGACCTTGTTTAGGCCTAGAAGATATCTTCTCAGTGGAGCCTCCTAGGAACACCCAGCACCTCTGTCCCATGTCTCTTCTTTATTTATTTCTATCACGTATCATGTTCTGCATTTTTCTTACTTAGTTTGCATGTTTTCTGTATCTTGCCACTAGACTGCAAACTTAAATAGAGAAATTACTTTGATCTCTTGTTTTTTTCTCTTTTTTTAAGATTTTTTTTTCTTTCCCATAGGGTGCATGGGCTCATCACAGAGCTAGAGAGAGAGAGACAAAGAGAGAGAACGTGAGAAATCACCCCCTGGGGGGATGGCCATGTTCCCATCCCTTCTCCTCCATTCGCCTCTTGGAATTTTGAGCATGCATGTACATGCATAGAGCATGTTTCTCAAATCGCCAGGTCTGGGACTTGAACCATAGAGCCAGCCATATGGAATCCAGCTGTCTTTACTGCTTTGCTACCAGCTGGTCCACATATGGTCTGTTTTCTTCACTGATGTGTTCCCAATTTTTATAGCGGTTCAGGTACCAAGTAAGTCCTCAATTAATGTTGTTGAATAAGTGAATAAATAAATGTGTAGAGGAAAGGCAATGAAGAATTTAATAGAAAAGAAAACATTTAAATTTTAATGCCAGAGGGTGCAAGTGTGCACAGGGAAGAGAGGTATGAGAGAAGAGGGAGAAAGAATGTACCTCCCAGTGGGTGTGATCACCCTATAATCATTTTTCTTTCAGTGTTTCATCTTGTCAGAGTGCTGTGCTTACCAGGCATGCTTTTTATTTTATTTTATTTTTATTTTTTGAGAGAGATTTTTGCTATAGGGCACATGTGCTGGACAGAGAGACAGCAAGTGAGAAATCACCCCCCCCCAGGGGGCATGGCTATACAGCAATCCCTTCTCCTCTTGGGATTTTTGGGCACGCACACCCACACACACACACCTGGTGTGAATTTTCAAGTTGCCAGATCCAGGACTTGAATCGTGATTCACTATGTAAGTCCAGTGATGCAACCATTACACCATCCTCTGGTGTCCTCCAGTATGCTTTTTAAATAGCCAGGCCAGGTCTTGAAACTTGAGTTATATCATGTGCCATTCACTTTTCTCTGCTCAGTGCTTAACCACTGCACTATACATATCTTCTGCTAGTAAAACTGGAAAAATGGTATTTGATCCGTATGTTGAGAGTGAATGTGTGAGATGGGTAGAAGGGTTTTTCCAGACAGTAGCAGCATGTACTCAGTCACTCTGATGGGAACATACTCACGAAACACTAGGTCTTTTAGTTGGGTTGGAGTATTAAATACATACATGGAAGCAGGAAGAAGTATGTTTCTGAAGATAGGCGGAGGTCAGGGAATAGAGTGCCCTAAATGCAGAATAAGGTAAACTAAAAACAATTCACCTTGCAGGAAGTGAGGCGACAGAGTATTTGACAGTTGAAGTGTTGTGGTAGAGTTGTATAAAGATTGATCGGGTGATAGGAATTTGCAGAGACTAAAGTCATTAAGGGAAACCGAAAGCTGTTATGACAGGTGACAAGCCCTGAACTGCAGCAGTGGTGGTGAGTATGGATGGGGCTGCAAAACGCATGTCCTGTAAGAGTTTACTGATCCATAAAGGAAAATATATATTGTGCAGGGTGTTGGGAACAATGGATCTCTTAATTATCAACGGATCCTAAATCAATGCAGTCCTTTATTTCATTTTTCCATGATCATTCATATTTTGAAGCACTGATTGAATTTATTAGCCAGAGAAATCTTGCACATTGCAGGTAGAGAGTATATACATCTCAGCTTAGTGTCCCATCATTTTAAACTTCCTTAATAGTCAGATCACAAACAGAACATCTGCCAATGAGTTGGACGCCGAGTCTAGCATCAGCTGTTATCGCAGATAGACGAGATCAGGGATGGGAGGCCTTAAGGTGAGGGTGGCAACCAGGCCAGACATGGCACGGCTGGAGCTCTTCCCACCCCTCCTTGATCATGGATCATCTGTCCTCAAGTATTGCTAAGGGCTCAGTCTCAGGGTGCTGGATGTGGTACTGGGAGCTGCAGGATTTCAGTCTTAAAATTCAGTTTATAAAGTGATGAGAAAAAGCTTAAAATAGGGCTTTCGATAAAACTAACTGTGTGACAGAAGGAAGATGGAGAAAGACATGGAGGCTCTGTTACTTTGTTTGCAACGAGAGTGTTCGGGATCATTAATTTATTTAAGAAAGCATTAATGGAAAAATACTAAGAGCTGGTCTTCATGCTAAATGCTCAAATTAGAGATTCAATAGTTAGTGTTTTTTCATGGCATTTTATAGAATAGCAGATGAAACAGGTATTATAAAAATGAAACTTCCATTTCCACTCAAGCAATTTTTTAAAAAGTGATTTATTTCTTCCATGAGAGAGAAAGACATAACGCGAGTCAAAGAGAGACAGTGAGACAAGCTCCCCCAATAAGGCCTTCATTCTGTGATCCACTCCTAGTCGCAGTGGCCCGGACCATGGGCACATGAGTAAACGGAAGTCCCAGAATACAAAAGCAGGACTTTTCCCGAGTGGTCCAGTTGCATTTCTGCTGTGTCTCCACTTGGCCCAGAACTTCATAATTTAATATCAAAAGTACCATGAATGATACAAGTACAGGGAAGAAGCATTCAATTCTGCTTGGGAAAACTTCCATAAATTTGAAGACATGTGAGTTGAACTAGAAGCATTATAAGAGCTCTTATATGGAGGGTGAAAGAGCAGGCATTCCAAGAAGTTGCATTTGCAAAAGCACATGGCATGTTCAGAAAATCAAGTGTTCATATATATGCAGCTTAAATTCTTGGGACTCTTAGAAGAATTGTAAACGATGTTTGCTCTAAGCAATTGACTCAAAATGAGTGGGAAAGAGGAGAGATCTCTAAGATTTAGTTTGATTTTGTAAAACCTACTAGCATTTTATGTACTCATGAGGAATGCCAAACTCCTTACACATAGGGATTTGGATTATTTGGAAGGAGTCATGGACGTTAGAAAAACTGCATGAATAGAAAAAAAATCTTGCTTCACTGTTTTTATGCCAGCTCTTAGAATAGCAGAAATTGAAAAACTCGTAGAGATCTTTGAATTGTATTGTATTGATGAGTAACTATGTCAATGTTATTGTCGTGCTCAAAGTCTCATAGCAGAGGAATTATAGTTTGGGTTAGAACTTAGATCTCCCAACTCCTAGAATGCTGGGATGTTGCTGTCTATATAGTATGAAATTAAAAAAAAAAAACAGGCTCCACATATATCATATATATATATATATATATATATATATATGTGTGTGTGTGTGTGTGTGTATATATATGTATGTGTGTGTATATATATATATATATACACACACACATATATATCTATAGATCATAAAATATGTGGACCTATGTTGCAACAGGAAGGTTGCTAAGGGTTTGTACGGGGAAGAGATAAAGGGAATAAAGCTGTTAAGAAGATGAGGCAACATTTTTCAATCTAATTTACAAATGAAGTTACCTTGTACCCTGAGATTAAAATTGATTTAGAGAAATTGGAGGTAAAGTCGAATAGGCTCCATGCAAACTTAATGTACCTTTTCCAAAGCACCTGGTCCCAGACAGTGATAAAAAACAGATAAGGGAACACAGAAGTTAACCGTTTAGCTTTGAAAAGTGAGACGCAACAGGAACTAAGTCTAAACAGACAGGAAGTATATTCATAATTCTTTGGAGAAGAATCTTCACATCTTTTAAAGATCATTCCAATATTTAAATATCCAAATATATGCATGTGTGTGAGCATGTGTGCATATGTGTGGAGGGAGTGGGTTATCTAAACATTACTCAGTGAATCAAAGAAGCATAAATTTATAGCACGTAAGTTCTAGTCTAACCCCATTATCTGGGAGGTTCAGAAAGCTGATACAGAGGGAAGAGGAAATGGTTATTAACAGTAACCTTCTCAGTTCAGAGCTAAGACAAGAACATGGTAAAAGAGAAGAAAGTCAGGGAAAGCAGGATTTGCTTTTGCTCTTTCTTTCTCTGACAGCAGTTTCTTTTTGGAATAAACCGTCAAGCATAATCTTGGTAGAGATCACCTCAGGATAAAAGTATTTCCGAACCCACACCACTACCAGTCATGTGGCTACCCAGCCCCATCCATTTCATCAAACTCTAGCTTCCCGGGCTCTCTTTCCTTTTTGTCAGCCAGAAAAGCACAAGAGTGAGAGCAAGAAAGAGAAGAGGGGTATGAAGACAGTGGAGGATAGAACTCTTGGCCATTCCATAATCTTTCACCAGCAGAAGCAAAGTCCTACCAGAATAAGACAGCTGTCGTGTGAGTTGTGGCACCACGAAAGTCAGTCAGTTTACCGGGTTCAGGATGAAGTTAGGAAGGCTAAGGACTCATCTCTTTCCTCTTCTGGACCTCGATTTAGTCAACTGAAAAATAAATGCTTATTATGGTGGCCTTAAAATATGCCCACAAATTCTTGGGTGGTACTCCTCTCAACAGGTGGAGTCGCATTCTCCAGTTCTTGAATTCGAACTGGGCTTAGGGATTCATTTCTAGCAAACGGAGTACTCCAGAAGAGCCACTTTGACTATTAGGTCACAGGCGGCACTGTGGCGTCCTCTCGCTCGCTCTCTCCGAATGCTTGCTCTGGGATAAGCCAGCTGGTACACTACGAGGGTACTCAAGCGGCTGGGTAGCGGGGTTCTGAGGGCAAGGAACTGAGGTTTCCTTCTAGCCTCCCTGCACGTGGAAGGGGAGCTTCCAGCCCCAAACTTGCAACAACCATAGGTTTGGCCCAAAGTTTGATCATCTTCTCATTAGTAACTTTCAGCAACAATCACCCAGATAAGCATCTCCCAAATTGGTGACCCACAGAAACGGTGAGACGTTTGTTTGTAACTATTTGTTGCTTCAAATTCCATGGGGAGATTTATTGTACAGCAATATAAAATCGATTTTTTTTCTACTTCTTACTTTTTCCAAAACTATCATGTTTTTGGAATCTTTAACCCTTAGAGTGATATGACACTGTAACTTTATTTCTTAATTTTTAAAACATGAAAGATTATAGCTGGACATTCTGCTCTGAAAAGTACCCAAGTATTCAATACATTAAGGACCTTCTTTTCATTTCCTCCAAATTTCTTTCTTTTTTTTTGGAGAGGTTTTTGCTATAGGGCGCATATGCTTGCCAGAAAGACAGAGAGAAACAGAGAGCTAGAAAGTGAGAAATCACCCTCCAGGGGGATGGCCATGCCACAATCCCTTCTCCTCTTGGGATCTTGGGCACGCACGCACACGTGCCCCACCTGAGTTTAAGTCACCAGGTCCAGGACTCGAACTGTGGTTGACTACATGGGAGTTCAGCGACATAGCCATTATGCTAACTGCTGGTCCCCAAATTTCTTCTCTAACAAAAAGCTAATAGTAATAATAAATGCCACTACCAAACTTTTTTTTCATGTTTTCTTCCTCCCATAGGATGAGTGTGATTGCCAGAGAGACAGAGACAGTGAGAGGGAAAGTGAGAAATCACTCTCCAAAGGAGATGGCCATGCCACAATCCCTTCTCCATTCTCCTGCAAGGATTCTGGGCATGCACTCACATGCAGCCAGTTTGAGTTTCAAGCTCTCAGGTCCAGGACTAGAACAGTGGTAGGTCATGTGGAAGGTCCAGCACTTCATCCACCACACCACCTGCTGACCCCAAGCATGTGATTTATATAATTTAGAGGTTTACATTTTTAATATGATTCAGACTCACATCAATACAATGAGGTAGATATTATATTATTCCCATATTATATGTGAGAAAACTGAAAACTTGAAAGCAAAAGTGTGCTATTAAAAGTCAGTCAATAGAACTAGTGTTCTGATTTATGTCTTCTTATTCTAATTTAATCCTTTATACTATATCAAGAGAGCATATACTAGAAATCACCATTGAATTTTATCCTTAAACCTTGACATGTACTCTACATTTTAGATATCCAGCCTGATATTTGGTGAGTTTTACACATTTTCCCTGCCTTTTACATTAGTCATGTTTGGAAATGAGTGAATGGGGTTTGTTAATTCTCCCCACACCCTTTGGTTCTTCTTCCTTTTTTAAAATATTTATTTCTAAAGTTCACTTATTTCTTCTGGGAGAGTTAGAGAAACAGACAGATAGAGAGAGAGTCATACACCTCCAATGGAGTCTTCATGACATGATCCACCCCAAGCCTCAGCCAAGTAGGAGGAGACCTCAGGATGAGAACTCGGGCCCTGACCAGGAGGGTCCAGATTGCGAAGTGTTGTGTTACTGGTGCACCACTGCTGCTGGCCCCTCTTCCAGTTCTTCGTAGAAATCATCTGAATTGTCTTTGCCCATAATCAAGTCATTATATCTTCAATACTTTCTCAGCTTTAGAAGACCGATGACATGGATATAATAAATGCTAGGACTATGGCCTCCTTGGGTGATCCAGTTTAGTAAATATATTTATTTCTATAGTTTTATTATTTTCTCATATTTATATAATTTCATAATTAAAAGAAAGTAAAACACTCACCTCTTAGTACATGACAATCAGTTTCAAGTTTTACATTTTAAAAATAATATTATTTACAATATTAGGGTTATTTTTCCCTTTTTAATTCATATGTATAATATGTAATCATTGATTTTTTCAGTGAAAACTTTGTCAAAATTTTAACAGTGCTTAGGTAATTATTCTTTATAACAGCACACATCTAAATCATTTTGGAAGGTTAAGTAGTCTGGAGTGGGCCTTAGTTATGTGTAATTTTTATAAAATGATATTGAATTCTAGTTAAGAACTATTAGCCCATGGTGTTTTAAATTATGGTACTAAATAATAAATTAATTGCAAACGTTTTTGATGATAGAAAAGTATTTAGTATAATAATTTATATACCTTTGACTCTTAAATAAAAGTAAATAAAATCTAATAAATGTCATATCTTATTTTAATTCTTTAAAAATAAGTCAATGGAATATTAAAATTTTCCTCACTTCAGGTAAAATAAAAATGGCACATGCTATGGTTTCACAGTTTATTTGACATATGTCTGCTCTCTTTTCATGAGCCCATTTCAAGGAGTCGTTCTTTTCCTTTTAATATTTTAAAATTTCTAAACTATCAAAAGGAAAATCTTTTTGAATTATTCTCTAAAAGATTGTGTGTCAGTAATCACTTCGCTACACCAAGAAATAACCCTTTTCTTTGTTTAATATTACAACTTACTAACTTAAGTCAGGATTCCTTAAGCACTGACCTTCACCAACCCAAAAGGAGTATTTTTTCATGATCAAATAATATTGCACACCATAGGAAAATCGTATAAAAATTCAACTCTTTAATACAAACATAGCTCAAGTCATGGAGGGGGCAGACGCACAGACAGCAGCAGACTTCATAATACCCACTCTAGCATTTGTCTCTTCCTCATTTTTTAGCATGTTCAATTTGAATTCCCTATTTAGCTCTTCAGATAAATGGATCAAGTGATGCTTTCTAATGACTGTGTTACATGCTCTGCTGTGTTCTAAATGTCTTCAATTCTTCTGAGGCTCCCTGGATATTCAAAATAAAATGGCTCATTTGCAGAGAGTTTGAGCATCACATTCTTAGAAAACTAACTAAAGCCACTGAGTGGAATGTAACCAAATGCAGTAACCTTCACATTTTTAAGCATGCTTCTTCTGAAACAGAAGCTATAATTATTATGCATTCCTTCAACGTTTGGGGGGAGAGCATTTTATGGACACTGTCTACTCTTTTCTGTATTTTGTGAAATCTTGACACCCTGGCAAACTGAGGAGGTGCTGGCAGCAAAGTCCTTCCATTTCTTTATTATCGAAGTACATGTACTATCTCAGTTTAAGGGATTCTTGCCTCTTCGGGCTATCTCAATATCTCACTCACCTGTATCTGTAGACAAAGGCAATCCTGTGTGGTCATCGGGTGTGTTTTTCTCTTCCTAGGCACACAGGAAGGCTACATTTTCTAACCCTTTCTATGATATGAAAACCTCAGAGCTAGTCCTAGCCAATGAATTATTGGATTGTCAGGAAAGTCATGACACATTTTTGCATAGAAAAACAGAAAAATACATCATGACTTTCCCAATGACCTAATATAAGTGAAAATAATGATTATGTTTAAGCAGAAGTAAAACCAAACAAGCAAGCAAACAAAAACAGGAAACTACACATTTCAAGTGACAAAGCTACAAAAAAAGTAAACTCCTATGTGGACGTGTAGAATAAATAAGAACTAGATCTTGTTACATAAAGCTACTAAAATATGGGGGTTATTTGTTAGCACAACATAGCTTATCTTATTCTGATTAATACATATGATGACAGCAATCCCACGAGGTTCCAGATGTCAGTGTTCAATATTTCATATATGATAAATAAGCTCTAACAATCATTTTATTCAACTGTCTCCTTGTGCTGAGGCAACTCCAAGGGCCAAAGATGCCCTACATTTTCATCTAGTGCCTGCCAACACCTTGTTAAAAGGATGATTCGTAGTCCTCCTCAGCTGGAGAAAACCAGAGCCTACAAGGGTAAAACAGGAGTTAGAGATAAAAATTAATTTTTTTAACCTTTTTGTGCATTAAAATCATCTGGGAAGTTTATTCTAAGGGAAGATATGCTCCATGTTAGACATCCCTCTTTTAGTTAATCTTGAATGGGATCAAGAAACATGCACTTTAATATGAATCTAAAATGGTTCCAATGTGAATGCATCAGAGAATATACTTTGAGAAGACTTGAGCAAGACCTTAATTAAGGTTCTCTTCCCTTACAACCAGGCTAGTAATAAACCCTATAACTGCATTAAAAAGTTATAACATTTGAAAATTAAGTTATATAAAATCATAATATGACAACATACATATGATACATTGGACATGACAATGTAACATTTTATTAGCTGTGTCTGGGTTCACATTAACTGATTTTTTTTTTATTTGAATGTAGTATAGTTCAGATTAAATGAAATAGTTTCATATATGTAGCTTCGAGATGGAAATATTTCTACTTGAATCTTACAAAGAAGGCTCTAGAATTTGCCCTGGATCAGGTGTCAGAAGCCTGGATTTAAATAATTTAAGTCATCCCACAGAAGATCAGCTCTGTCACTAATTGGCTAAGTATCATTAGCAAAGTCATTTAGCTTGGATAATATTCTCCTGTTTGGCACATTTTATGAGATAAGAAAAGTAACGCATATTACATTTTAATATGTTATTTAATGCCCACAATACCTATCGAGGCTAATAATATTATCTCCATGTTAACGAGGGGAGATGAGGCTCAGGGAGACCATGGCCAAGCAGAAGAGAAGCAACGCTCACCTCCATCTCTATTTGACTTTAGACTTATGTTTCTAAGTCGGCAATATTTCCCATGTAATGACATATCCGTTTAACCTACAATCATAACATTTCATTTATGGATACACAGAGCCCATGAGGAAATTTCCTTTCTTATTATAATTTGCCTCACTGTAATATTTGGCTCTGAATATCACATTCAATTGTGGCATACTGGGTCAAGGAAGATTATAGCCCTCAAGCTTTTGCCATACGGTGAAAATAGTTCTGACCCTTATATAGCTAATATGATTTTATACTACTTATACTGTACAAGGAAATTTGTGCTGACCAAAATTTATCTTTGAGAGCACCAACTTGTTTAGCAACTCATTCATAATAGAGCTCATGTCTAATTTCTATGCCTCTCACGGTAGTGCTTTCATTTATTTTTCTTCACTAAGAAGATGATTCTTAAATGACAAAAGCAATTTCTTAATTTTTTTCAAAGATATTTTACAATTGGGATGCTGTATTGATAACGAATAAGACTGATTTTGATTAGGAGCATCTTATTCTTCCTTAGGGCTTACAGCCACTTACATCATCCACTGTCAACAGATCGGGAGAGAAACGACTTTCTTCTAAGTTAAGATCCTTGAACATACAACAAGGATGAATTACTCTTTTCATGAAGGGTTGTAATATTGAACAAGGCCTTTAAGTTGAGCTAAGTTATTTTCTACTGGATATTTAGGGAGAGTAGCCTCTCATTTCCTTATCACAAGTTCCAAGATGAGTCAGACTTACTCTGGACGGCCTTTAATCTCCCCATCTTCAGAAAAGAGTTCTTCTAGGTTCTTGTGTCAGCAGAGGAAGGATTTACCGAGTTCTTCTCCAAGAAGAGTAGTGGTAAGAAATTTCTTTCCTCTCTATTCCTCATCCGCTCTTAGTGACTGATGGAGACTGCTACTCATTGGGACATAGCTCACTACCAGACAGGGATGAAGTACGGAAGGAGGTTGTTTATGTCTGGTATGGTCTCTAGCTCTTTTTGATCTGCTTCTGGGGTCAGGAGTAGCAGACTTCATCCTTCTAATTTTCTTACAGTAAACCAACAGGCAGAAGACCTCTACAGAGTGGATAAAAGACACCCTATTTTCCAATTTCCTCAGCTCTATTTAAGGGTTAGGTAATATCAGTCCACATGACTTCAACTTGAAAAGAATAAAGATTTTCCACCGTGTCCTTAGAGCTACTCGATTTTCTTCAGTTTCAGTATTGCCACTGACACTCGAATTCCCCTTTGATTTACATTCTTTTGCTAAATATTTTGGTTATAAAATTAAAAACTAGTGTCTCTCATGATGAGTATGGCCCAAAGGCATGTTTACTTTGGATCTTTGCTTTTTAAAAAATTTAAGTCATCCCACAATTAAAATTCTGGATTTTTAGATTCTCTTGGGGAAAAAAAATGGTGTAAGTTAGCAACACTGGGACTAAATTACTGATGAGAGTCAAGAGGAACTGAGAAAAGGCTGCCTCTATTTTTGAGAAATATGTGCCTCCCCCTACCTACGTGCCCCATGACCCCTAGTATTTCTATAACTTGAAAATAAAGTTCCATGTGCCTTTGACAATTATGTGGGAATATTTACAGAAAAGAAATATTTGTCTGTGCCTATATCCCTATAAACACAGATATTAGGTAGAAATCACATGCATTATGCTTGTATCTGGGCTTTTTTCATCTTTTTTCTTGCCCTGTTCCTTGTAAGCATTTGAATTTACTAGCACATCTCCGAATCCTAAACGGGAAAAAGTGATTCAGGCTCTAAACTCTGCCACAAGTCCTATACACTACTGAATTTTCTAGCTGTCAGTTCTAAAAATACCAGGAGATTTTTCAATAAACTTCCATCTCATTTCAAATATGTTCTCACTCTGTTTTGGTCATTTCCCAGATCTCTCTTAGTACTCATTAGACAGAAACTAGAGAGGCACCTTCGCTTTCCTGGTACCTAAACCAAATCCTGATTTCTTGAAATGAGATACTCATCAAATATGAATACAAAAAAAAAAATCATTAGAGATAGAAGGAAGAGAGGGAGGTAAAAATCTGTTAGTACAAATGAAATGACATAAAAATATAATTTTATTGATGCTAACAACATTAGGCGGTTTAGAGAACACTAGTTTACAGTGAGACAGAGAATAATACCGTGTATGTTTGGTTCGTCAATGGAAAATGCACTGCAGATTTTCTATTGGCCTTAGTCTTACAGCTTCCTCCAGAATCAACTCCTTACCGTGATGCTCCCTGGACACACAGACCCTGCACATGCCATGCCCAAGCACACCTGACTGACTCACAACATCAGTTTTATCAACAATCTAAAGAAAAAAACATTTTGACTTTCCTGATTGACCTTTAAACCATTGGGCAAGACAGAGGATCAGACTTCAGGCAACTTTTACATACTGACCTTCTAGGGCCCAAGAAGAGTGTGCTCTTCTGAGGCCATTAGAGGCAATAATTCTGCATTCAGGTCCTTCGGGTCTTTTGTTTCCTAGAAATAAATAGTTTTTAAAAATCAATAAAGGAGATTTTTCACAAATGTGATAGTCCATTAGTTGATAAAAATGTCAGCTATTCTCATTTGTTCAAGACATAAAGAAGTTGTTAGAGATAGCAGCCACCACCCACCACACACCGTAATTATAGTATATAAAAGTCATTATTATTGGATAAATCCGTGAAATGGTGAAGAGCGAGGGCTGAGATCTGGGGAGCAGGGGGCTCCAATCGGGTGCCATTTTGTATCCATTGAGTTTCTGACTCTTGGGGAACGGGCTTACAGAGGTGTGTCTCCCACTGGGGCTGGGTATGCATCTCTGCTCGGCTCTTGCTCCTAAGATGACTCTCTCCTTCACAGTAGGTGACACAACAGCGACAGGCTGCGGAGGGCTTCCCTCGATGTTTGGACATTGTGCCTGGGGCTGGAGGGGCACCTGCAGCCCTCTCTGAGCTCTGGAGTTCTGGGGTATCTTTCAAACGACTTCTTCTTCTTTGAACATGGTCCAGACTGATGTCAGACTGGGAAGAGCAGCTCTCGTTCCAGCCAGAACTGGCACTCAGGCTTCTCAGGGGAAGGGCCAGCCGTAATGCTTTCCAGAATTTGGAGCCAGAGTGTTTAGATTTTTCTCCTTTCCAGCTCACAAAAGACACAGACTCTTTCAGCTGCAGAATGCCCGGGTGAGGATGCTCCAGGGGACGGTACTCAACCACAATGAGTTTGGTGGCTATGGAGTTCTGGCACATGACACCCAGTTTAAACTCCAGCATGCTGATACTCTTTTCCATCACATAGTCTGGGCTCAGTACAACAATCATCCTTCGGCTCCTTTGAATGAAATCAAAAACTGCTTCCACAGTATCTACAGAAAAGTGGAAAGATAAGATAGTATCTAGTGAAAACTTACGTACTTTCCTGCTCATCGTGGTTAGCCTACCAAGGACAGGCAATGAACAAACATTTGCAGATATAGGATCTCAGTATTTTAGAAATCTACCCAGTCAAGGACTCTCACCTACACCACATATACCAACTTTTTTTTTTTTCTTTCTTTTTTAAGTTTTGTTGTCTTCAAAAATGGAGAGGGAGTTGAGCTCAATCTCTCTCCCATACTACAAAATCCCCATCTTGAGTAAAGTATTTTGTTCTCTTCTTGAGTAAAGTATTTTGTGATATAAAAAAGGATGAAAAATTAAATTAACCACTTCTTAAAGCACCTAATTTCAGCTTTATTTGTAACTTATTTCTTGCTTTTAAATATTCCTGCAAATTTCATTTAGGTCTTAGATATGGCATCTTCAAATGTTTGAAATATTTAACAATCTCATAATATCACTGTTTTTTTCTTACCTCTGGATTAAGCAACTTCAGGATTTCTCTATTTCATGCATGGCATAGTTTCAACTAACCTACTCACTTTTACCCTTTTCTTCTGAATAATATTCAGTTTATACATGTGTCTTCTAAGAGAAGCATTCTGGACAGAACTGAACCTAACAGTTCTGACACAGTCTGACTGGCAAAGAGCCATAGAAATAACCACCCCCTGAGATCCTCACAGTTATATCCATTGATACTTGACATTTTTAGACAGAGTGTCAGGCAGTTCATTTGCTTTGTAGCCACACAGAATTTTTTTCTTTTTTTCTTTCTTTGTGCATGCACATGTGTGTGTGTGTATGAGAGAGAGAATTGTTCTAAAAATCGATTGAACAGGCAAAAACAGTAAGAATGTGTAAGGATCAGTCAAGTAGTGAAGACTTCTCATGAACCATCCATTCTAATAGTGAGGTGGATTTGGGCAGATTCCAGTAGAAAGTTCTTCAAATCAATGTAATGCTTAACTCACTGTGAGATATGGAAGCTTGGACAATGTGATTTCCTGAAGGAAAAGAATTCCAAATGTATAATCTTAGCCACTGACAACTCTGCAAACATGTGCTGGAGGCAGACAGTGAGCTGAATACCTCAGCTTTTGGCACTAGAGGTGGAGACAAGTTGAAAATTTGCAGAATTTTGATCATTACAAACTTTTACAGGGTATGAGGGAGCTGTGTTCCTCTTCACCAGATTCGTTCTTTCCAATCAATGGATTTAACATGAATTTCAAGGGAAATTAGAGATATGTGCTCAACGTTTGAGAACTCTTTACTGGTTTTAACAAGAACAGGAAAATATTTTATAATTTTTTTGTTTTGATCTTAAAAGTTACTTTCCATTTTCATTTTATCTTCAAAACCTCTGTGTGTGTGAGTATGTGGTGGTGGTGATGGGAGCGGTATTTTGGTATTTCTTCTCATTATTCTAACTCAAAATCATATGACACTGCACTTCATGAATCATAAAATATGAAAGCAGGAATTCTATTGTTTTTTTTTCCTGGCTGATACAAAATAATCCTAAAATAATATGACTAACTTCATCAAAGGAAAGTTGGGCAGTCAAATTGTGTCTGTATAGTGTTTCATTTCAAAATAGTCAGTTTAGGAAAATATATATTCTTTCCAATAAGGATCATAGTGCTGAAAATTAGACTGTCCAGATCATCTAAAAAAACTATGTTTAGACCCTGTGTTTTGCTTTTATTGGTATTCAATCTGGGTGGTGAGGAATTTACATTTGGAATAATGTAAAGCTAAATACAGATATGTGTGGTGGAATGCATCTCAGATTGGACCTGGTTATACCTTGGAGTATTCATTTTATACTTTTATACTTTAAAGGAAACTGTCTTTTTAGTGACAAATTTTATACTTTTATACTTTATATATTGTTGAAGCTTCCTATTTGGAGAGATAATATTTTTAATAGTAATGATTATTTAGACAGGGAATTATAGATTGTTCATTCTGTTAAGCTCAAAAACCAAGATGTGGTTAAAGTGTAGAAATTAAATCAGTTTTCACATGTAGTACTAAATTGGCTTTGAAGTCATGTGTTCAGGTTGAGAACTCTTTAATACTCAAGTATAATTCTGCTTTAAAACTCATAATGCTCCCTGCAGTTTATCTAGAAGAAATCTAGGGTTGTAATTTTTTATTTATTTATTTATTTATTTTTGTGTCTAAGTTACTTGTAGAAGAAAGAATAGCAAGCCTCTCTCTCTCTCTCTCTGAACACTTGAAGTAAAAAAAGGGAGCACTTGATCTGGAAGATGAATTTAAACTCAAATCTCTGTTTCCCCATTCATTTCTGTTTATTGCAATGTCTTTGAATCTGAGTTTAATATGTTGACAGCAAACCTGTAGGGCTATTAAACAAATTATAGATGCCTATATGTAAATTTCTATCATATAGTATAGAATAAATGATTATTTTCAATGTCTAGTAAATATAATATTAAAATATTATATACATATGGACTAATATTTATTAAATCTGTATAATATATAATATCTTATGATATTAATAAAGGTAAATATATTTATATATTTTATATATAAATTTAAACTTATATATAAATGTATATTTAAATTTATATATAATTATGAAATATTTAATATAATATTAAATATGAAATACATACAAATATTTATTAAATCTGTACCAATTCTTGGTGCAAACCTTAGAACATCACTTAAAATGCAGATTTATGAGGGTAATAGGGCTTATAAATTCTGCCTAGTCAGTTTATTTAGATGCAGATAAAAATGACTACTGAAACATTCACTATCATAGCCCATATATTGTTAGATAGAAACAGAAAAGTAAGACTAGTTGCTTAATCTGTCTCATCCTTGTGTCAAAGACATAGTGACATCAGTACGTGGTTGAAGAGAATGTCTTGAGAGTTTTAATGAGTTTTTTAATAGCTAGGTATATGATGCTCAAAGTGCTGACACTGAATTTTCTAAGCTGTTATGGACTAGGAGGTCACTTATGTTTAATATGTTTAGGGTTGGGAGCAACATCAGACTCATCACCACTGAGCTACTGCAAGACACCCACATGTGGAATCTCAGTATTAACCTATCAAATCTCTCCTTGGGTATCTCTAGGAATGGAGAATCTGTACACCAGAAACAGTGAAGTCTATTATTATTCAATTCTGCTTTATTGTTGTTTCCTAATCGAGTAGCAATCAGTTTCCTTGTGAATTAGATTTTTTTTTGGTTTTGGTCTTTATTTTATAGTACCTCTCTCTTTTCCCTTTCTTCCTCCTCCTCTCTCTCTCTGTCTTTCTACCAGTCTGACTCTGTATACACAAATACACATACACATACACACACAAATACACACACACACACACACACACACACACAAACACACACACAGAAAGATGTCCTGGTAATCTAGAATAATCCATTTTACTTAAGTAACTCTTTTACTTACATGTAAAGGAAATGTTCTAGATATGAAATTCACATTTTTATCATATTCCTCTCAGAAGCTTAACTAATATAACTTATTACATGTCTTTGTATAGGTTCAATCATTAATTATTTTTATTTTCATTTATTATGTCCAAACATGAAAATAAAGACATAAAACACATGCACAAAATAAAATTCAAAGCTGAAAATAAACGGTTTATTTAAAATATAAATGAATTTACAAATCAAATGAAAAATGAAAAATACAAAATTCATGGATAAAATTAAAAAGGTAATCACAAAATATTAAAACCTATGAAAAGAAAATGGGTCATTAACAAGTGGAGCGATGTTTTTATTTCCCAATACAATGGAGTGCTTTTTTTTATTATTAGAATCCTATGGAATCATATAAGCTATAATACAGACGAGAACTAAATAAATTTTATATCACTGTATAATTAGGCACTCTATATGTTATGATTCTTTGTTAACCTGGGAACAGAAGGGCTTTGTATCGCATATCTAAATCATTAAGATGTTGTTTTGTTTTTTTTTAATTAGAGACATGGTTTGTTCTTGCTCTCAAAATTACAAGTATGTTTCCCTATCTCCCTCAAATGTTCTATCTGGGCATGTTCTAGAACATAAAAATATCTTGAAACAAAATTTTCCTGGCACAAGACATATCACTCAGATTTTACATGCTTTACACTATAGCATGTGCAAAATTCAGTACCAAACATAGACATATACATAGAAAAAAGTCAAGGCACTTCTGGGCACTCAACAGTATATGGGATAAATATGGAATCCAAAAGTGAAAAAAAAATTAAAATAAAAATGCAGCATTGGCAAGAGAATGGCCCCTTGGTGATGAAGCTATCCTCTGTTTACCTAAAGCTTATGAAATAATCGATATGCAAAGCTTATCTGGAGTAAGTTCTCCCCTGATCTTGTGAGTAAAGGGTTAACAGGGGAAGTAATTGTGGCAGGTAAGAAGAAAATGTATTAGTAAAGGTTAAAAAATTTAAATCCATAATGGACTCTATAACATAATGTTATAGTCAAGAATTCAATTTAAAATAATCCATAACTCTTATGTAGAGAAAATGATTTATTAAGGTCTTAAATACTGATGAAGGACACTTAAATATAGAGATAACTTTAGAATTGCTTTTCAAAATTCATGCTACTGGGATAAGGTCTTTCTTAAATGGTGAATTATTGTATTTCATGAGCTATCCAGACTCATTTTTATATTTATTATTTCCCTCAGATCACTCAACAGTCCAAATAGTTGAACACTGAGCCAGGGTGGCACACAGAAACACAGTGCTCTGTGATGCTGATGCCACACGGAAAGTGGCCAGGTTCGCGTCCTGAGGCCTCCCAGCATGCCCTTCTATGCGTGACCATAACCCCCGGTGGCCAAGGCTGGGCGTGGATTGAAAGTGTCTGTGTCTCTCTCTCTTTCTCTGTCTCTCTCATTGAAAAAATTCATGAAAAATATTAATATATTAAAAATACTGACGCAAAAGCATTATTGTAAAAACATAATTTAAGGGACCAGAAGATGGCATAGCATTTACATCACTGGAGTCCCACATGGCTGTCTGCAGTTTGAGTCCTGGACCCGGTGGCTTAAAACTCATGTTGGACACATGTGCGTGCTTGCCCAAGATCCCAGGAGGAAAATGGAGAACAAGGGATTGTGGCGTGGCCTTCCTCCCTCTAGGGGTGATTTCTCACTTTGTTTTTTACTGTCTCTGTCTCTGTCTCTCTTTCTCTGGCAAGCACATGTGCATCCTAAGGCAAAAACATCTACATAAACAAAACAAAACAGGTTTAACAACTGACAAGAGTTCCAATGATTTGTAACACTATATCAATACACACACACACACACGTGTGCTTATATATACATATGTATATGTATATATATGATATTCATGTGTATGAATTTATTTATATATATATATATACACACACACATACATACACGTATATCTATATTTATAAAATTATATGTGTAGATTTATATAGATATTTTCTACATGTAGCACAGATATTTACCACCACGAATGCTGCTCTTAGTTTTCTTAGTCATGAGAATAGCAAAATTTTACTTAAACAAAAGCAAGTGTCAGTGACGGTGACCTTCCAGAGGAACTTAATTGGAGCGAGTATCCCAGTATCTCAGTACTGTTGAGTAAATTCGAAGTACATTAATCCTTTTGGGATGTTAATGTAGAAGCAACTCTCAAGGTCACTAAGTTTCACTCTTTACAACTGGGAGACACAAATGAGTAAGGAGAAGCACGCTTCCTAGGATGGACATTAGCAAGGCTGAGATTAAAGACAAACTGCCAAAAACCTTGTTCTGTGCTCTTCTCGCAAGTCAGAAAATGTCTTGAAAGCATGCAGTGATTTTCTTCTCTGTTAGCACCATTACTCGTTTCCTCCTAGGCTGAACCAAGTATGCGTCCACCTGTGCACTATATGACTGATACACAAGTAGATAGGAAGTTGGAGTGTAAACTGTGAGGCCATCGGCCGACACTCGGGAACTTACAGTCACAACAACAAAAACTGTTATTATTTTCAAGTTTATAAATATGACATCGATTACCTAAGAAGGTGAGCAAGGGTGATCCCGTAGGAAAAAAACGTGCTGCAAACCCTCTACATCGATTTTGAGGAATATTTTCAGTTATACCGCCTGTGTTTCCTAAGTGGGTGTCAGTCCTACTGCAGTGGGGTACTGTACCACCCAATGAACAAAAGAAGTCCTTATCCTCAGCTAGTATAAATATAGGCCCTGATTATCTTTTTAAAAGAAGAATTAAACAAAAATTATACTCAGAAACTCATAATGACCCTGTCAACAGATGAATCTTCAAATCCATGAGAAATGTTGCCCATAATGATTAAGATAAGAAACAGAGACAAGAAATGTATGTAAACAAGGAGAATGGGTTACAGAATGGTGTACCACAGCAAAGCGAAACATCATTGACTAGGGCCAGCATGCGGCTTGGAGTTAAGGTGGCTGGGTCCTGCATGGCTGACTATTTGAGTCCAGACCCTCCAGTCTGAAAACATGCTGAGTGCATGTGTGTGCATGTCCGAAATCTCAAGAGGAAAGTGGAGGAGGAGGGGTTGTGGCACGGGCATCCTCTTGGATGTGATTTCCTCTTTCTCTCTCTCTCTCTCTTTCTGTCTCTCTTGATCTCTCTCTCTCTCTCTCTGGTGACCACATGTGCCCTATAGCAAAACTGGAAAAAAAAATTGTTGACTATCCACTATATATTTCAAAATAAAAAGCAAAACAAAACCTAACAGAACTATTATTGAATGGGCACAACATACTGTAATGTTCAATGTTGAATAAGAATATATCTGTATCTGTGAGTTGATAATTTTACATTGTGTGTGTGCTATGAAAAACTATACTTTACACTCCCAAAAATAATAAATAAAAAATATTAAAAAATCCAAAAGACCACAAAGACATATGAGAAGAGGGATGGACAATGCAGAAGGGGATATTCACATCAGTCAAGTTTTTGCCTGCAAAGAACATAGTGATATCAGCGACTGGTTGATAATACCATTCTAAACCTTAGTATTGACTGAAGTAGCAGACTTGCCAGTTGTATAGTCACCCATATGGATGGGGAGGCTTGGACAGAATATTTTTTTCTGTCCATGAAACAATAAACTGGGAATGAAGAAAAGGAGACTCTTTCTCCTAGAACACTCCTTGCTTTTATGCCTCTCATTGTCCCTTTCATACATTTTTCAGGGATGAATAGGAGAGACCCTGCTCGTCACTGCTAGACCGCCTGGGACTTTTCTTCACTGGCATGGCCACCTGCAGCTGCTTCCAGAACCTGCCCTGTGGGTACTTGGATCTCTCCCCTTTCCATTTAATGACCGTGAGCACCGTCTTAGCACTCTTCAGCTCTTTCACCTTCGTCTCCTTCACAGCTTTGTACTGCACTAAAATGACGTTGATGTTGCCCCGAGAGGCCATATTTTCTAGGCCAGCCTTGAGCTCCAGGAGAGCTTGGGTTCCCTGGAGCACGTAGTTGGGGCTTAGGACAACCAGGAGACGTCTGCTTTTCTGAATGAAGCTCAAGGTCTCATCTGTGACAACTGGGAAAGAAAACAACCATGGGGATTAGTGTTGGCCAGAATCTCGCCAAATGCATGGGGCTTGAGGAGCAAATGTAGGGACCGTAGGGTAACACACTGAAAATCAAGGACAATTTTTACCAGCAACACTTTGAACAATTTCATCCTAGACCTAATCACTCTGTTCACTAAATGCTACTCTTCTCAGGGAAGATAGACACTATATACACATATTCCACCCCAAAAAGAGTTCCGAATACACGTGAGACCAAAATACAGTATACTGCTATGACCTCAGTCATCAAAAGCATTAATTGAGAATAAACAAGTTATACTGAAATCAGTTTCTACACACTGTGTGGCATGTCGGACCCAGTTAAATCAGCTCTTGAGCCCTTTCAACCCGAAGGTACCCCTGTATAAATGCTCTAGTACCACTGGCATTCAAAAATACATTAGGAAGTCTAACTGTAGCACTTCAATTTTTGTTAATACAGGACAGCATGCATGGGAACCTTCATTTTGAAAGTCCCTCTCTATAATGAACACATTCTTGACTCAGACTATTGCTATATTGTTGGGATAAGAACTTTAAAAAATCTAGCCAATTGATTGACATTTTGGCTGGTGGTACATTCTCAGTTTGTTTTTCCCCTTCTGTTTGCTCTGGAGCCTCGATTAGTCCCTGACTCCTTCTCCTTAAACTCTTACCATTACTATTGAGCAATATGTTTCAGTAACTGTTACTGATCTGTTATTTTTGCTAATAGGTAAATTCTTTCTTTAAACAAAAACCGAAGATGACAAAGAAGAAGAAATGGAAATGCAGTATAATTTTATTCTGCTTTTAAGAACTCTGATTAGTTCTATCACTCAAATCGCTTGGGACTAATCTATCTTCTCGCGACTACTTATCAAGGACTGTATAATATTTTACCTGGGTTCAGATAGCTGTAAACTCCAGAAGATGCACACATAGCATGCAAACCTGTATCATGGCTTGCCATGTTCCCTTGGTAGTAATTTTGCTCCTTAATATTCATTGGCAAAGAAGTTGTAGGGAAAGACTTGCAACTAAAATCTAGCCTGTGCAGCCTGGAGGCTAATCCAGGAATAAGTATTTGTCTCCTAAAAGCAAGGCCACTGCAGCGTGGCCATGTGTAAGCACGGACAGAGATCCAGAGGGAGAGGACTAAGAGTAGCAGGGAGAATACAAAAGATGCAAGAACCAGCCGTCAAAGCAAGAGGCATGGGTAATGAGGTAGCACTTGAGCTCTTTGAAGAATTCTTCACCTCTACTAGAGAGTTTATATGCTATTTCTTTATACAGATTTTTCATACAGTAGATAACTTTGTTAAATGACTAAAAATGAATAAATGGAAGACTAAATGATTTGGGAGAATTATGAATTTGAGTTAGTGGAATTTATACTTTGTATAATTAAGTCATCATTTCCTGACAAAGTTATAGTGAAGGAGAGAGCTTCTATGGGACACAAGTATTCTGGGCTTTTGGATGGTGATTAAAGAGATAAAATTATTGGTTCAGCTACTTTAAAATGAGGATAAAATTGTGACTTTAGCCTATCTCAATTTTATGTATAATTTTTAAAAAACAGGTTGAGCAAATAATTAATATAAACAAAATTTCAGGAAAAGTAAATTAGTTTGAATATTAGAGACATTACATGAATTTTAACAGTATGACATTTAACAGAGGGCTTACAAATATTATTTATGTGTTTATTAAAGAAGATTCAGATATACCATTAGTGTGTTACTGTGTGCATCTGAAAAGAAGAGACATTTTTTTATTTTAAAACATGCTGTAATTTAAGCTTTCCTTTTTTGACCTACTGGAATATACTGGCCTTTGTAACATTTAAAACTAAATCTCAAATGTATAAACTGGCAGAATGGAAGAAACAGATGGAAGAAAAGAGAAAGACCACACGAGGGCTAGTTAACTAGAAAATGAAAGTGAGAAAAGGAAACGAACAAATGCCAAAGGGAAATATCTTAATTTTTATCAGAGAGTAATATAAGGAAAAAAGTCTTTGTACTCTCTTCTGTACACTAGTTTTAATAAAACTAATTAAACTTCATTCTTTGTAAAAATCATCTTTTTGTATAGTAAGTCTTTAGAAAAAAGAAAATACTAGGCCAATCAATGCAGATCAGTCTACACCTTCTAAAATTCTAATTGTAGTAAACATGATGTGGAAAGCTATGCCACTTGTAATGGAGCTCTGAGCCACTATGCATCCACACTTTCCTGCCATGGAGTTCTTACAAGGGAACATAGTTTAATATGAGCTGAATAGTACATAGCTTACAATGCAGTATTATTCTGAGAGAAGCCTCTAGTACATCAAAGATTTGAACACTAATATTCAAAGCTACCAGCATACTGCTATGCCATGCCTCTCGCACATGATCCAAAGCTAATGAGCCCCTTTGCCTTTCAGGGTAGCGGTCACTTGTACTCATCTGAGATACCTACTTCCCCCAGGCAGACTGTCCCGGTCGAAGATGCACAGCTTATATCCAAATTCATTCTCCAAAACTCCACGAAGGGTCAGTAATACAAATTCCTCTTCTTCAGCATTTCTTGCATAGGATACATAAATATCATACTCCTTCCCATCTAGCAAAAGGAACACAGATCCAATGTAAGCAAAAACTGTCTCAGCAGTATTCCTTTTTCCTTAACTCTAATTTCTACCTATTAGACATTTTCATTATTTACATATATGAATTCTGTGATATATTCCAGTATGATTTTCCAGTTGTGATAGGTCTCCAGGAAAAAAATAGCATTTTGAAGGTGTTACTTCGAATATTATCTTAAGTGTCTTCTACTCTCACCTTACAGACTTGAGTTTTTATGGTGGAGCAAAAGTGAGGTCAAGCTCGTTCCATTGTGAATGACTGGAACCAGGATGCGAATCACAGGTGCTGGCAATTAATACTACCCAGAAAGTCTCTACTCCCTGTCTTAGCATATCACTCATTAATTATTAGAATTATAAAATGCACAGAACTCTTTGAAATTGCCTAAGTTATTTATACCTGAAAAGATCTACAATTTAAAAAATCACTTAGGGGGACCAGTAGTTAGCGTAATGGCCATGTTGCTGGACTCCCACGTGGTCGACTGCTGTTTGAGTCCCAGACCCGGTGGCTTAAAACTCACACCGGGCGCGTGTGCATGTGTGCTCAAGATCCCGAGAGAAAGGAGGAGAAGGGATTGCAGCGTGGCCATCCGCCCTGTGGGGTGATTTCTTGTGGCATGGTGGTTAGGATGGCAGGATCCGTCATGGTCAACCTTGCAGTTTGACTCTGACACACAGCAGCATGAAAACATGCCAAGGTGTATGCGCCCAAAATCCTTAAAGGAGAGAGAAATAGAGACAGGATTGCAGCATGATCTTTATATGTGGGGAGTGCTTTCCTACTTCTCTCTTATCTCTCTCTCTCAAACTACCTCTCTCTGGCAAGTGGCAGGTGCATGTGGCCTCTGGTCAACGGACCACTCTTTTCCAAAGGTGTCCAATCATAAAAATCTCATTTAAAATTCAGATTCTGTATCTCTTCCATAAGCTTTCTCAATTAGAATCTTTTTATTTAATGAGAGATTTGTGCTATAGGGTGTGTCTGCTCACCAGAGAGACAGAAAGAGACAGGGAGACAGAAAATGAGAAATCACCCCCTGGGGGGATGCCCACACTGTAATCCTTTTTCTTCCACTCTTCTCTCAGGATCTTGGGCAAACATGCACATGTGCCTAACATGAGTTTTAAGCCACAGGGTCGGGGACTCGAAGTGTGGCCGACTGTGTGGGAGTCCAGCAACACAACCATTACGTCATCTGCTGTTCCCCTCACTTAGAATCTTTATGGGTTGGGTCACAGACTCTATGTGAAATGTTCCATTCTTATCATGAGGCCTATTTGCTCTAGAGCAGTGCTTCTTAAATTTTAATGAGCACATGAATTACTTGTGAATACTGTTAAAATGTAGATTCTGATTTGGGGGAGCTAGATCTAAGATTCTCTTTCTAATAAGTTCCCAGTTGATGCTGCAGCTGCTGGCTTGTGGATGACCTTTCAGCATAAACTGTCGACTTGCACCATCTAAAATGGCAGACACCAACCACGTTTGTCTGTTAAGTCCTTGAAATGTAGCTGAATCGAGAAATGCTGAATATGGCAATACAATACGTTCTGAATTTTGAAGAGTTTTTTTAACACCAAAAATGACCTATAAGAAAATCTCATTAATTTTAAACTATTAATTATATGCTGAAATGATCTCGGGAATGTATTTAGTTAGGTCATTATTTTCCCTTGCTTCTTTTTACTTTTTTCTAATGCAGCCAATAGAAAATATTAAATTACATATGTGACTTGCATCATATTTCTATTCAAATAGTAGTAACCAAGACTAGATCACACATTCACCTAAGAAAAGAGGATAATACACTTCGGAAAGAGTTTCAAAAGTCAGGGCTGAAATAAAAGGTAATATGCTTAAATATTCCAATTAATGTAGGTTTTATCAAATTACTATGATAAAGACGACAGCAGAAAAGATTTACATCAAACCAATTACTTACCTAAAATGGTTTCATCTGTTCCAAAATGGGCCCGGTAAAATAAAACCATCTCTAGCCAGTAAACGTGGTAAACGACAATGAGAATCACCACCAGCAGGACCGTTGCTCCGAATCCACATGCCAGTTCTACTGTGTATCTTGGAGCTATCACTGGAGGGAATAACAAAGAAACAGTTGATTTCTCCCTGGTGATCACAGTGAAACGCCGGATCAGCCAAGTAGCTGAGCCATACTTGTGAACAAGCAGACATAACACGGTAGAGTCTAAACAACATTTAGAAATACCAGACGGTGTCACAGTATTTAGACCATACCTCCTTGTTTCCAGAACCTGCCATAGAATGTGTTTTTATCTAGTGTGTGATCTGCATCAACTTTAATGACTTACACATTAAAACAGCAATCCTAACATCGGGAAGGATTTAGATGGTCATCTAATTCAACTCACAATTTGATTGTGAATCTCTTCAAAGTTATGTTTGAAAGTGTCATTTTATCTTCTGTTTGTCCCTTTCTTGAGATAGAGTCCTCACTGCTACCTGGAGAAGCCCCACGATACTGGTAGAATTTTAAGTGTTGGAGCAGTTTGATTTGAGTGAAAATCTTAATGTGTTTCCATTAGTTTTAGTTTAATTTTCTTCTCTGGTGTCATAGAAGGAATTTGATTCCCTTTCCTGAATACCTGAAAGTAGGCCTAAGGCATCGTCACTTCACTGTGCAAGTACAGAGGCTTCCGCCAACCACTTGGTATGGCTGACTCCGAACCTGTCTCCTATCCTCACAGTTCTCGGATGCAAATTCCAAAGATGGGTATCTGTGTATAGACATATTTCCACATTCTTGTATAATTTTTGCATTCTATGTACAAAAAATAGTTTCTTTGGAACTAAAAGAAAGAGTGACATAATTCCCAGTTACCTGATAACAAGACATTAACTCATTAGCCCTGTCACCAAGGTTTGTCACAAATCACCAACCACCTGTCTGTCTCCTGTACCATTGCCCTTTCCTTAAGCACAATAGAAAATAAAGTCATAATTGCTCGTGCTGCAACTTCTGGCTGAAATAAATAGCCTTTTTCTTTTTTAGTTTTCAAGTCCACGTTCAAATGTAGTTATGTAGCACAAACATTCATGGAATAAAACTCTTTCTGCAGCCTACTCTCTGCATGGCAGAAATCCTCATGCTTCACTTTTGTTAGAAAATTCCATCATGAATTTTTGTATTGTGTTGTAACTTATCCACGGGTCTGTATCTCCACTCACATTCACTTCCCACTAGACTCTACATTTACATCTCCAGATGCAGACTCTTTACATTCATCCTTTACTTAAGACACTTACTATTTTTTTAAGGTTTTTGCCATAGGGCACCTGCATTTGCCTGAGAAAGAGAGAGACAGTGAGAGAGACAGTGAGAATCAGCCTCTGGGAGGATGAGCCCATCACAATCTTTTCTTTTCCAGTCTCCTCCAGGGATCTTGGACATACATGCACATGTACCCAGTATATGTTTCAAGCCACCAAGTCTGGGACTCGAACCATGGTCTGCCATGTGAGAATCCTGCACCTTAATTACTGTGTCACTTGTTGGCCCCAGGACACCTAGTATTTTAATGAACATTTCCAGATATAGCACTTCAGCTTTTTTTTTTTTTGGAGAGGATTTTGCTATAGGACACGTGCACTCACCAGAAAGATAGAGAGAGACAGATAGAAAGCGAGAAATCAACCCTTGGGGGGATGGCCACGCCACAGTCTCTTCTCCTCCATTCTCCTCTCAGGATCTTGGGCACACATGCACATGCGCCTGGTGTGAGTTTAAGCCACCGGGTCCGGGACTCAAACCATGGTCAGCTACATGGGAGTCCAATGACATAGCCATTATGCTAACTGCTGGTCCCAGCACTTTATATTCTGAGATATTTTAAAGCTGTCTAGTGCCACACTGTATCAGAAATTTCATTTTCTTGCTTTATTAACTTAGGATACTGAATCCTGAGAATTTGAGGAAGGAATAGAATATTTTTTACTGGATCTGAAGCAGGGGATATTTTAAATTATGTCTTAGTTGATTTGGTCACTACTTATTGATACCTACTATTGGTCAGAAGCTTTTAGGGATACAGTGGTGTCTAAGACAGAAAAGGTCACTGCCCGTTTGGAGCTAATATTCTAATGCAAGGCTGTAAATAAAGAAACACATAAATAAACAGGCCAGTGAATTCTAAATAGTGATCAGTGCTCTAAAGGAAGTCAGTCAGTAATGTGTTGAAGGTGACTGAGGGTTGGAGATGGGCAGCGGAGGTATGCTAGGTAAGGCCGCGAGGGAAGGGTTCTGCAAGAATGGGGTGTTGCAGGTATTATGTGTTTGCTGAGACAGGCAAGAAAGAATCCCATTCAAAGATGGAATTATTACAGATGCTCCTTGACACCAAAGAGCAAGGACATTTGCACAAGACCACCATGAAATTCAATGATTGATCCTACACTGGCGAAAAAGTTCTTTTTAAAACATGATCCTAATGGGAAATGGTAAGCAGCAGCACTGAGCCTGAAGTTCTCTTAATTAACGGGTAAATTGTGGAGCTTCAAGCTTATTATTCAAAATTCAGAATATCAATCCCACCACCAGCATAGCCTGAGAATCATCAGTGTCCAATTATTACCAGGTACTCTGTACTCTTACACTCATTCCAGGAATAATGTGGCTTTAAAATAAGAAATTCCACTGTACAACTCCGGGAACTACGTGGAGTTGTTGAGAATTCACTGAGGTCAATTCAGGTAAATGGTCTGAAAATCATGATGTGCTTGGTATGTCAAAGCATGTGTTAACAGTACATCAGGGTCATTCCCACTGTTATTTTCACTATTTTCTCAGTAATTTTGACTGGCTCTGGATGGACATTTTGTAATGGGGGGAGTGGGAGTGAAGGGGGAGGAAAGGTCATTGCGCTTACCAGAAATGGATTTTTTAAAATGTCAACAGAAATCTTGCTTAATAACCAGAAGATCAATGACTCTCATAAATTTGCCTCTGCCACATTCATTTTACTGCTGTCTATTTAATTTCTAACGCGGTTTTAAATTTTGGTTTGTGTCATAGTCACATGTGTCATATCTACAGATTGTTTTTTGTGGAACCACCTTGATATCAAAGAGTCCCTAAGGCTATTTAACAAATTGTACTCTTAAATAATCCACCAGCCTGATTTTCTAAATGGCGTGAGGTGTATGCCGGAAGTAACTCTACGAAGCGTCCGTGTAAAGCAATGCTGGCTTTCAGGGAAAGGGTGACCCTCAGCCTACATTTTTTGCCTGCCCCCAGTTAGAACCTTGGACTTGCTGGCATATAGATTTTACTCTGATGCAATCTCAGAACAAAGGGTTCCCAATCAGGAAGGGATCATGCAGTCTGACCAAACAAGCCTCCTAAATTCCTTTACTCAGTCATTTCACTACTGATCTGATGCAGAGTGGTGCCAAATATACCCACTCCCTTGCTCTTTGCCCTGGATCAGAATTTACTCTACCCCTTTTGCAGTTCTGCAGTGGTAACTGGGTCCAAAGCCTAAATTTCCAGCTAACCATCCTCGATTAAAACAGTTCAACCCCTCAGCCCTAATCTTCTCTCCTGTTTCCTGTCTCATGTTCCACAATTCATTTTTCCTCGGAAATCTAAGTTATTTTCACCATCTGTATTATTGAAGCTGGAGCCTCGTTACCCGTGAAGGCTCCTAACAAATGCCTGATGGCTAGATTTTTAAGTTCCCTGCCACAGAACCTGTAGCTTCTGTTTATTAAATTATTTGGGTTTATGGACATTTTTGGAACTCCGATAATGATCATTTTCCTAAATTACAAAGACAGCGTGGTATTTAATAATGGCAAGCTAGAGACCTATGATTGAATTGACCTGCAGACCTGATTGGTTTTGGCTATGACAGTGTGTTAAAGCTTGTGCATTTTAGGCCAGACAGTGCCTTAGTGGTTAAGGCAGCTGGATCTCATACGTTTGACTGTGTAGTTCAAATTCAAGACCTACTGGCAAAACAAACAAACAACAACAACAACAAAAAAAAACAAAACAAAAAAAAAAAAACACCACCACCACCACAAAAATCCTATGAATTTTGAGGTTGGCAGGAGGTGTAATGATTAGAGTGCTGACTCCTACATAGTCAACTATGGTTCAAAGTCAACTATGGTTCAAATCCCGAACCTGGAAGCTTCCTTTCTCACTTTCTCTCTCTCTATCTGGATAAATTTAATGACAGAGAATAAAATGAAATGAAATGATTCTTCAGGAATCATTTTGGACTTAATATAACCTTCTTTCCTTAGAGAAAGAAGTAACCCATGCTGGACTAGCCTTTCCTCTATAATAGCTAATATAATGATTTTTCAAAGATGAACAGTGGTTGAAAAAGAGTGTAATCTGTGAGGGAAAAAAAAGCACAAAAACTCCCACAAAAACTTTTGAACTGTGGCACAAAATGGGAAAAGCCAAAAGAAGACAGTGGTGACAATGAGCTGAGGAAAGAGAAATTAGAGGCCACGACTATTGGGTTGGATTGAGTTGACAGGTCTGGGTACCAGAGAGGACTATACAGAAACGAACTCGAAGGTTCCTTCACAGGCTTACGTCAAGTCTTTGGCCAAATATAATGCTGTTAGTATTTAGGGTAATGTTTTATAAGGGCAGGCAAAGAACAGCCAGGAACTGAGCAACCCTAGAAGCGGAGGTGGGGCTGGTAGACGCTTAAATTCAGAACATTAGCAAAGACTTTGTTTAGCTTTGAGATAATAATCATACCCTAGAGTGGATCAATCCATCACAACAGAAAAGGCTATTTTAGACCTACTCTAACAAAGACAAGCAAGTAAACTTCCTGCTCAAATAAAACTTAACACTTTCTTACAAAATACAGTCATTTATTAATTCAATACCTCAAAACTAGGCAGAAGAAAAAGCAAAAATGATATACTCCATCTTTTAAAAAAAAAGCAATCAATAACAGTAAAACCAGAATTTACTAAATTGATGGAATTATCAGATAAAAACTTTAAGATGTATATATGTGTTTGCTGAATTAGGAAAAAGACTATGAACAGCACATTTTTTTTTTTTTTTTTTTTTTTTTTTTTTTTTGGAGAGGTTTTTCACTGCAGGGCACGTGCGCTCGCCAGACAGACAGAGAGAGACATAGAGACAGAAAGTGAGAAATCACCCCCCAGGGGGGATGGTCACGCCGCAATCCCTTCTCCTTCATTCTCCTCTCGGGATTTTGGGCACGCACGCACACGCGCCCGGCGTGAGTTTTAAGTCACCGGGTCCGGGACGCGAACCGCGGTCGACTACTTGGGAATCCAGCAACATAGCCATTACGCTAACTGCTGGTTCCAGAACAGCAAATTATTAAGAAATTCTTAATAGTGATAGTTTAGCAGAGACATGGAAGTTCAATATCCAAAGAGTATAATTCTACAATTAAAATGCAGTAGATTAGACATCACGAAAGAAATGAAGAGTGGGCACTGGAAACTATCTGGATATGAAGAGGGAAAAGGATAAAATGAAAAAAAAAGAGAAATTCAGCAACCTGGAGGGCAATACTGAATTGTCTTAAATTTAAATGGAGCACTAAAAGAAAAGAGCAAAGGAAACAACAAAACATATTAAAAGAAATGACTAAAAACATTTCAAGGGAAAAATATAAACTCACTAAACCTGGACATTTAATGGACCCAAAATAAGACATGTACAAATAAAGCCATAGCAAAGAACATCATAATTTAATTGCATTGTACAAGATCAATAAAGTGAAAATCTTAACATCTGTCAAAGAAAAAGAAACAAGACATATATACATAAAACAATAATAGCCCAAACAAAACAAAAACAAAAAACTGCCCAATTCCAATTATAAATAATATTAGCCAGGAAAAAAATGGAATGACACCCTTAAAGGTCTGAAGGAGAAAAGAAAGAAAACCTTCTACCTAAAAATTTTATATGCAATGAAAATACTGACAAAAGCATCTAAGCAACATAATGAAGAAATGAAAATTCTTTCCACCAATTTGTGCTAGAACAGATAGATACCCACATAAAAAGAAAATTAAACTTCAGTCTTATCACACAGCCTTCTTTACATAAAAATAATTGGAGTTGGATCATAGACCTAAACAAAAGGTGATATTTTCATGACTCGGGGGTATGAAAGCTTTCTTAGAACACAGAAATAGCCATTAAAGGAAAAGTAATAAGTTACATCTCATCAAAATTAAGATCCACTGCTAATACACCATTAAGGAAACAAATTATTATGTGACAGATGGGAAAAAGTCATTACAAAACATGTATCTGACAAGACTGGTATCCAGGGCAGAGAAAGAACTCCGACGATTCAGTAGTAAAAGCATACTCAACCCAAATATAAAGTGGACAGAATGTTTGACAGTCACATCACAAAGGACATACAGATGGCTGAACAGCTCAGTATCCTTAGTCATCAGGGGAATGAAAACTAAAACTGCAATAATGTACCACCACATATGTGTGCATGTAATGGCTACAACAAAAAGACTGACAAAATCACGCAGAGGAAAGGGTAGGATGATACAACTACTTGGGAAAAAAGGTCGAACGGTTTCTGATAAAACTAAGCCAGTAACTCCGGAAATAGGTATTCGTCTCAGAGAAGTAAAGACGGAAGTCCATTAGAAAAACTTGGATAGGAATGTTCACAGAAACCTTATTCAAAAAACTCTGTAACTGGAAACAGCCCATCCAGAGAATAAATAAATAAACTGTGATACATTCTTTCAAAGACACTCTTCTTGGCAAATAAAGATGAGAAAATGATGGCTGTCTTAGAGAATATCAAGAGCATTTGCTGCATGAAGAACCCTTAGACAATAATGTATCCTAGGCTGACCTTAGAGCCCAGTGGTCAAGAAAGCTGGGTCTCAAATGGCCTCCTGCAGTTCCAGTCCTCGTAGCCTCAGAACACACTAACTATGAGTGTGTGTGTGTGTATGTGTGTGTGTGCACACGCATACCCAAAAGCCTGAGAGGAAGGAGGAATGGGGGAAAAAATTTGACATGGCTACTCCCTATTAGTGGGTGCTTTCTCTCTTTCTGTCTGACAAGTGCATATGCCCACTGGCAATAGAAAAAAAAAAAAAAAAAAAACAAAAAACAAACATAAGGTTCTAGGACAGAAAAAAATCTATTCCAAAAAAGAAAATTAAAAGTGCTCTGCTGCTGGAAGTCGGAGATATAGGAGTTGCATGGA
Source organism: Tupaia tana (assembly GCA_026018925.1). NCBI lineage: Eukaryota > Metazoa > Chordata > Mammalia > Scandentia > Tupaiidae > Tupaia > Tupaia tana. Next base: position 35,201,014 of record JAKSZU010000020.1, on the reverse strand, counting down.
TCGACTGATACGGGATGGCAGGATGTTACTCTCAGTGGCGAGGGCAATATTCTGCAACTTGGTAAGCTGTGCAGACACGTGGACTGCTCAGAGACCCTTATATGGTGCCCTTGAGCTAATTTGTTACTCTATCCAAATTCCACCTAGAAAACAAGATAATTACAAATAAAAATAAAACTCTCAATATTTATTTATTTATTTATTAGAGGTTTTTGCCTTATTGCACATGCACACACTGGAGACACACACACACAGAAAGTGAGGGAGAAAATAGGACAGCAGGTGACGTGGTGGTTAGAGTGTTGGACTCCCAACATGGCCAACCACGATTAAAGTCCTGGAACTGATGGCTTGCTTTCTCATTTTCCCTCTCTGGTGAGCTCATGTGCCATGTAGATAATTAAAAAAAGAAGTGATTAAAATGATAAATAAAATTAAATAAATAATTATATTAAAAAGGAAAAAAAGGAGAGAGATAGTGAGAATTACTCTCTATCCCCTCTCCTCCATTCTCCTCCTGGGATCTTGGTCATGCACACACACACACACACACACACACACACACACACACCCAGCATGAGTTTTAAGCCACTGGATCTGGAACTTGAACCATGGTGAGCAATATGGGAATCCAGCAACGTAATTACTACACCATCTGCTGGTCCCAAACTCTCAATAATATTAACATTCCTAAATGTTCAGGTGCATTGCAACTACTTTGAAAGATATCAGAAAATAAGATGGATTGCCAGATGTGTAGAAGAATAAATGGATATGTGATAGAGCAAAATGGCAAAACATTAATGGCAGACTTTAGGTAGGGTGTATGACTACTCATTGTACAATTCTTTTTTTTTTGGAGAGGTTTTCGCTATAGGGCGTGTGCGCTCACCAGACAGACAGAGAGAGACATAGAGAGAGAAAGCGAGAAATCACCCCCCAGGGGGGATGGTCACGCCGCAATCCCTTCTCCTCCATTCTCCTCTCGGGATCTTAGGCACGCACGCACACGCGCCCAGCGTGAGTTTCAAGCCACTGGGTCCAGGACGCGAACCACGGTCCACTACGTGAGAGTCCAGCGACATAGCCATTACGCTAACTGCTGGTTCCCGTCATTGTATAATTCTTTAAAATCTTCGTGTATTTGAAAACTTTCTTATTAAGTGGTGAAATATGAAATTTAAGAGGAAATAAGACACTTTCAGATTAAAACAAAGTTGTAAAAATTTGTCATCAGCAGATGTGCAGCATCAGAAATATTAAACAGTCCTTTAGACTAAAATGTTACCAGGAAAGGATAAGTGCCAGAAGTGGAAAATATAAAAATAATTAATAAAACAAACCTTCTTCTTAGTTCTTAACTTCTTTGAAAGGTAAGTATTGAAGTGAAAACTAATAGCAATATATTGTAGCACTTTATAATATATGCAAAAGCAAAAAGTACTGTAACACCATGAGGGACAAAAGGGAGGCAACAGAGGTAGGACATTGTAAATTTCTCATAAAATATGTACAGAGATTAATTCAAGATAAGCTGATAAGCTCAAACTAAACATTATATATGGCAAATAAAAATATTAAAAATCAGCAAAACAACGTGGCAGAGATAAAAGTGAAAAAAAGGTGATAAAGTAAAATGCTAAGAATCAATTAATCTAAAAGGATATAAGAGAGGGAGTAAATAAAGTGCAGATTAAACAGGTAGGCAACAAAGAGCAAGGTGGTAGACTTTAAACTGGTAATATGGATATTTGCATTAAAGATAAATGAATGAAACTTTCAAATTAAAGGTAGAAATTATAAGATTGGAGTAGAGAATCCAAGACCTAAAACATGATGAATATAAGAGTGATGCATTAAATATATACACTAATAGATAAAAAAGGGAAAAAATCTTACAAAAATATAAATGATAAGAAAACTGGAATGACTAAGTTAATATCAGACATGAAGTATTAATAGAAGAAAAGCACAAACACTTCATAATTTGAGTAACCTCATCAAAAGGAAATATTAGTCCTAATGTGTATATACCTTTCTCTTTCCTTTTTTTAGAATTTTTTTATTTAACTTTATTTATTATTATTATTATTATTATTTTACAGTTTGAACAGAGAGAGATAGAGGGAAAGTGAGAAAGCAAGCTACCAGGTCCAGGACTTGAACTATGGTCAGCCATGTGGTAGTCCAGCACCTTTAAACACCATGCCACCTGCTGGCCCCATAATGTGTATATACCTGATAACATTATTCCGAAATACGTGGAACAAACACTGGCAGAACTAAAAAGAGAATTGGAAAGAATCGTTATATGTACAGATTTTAACATTTCCTTTTCTTTCAATAACTGACAAAGTAGACTGAAAAAATAACGATATGGAGGATTTGAATAATGCTGACACCAATCGAGTCAGGAGACCTCTATAGAACACCACTGCCCAAACTGCAGAATATCTTTCCTTTTCAAGTGCATGTGAAGCATCCACTAAAATACCCAATCAGTAAGAACTTTGTTTAAAAAAAAAAAAAAGAATATATTTAAAAGAAATGAAATCATACAGCATATGTCTTTTTCCACAATAGGACTGACTTATGCATTAGAATTAATTGTGCAATACCATGCAAAGTACTTGTAACGTTCAGTTGCCATAGATACCCTGGGAATGCAGTACCTGAAGGATGAGAAAAGGCAGGCGTGACCCACTTCGTATACATGGTCAGCGCCAGTGCCAGGTCTTTCTAGAACCAAAATCCATGCTCCTCTCACTCCCTTGTACAGTTTTCTTAAGTAGTTCTAGGTCACAGAAGCCTTTTCCCTGATTTGATATGTACTGCTACTTTTTTTTTTTAATCAGCTAAACTTAAATGATAATATGAAACATCACAAATTCACAAGAGTAAAAATAAAGTGAATTCTAAAATTCAAATAAATTTTCATACCCTGGGCAGAAAGCAAAAATAGCTGCTCTCATAACTTCAGTTGATCATTGTAGGAATGGTCCAAAAAGTGAAACAGACAGTAAAAACAATGAAAAGTATAAAGGTCAGAGAGGAAGGAGTGAAAATTTGTTTATAGGTGACCTGATCAAGTGTGTAGAAAATCTTAGAGAAGCAAAGAAACTAAGTAAACAAAAACCCTATTTTTTTTTAGAGAGAGAAGTTTTTGCTATAGGGCACGTGCACTCACTAGACAGAGAGAGACAGAGAGACAGAAAGCGAGAAATCACCCCCCAGGGTGGATGGCCACGCCGCAATCCCTTCTCCTCCATTCTCCTCTCAGGATCTTGGGCATGCACGCACACGCCCGGTGGGAGTTTAAGCTACCAGGTCCAGGACTCGAACCGTGGTTGACTACATGGGAGTCCAGAGACATAGCCATTATGCCAACTGCTGGTCCCTAAACAAAAACCCTATTCAGTTAGTGAATTTGAGAAGGTCAAAGGACAAAGGACACTACATAAAAATTGCATTTCTATGTTTTATCAATACATAATAAAAAATTTCATTTCTATGTTTTATCAATACATAACTAATAAATTAATTCCATTATGATAGGAAAACAAAATATTCAGGAATAAATTAAGTGATATGTGTGTAAGACATCTACACTCAAATCTAAACAATTAAATTGCTGAGAAAAATCAATGGAGACCTAAATAAATAGGAAGATGTAGCGCATTCATAGATTAGAACACTCATTATCATTAAGGTTTCAATTTTCAGTCACTGGTGCCTGGAGCTGTGCGCACCGCCACTGTGACAGCCAGCTAGCTCAGTTGGGTGGAGGTGGCGCTGCCCCTTCAGGAGTCTGATGTAGAGATGGTGAATTCTGCCATAGCCAGTGACAGCTGTGAGCTTACCCAGAATGCTCCTCTGTGGAGCAGGAGGCGTTACCAACATCACAAACCACACCAGGAGAAAGCAGTCAGAGTGGCGCATGGTTGGTGGGAAACACTGCTTACCCAACTTTGGAAGATACCAAGTCAGTCACTGAAGAAGGAAAAAAGTGATCTGAAGAGAGTGTCAGTATTGGAACTGCCAGTGATGACTCTGGTACTATCACCCACCAGTCTCCTAAGTGAGATGAAATGGGAAATCACGAATTACGGTTGCTAAAGCAGCACTGAGTTCAGATGACTTCAACACGAGCTCATCCTCTAGCATCCAGAATGCGTTCTGTCAGCCAGAAACTGTCCTGGCATCTCGGCCTAGTGACGATGAATGAGTAGTGATGGAACCAGTAATTAACCCGGTTCTGCCTTAGACCGCACGGGGCTAGGAAGAAGCCAGTTTCTACTTCAGAATCTGAAGAACGGGTACTTCCCGAATGAACAACTGAACCTTCCAAGGAGCTGTGCACGCCAACCCAGCAGTGGTCTCAATAAGCGTGTTATACTTGCTTGGGTGATTGCCATCGGCACGGGATTTGGACATTTCTAGGGCACAGTTCAGATTCAGAAGCATCAACAGTCAGAAAGATGCATGAAGATGAACTGAATGATATGAAGGACTGCCCTTCTCAATGTCAACAGGAACACGTTCTTTTACAGACTGTAAGTCATTGAAAGAAAACCTTGTGAGATGTTGGACTCACTGAAGCAGAGAGGATGGACTCTGAAAATCAGAAAAATGACCTTGTTACAGAAAACCAGAATCTGAGACTATCACTGGAGAGGCAAGAGAAAGCCTTATCTTCATTGCAGGGCGAGTTAAGGGAACTTAGAGAACAGATTAGAATATTGGAAGATAAGGGGACGAGTATGGAATTAATTACAGAAAATCACAAACTTAAACAGCATTTGGAAGAGGAAAAGCAGAAAACTCATAGCTTCCTTAATCAAAGAGAAGGCTCACTGGCAGGAGCAAAGATGTTGAAGAAGGAACTGGAGAGCAAACGGGCAGTAACTACGGCTCTAAGGGTGGAACTGCAGCAGTGAAGTGCGAGTCAATCATGGCAACTCAGATTCTCCCAATGCAGTGCGTGATAAAAAAGAAAGGGCAATCCTGAGGGAGGGACTCACTGAGCTGGGGCGGAGGCTAAACTTCAAACAGCAGTGTTCTGATTGGTGGGAAAGGCTGTCTGTTGAGGCAACAGATTTAATCCCTACTTTAAAAATCACAATTAAGGATCAGTGAATCCTATTTTATTTCTTTTCAGTATAGACTATAACAAGATAATAACTTTAAATATTTTTTCTTCAATTTTTTACTTACTTATGCATTGTTAGCAAGTTAGGAGTGAACAACACAAATTTTATTCTGAAATCAGAATAACTTATATACAACAATTCTATTATCTTATCAGTTTTTTTGTTCATTCCTTACACCTATTTTATTATGATATCTAATACTACAGAGTTGTTGTTGGTGAAGGTAGAAGTATAATTAGGAACAAAGTCAGCAAGCTAGACATTCTAATGTGTGTGCTTCATAACTTTTAATCCACTTTTATATCAGTTTTGTATTCTATAACATGAAAATTACTTAATCTTCAAAAAAAAAAGATTTCAATTACCCCCAAATTGATTTAAAATTTAATAGAATTCCAGTCAAATTCCCAGAAAGATTTTACATAGAAATTGACAAACTAATACCAATAATCTGTATGAAAAAGAACACATGCTCTGTAAAATAGTCAAATCAATCTTGAGAAAGAAAAAAAAAGAGAAGAACATACAATGGAGTATCTGATCTCCTGACTTATTTTTAAGTATGTTAATCAAGAAAGATGGTACTGTACTAAAGACAGGTAAATAGAAAAGAACACAGAACAGACCTACACCCATTGGTTCAATTGCTATTTTTGGCCACGTTTTCAAAACCATTCAATAAAAAAGGATAAAGGAAAGAAAAAAGGAAAAAATATATATGATGCTGAAACAACTGGTTATCTGTATGGAAAATAATGACACCACCACCACTAAACTTTAACCCATAGCTCACACCGTGAAAACAATAATTTGAAATGAATCATAGATCTAAGTATAAAAAAAAATTTCAGAATAAAATACAGAATATACTTTTAACTATAATGTAGGCAAAGACTTCTATATGGGATTCATAAAGCACTAACAGAAAAGAAAGAAATTGGTAAAATGAACTTGATCAAATTTTTAAAAATTCTGTTTATCTAAAAAAGTGAATTTGGGGTTGGACAATGGTGCAGTGGTAAAATACAGTACTGCAAGGATGACCCAGTGAGAAAGTTCTAGATTTGTGTCTGGAGACCCTGAGTACACTGGACACATGATTTCCTGTGATCAGGGGCTGACTGAGGCTAAGGGTTCATCATAGGGTCAAAAGACTGCCAGAGGTGCTGTTTCTGTGTTTCTTCTTTCTCTTTCTGTGTGTTTGCTTATGGAAAAATAAATAAACTGAGTGAAAATATTTACAAGTCTTACATCTGACTTACGTTCAGAATGTGTATGAATATCTCATATAACACATTAAATCAAAAATATAAATAACCAAATAAATAATAGGCCAAAGATTTTAATGGACATTTGACAAAAAGAACTATTAACTAATGATCAATAAGCCCATGGAAAAGTGCTCAGCATCATTACCATCCAAGAAATGGAAACTAAGAATACAATGTGATCCCATTAGTCATCTGACAGTATGGCTAAAATTTAAGTTTGACTACTCCCAAATTTGGTGAGGAAGTAGAGAACTTGAAATTTATATACATTTTTAGAGGCAATGTAAAATGGCTCAGCCTTTTTCTGGTTTCCCATAATGTTAAACATACACCTTCCCTTACCCCTTTTATATCAACTGTATGTTTAACATATTTACATCACTGACTGCCTGACTAGATGAAACTGTGCTGTCAGCGAGACCTATGCCAGTGAATTCCTCTACCCTAGGCCCTAGCCCCTTCCCATCCTCTTCTCATTGAAGTATATACTGCAGAACGCTTTGTATTGTTTGTTTGTTTGTTTGTTTTTTGAGAGGTTTTTGCTATAGGGTACGTGCGTTTGCCAGAAAGACAGAGAGAGATAGAGAGACAGAAAGTGAGAAATCACCCCCCAGGGGGGATGGCCACACCGCAATCCCTTCTCCACCATTCTCCTCTTGGGATCTTGGGCACGCATGCACACGCACCCAGCGTGAGTTTAAGCCACCGGGTCTGGGACTCAAACTGCTATCAACTACCTGGGAGTTCAGTAACATAGCCATTACATCAACTGTTGGTCCTGTAGAATGCTTTGTTAATAAACTCAGAAAGAGACCCAGTATCCTTACCAAATCAGGTATCACCTCTCAAGTTCAGCATTAGCTGAATAGAAGACAAGTACTAAGCCACAACACCTCTGGCAGCACTGGACATACATAGCTGACAAAGTTCTATGTCACCTTTCAGGACAGACCATCTGGTTTACTGAATCCACCTGCAGGTCACATCTCCAAGATTGTCCATATGACACCGTTGAGAGCAGGGGCTTCTTTGTAAGAGTAGCTACTCAAATAGCTCCGGTGATCAGATCTGTGTTTCACTCCACATTAAACGTTATTTTAATCAATTGTTTTGATGTTATCCATTTGATATAATTAATTTATGTCATCCTGCATAACTTCCCAGAATACATGCATCAGAGAATTATTCCCATAAAATGCTCTATATTTAAGGAATCTGGAGTCGAATATATTTGAAAACATATTTCCTATGATAATCCAACCTTCTGCAGTTATCCGTGTTAAAGGTTAATAACTCTAAGGGGTTCTGAACTAAAGTAACTTAATTTTGTTTATCTGGAATTCAGTGATACTTATTTGAGTATAAAAGCCTTCGTCAAATAACACCTATGCAAATCTAGTGGAAATAATAAGAGCCAACATTTACTGAGTCTTTAATATATAATGTATACATGCCAGTGACTGTGCTGAACAGTTTAAAACAGCCTGAGGAGGTAGTTGTATTATTTTGCCAGTTTGAAATATAAATAAATTGAGGCTCAGGGAGATTAAGTGACTCTTCCAGGTCACAGAGTTAGGAAGCAGAGAAAACAGGATTTCAACATAGGGCACCTGACTCTAGCACACGAATAGTGCTTTGTGGTCTGATAATGATTCTTGGCAGTGCTCTTGGGAACTAACCCTGGGCAACTGTTTTCCATCATGGACTTTAGTCTTCTCTCTTAACAGTGATTTCTTTCTCTCTTTTATTTTTGGAGAGGTTTTTGCTATAGGGCGCATGCACTCGCCAGACAGACAGAGAGAGACAGAGAAACAGAAAGTGAGAAATCACCCCCCAGGGGGGATGACCATGCCGCAATCCCTTCTCCTCCATTCTCCTCTCGGGATCTTGGGCATGCACGCACACGCGCCCGGCATGAGTTTTAAGCCACTGGGTCCAGGACTCGAACCACGGTCAACTCCATGGGAGTCCAGCGACATAGCCATTACGCTAACCACTGGTCCCTTCACAGTGATTTCTGAGGAGCAGGAGCAATGAAATACCATATGCATTTCAAGTCTTTGCTTTCTACTTCCTAAACTGCAACAAAACATTGAGGTGAATCCTGTTTTTAAATTTATTTATTTATTTATTTATTTTTATTTTTTTTATATCAGTTAAAAAAAAAAAAGTCCTACCTAAAAATGTAACAATTAGGAGCTAGATTTTTATTTTTATTTTTTCATATAAATGTTATAGGCTCCATTATGGATTAGGATTCAAAATGATTCTGCATGTGCTGATCACGTGTGCAATAAGTCATCATTCATTTTCTCCAGACCACTGAAAAGCTTTCTTGACGAAATTTAGTTGTCTGGGATTCTGTATTAGATGAGAGACCCAAAGAGAATGCTAGACACAGCCTGTTTCGGGAGCCACAGCTCACACCAGAAGGGTTTACAATTTTTATTTATTATAGAAAAATAGAGTAATATCAACATAGAATCCTTTTTACATCATTTAAGATCACAGACTAAATAATTTTCATTTTAGCAATTGGGGCTAGTGGAATAGTATAAACCTACTTAATACTGATACATAAAGTTTAAAGTGTAATTTTAAAATTATATTTTTCTGATAATATTTATACTTTATTTAGCCATTTACACACAGTGAGATAGTTGTAATTTATAATGTTTCTATAGTATAGATAATGCTTCTAAGAATATAGACGGCTACATCATTCTCTTCCTGCCATTTGTTTAGGAAAAATTCCAAAAGTATTAGGTCAGACAGTATGATCATTTTTGTGATTCTCAGACTCCTCTCTCAATGATTTCTAAAGGGGTCTTTATAATTCTCCAACAACATGTGGCTCTACCAGTTTCTTTATATTCTTAGTAGCTTTGAAGATTTTATTTTTTTATTTTCAGGATTGTATAGATACAAAATTGCACCTTATTATTGTAATCACATGGAATTTTTGAAAGTCAGACTAAGGTACTAACACTATTAGAAACAGCATTTGAGCATCTTTACACCGATGGCAACTTTCTCTTTTCATTCTACCTTGGTTCATTACTGTATGTGAGATATTAAGACAGGGGCCGATGCTCTTGATCTCAATCTCTCCTTGTTTCCTTATTCACCACAACGTTACATTCGGCGTTCACGGATTCATCCGCTGAGTGCATCCATTACCTTTCTGTTTCACCTTGGCTGCTTTGTCAACTTCCCCTCTGGCATTTCTAGCATGACAGACATAGCTGTGCTTGAGATCCTCAGCAGTAACTTTCTTGATACTCAAAATCAGAGTTCTTATTTCATCTTCTGTTCTAGTCTGACTTATACTAGAAATAGGAGAAAGAAAATCAAAGCATTTGTGAGACTCTCGAGCTTTTAACGGATTGTTTTGATTCTATCCATTTGATGTCATTAATTTATGTCATCCTGCATAATTGTTCCCAGGATACACGCATCAGAGAATTAGTCCCATAAAATACTCTGCACTTAAGGAATCTCCAGTCAAATATATTTGAAAACATCTTTCCTATGATAAGCCAACCTTCTGCAGTTATCCGTATTAAAGGTTAATACGTTAAAGACACTAAGGGGTTCTGAACTAAAGTAACTTAATTTTCACTGTGTGTGAATCAGACAAGCAAGCAACCACAGAGCCCCCAGACCAGTCCAGATGCAATGCTGGTAAGCTGTTACTGCAACGCAATGGCTGCAGGGTGGAATAGGTAGGGCTGGCCCCGTAGCTTCAGTGGTTAAGGAAGCCTGATTCTACAAGGGCAACTGTAGTTCAAATCACCGCAGCAGTTTGAAAAACATGCTGGGTGTGTATGCATGTATGTGTGCCCAAATAACAATAGGAGGGGAAATGGAGAAGGGATTGCAACATGCTCACACCCCAGGGGGTGCTTCTCTTCTCTCTCTCTCTCTCTCTCTCTCTCTCTCCCCCTGTCTCTCTTTAGTGATTGCATGCACCTTCTGGCAATTTTTTTAAAGGGGGGGATAAACTAGAGTCCAATAAAGTACTGCTGTTTCCCATCTATACTCCACACTATCCCAACGTCTAGATCAAATTCCAACGTTAGCTTCTTACTGTAGATCTCTCTTCAAAGCAAAATAACTCCTTTGCTCAAATTTCTGGTATAGGTTACTGTATTGGTTTAGAAAGAGGCTTCTAAGGCAATATCAAATGGGTTTTGATCCAGATTCTGCCATTTACTGGCTATATAACTTAGGCTAGATAAACCATAATCTTCCTATGTCTTGGGTTTTTCCTTTTGTAAAAATGGAATAGTGATAATGACTACACAGTGAAATCCATAAATATTAGAAGGATGCTTAATAAATATTCATGTAGGCTATTATTATTATCCACTACAAATAGTTAATACACTTCAGTGATTCTTAAAGCTGGGATTCTGAACAGAGGTAGAATATTTGGGTAAAAATGCTGAACTATCATAGTTAAATTAGAACTCTTTCAAAAAAAAAAAAAAAGAAACCCTTCAGATCAAATAAATTTTAAAAAATAAATATATCCAAATCTCAGAGTCAGAGAGCAAGTGCTTTGGATCCAAGATCAAGATTTAAAATCCCTTTGAACTACACTGCTTAAAGGAGAAAAAATATCTCCACTATGGCTGGCTATCATCCAGGTTCTCCTTTTGATTGGGCTTACTGTCAGTTTGAGAATTTGGTTCAGTCACTAGTTATTACATTATATTTAAATGTCTGCACTATCATTGCTGCTCTTAGAAAATCTGCCTAATTAGGGAGTTAATTAATACCTGGTAAAGCAGATATTTTATGGTTTCTGCATGAAATCTTAGCTTAGTATTAGGAAAGCTGTATCTCTTGAATTCTAGAAATTCAAGTATCTTAAGATATATTTACGGCTGCCAGGTGCTCTGGTGGTTAAAGTGTTGGATGCACACATGGCCGACTGAAGTTCAAGTCCTGGATCTGGTGGCTTGCTTTCTCACTTTGTCTCTCTCTCTCTGGTCAAATTAAAAAAAAATAATAATAATAATAAAATAAAGCAATTCTTTATAAAACATATATCTGCACATATGTGATAAGTGCTAAGGTTGTGGAGTTATTTTCTCATGTAGTTGGTCAGCTGCGACGTTTTACCATGATCAACTGCAAAGTTCTACAGACTGTAATGGTAAACCAGTTGCTCTCTGGTAATGTTATAACTTCGTTTACAAAAGAATCTTCTGTAGCTTTCCTCTTTGTCATCTCCCTTTTAAAGAATAAGATTTATTTAGGAGTAAAATAATCCAAATTTTTATTTTAAGAGTGAGCTATATCACTATCCATTTGTTTAAAAAATAAAATTTAGGAACCAGCAGATGGCATAATGGTTACGTCACTGGACTCCCATATGCCCAGACACAGTTCGAGTCTTGGACTTGGAGGCTTGAAACTCACGCCAGCTGCATGTGTGTGTGTGTGCATGCCCCAAATCCTGAGAGAAGAATGGAGAGGAAGGGATTGTGGTGTGGCCTATCTCCCCTGTGGGGTGATTTCTTGCTTTCTGTCTTTCTGTTCCTCTCTGTCTCTCCAGTGAGCTTACATGCCCTTACAGCAAAAATCTTCCTAAAAAAAAAAAAAAAAAATTAAAGAACATATACATGTTCAGTCAACATTTTCAAAAGATCAATTATGAATACAACACAATTGTTATGTGAATTAAGAAGGAGAAGGAGACAACAGGAGGTACATGCTCACTGAAATACAAGAAATTCGACATAATTTTCTGAGATACAAATACACAGGCCCAGACTCCAAGATTGACAGCTTCACTGGTGGGCTTTCATGTATCTATAACCCTGTTACGGCTTTTTCTTTTATTTTTTCTTTCTTTCTTCCTTCTTTCCTTCTTTCCGCCCTCGTCCCAGAGGGGATATGCATTTACCAGAGAGACAGAGAGAAAGAAAGGGAGAGGGAGAAAGCAGCCCCCAACAAGGTATGACTATGCAGCAATCCCTTCTCTATTTCCCCACACTATTTTGGACACATATGTACAAGCACCTGGCATTTGTTTCAGCTCACCAGATCTGGGATTCGAACTGTGCTCTCAGCTCCCTTAACCACTAGGCCATGGAGCTGGCCTGCTTTCTCACGCTTATAGAATATGTATTCTTTCTGCTCCCAAGTGGGTCTCATAAGTCCATGAGAATATGACTGGATTTAATACAACAGGGTGTGTGCCCTATGGACACAGCCCCGGGGCCATTCTGTTTCACTGTCTGAGGGTTACCAAGTAGCACCTGGCCTGTGATTGCAAGTCCACTAACCCTCCTTGGAGATGCAGTCACTAAAGATTTGAAAATCTCGCTGAATTTTAACAATAGGCACAGCTGAGAACTCACTGGTGAACATCAACAGGCATCAGACCGAGGGACAAAGGTTAGTCACCCCGTTGTCTGCCCCCATGATACCTTTCGTTAACGGTGACATCCATAGCGACATCATCAGGCTTCTTCCCGTCAATGGTCCACCAAACCTCATTGCGAGAGTCTGTCAGGAAACTGAAATAGACTTTACAGGGGATGAGGAGCTCCTCTCCTAAAAGCAAACAAAATGTAAATGAAGTTAACCTATTACTCTGTAGTTGTCACACGGTTTATATAGTGGTTCAATTCTATGGCTACTCAGAAGCTACAAAAGTCCCATGTGACTGAAACCCTGCTTTCCAACGAATTCTCCAGTGGACTACACTAAGGTACCACATTTTGCTCCCAAACAAACAAACAAACAAACCCAGGAAAGGTGACTACCTTTACCTGAAATGATCAGAATGACCACTTTTTAATATATAAAAATATGTTTTAAAATGATAGCACTTGTTATAAAAGACTCTGACATGATCGTTTTTGGCCCTAACCCTCCAGGGACTGCCCATCTGCTTTGTTTTGTCCCTCTGAAATAAAGGGTAGCTGAGGGAAGTGCTCCAGCTGCTCAGTCCTTGGCTCAGGGGAGACGGGGCAGTACTACCACTGAGCGAACTGGCTGAGGAGGCCCTGTCTTGAAATGCTCAAGCTACCGAGGTACACTCAATAAATGTAAAGGCAATTCACAAATGCAAAATCCTGTGCTTTCCTTCTGAGATGGAACATGAGGCTAGGGAGAACTTGGCAGAAAACAGTAATAATGCCAACAGCAGTAACAGTGAAAAAAAAATCACTGAGAACTTTGTACAAGTTGCTGTGTTAAATATTGATTGTTTTTAATGGTCTTCTATTTTATCAAAGCACTATGGGGTTATTTTTTTTTTTTTTTTTTTTGGAGAGGTTTTTTGCTATAGGGCATGTGCGCTCACCAGATGGACAGAGAGAGACAGAGAAACAGAAAGCGAGAAATCACCCCCCCAGGGGGGATGGCCACGCCGCAATCCCTTCTCCTCCATTCTCTTCTCGGGATCTTGGGCACGCACGCACAAGCGCCCGGCGTGAGTTTTAAGCAACCAGGTTCAGGACGCGAACTGCGGTCGACTACGTGGGAGTCCAGAGACATAGCCATTGCGCTAACTGCTGGTTCCCAAAGCACTATGAGGTTTTTAAAACAATTTTCCTTATTCATGAAAGAGCACATGTGAACACATGGAAAGAGAAAGAGTGAGTGAGAGAGAGATGGGCATCTCCCGGGGTCTGATTACAACGTGCACCCCTTCCTCCAGTCAGTCCTCCAGCTCTCAGACTGTGAGCTCTGGAGCATGCATCCTGTATGTTCCAGGTTGACCAGCCAGGGATTCAAACCTCAGGTCACCACATGGAATCCAGCTTCTCTTGAGCAACACACTACTGCTACGCTACCCAGCCAGTTCTATTTCTTTTTTTTAAATTCATGTTTTATGGTTGTGAAAGCTGAAACTTAAATCAGAGTCCTACGTCAAATAATTAATGGGTGGCAGGCAAGGTTTGACCTACTGACCTTTCATTCCAGTTCGCCAAGAACAGTTCTGCTTTATGCCCACCTGCTTCACTGGTTAGCTATTAATATCCACTACTTTACTCTTTAACAAAAAGTGTCTGAGGACCGGCAGATAGCATAATGGTTACCTTGCTGGACTTCCACGTAGTCGACAGTGGTTCAAGCCTCAGATCTGGCAGTTTGAAACTCACACTGGGCACATGTGCATGTGTGCCCAAAACCCCAGAGGAGAAGAGAAGTGACTGCGGCATATCCATCCCCCCTGGGGTGATTTCTCACTTTCTTTCTCTTTGTCTCTGGTGAATGCATGCACCCTATAGCAAACATCTCTCTCTCTCTCAAAAAAAAAAAAAAAAAAAAAAGAAAAAAGGTGTTTGGGTTAGATGACAAATTATGTTGTCACTTAATTTGAACTGAGTGGTCATATTCTATTCTCCCTTCTGATGCAGTTTTTGTGTTTTTTAAAATTTATTTATTTATTTATTTATTTATTATTAAGTTTGATATAAGGCATGTATGCTCACCAGAGAGAGACAGAGAAAAAGAGAAAGTGAGAAAGCAAGCTACCAGGTCCAGAATTCAAACAACTGCATTTCCAGTTTTTTTTTTTTTTTGGATCAATATGTCACTAAGGAAGGATTAGGAAATATTTTTGTAAGCATAATATGAAAGGAAGATAAAACATATTTAAGGGACCAGCAGTTAGCGTAATGGCTATGTCGCTGGACTCCCACGTAGTCAACCGCGGTTCGTGTCCCGGACTGGGTGGCTTAAAACTTACGCCGGGCGCGTGTGCATGCATGCCCAAGATCCCGAGAGGAGAATGGAGGAGAAGGGATTGCGGCGTGACCATCCCCCCTGGGGGGTGATTTCTCGCTTTCTGTCTCTCATCTCTCTCTGTCTGTCTGGTGAGCGCACGCGCCCTATAGCAAAAACCTCTCCAATAAAAAAAATAAAAAAAAAAAAAACAAACCAAACCAAAACAAAACAAACAAAAAAAACCATATTTAAGTGACCAGTAAGAATTCACCCTGGGACCAGGAGGTGGTGTGGTGGTTTAGGTGCTGGACTTCCACATGACTGACCACAGTTCAAGTCGCGGACCTGGTGGCTTGAAACTTATGCTGGACATGCGTGCCCAAAAATATCTCGAGATGATAGTAGAGAAGAGATTGCACCGTGACCGTCCCTCCCGGGGGAGTGATTTTCTCCCTTTCTTTTTCTCTCTGGTGTGTGCACATGCCCTATAGCAAAAATTTCTTTAAATAAAAAAAGATTTTACCCTGACAGCAGTAAAAATTTCCTATTACTATACAAAGCGACTGCTAATCCAAGGAAATTCCATCTGAGGAATGGAATATCTCTTAATGTGTTAATGATATTTTATAAGGCAAATTATATTTTCAAACTTCTTTTTTGTTTTTTTTTCTTTTTTTGGAGAGGTTTTGGCTATAGGGTGTGTGCGCTCGCCAGACAGGCAGAGAGAGACAGAGAGATAGAAAGTGAGAAATCACCCCCCAGGGCAGATGGCCACGACGCAATCCCTTCTCCTTCATTCTCCTCTCGGGATCTTGGGCACGCACGCACACGCGCCCGGCGTGAGTTTAAGCCACCAGGTCCGGGACGCGAACCGCGGTCGACTACGTGGGAGTCCAGCGACATAGCCATTACGCTAACTGCTGGTCCCATGTTTTCAAACTTCCTTTAAGTTTATTTATTTCTTCCATGAGAGAGACGGAGAGAGACAGACACAGAGTGAGAGCCAGTGGGCCAGGAAGACAGCACCCCTCCAGGGTCTTGAGATCATGATCAACCTCCCGTCCAGCTAGCCCGGACCATGGGCATACACCAGCTAGGGTACTGAGGGAGGTGGAGGGCTCGGGAAGCAAACCTGAAACCTTCCCATATCGGCCAACCCTACAGAGTGCAGTATCTTGCTGCAGTGCCTCAGTCCAGTCCCCTGCAAACGTATCTTAATTTTTATTTTTGGGCATTATTATTCATCTCTGTGGATAACTACCCCCTATGATCTTTAGCACGTTTGTCTCTAGTGTCTTTTTACTACTCATTAGGTTTCAACGTAGAAAAGGTTAACATTTTCTAGTTTTCCATTTTTTAACTGTTGAAGGCTTTATAAGAAGAACAACAAATTAGGCCTTATTTGGTCATGTAAAATTAGTTTCACCCAGAATGAAAACTGTGAAAACCAAAACAAACCCAGAAAGCCACAGCAAACATGCGGGAGTGTGCTGAATCCTGGCGTACTAGTTAGGAGAGGTGTTACTTATTATAGTCACAGTCTGGTCTGCAACCCCGGCCCCAGGCCCTTTCATGTTAGAGCAGAGGCTGAAGGATATCTTGTGATCATGTTGCAGACGTGGCAAACCAAAGCTCTGTGCAGGAAGTCTGCACTGAACAGAGATCGCTAATCAGCAGAGGAAGACTCAGGGAGATGCTGATAGAGAAAAGAAAATTCCCGAGCTGCTGTCAGCTGATGTCCAGCGGTGTGTTGCTTTCTGCCATTTCTGTTTGAATGTGTACACTCTTTACAATACCATTCTTTCTTCCTGATGTCTAACTTACATATCTACCTTAAGTGGCTTTTTTATTCCTTATAATTAAGACAATGCAACTGAAATTCAGAGGCACAGCTATAATTACCTGGTTCTTTCTCATAGACCACATGATCATTGGGTGAATGGATCTGGGGGGGCATTGCATTTTTTGGAGAGCCTGGGGTAGAGAAGAAATAAAAAAGGGAGATGATGTTAAATCAATGTAAACTTTAGTAACCCACTTAAAATGTTTTCTCCACTGTGAAGTCTTGTCCAACTTCTTGGCATAGTTGTTTAATTCTTGAGATGGCCCATAGTCCAATATTTACTCAATAATTGTTCTACGAAGTGTAACATAATAATAAATACTTATTGAATCTCTATTGGATCTCTTGAGACAAAGTCCCTAAAACTCTTGAAATTTCCTGAGTGATAGGAAAAATAGGAATATCTTTGGTTTTGATATTTGGTCTTAGTCCCTGGTTCCTAAAACAAAAGCTTCTAAGATGCTCAACATCTCTGGAGTTTATCTGAGTGTCTTCTGGGGTTGGTCCCATATCCTAAGGGTTAAAGGAGTCTGATCCCATATGACTGACCATATGTAATTCAAGTCTTGGCCCTGGTGACTTCAAAAACATGCAGATACGTGTGCATGCGTGCCCAAAATCCCAAATGGAAGAGGAATGGAAGAGAAAGGATTAAAGCATGACCACGCTGCATGTGGAGTCATGCTTTAATGACCTCTCATCCTCTCTCTATATATCTATCTGTCTTGCTTTGCTCTCTCGGGGAGTACACCTGCTCTCTAGCAATAAAAAAAAAGAAAAAAGTGTCTTTTGTATGCTAATGAGATGGGTCCCTTCACAGTAAGGGCTGAGGAGCAGACAGTACAAATCATAATTAAAGGGCTAAAACTTTCAGTACTGCCCCGCAGCTGGAAATGGAGCCAAGTGTCAATGATTTAATCACTCACACCTATGTAATGAAACGTCCATCAAAACCCTAAACAACTGGGTTAGAAAAGCTTCTGAGTTGGTAAACACATCCACATGCTGGGAGGGCAGTGTACCCCAATTCCAAGCCACAGAACCTACATTACTTGGAGCCCTTCAAGACCTCATCCTTTGTGCTTTTTCATCTGGCTGTTCATTTAAATCCTTTATAATATCCATTAAAATAAACCAATAAACTTAAGGAGTGTTTTCCTAAGTTTTGTGAGACATTGAAGCCAATTTTGTGATGAAACCTGAGGAGGGGGTTGTGAACCCTTGGTTTGTAGCCAAATAAGACAGACGTATGTGTGACCTAAAGACTCACTGCCTGTGACTGGCATCTGAAATGGGGAGCGGCGCCATCTTGCGAGACTGATCTGTTAATCTGGGGTCTGGTCTAACTGCGGGTAGAGTGAAATTAAACTGTAGAACACACAGTTGGTGTCCTCAGAACACTGGAGGATTGTTTGGTGTGGAACATCCACACATTTGGTGACAGAAGTGTTGTGAACAGAGAAAAATGGCTTTTCTTTAACAAAGAAACAAACGAAATATATTGAGAATCCTCCAGGTTTCAGGATAGATTGTGTAACCAGTTTTCTCTGTTTCCAAAGCTTATATGAAATAGACTCTTCCTATGACATTATAATTCATTGCTCTTATGTCTTAATTGATCATTTCTTCTCCATGCATTTCTCTTCAACATGCTCAGAATTTCTAGTAGGAGTCCTGGTAAAAACAAGTAGTTAATGGATGAATAAAAAGTGAAATATTCAGTCACAATGTTAGGCCAGCACACAAGTCTACTTGACGGCTAGTTATCAGTGGAATGTTCACTCACGGGATTTCTGCTCTTTATGCCATTCTATATTCCTAAAGTGAAAGGAAAACACCTTAAGGAGGGGGCTTTTATTTTTATTTTCTTGAAATTTACAGAGTCTACTGTCAGATTATTAGAAAAAGCCCTGAGCAGAAACTTGGAATTTAGAATTACTTTTTCCACTAACTCATAGGTGTCTCCTAAGAGTGTACTTCCTATTTCAAAGACTCAGTGTTTCCATCTGTTATGATACAGGGTATGATGAAATATCACTTCCATGTGCTATCACTGTTAACACAGTGCACACAGCGGTATTTCCCCTAAGTCACTCACGCAATGCTAGTTCTCCTGGTTTCTGCATTTGATGAGAATCTGTTGACTCTGACTAGGCACTTTCCTGTCTACTTCCCTATTTTCTCAACCCCTTTTCTTTCAGTGCGTAGCACTGAGAGAAGTTGAAGACTGCCAAGCAATAGCTAGAACACTTTAGCAACAGCTAGAACAGTTTCGGTAATAGATATAGTCTACTTAACTTAAGTGAAACATTCCTGGCGGGGGTATGGATAATATTAACTACCATTGGTTGAGTCTCTACCACTTGACTGGAACTATATTGGCACAATATTTATATAATTTCTAAGATTTTTCAGTTACCTGAATATTAGGTAGTCTTTGAGACGTGCAAGAGACCTTGATCAAAGGAGACTCATTTTGTTAATATGTGGCAGTGACATGATTTACAGTACGCTTTTCCCTCCCCAAACCTCCTTTAATGCATTTGTTCATTTAATCGTTGAGTGGACTAATAGTTACTAAATGCTTACCTTGTACATGGTATTGCTGATGGCTCTGAGTGTAGTAGACAAAAAAAATGTCTATTTTTAAATAGAGTTTACATACTTGTGTATAAAACTATGAGGAACCAGATCAAGATCAATACATTTTTGTTGTGTGTACTTTATACAAATCATGCTTACCTACCACCTTTACAATCAGACTCCTGGTAAGATGGAAGGTACGTCCATTTTCTGGATACGTAACAACACATGTGTAATTTCCATTATTTGAAACTAAGGCAATGAGAAAAGTCAAATTCATGCCTTCAGGTATTACATTATAAAAATCCTGTACTTTATTGCATCCCTAGAAGTAAAAGAGAAGATACACAAACACATATTTAATTTTACAAAGAACAACCAAATACTTTACTTATGCTGCATTTTTTTTTTTTTTTTTTTTTTTTTTTTTTTTTTAGTTTTGCTATATGGTATGTGGGCTTACTGGAGAGAGAGAGAGAGAGAAAGAGAGAGAGAGAGAGAGAGAGAAACATCATCCTCTAGAAGGGCTGGTCATGCTGCAATCCCTTCTCTTTCATTCTCCACTTTGCATTTTTGACAAACACACACACACATGCACCCAGTGTGTTTTTCAAGCTGTTGGGTTGGGGCCCAAACCATGAAGTTGGCCATATAGCAATTTGGGATCCGGCGGCCCTAACTTCCTGTCGGCCCTATGCTGCACTTTTTACAAAACTATTTTGGTCAAGTATCTGACAATATTTCTGTAAAGAATACCTGAAGTAAATGTCATTTTCTTTTTTGCAAAAGAGAAATTAAAATTCAGAACTGAGGTATTAGTTCCAAAGCATAGGCTTCCTGTTTCAGGATCCAGTTTTTAAATATTGGGACTCTTAGGTTGATAGTGAAACAGAATTAAAGCTCTAAAATAAGACTTAGGAAACTTTAGAAAACAATGATTATTTTTTTAAATTATGTATTTCTTCACAGGTTATTATTGATTTGGGACTCCAGTCACTGAGTCTCATAAAGCAGGCTCTGATTCAAATGTTTGACTTGGGCATTCTTGATTATCCTGTTGAATCACTAAATCAGCCATTTCCAAATGTTTTTGTGTTTTTCTTCTACTTTACTCTTTTTTTATAATTGAGTATTACAAACTCAAGAATCTAAAATGATTTTTTTAAATGAGATTCATCAAGACCTAAGAGTTTATTTCTGCTCCTAACTCATATTTGCTTTTTAGAATTTTGCTTTTTAAAATCCTGAAGTTGAACTATGTCATTCAACATAACGAGAATCCTGTTTTGTATCTCTCAGCTTCACTAATTGACCACATTGTTTTAATTTTCCTATTTAAAAGAAAAAAAATCAATACATACTATGCAACAAAAATATATGTTGGACATACGCCCTTAACCTCTTATTTATTTATTTTTTTAAAGTTTTTCCATAGGGCACATCACCCCCCAGTGCTTGCCAGAGAGTTGAAGACGCGAAAACGTGAAGAAGAGTAACTGGGTTCCCTTAAAGCATAACATGTGCTTGCCAGAGAGTTGAAGAAGAAAAGGAAGAAGAGTGGGAAAGCATGGGGAATGTTTACGCCATAATCCCTTCTCCATCTTCCTCCCCTGTTGAGATTTTGGGCATGGATACACACATGCCTGGCATGTTCTCCAAGCTGCCAGGTCCAGGACTCCAACTGCATGGTTGGTCATGTGGGATCTAGACATCTTAACCACCATTCCACAGGTTGGCCCCTGTTGGTCACACACTTTCAGAAAAAAAATTTATTTTACAATGACAAAAAGTATTAGATTATTTCTAAGGCCCTTTAGATATTTAAATTTCTAGGAGTATATTACTAGTTTGTACTTTTAATTTCTTGTATTCATATATGGAATTTTAATTTGGGCATACACAATGTTTTCTTATTTCAATTCCTGGAGCATGTTTTGAAATACAAGTCATACTAAGAAGTGTATTTTGTAATGCTTTGTCACAGGAAATGTGTCTTTTGAGAACAGCACTGAAATTTGGTTTCATGGGGAATATCATAAAGCAGAAGCTGACACAACTCAGGTGAGTTATTTCTCAGTTCATGTCCTCCTGTTTGCATAAAAAGCACGTCTAGACACTTGTCACATCAGCAAAAGACTTCAATATTCTTAGGTTATCTCAAAGGATAAGGTCATAGAGGTCTGCGTGCGTATAATAAACTTATGTCACATTTGGTTCAAATCGAATTTAGTGTAATTGTAGAGCTCTATTTGAGTTTTGTGGTATCTTTCATTTAAACAGTTCAAACATGGTTTTCCCTCGTTTGTTAGCTTAGCTGTTCTTATACATCCTTGAAGCAGAAAGATCAGACTTAATATGCTCTAGTTTTACAGTGAGAAAAAGGAATGATATAGACAGAGATATTTTTGAAAACAAAGCTGAAACTCAGTTTTCCACATGGCTGAATAAAGGTCTTTATTTTTTTTAACTTCACACTGACTTGAGGCTCTAAAATTACGTGAGACATACACTTAATATGTACTCTATTATCTCAGCTGATGTATGTTCTGCATGTGTAAGGTTTATAATCTCTTATCCCACTTATAGGAAAGGAAACAAAGACTGGGAAGAGTGAAGTAACTCCCTCTACCATAGATTTAGGCAGCGTCAAAGCAGGAATTTGAACCTCGATCAACCTGTTCTGAGCGCTCACATTAATCCCACCTGATACTGTCTCCTCACCCTACACAGGGGCCCTCCACCTACACCACATGTTGAGCCAGCACTAGTGCCATGTGGCTCTTTCATAGAAATCAGGCTGATTTCTGCAACTAGTGGTACACTGGAAAAGCATACTTTTCAGGATGAGAAGTTAGCTATTGTTACTGAACTGTCGATAGTATTTCTTTTTTTTTTTTAATTCCAACTTTAAATTTTTTTTTAAGGTTTTGCCATAGGGTGTGTGTGTTCCAGAGAGAGAAAGAGACAGATGATGAGAGGACAAGTGAGAAATCATCCCCCGGGGGGATGACTATGCTACAATCCCTTCACCATTCTCTTCCTGGGATTTTGGGCACATGTGCACACATGCCTGTGTGAGTTTCATACCACCGGGCCTGGGACTTGAACCACAGTTGGCCATGTGGGAGTCCAGCATCATAAGCACTACACTACCTGCTAGCCCCAACAATAGTATTTCTTAAGAATGTGCTGAAAGGAAATTTTCATAGTTGTTTCAAAGCTAGTAGGCATCTAGCATTTTAGAAAATGGAATAAGGAAAATACTTTACATTACAAATGTGTCTGTGTGATGGGGTAGGTTCAGGGCAACGTCGCACTATAAATGCCCATTAACCTTAGCCTGTAGTGTCTGGTGAGTACTCTCTTTTTCACAATGAGCAGCTCAGTCTCTAGATCCTTCAGCACACACATCTGAGACATACAGGATGATTTTTGAACACAACAAATTGTTAGAAAATGAATCCTGCAGCTTTTATCATTTTAAAACCATTTGCTTGGAATTCAGAATAAACTGGATGTAAACAAAGATTTAGACAACCCAAAAAAATAGAAAACATGTTTCCAAATACAAGAAATGAATTAACAGTAAATGAATTTTCAAAAATAGAGCAAACATTTTTTTGACTAAAAGACAAACGATCCTTTTAGTTGACCCATCAGTTCCTCATTCTGAATTGAAAAGAAAGAAGTTAAACAGAAGAGCAACTTTTCAACCATGCAAAAGTTGCCATGACAACTGACCTCAACATATAGGTAAAGACTAGCGCGAGAAATGACTATGAGATTCTTAAACGGAAATGAATCACGTGGGGAGGTGACTGGGTGCGGCGGGAAAATGTCATGACAAAGTAAAGACAAGCGTCTCCACTCAATAAACCGCCAACATGAAAAGACCCGTTGGAAGGCCCCAAAATGGAAACGACACGGTATATTCAGTCTGATGTACTTTATACAATTCTTTAGTCAATTCCTAAGTACAAAGTTTATTGGCTTAGCTTTGTGCTGTGTGCTTGGTATTCAAACAAAAGAAAGGGAGAGAAAGAGTTCACCTAGCACAGAAGAGAGAAATACAATCAGTGTAATAAAGATGAGGTGTGAATTAAGGCAGAAGGGGTCATTCATTCAGCATGATTCTGCTTCAAGATTCCCAGATACCTGAATTTGGCTTTAAGTTTAAATGATGGATCTCGAATCTTTGGAAGCCCTCAAACTATAAATAAAATGTGACATGTGTATAATATACAAAATTGTATGCATATAGCTCTGAAAGAAAATTGAGATACACATTTTCTTCATACCAAAAATTACTCTTTAGATAGTAAAGAGAAAGAAGAGATAAAGATCCAACCTAACTAAATAGCCAAGATTCAACTGAAGCAGGCATTTAAAAAATAAAGTCTATTACACAGACTTTGGGCTAATTTCCCAACAATATGAGCTTATGCCAACAAGACCAAACCTGGCACTTTCTCAGAAATGTTCTTTCCTGATGGAACTTTGTCAGAAAAACAAAACATCTATTTTTTCAGATAGATGTATAAGTAATAGCTAACCAATTCTGATTAATTTCACACTAAAAAATTAGAAGTGGAGGTAATATACCAATTTTAATGATCACAATGGGTACAAAGATAACCAGATTTTTGCACTGTGCTATTCAGAATGACAGTCATTCTGCTCAACAGAAGTTGAGAGCTTTTCAGCAGCTGTCATTAATGTGATATCCAAAACACCCAATCAAATGGCTCTTTTGATCATCCTCAGTGAAAGAGTGAAGTTGCCTTGGTTTTTCTAAGTGTCTTATGAAAACAAAATTTCAAATATCCAACTATAACAATGAGGAAGAAAATTAATCCAGTTATAGAGAAGTTAGGATTGCTGACCTCTTTTTTTGGAGAGCTTTTTGCTTTAGGGCATGTGCACTCGCCACAAAGAGAGAGGCAGAGATACAGAAAGTGAGAAATCACCCCTCAGGGGGATGGTAATGCTGCAATCGCTTCTCCTCCATTCTCCTCTCAGGATCTTGGGCATGTACGCACATGCACCCGGCATGAGTATAAGCCACTGGGTCTAGGACTTGAACCGCAGTCAACTACATGGGAGTCCAGCAATGTAGCCATTACGCCATCTGCTGGTCCTGAGGATTGCTGACCATATTTTAAAGCTCAGGTCTGTAGATAAATCTATGAAAATAGTAATACAAACAACAGGATCACATTTACCTGTATCTTTATTACTATATTGTGAGAGGTCTCCATGTGAACAAATAGTCTCTAATTTATATATATTGTCTTCCAGAAGTTATTTTATAAGTCAACTATTTGAAATTCAGTAAATCTGTCATAAACCATTGTTTGCTTTCCAGGCTACTTACAAAACCTAGCTTTTTCAATAAACATTTACTGAACATCAATTTAACTCACAGGATTATTGAATTAGAGAACTGTGAATTCTGAGTGCTGATTTAAGATAACCCCATCATGCAGAAGACCAGAGGAGAAAGGAGGAGAACATGCAGAGGAGTAAAATCCAATCCTACTACACTTCCTCTACAGGTTTGCAAAGACTTATTAATCCAATTTTATTTATTGTTTGTTTGTTTATTTATTTATTTATTTACTTTATTATTTTTTTTTTAATTTCCTCTAGGCCAAAAGAGAGAGAGAGAGAATGTGAGAAAGCAAGCAGCCAGGTCCAGGACAGGAACCATGGTCAACATACGGGAGTCCAGCGCCTTAAACATCACACCACCTGTTGGTCCCTCCTCTGTAATTTTGAAATGTAAACATTTGGAATTTTGTTCTTGTTAATCTCAGTTTGTCTGAGACCCTTCTGATTTCTCAGAGTCCTCTATTCACAGGTTTCCCTAGATTTGAACCCCGTACATGTCCAAAAATAACCCTGCCCTTCAAAGTGATCTATGCTCCAAAGTAAAGACCAGTTCTGGAGAAACCCCAGGGCTTCCCATTATAGCACCTACATTGTTTTAGGTAGGACAATGTAAAATGTGGCTTCTTGACACCCAGGGCAGAATCTCAGCTCCTAACTCTGTGGCTTTTGGCAAATTTCTCAACTGTTCTATACCTTGGTTTTCCTTGACTATAAAATGGAGAAATCAAGAGAGTCTACTTCATAAGGATGATAGTATTACATGAAATAAACCTTTCATTTAATAAATGAATAAACCTGTATGCTCAATATTTATGGAGTATAATATATTAAACTATTTACTAAATATAAACTAGTAATGCTTGCTTCTCTGCATCCTTGTTTCCTATCTGTTAAAAGATGGCATCTACTGGGACCAGCAATTGGTGTAATGGCTGTGTTGCTGAACCCTCATGTAGTCGACTGAGGTTCGAGTCCTGGACCCAGTGGCTTAAACTCATGCCGGGCAGATAAGCGTGTGTGTCCAGGATCTCAGAGAGAATGGAAGAGAAGGGATTGTGACATGGCCATCTCCCCGGGGGGTGACTTTTCTTTTTTTGTCTCTCTGTCTCTCTCTGTCTTTTTGGTGAGCGCATGTGCCCTATAGCAAAAAACCTCTCCAAAAAAAAAAAAAAAAAAAAAAAAAGAAAGAAAGAAAGAAAGAAAGAAAGAAAAAAGATGGCATCTACCTTGCCTAGCTGTGGTATGACACACACTAACTTATACAGTATGAAGCACACCTGCCTTGAACTCTTGTACTGGTACAACATAAAGAATGTTAGTTTCCCCTTCCTCCTTTCAACAGCTACTATCTTGCAGATGACAGGAAAGCAAATTTTCTGGAACTGATTCTAATTAATGCATCTTTTAACACTCACAAACTTATGTTACTAAAGAAGACAATTTCCACAATATCAAGGTGAAAAATTGATTTGATAACACTAAAATAGAACTTTTGAAGAGGGGTCGAAAAATCTAGGTGGGGGCTTGAGGATGATCACAGCAGGTAGAAGGTAGAAAGCAATTTTAGTTCTCTTGCCCAGAGATGTTAGAATGCAGCTACCAAGATCCTTGGTTTTATTCTCGGATGGTAGTATTCTTAAAAATCAAAGGTATCAGTCACTTACCTAAAGGTAAAGAAAGAAATGTCTCCATTCACACCATTAACTGTCTCTCCACAGTTTTACCTAAACTATGTATCTTCTCATTTTATTTAGTTTTATTCTTAAGAATTATTTATTTAATTTTATTATTATTATTATTATTATTATTATTATTTTTTGCTATAGGGTACATGCATTCACCAGAGAGAGATGGGGATGGGGAGGTAGCGAGAAAGCAAGTTGCCACGTCCAGGACTCAAACCCCAGTCGGTCATGTGGGAGTCCAGCACCTTAACTACCATGCCACCTGCTGGTCCCCTTATTTAGTCTACTTAAGGGTTTCCAGTATCTTTTAGGTATAGCTAGTTTTCTGTTTCTGGCGTTGATTTTTCTCCTAAGCTCCAGGCTCATATATGTGCAATCAGTACATGCTAGTCACTACAGCTTGCCACAGAAACGTCTCACCCTCACTTCTAGCTTCACATGACCTTACTTATAACCATTATTTACTTCTCGGACCTGCTTTCGCCTGCCTATTCCATACCTTGGTTAGTAACACCTGTATTCCTCCAGTCATAGAAATCAGAAATCTTGGAATCATTGGAGACATAGCCATGAAGTTGGCATAACTTTGCCCTCAAGAAAACATTAAGCCAGGTACATGCATGCAAATCTCCCCCTCTTGTTAAAACCAACAGTAATTTCTCTTTGTCGCTGTTGTAGAACTCATACGTTTACTTTTTGGCAAGAATAGGAATTCTTTTTCTTTATAAACTGGTATTGTTAAATTTAGAGCTTCTTTGGGAATACACCGAGTAGGGCACACCCCTCACTCCTCACTATCTGCCCCCCACCTCTGGCATACCAACACTGAATACATTTGTTCTTTAACTAGTGTGTGTTGAATGTATAAATAAACAAATGACTATAAAAAACAAGAGTAGTGGAAAGTGACATTGAAATAGGCAATAATAAATACTTTGGGGAGTATAAGAGAAGAAATGATTTCCAGATGGAGAAAATAAGAAAAAATTCATGACGATGGTAGAATCTGATCTGTCTTAAAGAAATAAGGGCATTCTGGGACCAGCAGTTAGCATAATGGCTATGTCGCTGGACTCCCACGTAGTTGACCACGGTTCGTATCCTGGACCCGGTGGCTTAAACTCACGCTGGGCACATGTGCGTGCGTGCCCAAGATCCCGAGAGGAGAATGGAGGAGAAGGGATTGCGGCGTGGCCATCCCCCCTGGGGGGTGATTTCTTGCTTTCTGTCTCTATGTCTCTCTGGCAAGAGCGTGCACCCTATAGCAAAAAAAAAAAAAAAAAAAAAAAAAAAAAAAAGTCTCCAAAGAAATAAGGGCATTCCAGGCAGAGAGAATACATTTAAGGAAAAAGGAAGAGAGGACATGACAGAATGTGGGTGGGAATAAAAATATAAAACTTTAAAAAGTATAAAAGTATAAATATCAAAAAGATTACAGACCTTACTTGGAGAGCAAATAGATGAACATACTTTAAAAAAAAAAAAAAACAGGAAGATATATAATATTTAACGAATATAGAATTGTTAATATTATTTCAGCCATCCTATTTACTTTTTTACTATGGAAAATCACAATCACAGAGAAAAAATACAATGTGCCTCTGTATTCCTACTACTGCCTCAACAGGCATAAATTCAGGCTGTGTCTTATTTCATCAATATCCACTCACTGCACCACCAAATTATTTTGAGGCAAACAATACAATTTTATTTTCAAATCTTTCTGTATGCATCTCTAAGTGATAACTCCACTTCGTCAAGGTATATTATATAAATACACAGTACTTATATTCTATGTCAGAATACCCTAATTTTCTCATGTTTGTTTCTTACAGTATATTTGAATGAATCATACATTGCAACTGGCTGTTTTGTCTTTTTTTTTGAGAGGTTTTTGCTATAGGGCGTGCGCTCGCCAGAAAGAGAGAGACAGAGAGACAAAAAGTGAGAAATCAACTTCAGGGGGTATGGGCATGTCACAGTCCCTTCTCTTCTATTCTCTCAGGATCTTGGTCATGCATGCACATGTGCCCGGCATGAGTTTAAGCTACCAGGTCTGGGACTCGAACTGTAGTTCACTACATGGGAGTCTAGCAACATAGCCATCACCCCAACTGCTGGTTCTGCAAGTGACTACTACATCTCTTAAATCGGTGTGTTTCTCTACTCCTCCCTACCCCCCCGCTTATTTGTTTTACTATAGAATAAACATACCCAAAAAACTCATTCCCAAAATACGTATGAGTTAATGAGTTATTATAAAGCAACACCATTATAAATGCTATTCATGTTCAGGAATAGAAATTTTCCAGTCACCCTTGAAGACTTACTTCCTGTCAATCATGCCTTCTTTACTACCTAAATCAGTCACTAACTAGAATTTTATTGTTAGATAACTTCATTTTTGTTTATGATTTTGTCACCTAAAAGTGCATCCTTAAGGAACCAGCAGTTGGTGTAATGGCTATGTCACCGGACTTCCAGGTAGTCAACCGTGGTTTGAGTCCCAGACCCGGTGGCTTAAACTCATGCTGGTGCATGTGCGTGCGTGCCCAAGATCCCGAGAGGAGAATGGAGAAGAAGAAATTGCGGCATGGCCATCTCTCGTGGGGAGTGATTTCTTGCTTCCTGTCTCTCTGTCTCTCTCTGTCTTTCTGGCGAGCATACGCGCCCTATAGCAAAAACCTCCCCTGAAAAAAAGTGCATCTTTAAATGTTATAGTCCTACCCACTTTTAAAAGAATTTAAATTTACACATATAATTGTATGAATTTATTGTATACAACGCAATGTTTTGAAGTATATATGTACACATATACACATCTATCTGTATATCTGTGTGTGTATACAGATATATAAATATATGTATACATCTGTATATATACATATATCTGTATAACTCTGTGAGGTCATGCATTTGTTAAGTAAATTTAACTTGGCTATATATATATAGAGTTAAATTTACTTAACAAATTCATTTCCTCAGAGTTATCATTTTTGTAGTGGAAACACTGAACATCCTCTTTTTATTTTGTTTAAGAATACAAGAATATATTGTCATTATTACTACAGTCACCATGCTTTAACTTATCCTTGCTATCTAAACTGTAATTATATAACCTTCAAGCAACGTTTCCACACATCCCCTTCCCCAAACCGCCTCAGCCTCTGGTAACCACTCTCCTACTCCTTATTTCCAGCATGTGAACTTTCAGTGAGAGCCTTCTGTGCCTTGTACAGCTTTTATGGGTAAGAGAGTTCTTTAAAATAGGAAAAAAAGAACTACAGCAATAATAGAACTAATAGCAATCTCACTATATATCTACATGTAATAAAACAATCACTATATATCTAAAGATAATAAAACAATTATGCCATGTACTTTTTAATGTCTTGTGTGTATTTCTTAACCTATACTTTCTCACTCTTTGCCTTTCCCTTTCTTATAATTAACCTGTTGAGGACCCCAGCACATGGGTCGTTCAGTGTTTACACAGTCTGGATTCTGTTGATTTTGAAGAGCTGGTGCAGGTCAATATGTCTATACTTTCTATTTCCTGCACAATGGCAGCCAAAGGCAAAGGCTTGATCAAACTCTGGTTTCATGAACTTGGCAAGACTGTAAGTAATACTGTGCTTTCATCATTAAGAACACATCTGGGGGTTTTCATTACATAGGTGGTCATTATAATTCTATTAATGCTTTGGTATTGTAAAGTGGTGATATTCGATCATTTCGCTTTCATTCGTTAGTAGGAATACTTATAAAAAACACACTTGTTTGTACTATTGTATTATTTATTAGGAGTATATTTCTTTTAGAAAAAAACCAGGATAAATACTTGGTATTTCTCCTTACTTACCGATTTTCAAGATAATGAATTGATTTCCTATTATCATCCAAATGTCACTAATTAAATTTCTAGAAAGATCTTTATGAGCTTACAGATTTGAACTTACTTCATGGGATTCAATCTATTGCAATTACTAACTCTTTTAAAGTTCAAATTGTTAATCTTTTCCCAATAAAAACTCTTTAAGTTGGCTCCGAAGTTGTTTCATTAACAACTTAAACAATTAAGAGTCAGAATTTAAAATTTTCAGTTATGATTTTGGAATTGCGTATTTCTCCCTTGATGTCTATCAACTTTTGCTTCATTTATTTTAAAGCATCATATTAGGCACATATACTTTTTTTTTTTAAAGAAGATTCTGAATTTTCTTTTTTTTTTAAAGAATAATTTATCTAACTTTATTTATTCATTCATTTATTTTTAATTTGACGAGGGAGACACACAGAGAGAGAGAGAGAAAGTGAGAAAGCAAGCCATCAGGTCTGGGACTTGAACCATGGTCGGCCATGTGGGAGTGTCCAGCGCCTTAACCACCACTCCATCCGCTGGTACCCCAAGCACATATACTTTTATTATCTTTTTGTCTTCCTAATGGAGTGACCCTTTTATTATTTTGTTTTATTTTATATACTGTTAATATATAAAACATATATATAATAACATAGGGTTATAGATACATGAAAGCCCATCCCGGGAAAATGGCCACAATTCAATCCCTTCTACTCCATTTTTCTTGTAAGATTTTGGGCATCTACATGGAACCAGCAGTTGGTGTAATGGCTATGTTGCTGGACTCACACATAGTCGACCGTGGTTGTCCTTTCTGTCTCTTTGTGTCTCTCTGTCTTTCTGGAGAGCGCGGATGCCCTATAGTAAAAACCTCTCCAAAAAAAAAAAAAAAAAAAAAAAAATTGAGGGGCATGTACATACATGCTCCTGGCCTTAGTTTCAAGCTACCAGGCCCAGGACTCAAACCATGTCAACCATGTAACAGTCCAACAACATAAACATTATACTATCTTCTGGTCCTGCCTTTTATTATTATTAAATAAATTTACTCTGTATCTCTGCTAATATACATTGTCTTAAATTCTACTTTATCTGATATTGGCGTAGTCACTCTATCCTTACTTTATTCATCATTTATCTTCTATTTTAATCATTTTTCCCTTTTCACATTCTATTGATCTTAAAACATTGTCTATTATCTTTTTCATTATATTTAGATTCACTTTTAAGATGACTTTGTTCTACAGTCTACGTTTTTACTGAGTTATATAATTTCTGAACTTTTCTAATATTGATTTATGTTATTCTTTCACATCTCATATCTTCTTAATGTCCTTTAGTTCACTGTATTATTATTTTTTTTTTTGAGAGAGATTTTTGCTATAGGGCACATGTGCTCACCAGAGAGACAGTGAGATGGAAAGTGAGAAATCACCCCACAACGAAGTGAACACACCACAATCCTTCTCCTCCATTCTCCTTTTGGATCTTGGGCATGCACTCACATACGCTCAGTGCGGTTTTGAAGCTGCTGGATCTGGGACTCAAACCATGGTCGACTACGCAAAAGTCCAGATGGCATAACAATTATACCATCTGCTGGTCCCTCTTTAGCTCATTTTTAAAATAATAGGCTATAATTTGTCTTTCTCACTGTTTTCTTTTTCTAAAGAGATGTTATCCTGATACCTCCTCCCTCTTTTTCCTGTAACTTTGAATGGGATTTACCTTAACTCTTTTTGTTGCTCAATTTTATATGAAACAAGTTTTTTTTTTTTTTTCCTAAACTGGGAAATATCACAGAGATCCCTTTTCAAACTACACTGATAAGTTTTTGAGATGTCCAACCTTTATTCCCCTTCTTCATTTTTAGATAGTCCTTCTCTTACCTTCCTTTTTTATTGTCCTGATCCAATGTATTTTTTATTTACTCTAGGTCTCTTCTACTCAGAGTGGCTGGCTGGTCATATCTCATTGCTGAGAGGCACTAGAACTGCTCCTATCCCTCCAGAACTTCTTACTGCAGGTGTCTGGCATTCGACTTCCATGAGAGAGGGAAACAGTTCCAATTTCAGCTGCTATTCCAAAAGTGACCTCTCAGTGAGCACCTGTTGTCCCATTCGGGTTCTCCTGTTCGTGTGTCAGCCAAACACCACCGTACACCCATCCCCTCGCTGCCCTGAATACACAATTTCCTGTGGATCTGAAGGCTGTTGATGGCTTCACTTATTTTATCACAAGCAGTTCTTGCAGATAACTTGTCACTGAGTAATGTAAATTACGTCTGTGCATTTTTGGCTTTGGTGTATATAAAGACTTGAAGAGATGAAAAGCCTAAACTACTGCCAAGTGCTACATTCTCACACTTTCATTTCTGATTAGACACTTTCCAAACCCCTCAGATGTAGAAGAGACCACTGATGGACTGTGCCCGCAAATGAGAGCAAACAAGGAAATAGAAATAAATAAGAAAATACAGAACTGACTAACCGAGAAGGGAAAATTCAGCAGGTGATTAACAGCGCCTGACTTTATTAAGCAGTGAGTACGAGTGGACGTTTATCAAAATGTGTTTCACAGGAATTTTATAAAAAGTAGGTAGTTCTGGAATCCCAGTGAAGGTCTTTTTAGAATCTGCAGGCTGAGGCAAAGCACCACAACCCTTTATTTAAAAAAATAGTACAAGATGAGGAAGTGGCGAGAGACTTATATAATCTTATTAAGAACAAAATAAAAAAATTCCAGATGAAAATTTTAGTTCCTGCACTTAACTTAATAAATAAGTATGGTTACATTCAAGAAAATAAAATGGCTTCTAATTTTCTTACCTTATACCAAGTGATGGTTGGTTTGACACTGGAGGGAAAATATCCATCTACGTTGGGACAAACGATCCTCTGAATTCCATATTCTAAATATATTCTGTGCACTGGGAGTTTCATGGGGGAATTGAAACAGCTATCTTTTTGAACAACTTCCAGAGGAAATGCAACTTTACTGCAATACGTGGTGTTCCTGAAAAGAGAAACATGCAATGAATTGGCAGTCTCATTTGCATTCGACTTAATACAGCGATCACATTAAAATGAACTAAGTGAAGACACGCTATGTTCTGAGACTTCCTTTCCATATGCAAGTTCATGTAAGAATTAAACGGGTTATTGAGGCATTTCCTATCGCACTTGCTATCACAAAATAAAAAAATAGACATATTAACTACTATTAATGTACTGAAGTATTTATTGTTTCATTTATGGTCCTAATTGTGTGTGTGTGAATAAATTTTATACATAAAATGTTCTCAATAATAGTCAATGCTTGTAAAGCAAAAGGGAAAATGGCATAATAACTCATGTCTGATAAAGACATAATAATCTTTGGAAAAGAAATATGCTCTCAGAATCATAAAAAAATAAGAAAAAAGCCTTAGCTATTGCTCTCATAATCCTATGTCTGAGAACTTTTTCATGTAGTGAAAATGTGGAAAATGAGAGAACAGCAATAGCATAGAACTTACAATGTCCACCCAGTGCCATTTTAGCAAGAACAGCATTGGATTCAATAGAAAAATCCAACGAAAGGAAGATTGGAAGAAAAAAGTCAAATATGAAGGGCAAAAACAAACACATTATTTTATTTATTTTTTTTGAGAGGTTTTTGCTATAGGGAGCGTGCGCTCACTGGAAAGACAGAGAGAGACAGAGAGACAGAAAGCAAGAAATCACCACCACCACCCCCCCCCCCCCCCCGGGGGGATGGCCATGCCGCAATCCCTTCTCCTCCATTCTCCTCTCAGGATCTTGGGCACGCATGCACACACGCCCGGCGTGAGTCTAAGCCACCGGGTCCAGGACTCAAACTGCGGTCGACGACATGGGAGTTCAGCGACATAGCCATTATGCTAACTGCTGGTCTCAACACATTATTTTTTTAAAGATGATAACGGAATTCTATTTGTTATAATAGTCGCACATACCTAGAGGGCTCTTCTTCTACCATCACCCCACATTTCACAAAGGTCTTCTATGTCATT
The DNA here is from genome assembly GCA_026018925.1 of Tupaia tana. NCBI lineage: Eukaryota > Metazoa > Chordata > Mammalia > Scandentia > Tupaiidae > Tupaia > Tupaia tana. Next base: position 35,166,502 of record JAKSZU010000020.1, on the reverse strand, counting down.
CTCCACCCCTGCCAGGGCACTATGTTAGGACTCCCATTCTCTGAACACCTCGAATGTTTCCTTGGTTAAATTTAGCATAATTCAGAATTATACAGTTTTATTATAGATATCTGTCTATACCCTCTATTAAAGGGAAGTTGCACATAACCTCATATGTTTTCTGATTATATTCTGTGCTACTATTACCATATCTAAACTTTTACCAGGTGCTGAGTGACCATTTCTTAAATTAGTAATATGAATGTATAACTTTCTCTTGTATCTACGTACAGGAAAACAATAAAAGAAACATGTTATAATAATTAAAAATGTTTTTTTTGTTTTGTTTTGTTTTGTATTGTTTTGTTTTGGGTAATGGGAGAAAGATCCATCCTTTTTTGTTATTTCTACCTAAGGTACCAAATGCATGGTAGACCCTCAATTACCTTTCAGTATTTTACTGCTCCTATTCTTGCTACAATTATTATTAAGACTAAATACACTAGAAAGAACGTCGTACACATCCCCAAAGACAGGAGAGGTGACATGGGTGGGAAGGCGGCAAGGAGGACGGCAGGCAAGATCTCCGTCTAGAAATAACAAAAGGTCTATTATGTGGAAGAAGGATTCTGTAGGTGGAAGTTAGAAGAAGTAAATTTCAGTTTAATAAAGATACATTTTCTAATCTAGAACAAGTGAGAAAGGCTGGATGGTGGCACAGCAGTAACACAACACCCTATGAGGCTGACTCCCTTGGGAGAGTCGTGAGTTCACACTGGGAGACCTCTTGGACATGCTGGACATGTGTTGTACCCCTGATCCAGGGCTGGCTGGGGCTGGGGTGGATTGTGTGTAAGGACTCCACTGCAGGTACCTGTCTCTCTCTCTCTGCCTGTTTCTCTGTTTCTCTCACTCTTGGGAGAAAGAAATAAATGAACTACTCGTGTTACACACCATAAAGATGTACAGCAATTAAATGTATTAGGTTGTTGGAAAAGTCAGGAAGCATTTTAGCACAGAAACTCATGTCATGACTTTTTTGACAACCTAATAAATAAATAAGAAAGAAATGAACTTAAAAAATATTTTCAAGGTGAGAAGCAGTGGTTGCACTGACCCTTCTAGTTCCCAAGTTTGCATAGCATTGGAGTAATAATAATTGGAGCAAGAATAGGCACAATAAAATACTGAAAGATAAAGAGAAATTTATGGCTTAAATATACCTTGGTCTGTAATTCCATGTAGTTAAGTTTAAGGCCATCCTGATTCTAGTAATTACCCTCAGACTTTTGGAAGCTCTGTAGTGTTCCCACCAGATCATCACAATTCTAGGTTTGCTTTAGGAACATGGAAGATAGGCAGACAAGTAAACTAAAAAGATCACAAGCCAGAAATTGACAAGTAACATTCAAGTTATATGAAGTTAAGTCTTAATAGTTATGTAGGCCTACTCCTATAATATAAAAGAACGTTAGAAAAGTTTGGTCAAGAGCTCTAGGCATGCCGTGAATAGTAAAGAGAAAGTAATGGAGATATTGAAGCACTAGAACACACAGTAGAGACCAGTCATCCGGAAACTACTGATGACTCCTTCCCAGGTATTTGCTAACGCTCAGTGAGGAAATGTTAGTGGGTCAATAAGTATCAAAAATGAAAAGGAGTTCAAAGAGCTGTAGCCCGATACTCTCATGAAGATGTAGATACAAGTGTTCTCAGATGTGGACAAGACTGGCCCCAAATCACCAGATACGTAACGGTAGAGTTTATGGTAGCCAAGTTTTAGTGATTTCTCTTCTAGTGCTCCTTCCGTTATAATCTGTTTTAACTTCTAACAAGTTGTATGAGCATATAAATAATGTGCACATGAGTATTACAGGCCTCTGGGAGCCTTACAACCAGGGTAGAATCTACTTGAACACAGTTAAAATTGTCAGGCCAAATCCTAGAAAAGGCCTTCAGAGGCTACATGGACTCACCAAGGCCACAGTGATGCAAAGGTTTTTCTGTGATAGGGAAGAGAACTCTTTTTGCATAATCATAGCATAGCTAACAGTTATCAAAACACAATTGTGGTTCTCCATCAGGGAATACTTACATTCAAGAGAGGAAAAAAAATGTCTGAGATTGCTTACTGTTGTGGGCCAAAGTATGTATCCTCCCAAATTTATATTTGAAGTCCTAATCCGCAATACTTGAGAATGTACATTTTTTTGGAAGTAGGACCTTTAGAGATGTAATTAAAATAAAAGATGGGTCCTAATGGAATATGACTAATGTCCTTACGAAAAGAAGAGATTTGGGGACACACAGACACTAGCCAAGGAGAAAACGTGGGAGTAAAATCAATATTGGCAACACCTTGATCTTAGACTTCTATCCTCCACAGCTGTGTGGGAAGAAATTTCTGTGGTTTAAGTCACCCTGCCTGTGGTATTTTGTTATCACAACCCTGCAAATGAATGTACCTATTAAACAATAGGAAATTAGGTTAAACAAACAATATAACCCAGTTGGGAGTTAGGAAACGAGGCTTGGTAGCTAAAAAAGGAACCGTGAGAAAGAAGTAACAAAAAACTAAGTCTTTTTCATTTTATTTTTATTTTCATTGTAGTGCTTATTTAACTTTGTTTATTTATCTTTAATTTGACCAGAGAGGGACAGAGTCAGAGAGAGAGAAAGAAAGTGAGAAAGCAAACTGCCAGGTCCAGGACTAGAACTGCAGTCAGTCATGTGAGAGTCCAGTGACCTCAACCACTACACCATCTGCTATGATTATTCTTGGGGCCAGTAGGTGGTGTGGTGGTTGGGAATTTTAGTCTAGCAATTTTAGTCGTGGACCTGGTGGCTGGAGACCTTCCAGGCAAGTGCTAGTGTGCCCTAAATCCTGAGAGGAGAATGGGGAGAAGGGGTGATGGCATGGCCATATCCCCTTGGTGGGGGGTGGGGGAGTGATTTCTCACTTCCTCTCTCTCTCTCTCTCTCTGGTGAGTACATGCACCCTATAGCAAAAACTCTCTAAAATAAGAAAGAATGAAAGAAAATATGATTATTCTTTGGAGGGAACTTACTTTTTTGAGGATTTTATTTGTTTATTTGTCCTGAGCAAAGACAACATTAATCTGTAGTAAAATAAAAATAAGCTGATTGGGGAGTAAAATATAAAACCTACATACCCTTTCAAGAAGAAAAGTAAATCTGAATACCATTCTTCAATATATGAGGCTGTTTTGCATTATATTCTTGGATTCTAAGGGATATGGTATTCATTCGCTTCTAAGAGGAATTATGGTAGAAAAGTTTGAAAAGTACTACTCTACATGCACTTGGCGCCTCCCAAATACTCTTTCTTCTATAAAGGTAGCCCGAGCCTTTACTTTGTGCTGGGCACTTTGAAAGATACCTAGAATAGCAGATATAGATGGGCTCTCACTCCGCCCTATTCATTGTCTAGGCGAATGGATCCTTCAGGTAAGGAGAAATACAGGCAGATTCCAATGTCATGGGAAGGGAGCAAGTAAACAAGGTTCCTCTTCAGACAACTCTGACGTGTCAGAGAGGAATCACCAATGAGAATGTTCCCAGGGCTACACCCTTTTCTCTGCACACCGCGGTAGGTCTACTCCAGTAGGCCACTGACCCGCATCAGAACCCTGTCTGTGTACTTCCTTCCCCTCCCGCTCCACAGCGCATGCGTCACCTGGGTGAAAGTCCAGGAACACAAGGGAAAAGCGAAAGCCACGGCCAAGAATCAGGCTACCTTAACATGCAGGTGTAGTTGCCTGTGTCATTGAGGAGGGTGGGCCGGAACCAGAGCACATCCTTCTCCTTACTAATCCGGCTGTCCGGGAGGCGGAAGTTAATTGGCTCCTCAAGGTCCCGATCCTGCCTAGTCCAATACCAGATCAAGGTCAGGCCAGCCGAATGGGCTGTGCTGTAGTTGTATTTCAAGAAATGTTCAAAGAGTGGACACTGGATGCGAGCTGGCTCATCTTCAAACACTTGGATTTGCCTCATGGTATCTAGTCCCCAGTCATCGCAGCGTTCTGGAATAATCAAAAGGAAAAGGGGAGATGAGTCATTTCATAATAAAGGCCTCCAAAGAACATACCTGCTCCTCAGGATCCCCAGTCTTTGCCAGAAACCTCCTTCTCTGGTTATCTTCAATAACTTCCATCTAATAACTGCGTGTACTCAGCACCTGTGGTGTGAAGAAATTACTTCTCCCCATCGTTTTATTGTCTTTCGAATGTCTCCTGGATTGAAATTTGATCAGATAGCTTGATCTGGTTGAGCCCTACCAGGTGTGGGAGAAGGTATCATTGAAAAGGAAATCACGTGCTTCCGCACTTTCTGGGGTCAGAGGAGAGTCTAAAAGGGAAATTATAAAAACAACCCTCAGCTAGGTAAAAGAGAGGACTCCTAGCTCTTCCTGAGACTCCCGGTTGTTGGGCTGGACATGCACTGTCCAAGAGAAATAAGATGCGAGCTACATACGCAATTTCAGACACCCCAGTTCCCACATTATAAAAGTAAAAAGGAGTGAAAATAATTTAAATAATATATTGTGTTAAACTTGATACACCCAAAATATAACCTCCCCCCATAAGCCATTTACCATTCACATTTTTTTTTTTTTTGATGAAAATTTTCAAAATTCAGATCCAGTGTGGTGGTTAAGGGGTTAGATCCCACATGGCTTATACTGTGGTTCAAGCCCTGGACCTGGCAGCTTGAAAAATACTCCAGCATGTGTACATGTGTGGTCGAAATCCTGAAAAAAGGGAATGATGGAAGAGACGGATTGCAAAGTGACCATTCTTCATTAGGGGTGCTTTCTTACGTTCACTGTATTTTATTCTCTCTCTCTCTCTCTCTCTCTCTCTCTCTCTCTGTCTAGTGCCCATGCCCTCTGGCAAGCTTTTTAAAAAATAACCTCAAAAGTCAATGTATTGTACACTTAGTACCTCTGAATCCGGGCTAGCCATGAGTGTCTACTGGCTGCCATGCTGAACAGTAGGACTGTAGGCCTCAAGAAGTACTCACTGGGAAGCAAAGTAAAGGCGCTAGAGCTCTCATGACAGGGGGTCAAATGACATGTGTGATGGTATTGGCAACTTTTTTTTTTTTTTTTTTTTTTTTTTTTTTTTTTTTTTCTTTTTTTTTTGGAGAGGTTTTTTTTTTTTTTCACTATAGGGCGCGTGCGCTCGCCAGACAGACAGAGAGAGACATAGAGACAGAAAGCGAGAAATCACCCCCCAGGGGGGATGGTCACGCCGCAATCCCTTCTCCTCCATTCTCCTCTCGGGATCTTGGGCACGCACGCACACGCGCCCGGCGTGAGTTGTAAGCCACCGGGTTCGAGACGCGAACCGCGGTCGACTACGTGGGAGTCCAGCGACATAGCCATTACGCTAACTGCTGGTTCCCGATATTGGCAACTTTTTATAATGAAGAATAAGCGCGATTCAGAAATAAAAATAAATTACTTCTTTTCAAAATTAAAAAAAATTTTTGAACTTGTTCTCTTTTTTATGAGGAGAGAGAGACAGAAAAAGAAAGAGAAAAGTGGGGAAGCAGGGACCCCTGACAGTGTCTTGCCACATCATAATCCCTGCTACCCTCAATCTTCCAGTCAGCCTTTCGAGCAGCAAGGATCACGTGTGTGCCCAGCAAGTTCGGGTCGACCCAGGATCAAACCTGGGCCTTCTGAAATGGCACCAGTATCCTCCAGTGAAACCCTACTGCTGGCCCACTTCTGCCAGCCTTTTATCTTTTCTTAAGGATGTATCTGGACGGAGGACTCTAAATGTTACCATATGAAGGCAGGACCGAGGTCGGGGTGATAGAGTCCTGTAAGCCCCAAAACAAGTGTCCTAAAACAGGTTTCTAATTTCCTGCGTCCCTAACATACACACAGACACATGATTATCTGTGTGTTTTTAAACTATGTAATCTTCCCTGCATTTCAGGTGACATCTAAAACATTTCATGCTAAGTACGATAATTAAAAGGGTATACATAGTATCATAGTTTAAGGAATGACATTTCAGGGAACCAGCAGTTAGCGCAATGGCTATGTTGTTGGACTCCCATTTACTCATCCGTGGTTCGAGTCCCAGACCCGTTGGCTTAAACTCACGCCAGGCACGTGTGCATGTGTGCCCAAGATCCTGAAAGGAGAATGGAGGAGAAGGGATTGCGGCGTGGCCATCCACCATGGGGGGGTGATTTCTCGCTTTCTGTCTCTCTGTCTCTCTCTGTCTTTCTGGCAAGCACATGCCCTATACCAAAAACCTCTCCAAAAAAAAAAAAAAAAAAGGAATGACATTTTAGAATAAAGTGGTTACATCACTCTTTTAATTACCTCTAATGGAACAGAGATGGCCCGTGCACCAATTTAAAAAATATGTAAACGAGCTTTCTTTTAATAGTTATAAATCCCATTGTCCCTTTTTCTCCTTGAACTTATAATTCTACTGACTCTACGCATAATTTTACTTCAATGCAATATGATTTTTTTCTTTACTTCTTTTATTCTTCATTCACAACAGTGTACATGTGGATGAAGAGAGAGAGGGAGAGAGAGGAAGGGGGAGAGAGAAAAAACCACCCTCTGCAGGACTTAGTCACAACACCAGCTCCTTCATCCAGGACCAGCTCGTTGGATCCTGGGCGCTTGCACATGTGCCAAGCTGGCCAGGTTGGGATTTGAACCGAGGCTGTTATGTGGGGTCTGGGTTCTCTTGAGTAGTGCATTACCATATTGCACCACAGAGCCAGCCTCTAATGGAATATAGTCTTATAATTGATCTTTATTTCCCATCATTTTATTCTACTTTACAACAAATAAAGCCCTAAGTGTTAAAAAGCTTTTTCTTCCGGAAAGAATTTTATTAAGATTATAGTTATACAATTTAAATAATATTTTTCAAATTTATAAGTAATTATTAAGAACAAAATGTAAAAATTTCATTGGAAATCATTTCTTAATAATCTGGATGGGCTACTTTTGAATGTTAGTCATTAGTTGAAAATTGTTTGTTTTATATGTTAAGTATTGAGGAAATTTGTTCATAAGCCAGGAATACAAGTTTAGATCTAGCAAGGTAACTCAGTTTTTCCAATTCCTTCTGATATATATGCCCAGTTAATGTATTTATCATGAAAAATTATTTTTAGTGACCACCTGTCAACTCTGGAGTACAGAATCTGCAAAACCAGTCCTAGTACACATTCCTTCCTTATAGGAAGTACACTGTAAGGACACTCTCTAGCAATTTAAAATTTTGAACCTTCCCATCAAAAATGAGAGTTCATGGGACCAGCAGTTGACGTAATGGCTATGTTGCTGGACTCCCATGTAGTCAACCACGGTTCAAGTCCCGGACCCAGTGGCTTAAACTCACACCGGGCATGTGCACATGCATGCCCAAGATCTCGAGAGGAGAGTGGAGGAGAAAGGAGTTCATTTTCTCACCCCTTAAATCTGAGCTGCCCTCCTGACATAAATTGACCAACAAAACACAGCAAAAGCGACCATGGGGCAATCTAAGCCTGGGACTTAAAAGCTATTGCTTTTCTCTTAGAACTCTGTTACCAACATAAAAACAAGCTCAAGAAAAAAGAGACCACATGGGGTGGCACTGAGGCAGCCCAGCCAGCAGCTGGCCCACCCCCAGTAGCACCCTGTCTGGTCTTTTCATTACTGAGTAAAGATTAAGAGCAAGTCCTACCTAAATCAGCTAAGCCAGGAAACCTATAGACTCATGAGCAAACATACCTGTGTAATTTAAAAAAATGAAATGTTGCCACTGAAATTTGTGACAGTTGGTAAGACATTTTGTAGCAGTAGATAACGGGCAGAACAACTAAATTTACAGTTACTTTAATTTTGATATAAGCAAAGAATTTGAAACTTTCTGATTTGCAAAAGGATTTGTCACCTAAGTAAGTAATATATGTCTGGAAAATTTAACTATTTTTTCAAGACTCAACAAACGACTATTAGTTGCTCTACTTTCATTTTCAAGCATCATTTAAAATTCAAAATACAGAGAAGAAATTGGAAAGACTGAAGTGTTCATGTCAATATACATTTGTAGTCAATATTTTAAAATAAAACATCTGTTTTATCACACTCTTTAAGTATATTTTCATTAACAATGCAGAGTTGCAGAATTAGCTCCATCAGTTTTTAGAAAATTACAGCCCATTCTGTGCCCTACAAAGATGTATAATGATTATATGTAAATCTTAAATTACAATAAATAATTAAAGAGAAAGAAAAAGAAAATTACAACCTCTGTTTTTCAGAAAAACATTATCGTGTGCCTCTAATTTCATTCCTTCCTGAAGCTCCATTGAAACTAAAATAAATTTTGAAGGCATGATCCCAAAGAACAGTAAGAACAGGAGAAAAGACCATGGAGACATTAAAATAGAAAAGTAGTAACCAGTTTAGCAGATTGAAAAAGACAAATCCTCAACAAGCAGGGGAAAGCTGGAGACAAACCAATTTGCAATTTGAGATACTGAAAAGACCCAGGAACCATCAGCAAGGAAACAAGGAGGGCCTGAGCACCAGTCACCCAGCATTTCTAAGCCATCCCCCTACGTCTAAGACTGTACCTGCACGAACTGCACTTTCTGCAGGTCTCAAATAAAAAAGACTTACTTTGGCTAATGAGATAGTGAGTGTTACCTGTGGTGGGTATTTTAAGGGTAAGAATGTATTTCTCTAAGTTTCCTCTTCTGCCTTGTTAAATATGAAAGCACAGAAATTAGATGGAAGTTCCCTTACCTTGGGTCTTTTAATGTGGACTGCATGCAGCATGTTATTTTAAGTCATAGATAACTGGGGTTTGCTTGTTACCAAAACCAATATTCTATTCTATCTTGGAAGACAAAGACAGGTACCTCAGAATGAAAGATATGGGGAGAGTGGTAAAATAAAAAGAATCAGATGAAAGCTATATCAAAAAGTTATATCCTTTGTTTCAATCCTGCTCTTCGAGTACGGAACAACTTTCCCCACACAGTGACGAGGATGATAGCTGTCAGAACTTTCATTTCTAACCAGGAGAATGAAAGAATCTTCTGTGGGAAATTTGATGAGTATAAAATGAAAAGCTTAATCTTAATATCAGAGGTTATTTAACAAATTGTGGAGCAGCAGCATTCAACAGAAAAGCTCAGGGTTAGCAATCTTCATATTTACATTTAGAATTTTCTTTTTTTATTAACTTTTTCAGAAGTTTTTGCTATAGGGCACGTGCACTCACCAGAAAGACAGAGAGAGACAGGAAGACAGAAAGCAAGAAATCACCTCCTGGGGGGATGGCCAGGTCGCAATCCCTTCTCCTCCATTCTTCTCTCGGGATCTTGGGCACGCACGCACATGTGCCCAGCATGAGTTTAAGCCACTGGGTCCAGGACTTGAACCACAGCCTACTACATGGGAGTCCAACAACACAGCCATTATACCAACTGCTGGTCCCTAACTGGTAGATTATCTAATGTCATTAGCAGTTGGAAAATTATGTGAAAAGACAAATAAAAATTATGAAAATGACTACCAAAAATATAAATTAAGCATATGAAGAGTGATACAATGAATATATTAAAAAAGAAAGGTAATATAATCATAGTTCATGATTATGTAACAATATATCAATTAAATGATTATTGATTCAACAAAATATGTAATATTATTAGGTAGTGAAGAATGGGTAAGAAGAGAAGATAAGTTACTAATTAAAAAGAGATAATTCTTGATTTACTATATTAAAAACAAGGTTAAAAGGTAATGCCTCAGGTTAAATTAAGAAAACAGAAAATATAATAAATGGGCTAGCAAAATATAGGTAGGAAATGCCAGAAGGAATAAAAATACTCAAAATGATTGCCTCTGAGAAGGAAAACTAAGGTAGTGGAGAAAATTAAGGCAGAAAGAATATATATTTTAATATACTGACCTTAAAAATACGTCTATGCATGGTTTGCTTTAAGAATAATTAAAATAAGAATTAGAAAAGAAATATGAAAATATCCACCATATAATACAACGGGCAAAGACAGTCTCACATCAAACCAGCTCAATTATACTCCCTTTCTTTTAGTAAAGGGCTTTATTTTACTGTTTAATTCCAAAAATTGTGTTGCTATGCATTGGTATAATAGTCATTTCATTTCTGAATTATAAAGTATATAGTTTAAAAGAGAAGGGAAGGCAGATAATGTGGTGGAAAAGGCGCTGGACTCCAGCATAGTCAACTGCGTTTTGAATCCCGGACCTGGTGACTTGAACATCATGCAAGATGTGACTGAGTGCATGTCCAAAATCCCAGGAGGAGAATGGAGTAGAAGGGACTGCAATGTGGCCATCGCCTCTAGGGTGATTTCTCACTTTCCCTCTCTCTGTCTTTCTGGTGAGTGTACAATCCTATGACAAAAAACTAGAGAGAGAGAGAGAGAGAGAGAGAGAGAGAGAGAAAGATACAGTGGGACAGCAGATGCAATCTTGAATAATGCCATATTAAGTTTGTTGTTTGGGTGAAATTGGATGTCACTATCTTCCTTATTTCACAAAGATATTCTTTTAAGAATTATTGAGAGAGACAGACAGAAAGTGAGAAAGCAAGCAGCCAGGTCCAGGACTCGAACTGCAGTCGGTCATGTGGGAGTCCCGTGCCCCTAACCACCAAGCCATCTGTCAGCCCCTTATTTATGCATTTTAATTTGAACAGAGAGGGACAGAGTGAGTGAGAAAGAGAGAGAGAGAGAGGAAGAGGAAGAGGAAGAGGAAGAGGAAGAGGAAGAGGAAGAAGAAGAGGACGAGACGAAACGAGAACGAGAAAGAGAACGAGAACGAGAAAGAGAAAGAGAAAGAGAAAGAGAAAGAGAAAGAGAAAGAGAAAGAGAAAGAGAAAGAGAAAAAGCAAGCCGCCAGGTCCAGGACTTGAACTGCAATCAGCCATGTGGGAGTCCAGGTGCCGTTAACCACCAGGCTACCTGCCAGCCCCTTATAAGGATATTCTTATGCTGTTCTCATTGGCATCTCCCTCAAGATTCTATGCTTTTTGATCAAAAATGAATGAATGATATTAGAGACAAGACCATTAAATAAAAATTAGCATCCTTCCAGTAACCCTACCCTTGATGTATCTCAATTCAGATCACCCCAATACAGGCCACAGATTACAGTTCTGATGTCATGATTCACTCTTAAAAGGAACATTAGTAAATTGGAGAGGATGAAGAAGCCCTGCTGGGGGTTAATGGTGCTTTTATTAAAGATGATTTCCTGATACCAAAATTATGAATTATCACTTTGGCCCTGGGAGGTCTTTAAAGATTTGGGCAATGATTAATAGTAAGAAAGATGACAAGTGACACATAGATATTTCTTAAATACAATAGAACAATGCTTCGCTATAAGGAGATTTTGAAAAAAGGACAGCTAACATACCTCTCAACCAAAGCACATACGAAAGCAGATCAATTTAGAAGAAATTATGAAATAGATTTTCGGCAATTACAGGACAGAGTGTAGTAGAAACTGGCGAGATGCACATGAAACTATTTTCTCTTCCTTAGCCCATGTGAAAATTACATATCCCTAGCAAGTGGGTTGGGTCCTGTGATTTTTGTTCTGGCCAAAGGAATAAGGCTAGCAGTACTGTACAACCTAAACCCCATGCAAGATCTTTGACGCTTTCTCTTCTCCTGACATCGAGACGTGGAGGCCATAAATGTTTGAGGTTAACATCACAAGAAGGAACAAGCCTAGATCTTTGCCACTTCTCAGAGAAGAGCTGTTCCGAAATGCCACTGTACTTCTAGGCATTGTGACTTACACGGAGGATCAACTTCTACTGTGTTAAGCTACCGAGATTTGTCATAGCAACTACTATTACCTATGTTAAGTAATAAAGGAAGGCAGAAATTTTGTTTTATAACATAAGCTTAAAAAGTCAACCACAGACACTTTTTAAAATAAAATTTCTTAAAGGTCTTTAAATAGCAAAATTTAAACAGAGATCAATCACCATGATTTTTGTCAGATCTCACAGACTTATTATGTTTTCAATCAAATTAAATGCAACACATTTTTTTTTTTTTTAAAGAGAAGAGAAATAATTAGACCTGCTAGGTATCTCCCTTACATTATGTTTCATGGGCCAAATGGATGTCTCTGTAAAATGAATCAAACTTAGGACAGCCAACGGTGTGGCAGTTCAGACAGATGGATCCCACATAACTGACAGTGAGTTCTAGTCAACACCCAGTAGCTTTGAGAAACACACTGGGCGTGTGTGTGTGTGTGTGTGTGTGTGTGTGTGTGTCTGAAATCCTGAAAGGAAAAATGGAGAAGAAGGAATTACAGTGTGACCATATCCCATGGGGGACACGCTCACTTTCCTTTCTCCTCTCTGGGTCTCTCTCCAGCAAGTATACCCTCTAGCAAAAATAAATAAATAAATAAACAAAACTCTTTCACAATAGGTACTGAAAATATATGTATTAGTATTTGAAAAATGAACCATAATAGTACTATTCATTATTATTGAGCTTTTTTCTTCAGGGAATTAGTGCATTTAAAATTAGATTGAGGAGTTTTTAAGTTTCTCTAGCTAGCCACCTGAGGGTAATTTGTCAAAGCTTTTTAAATTATTCAATGAACAAATAAAAATAAAATCTATGGCAACAGGCTAGAGTGTCATGTAATACCAAATTAATTATATGATTCACTGCAGGCACTCGCTTCAGAAAAGACGGAAAAAGGCTGTTATGCAAATAGATTTGCCTCTAATAACAGCAAAGGGAATTTAGGAAATTACTGGAGCAGTGAATTACGTTTTTGTTTAAAATGCCCCTTCTTATCCAGTTTATTCTACAGTGGCTATCCTCTCTAAATTGGCCCCTCAACCTGGGAGAAGCACAAAGTCATCATTTCCCTCAGCCAAAGGGTTTCTTAAGAGGGAGACTTGGTGGCACAGAGGACTAATGGAAATGCGCAAAGCCAAGTCACTGGAAAATCCAACCCACGCTCCTGACAGCAATTAGCATTTATATAGCAGGGTATACATTTTAACTAATTAATCTCACAACACCCTCTCGGGCTTTCATGCCCATTCCCACATTACATGCCAGGAAACGGAGACAGAGAGATTAATTGACTTACTTTTGCCTGAGTGGTAGCGCGAATAAAAGCTGCCTGAACATAGATCTGGGATGCTTGTCCCAAATCTGTGCTCACACATTCAAAGCAGGATATTTCCCACAGGAAAGCTGTCCATATATTTGTATTTATTAAACATTTATCGAGATCCTGCTGGGAGCAGGATACTGTGCTGGGTGCTGGGGTGGAGAGACATGTAAGTATAAACACTCTGAAAGCTCAGGTTTAGAAACAAAGAGCAATGATTTGAATTTTGAAAACCCTAACATGGGATTACTTTTTTTTTTTTTTTTTTTTGAGAGGTTTTTTTTTTTTTTTTTTTGCTATAGGGCGCGTGCGCTCGCCAGACAGACAGAGAGAGACATAGAGACAGAAAGCGAGAAATCACCCCCCAGGGGGGATGGTCACGCCGCAATCCCTTCTCCTCCATTCTCCTCTCGGGATCTTGGGCACGCACGCACACGCGCCCAGCGTGAGTTGTAAGCCACCAGGTCCGAGACGCGAACCGCGGTCGACTACGTGGGAGTCCAGCGACATAGCCATTACGCTAACTGCTGGTTCCCAGGATTACTTTTCATAATTATTTGCTATATACCAGTGACTTGCCATATAACTTTGGACAAAATACTCCTCTTAAACTCAATTTCTACATGTATAACTTGCCCATTTCATAGTTTCACATGAGAATTAAAGGGCCCAAGCATATGAAAGGCGCTTAGTGTATATTGGTTGAATCTGCATGAGATTTCTGAATGGATCCTAGCCCATCAGGAAGTTAACAATCTTTATAAAAGACATCGCTACAAAATGAACTGGATGAAAGGGACCAGTTTGTTATACCAAGCTTCTAAACAGAACCATAATTTTATATTGTATGAATACATATCCATAATATTTTTTTTGAAGAGGTTTTTGCTATACGGCGTGTGCGCTCGCCAGATAGATAGAGACAGAGAGACGGAAAGCGAGAAATCACCCCCCGGGGGGGATGGCCACACCGCAATCCCTTCTCCTCCATTCTCCTCTCGGGATCTTGGGCACGCACGCACACGCGCCCGGCGTGAGTTTTAAGCCACCGGGGTCCGGGACGCGAACCGTGGTCGATTACATGGGAGTCCAGCGACATAGCCATTACACTAACTGCTGGTCCCCATAATATTATTTGTCTTTCTCTGGTGAGAGCACATGTTCTAAGACCAAAAAAAAAAAAAAAAAAAAAAAAATTAACATTATTATAAGCAGGGTAGAAGGGGAAGGTGTTAGTTCTGAGATTCAGTGAAATTCAGAACCAGTTACTTTTCATATTCCAAGTTGAAACCCAATGTAGATGAGTACTCTAAAAAACTATCCCAGGGCCAATCCTGTAGCACAGTGATTGAGCCCAGTGCACAGAGAGCCAGATCCCACATGGCTGACTGCAGTTCGAGCTGACCCTGGCTACTTGAAAATCAGATCAAATGTCCCTGTGTGCTCAAAATCCTGAGGGGACAGAGAAATGGAGAAAAGATAGTAGAGTGACCATGCCCCATTGGAAGGTGTGCTCTCTCTCTATCTCTGGCGAGTTCTAGTGCCTTCTAGGAAAACAAAACTAAAAACAACTATATGTGAGGACAAGGACAGACTCAAACCAGAAGAGCTGGATTTACATCCCTTCTGGAAGTTTTACTTAATTTTGTTTTTCTAATGGAATGCATGACTTCTCAGGAAACAGTAAGGTGGGACAGGGATCAGAGAGGCTCCAAGTTGTGACCAAACTGATTAGATTGGCTAGAACACGGAATGAATGTCATGAAGACAAAGTAAACCAGTGATAGCTATGCTAATTACCTTGATTTAATACGGTGTTTTATGTATGAAAAAAATCACACTGTATTCCATAAATATGTTCAACTATTGTGTCCATTAAAATTAATCATAAAACAAAACCAACAAGCTATGTGTGGACATGTTTCTGAGGCAAACTCATATAGCAGTGCCAGACCTAAAACCAGCAGGAGCCCTGATAGACAAGACACGTGGCACAGAGCACAGGGCATGAGGTTTGAGCATAGCAGGCATGAGTCAAAGGCGAGCGCTAACACCTATTTAGTTTTACTCATTTAATTAAAAACTACACATTGAGCTTACCATCATATGCCAAATACTGAAGCAGATGTTTGGGATGTATCGATCGATGAACAAAACAAATATCGTGTGGAGTTCACTATCTTTTTTTTTTTAAGTGTACTTATTTCTTCCAGGAGAGAGACAGCACTTCTAGCAAAGTTTGATGCTGCAATCCACCTCCAGTTTCAGCCAGGCCCCCGGATTCCTGGGGTACTCAGGGAGGTCCCCAAAAGCAAAGCCAGAAACTTCCTGTGTGGGCCATCTTGGAGAGCAATGAGTTTTACCCTGTACCTCTGTATGACCCCCATGAGTTCACATTCCAACACTGGGAGACTAAGAAACATTTGACAGGCTACACGAGAAAAGAAAATAATACACTGGAAATTAACCACTCAGTGGAACAGAGGAAAACATGGAACCTGGTAAGGGAACCAGGAATGGGGCAAGGAGAGCGAGGGGAAGTGACAAAAGTACATAGTTTTAAAGATGGCAGTTTTAACAATCCCCAGGTGGTCCCTATGCACCTTAAAGCTGAAGAAACATCGCAGTTTCAATCATTATTTTGTTTCAGGGTTTGTTTTTTAAGTTTTTTGCTATAGAGAGTATGCACTCACTAGAAAGAGAGAGAGAGAGAGAGAGAGAGAGAGAGAGAGAGAGAGAGAATTCACCCCCCTGGGGAAATGCCTACGCCACTATCCCTTCTCCACTCTCCTCTCAGGATTTGGAGCAAGCATGCACACACATCCAGCAATTCTCTTTTTTTTTTTTCTTTTTGGAGAGGTTTTTGCTACCGGACACGTGCACTCTCCAGAAAGACAGAGAGGGACAGAGAGACAGAAAGCAAGAAATCACTCCCCGGGAGAATGGTCACTCTACAATCCCTTCTCCTCTCGGGATCTTGGGCATGCACGCACACGCGCCCAGCGTGAGTTTAAGCCACTGTGTCTGGGACTCAAACCATGGTCAACTACATGGGAGTCCAGCGACACAGCCATTACACTAACTGCTGGTCCCTCCAGCAATATTCTCAAGCCACTGGTCTGGTGTGAGAGGGACCACGCAGCTGGCCAGGTGGGATCCAGCACCTTAACCTCCATGCCACCGGCTGGCTCCTAATCACTGTTGTTTTAAGTCTCTGTTCATGGTTGATCATCATCCTTACTGACCACAATGTCTTAGTTCTTCTAATATAATAAGAGGGCAATTAAACAATACCAGAGGTTTTATCCACCCCATGATTCTATGTCTCTTTGATTAATATTTACATAAAAATATATTCTTCTTTGTTCCTTGATGGAAAAAATTAAAATATCTACAAAATTTTCGAACATGTCCAATAATCAAATACCAGTTTTTGAACATATCTGCAAACACCACTCACTTACAGTACGATTTCCCATGGAAACTATGATTAAAACTTGGGTTTTTGTTGTTGTTGTTTGTTTGTTTCATTTTTTTATTCAGGGGTGAGATACTGAAACTAAGCTCCAAGAAATGTTTCTAAAAATTCCTAAAGGAAAAAAAGTTAAGAGTCAAGGAGGAAGAGCTGGAGTGGCTGTGGGCATCCATTACACATCCTCGAGCCACTCAGACTGCTCAACATTCTGGCTAATAACTTGGCAGATGGCTTTCCTGGACCAGATAATTAGACATACCTTACTCCCACCACCAAAAAAATAGGGAGCGTTCTCGACTGAGTAATTTGACGAAAATAGGAAATAGCCCTTAGCAGATGATAACGGGTATTAATATTTGCCAGATAAGGAAAGGATGCCAAATTAAAGAAAACACTTTGGAGATGGAGGAGTAGGAGACACATTCACAAGCATAGGCTTAGCTTTGCAGAGGTCATTACAGATTGTTGCAGGGATGAGTTTTACCCCAGTAGCGTCCCAATCTCCCATGTGACTCTAGGTCTTTATCTGTCATTTTATATTTATTAGAAATGGCAGGCCTGGCTAGTTTGAAAAAAAAGAAAAAATGTGAAGAATGTGTGGAGAACATCAGGCAAACATGAAAACAAAGAAAAAGGGAAGAAAGCAAAGAGGGATGAAAAAGGAAAGTGAACCCTAGTAAAGGAAAACAACCAAGCTAACAATATTTAAAAGCAGAACTATCACAGATAATTGTTGAAGTTACTAAATAAAATTATGTCTAGGATGACTTAGGGTTGGGATCTTTCTGAGCCTAACCAACTGTATTATTATAAGATCCTCACTGTAGGATCATTTCACAACTGGTTTTGGAGCACCAACAGAAAGACGCTGATTCATCGTATGTTAATGTTCAAGATGGGTCCAGGAGCTATGCTTCCTGCTGCTGTGTATAATAAGGAAAAACACAGAAGAACATCATCTGACAGCCACGCAGAACAGGCTCGCCTTCTGCCATGCCAGTGGTGGCAGGGGTTGGTAGGCTAAAGAATGGATTTGGGGTGTGCTGCCTCTGTACCATGGTTCCATTATTTTCTTTAAAAAAAAAATGCTGTAATGAGCATCCTCATGTGACTGAAGGGGAAGGATTTTCTTTGCAGGGCTGTTGTGATAATAAATAAAGTGGCTTTTGTCAAGCGTGGCACAGTACACTGGGGAAACTCTAAGCAGTCATTAGCAGGTTTTTTTTTTTTTTGTGTGTGTGTGTGTGTGTGTTTTTTCTCCCTAAGCCATGATTAAGATGTAAAGATGCAATTAATATTCTCACATGATCATCAAGCATCCTTAACTCCTTTATTCTCATTAGTACATAATATTTATTCAGGGTCCTATGGTAGCTAGGAGCTATGAGCAAAACCCATAAAAAAACGGATGGTCTCTGCTTTCAAATTATCATTCAAGAAAATTTCTTTCAGGCCAGCCAGTTGCCTGGTGATTAAGGCATTGAGATTCCACGTGGTCAACTGAACATTTTGAGTCCTGGACCCAGTAACTTGAAAATCACACCAGACACATGTGCATGTGTGTCCA
The DNA here is from genome assembly GCA_026018925.1 of Tupaia tana. Taxonomy (NCBI): domain Eukaryota; kingdom Metazoa; phylum Chordata; class Mammalia; order Scandentia; family Tupaiidae; genus Tupaia; species Tupaia tana. The sequence continues at coordinate 35,148,274 of JAKSZU010000020.1, read as the reverse complement.
AAATTCTAAGAGGAGAATGGAGGAGAAGAAATTGCAGTATGGTCATCTCCCCCTAGAGAGTGCTTTTCTCACTTTCTTTCTCTCTTTCTTTCTCTCTGCAAGTGCATATACCCAATAGCAATTTTTTTTAAAAAAAAAAGAAAGAGACTTTCTACTGCATCGTCCCAGTAATATATATGTATCTTATCCTTGAAGCTAAAAGCAGGCCAGCTGGCAATTCTGCTCACAAGTGTGGCCCTTAAAAATTACTCTGAATCTCCAGTTTCCTCATATGTAGTAGTAAATGAAACTAAATATGAAAGTACTGCTATGATCTGAATATCTCCTCCAAACTCATGTTGAAATGTTATTGCCATTGAGATGGTACCAAAAGGGAGGATCTTTAAGAGGTTCTGCCCTTATAAGGGGATCGATGACATTATAACGGGAGTTACTGCAGGGATGGACTCCTGATCAGAGGTAAGTGCAGTCCTCATTCTCCCTGTCTCGAGCTTTCTATTCCCCTCATACTGTCCACCAAGGAATGACACAGAAGGAAGCTTTCCTCAGATGCTGGCACCATACTCTGGACTTCCCAGCCTCTCAAACTGTGAGTCAAATAAATTTTTGTTTATTATAAACTGCCCAGTCTGTAGTATTCTGTTACAGCAGCAGGAAATGGACTAGGACAAGTGTCCAGCCTATAGAGTTGTTAGGAGTAAATAATCCCATACCTGATAGAGGCACATCAACTCTGGTATGGCAAGAACTTATATTTTACCTATAATTATGTCGATTACTTTTTCATTGTCAGTGTCTATGAGCTCACCAGAGACAGAGAGAGCAAGGGAGGAGGGCCCATCCAGTTGGGGATGGTCATGCCACAGTCCTTTCTCCATTTCTCCATTTTGTCAGGATTTTGAGTGCACACACACACACACACACACACACACACATACATGCACCTGGTGTGTTTTTGAAGTTCTTGGGGCTGGGATTTGAACAGCAGCCAGCCATCTGGGGCTAAGCTCCGTTAACAACTAGGTATGGGGCCGATCCCTTATGTTGATTTCTACAAATAAAAAATTGAGGCCCAGAGAGTCAGAAAAAAAGTGAATTATTTTGTGTATATTTGAGTTTTATTGCATATTACCAGAGCCAGGGATTTAAAAAAAAAAAAGTAAGCATTGATTCCTGAAATGTAGAAAGCAAGCTAAGCGTGGACTCCGTTCTTGATTAGCAAAGATACCTCACCATCACCTTTCCATTCACAGTAAGATAGAAAGGTAAAGCCCTCTGGGTTCTCCACATGTTCCTACACCCTCCAACCTCAGGTCTCACTTCCTAATCAGAGGGTTAGTGAGGTTCCTTCAGGGAAAGTACTTCAGGGGCCTTCGGCTTTCAGTTAGGAGCAACCCAGTTCCCTCACTTCAAGATCTACAGCCTTATTCTATGCACGACTACAAAAAAACCGGAAAGCTTGTCATGTGCACCTTGCCAGCAGCATCCCAGCCATTCTCAGGAAACTGCCGAGAGTAAAGGGAGCCTACGATCTTCATCACCTGCTGGGGAGAGAGCAGGCTGAAATCCTGCCACTGCGTTTAACAGAGGCATCACCTGTGAAGTGCCGGTGCCGTCTCATTCAATTTTAATAATGTGTCAAGCATGTAGATTTTTCTTGAAGGCGGGTAGTGACAAGCAGAAAACAAAAGATTCTGAGAGAAAATCGGGTGAAGCAAGCATCAAAAGCCGAGAGCATGAGAAATGGGATTTGGAGAAATGTCTAGCCGTGAGTGAAGATGGGGTGGCAGGAAGAACTCCAAGGCTGGGGGTTCTGTCTTGCTGGGTTCTCAGTGGCCACTCATCTCGGAAACAGCATCATCTCCCAAGGAGAGGAGCAGGGAGGGTCTTCAAAAGAGTAAATGCCAAGATAAAATCCTTGTCCAAGTTTCTGAGTATTTAAGATGCCTGTAACTCGGGATGCATTCTAGAAAACCAGCGCACATCACAACTGCACAGACGCCTTCAAATTAATTCCATGCCCAGTCAGCTCCATGGCTGACAGTTAGGGCAACAGGATTCTACATGGACGACTGTGTGGTTTGAGTCCCAGACCTAGTGACTTGATGAATATGTTGGGTGCATGTGCACGTGCCTTCAAATCCCACAAGTGGAAGGAATGGAGAAAAGGGGATTCCAGCACGACCATTCCTCACACCAGAATGCTCCAGGAAGGGGCTTTCTCCTCTCCCTCTCTCTCTGTGCCTCTCTGGCGAGCACATGTGCCGTCTGGCAAATTAAAGAAACCATGCAGTCCCAAGATATGTTACATAGATTCGCCTCTGAGACGAGAGGGGTGAGAGGATGCCCGAGGTGAGGGATGGGGTTGGTGGTCGAGTCAGGATAAAAAGTTCCCAGATCCGTAGTCCTAGGCCTACCTCATGAGCAATACCTCTGCGTGTGAAAACCACCAAGCTCTCTTTTGGACGCTTACATGGTTTTTGCTTTGCTTTTCTCCTGGTATGTCAGAGGTTAAATTTGCATATCTACATCTATGTTTAGTTTTTTTGACTCACTATAAACTATGGTTAAAAATGTTGCCTCGTGTATTTATTGCTAAAGAGAAAGCCAAAACTGCAAACCAACTTCTCTGAAATCCAGAGCTCTTAAACCAAAGGAAGTAAAGTGGCAGAATGTACTTTTCACATATGAAGCAAAAGCAAACACTCAAAAACAAACAAACAAACAAACAAAAAAAAACCCAGCATCAGGATGTCTTGCATAATCCTTGTTCTCAGCTCTGCTTTCCCTCTCTATTGACACTCGCCAGTGGATATGCCACCAATGTTCTATCACTGAGGAAAAGCAAAGTCATTACCAGAAAGTAAAAAGTTAAAATTTAAAAAAGGAAAGGGGCCTGCAGTCAAATAAAGAGATCTTTTCATTGCTTCATGATACAATTTTATATATATATATATATATATATACACACATATACATACCCACATACATACACATAGTGTTTGTGCATATGTGTGTGTGTGTGTACATCCCAAAGCAACACTGCCAAGTCTGCGACACATTCCTGGGGACTCCCAGATTCCCAATGACGCAGTTCCTTGTCTTGTAGAAACTTAATACTAAAAGTGGTTGCTTAGACAGATGTAACACCGATTTTTAGTTCTTTACCTATTGAGGTAGGAAAATGTTCCAAACTCATTCCTTGTGAATCACTGCTGTCCTCCCTCACCACTGTGATTTATGGTTTCATAACAGTGTCAGACACGTTCTATCCTTTGATCACAAAAGTAGGGTCCTTGTCCCACCTTGGGGTCCAGGCTGAGCGTATTGGGGAAGCTCACAGAGGTATCACACAGCAGAGAAAGGACCAGTCCTGTCTGCACTGACCTTCTCGGGCTCTCCGGTCAGGCCAGACCTGGGCTTCTACTCCGAGACTGCATATATAAAATGCTCCCTCAAACGCTCTACGTATTTGGATTGTTCATGCTGACAAACGTCCTAAATTCTGCTTTCTTTTGTTTTCTTTTTTTGTCCTTTAGCAAACAAGCCACTGATTTTTCCTTTAAATATAGGAATTTATCTTCAGACAGATATCTTTAAATATCCTCACCACTACAAACAGGTCCTGAGGCCCACATTTTAACAGTCGTATTCTCTTTGGAGAACAATGACATAGGGTCAGAAGATCTGATTTCTTGTACTGATTTTGCTAGAGACGACCATTATTTTTATAACTATCATTCTCCCCCCAAATATTGAATGTTTTCTTATACCCGGTATTAAGTGCTTTATATTTATTATTGCTTTTAATCCTCATAACAAATTCTTTCAGATAGTTTTATTTATTACTACCCTCATTTAACACACGAGGCGCATGAGTCTTACTATGTTAAAGTATATCCACACGATTATACAGGAAGTAAGTGGGAAATAGTGATTCCAACAGAGAAATGCCTTTCTCTGTGTTTGAGATTTAATGCTGACTAGCTAAGTAACTTTCCCTCTCTGGGATTCAGATTCAGCATGTCTAATGTAAGAAGATTGAACCATTCCCCCTCTCTGTCTCTGTCTGGTGAGTGCACATGCCCAGTGGTAAAAAATAAATAAATAAAAGGAAGAGACCCAGAGTCAGCCATGGTGGTAAAGACACCACTACTTGGGAGGCTAGAAGATGTGTGTGAGGCACAGGCTCAGTTTCTGGGCCAACTGGAATACTCCAGGCATGGCTGCAGTTGCCTGAAATCCCAGGTTATAGAATTTAGGGCAGGAGGATCAAGACACGATAAGACACTGGCAAAAAGTATCTATCACTCGCTCTTTCTCTTCCCCCAACCTCTCTCATACAAAGGACAAAAGCGAACAAAAAAGAGGGTAGAACTAGACAATCTCTAACCCCTTCCATTTTACAATATGATGGGTTTATAATCGATGCTAATTTCTAGAGTATGTTCTGCCTTAATATTAAAAATACAGAATCAAGCCAGCTTTTAGAAAAGAAGAGTGGGCACTAGTGGGTGTGTGGGTGGGCACTTTGTTAATAGAAAGTGGAACAAAGTGACTGAGTCTTTTTAATAAGGAGCAATTAACAAGTCCTTGATGAGCAGTTCCAAGCATCAAAAGGCACATGAACAGCCAAGAGGCAGTGGGGCAGAGCGCATCTGTCTGGATTAGTCCTGCTTCCAATGGAGGCGTTGAAGCTATCTTCAGGTTCAACTTTTCCTCATAACACCCACTTTCAAAAAGCAGAGGAGTCAGAAATGTCAGCCTGTCCTCGAAGGCAGCTCCCTTGGGCGTTAGCTGCCTCTGTCTTATTAAGTAAAGTCAGGCATGACTCAGCTCCTCCATCAACTGTCTGGGAAGGAGAACATTTCATGCTGGTAGAAAATCACCTTAAGCAGAACAATGGGAGACATTTAAGGTAGACAACTAGAGGAGGGCTGCTTATTACTCAAAATCAAATCACCCTTTTCCTATTCTAGACAGGAGAACATCACCACAGCCAACAGGGAAACAGGACTGCCTTTGCTTAGAACACACCAGATCACCCTGTCACCTCCAGTTACAACGAACAATCACGCAGACACCTCTTTCGTCTGGGTCACAAAGCAAGGTGAACTGTGGGTTATGACATGTCCTTCAATCAATCAGCCCTCAGTACAAACCTACCTCATACCACAGTTTACAACAGGTTTCAGTGGGGGAGAAAATACATCGAATAAACAGTTTCTGCTTTCCAAAATGTTGCTACCTAGAAAGGGTAGACAGGTGAACATTTCATCACAATGCAAAGCCAAATGAAGGAAATGCTAAAAAGAAAAAAAAAAAGACACGACATGCCATAAAATGGTAGAAAGAGCTTTTAATTCTGACTGAGAGAGGAGCGGAGTTCCACAGTGCCGTCACAGAAGAGATGACGTCTGATTTAAGCCTGAGATGTGAATGGAATGTGCCGTGGCAGATAGGAGGGGAGGAGTCCAGGCTGATGGGAGCCATTGCTGATCAGTCCATCAGTCACGGCTGGTGTGAGATCGCAGGCTGTGGGGTGATTTAGTAATGCACAAGAACAGTAGGTTGGAGTCATACAGGTTAAGGACGATCTTCATCTGGGTAGCAGCTGAGAGCCACTGATGGTACTTGAAGAATGCAGTCATATTAATTAATAACTATGAACAGAGATAAAGGATGAATTTGGAAATACGTTTGTGCCTGGGGTATTGAATAGAGCACATACACGTGCAATGTCATATGTTAAGAATGAAATTTCTGGGCATGGTGGCACCCACCCTATGGCAAAGAATAAATTTCTCCGCTGGCTTTGTGGTACAGTGGTAACACACTGCTCAAAAGAATCTGGATCCCACATGGTGATCGCAGTTTGAGTCCCTGGCTCAGCCAGCCTGAAACACACGAGACGTGTGCAGAAGGACCCAAGAGTCCATGGGCTAGAGGACTGAAGAAAGGGGATTGCGTAGTGACAAGACTTTGTGAAAAGAGCTCAACTTCCTTTTTTTCTTTATTGCAGGGTACATGTGCTCACTGGATAGGGGCAGACAGAGACAGTGAGAGGGAAAGCGAGAAATCTCCACCACCACCCCCTCCTGGGGGATGGCCATGCCGCAATCCCTTCTCCTCCATTCTCCTCCCAGAACCTTGGCCATGCACACACATGAGCCCCACATGGTTTTCAAGCCACTGGGTCTGGGACTCAAATCATGGTCAGCCATGTGAGAGGTCAGTGATGTAACCACTACACCATTTGCTGAAATCGGTGCTCATCTTTCTTACTCTTGTATGAGTGCCCACATAGTTTATCATAAATGATTTTTATTAAAAAATAAATTTCTTTATCCATCATTTTAAAAAGTTTTAAGGGTACATGTGCTCACCTGAGAGAGACAGATAGACAGACAGTGAGAGGGAAAGTGAGAAATCACCTCCTAGGAGGGACGGCCGTGCCACAATGGTCTTCTCCAAATTTCCTCCCAGGATCTTGGGTATGCACACATGCGCGCCCATGTGATTTTCAAGCCACCAGGTCTGGGATTCTGACCGCAGCTGGCCATGTGGGAGTCCAACGATGTAGCCACTATGCAATCTTCTGGTCCCTTTATCCAATTTTTATTTCAGTGTTTATTTAAACCATAAATGAAGTCAAAAGAGACAATTATAGCAACTAGGCTAAGGGGGTGTGCTCATACAGTGAGGCTAACAGCTCCTGAGGTGGTCCTTTTACTCTATGATTATTGAGGTAGGGAACTGTGACTTACCAAGATGAGGAAGAGTACACTGCCCAATGCCTGCCCCAACCCCTTTTATCATCAATGACAATCCATGGAGTTGAAGAGAGGGCACTACTTCTTTACAATTTGTGGGTCCTAATTATGCAGAGTATTATTGTTCCTCTCTTGTGAGGCCTGAAACCTTAAGAACAATGCTATGTGTAGTATGGTATGCTATTCCATACACTCCTATGGTCCTAAGGACATTATTCCACGGGTTACAAATGTTTGGATACCTAGATTTTGTTTCTAACTGCTAAAGGCTCCTTATAAAGAGAAAAACTCCTTTCATCTTCATAGGTTACTCCCCACCACATACACACACATCCCTCTCTATATGACAAAAGAAAGTACAAAAGCTCTATAAACATGCTGAGTGGAGAAGAGAATCGTGGTAGATCCAGTGACAGGCCTGGGAGCAGAACTCTTAAAATAATTCAAAACAATTAAAGGTTTGCAAAGGCAAGGCACAAATAAGTGAAAAAAACAAAAACTTACAAATAACCTATTTAGTAAAGAACATGTGTCCAGAATACACAGTGAAATCTCAAAACTCAGTAAGAAAACAACTCAATCAAAAGGGACAAGAGATTTCAACAGACACTTCATCAAAGAACATATACAAATAAGCATGAAAATATGCCCAAATCACTAGTCATTAGAAAAATACAAACTGAAAATAAAATCACACAAAATATGAGGTCTTTGGGAAAGTCACGGCGTATTTTCCTATTCAAAAATGTGTCAGGTTGTTCCCAATGGTCCCACATATAACTATTAAGACACCTAACAATGAAAAAAATGGAAAATACCAAGTGTTGGTGAGATGTGTAGCAGCTGGAACTTTCATTCATTAAAGATGGGAATGCAATAATGGAAAACAAGTTGTCAGCTTCCACTAAGGGAAGCCTACACTTACCATGCAGCCTTGCCTTATGAGTCCTAGGTTTTTACCCAAGAGAAATAAATCTTACATTCAGACAAAGCAGACATAGATGTTTCTAGTAGCCTTAATCATAATAACCAAAAACTTGAGGTCATCAGATATCCTTAAGTTAATGAAAGAGTAAATAAATTGTTGTATATGCATGCCATGGAATGCCACTCAGCAACAAGGGATAGACTTCTAATACACACAAGAACACGAATGTATCACAAACGCATTATGATGAGTGAAAAAGGCTGGTCCCGTATGATTCCATCTATCATCTATCTGACATTCTGGAAAAGAACAATTATGAGAAGAAAAAACAATCGTGGTTGCTAGAGACTGAGGAGACGGGAGAGCTGACTGCACAGTGGCAGCCTGAGAGGAATTGTGGAGGCAGGTAGTGAAAGCTTTTTGTATCTTTTTTTTCTTTTCCTGCCAGAGGATACATGCTCTTGCATACCTGAGAGACATAGAGACAGAGAAAAAGGGAGAGGAGAAAGCACCTCTCCAGGGAGAAGGGCCACTCCACAGTTCCTTCTCCATCTCTCCCTCATTATGAGATTTTTGGCCCCACAAGCCCAGCCTATTTCTCAAACCACCGTGTCTGAGACTCGGAACACATGGTCAGCCATGTGGTATTTGGCTGCTTTAACCATCAGGCCACAAAGCCGGCCCCATATTTTAATTATGGTGGTTATTACATGTTGTGTTTGCCAAAATTCATAGACTTCATATACCACAAAAATTTAATTTGACTGTATGTTAAGAATGAATACTAAAATAAAAAGAAATCTTAAAAGGTACAGTTCATGTCTTTATTTATTTAGTGGCCTTACTTGTAGAGACTGGGGAGGGGGGTCACGTTCTCACAGATCCATTCTGCAATGCCCGCAATGCCTTTTCCTACTCATCTCCAAGTAGTCGCTCTACCTCTACAGTGGACACTACACCTCTAGAATACAAAGGTACTTCAAAAGGCATCTTTTTCTTCAAAAAGTTCATGGAAAATATATATTATGATAAAACTAAACATAGATTTTCTTTTAAAACTTGCCCCAAGGGACCAGCAGTTGGCATAATGGTTATGTTGCTGGACTCCCATGTAATCAGTGATTTGAGTCCCGGACCCAGTGGCTTAAACTCACGCTGGGTACATGTGCGTGTGTGCCAAAGATCCCGAGAGGAAAATGGAGGAGAAGGGATTGCGGCATGGCCATCTCCCTTGGGGGGTGATTTCCTGCTTTCTGTCTCTCTGTCTCTCTCTTTCTGGCGAGCCCATGCACCCTAGAGCAAAAACCTCTCCAAAAATTTTTTTTTCTCCAAAATAATGTACTATTTTAAAAAATTATTTATTTTAATTTTAATCTGGTCAAATTTTAATTTGACCAGAAAGAGACACAGAGAGAGAAAGAGGAAAAGTGAAAAAGAAAGCCACTGGGTCTGGGACTCAGACCGTGATCGCCATGTGGGAGTGTCCAGCACCTTAACCACCACGCCACGTGCTGGTTCCCAATAAAATACAATTTTAAATTCATTTTTCCATAAACTTTCTGAAGCCCTCTTGCAGATGGTTCCTCTCAGTTTTAATCAACCTCTCATACTTCTAAACCACCATAGACCTCTCTGATGACACACTAACCACGTTCGACATTGCATAATTGTTGAGGTTTTGGCCAATTGTTTGCTAGATTGTGAGCTCAAAGACAGGGCTACAGTCCTGCTCACTCAGCAAAATGCCCAGCATTTAGAGTTTGGTGTATATTTGTTTCTAAATGGTGTAGAATGAGAAAGATCAGGATAAAAACAAATATCAATAACTCCCTAGAAATAAAAGCTTAAGCATTCTCAGAACTTCCTGATGTACCTGCTTATGTTCTCCGATACAAAATAATCTCATAACTGATGTACAGAATTAAATTTGGCTATACCCAGTTTCTCATTCACTGAATATTTGCTGAACACCTAATGAGGCCAAAGTTTCTTGCTAGGTGCTAATGACAGAGGTGAATAAAGTGCCTGTCCTTAGGGAGTTTTCATTATAAAAATGACAGATACTAAATAATGAAGTAATCAAGTCCTTAATTTGAAAATTACACAATTACTAGCATAAATTCCATAGGAATTATGCCTACAGATATTAAAATGTTGATATATAACTAAATATATTCATAGAACTGATTTCTTAAAAATAAAACAAACAAATGAAAATCCAGAGAAGGTCCATAATCAGTACAATGGTTTAAATGAGCCAAGTAGGAAAGAATCAGGGTAAGTAAGTATGTTCTGAACATATCCAGTACTGGCAAACTCTGATGGTGAAAAGTAGGGACTCACTGATTTCAACTCTCAAGTGTAAGGCTAACTAATATTTATTTTCTTGACCTTCCATACCTAACAAATATACAAATACTAGCCATGGTTATACTGCAAGAAAGGGAATAGTGATATCTCTTATCCCTCCCAAAGCTACTAATTTAGTATCTCACAAGGTCATTTCATGAATATTACATCCATTTCTGTACTGGGGAAGTTATTAAATCCAATTTAGCGAGAGTAACACAGAGCCAAGGCTTAAGCAGTAGCTGTCATAATTGTACTCGCTTCCCATCTTTGGGACTCCAGAAGTTGACTTTTTCATTCTTTCTTACTTTAAAAAATAAAGTGACTCTTTATTTCTAATTATAAATAGTATTAGATTATCATATACATAAATAAGAAGAAAAATATCTTACAAAGGAAGAAATAAACCCAGACAGAATTCCACTGCTAAGATTCGGTGTGTTTCTACCAAAGGTTTTCTACATGTGTGCACACACAAACTCATATGCATTCCCACATTGGTATGTTGATAAACTAACCAGGAGCTGAACAGGGAGCAAATGTATAGCATCTGTTCACCAAATTCCATGGAGTGAACATTCTTACCAAAACCAGTTTCCAACTACCAACAACGCTACAGCTGATTCAAAAGACTGAACAACTGGCTCTAACAAATCAATGCCATCGAACAGCAGTAGATACTGTCACAGTTTGTAAAGGTGTCTTACCCATCTTGCTGTATGGCACTGGTTTTTAAACAGAAACATTTATCATGAACTTATGTCCACATCAGCAAGTGTAAATTTGTATTATATTTTTAATAGGCCTATTGTATTCTACTTTACTGATATAGCTATTTATCAATGAAGGGTTTACATTGTTCCCAGTGTTAACTGTGTCAACAGTCCTATGAAAAACACAGCTGTGAATACATTTTGTTGTATTTCTTTGATTATTTTCTTAGGTTATATGAGTAGAAGTTGTACTACAAGGCTAAAAGGAGGTGTTTGAGTGATATCTGTAAAATAAATAGCCAACAAGATGCCTTCCACAAAACCTATTCCAGGTACACTCACACCTACTGTGTATGAGAACACCATGTCTGGTCACTTCAATCGTCCTGACTCATACTAGGTAAGACTATCCTCTTTAATCTTTACCAAACTGATGAGTGAAAAATGGCATCTCACCGTTGATTTCACTTGCAGCTATTCTCTCATGCACTTGATGTTCTCTTTAATGGGATCAATTTGTTTTTCCCTTTCTGAACTGCCTGAATTGCGAGCTTCAAATCTTTAGTCTATTTTTTCAAAGAGTATTTTTATTTTATTTTATTTTTTTTTGGAGAGGTTTTTGCTATAGGACACAAGCACTCGCCAGAAAGACAGAGAGAAACAGAGAGACAGAAAGCGAGAAATCACCCCCCAGGGGGGATGGCCACACCACAATCCCTTCTCCTCCATTCTCTTCCTGGGATCTTGGGCACGCACAAACATGTGCCCGGGGTGAGTTTAACCCACTGAGTCTGAGACTCGGTCGATTATACAGGAGTCCAGCGACAAAGCCGTTACACCCAGCTGCTGGTCCCTCCAAAGAGTATTTTACATTGGAACGATTTCTTTTATAGAAACTATATTCTGCTGACATTAACTCTTTGCCATATACCTATATTTTCCCAGTTTTTCATTTGTCCCCCAACTTACAATATATTTTAATGCCACACTAACTTTTTTCAATTTTCCTGTAGTCAGACATATTAGTGTTTATTTTATGGCACCTACTTTTCATGCTGTATCTAGAAAAGCTTGTCCTATTCCAACATCATAAAAAGGTTTGTTGCTATCACTTTCAGGCTTTAAATTATTTTCATACAGTATTTTTAGAGGGTTTTGTTTTGTTTTGTTTACATTTAAACATTTAATTCAACTGTGATAAGGTATGAGGTAGTCATTTAACTGCACTTTTTGAAAAGTTATCCAAATGTCCTAGCATTTAAATATGTCTCTTCCCTCCCACCCCGGGGGCCACTATGAGCGGCCGCCAGCTGCAGAGCTTCCTTGCTTTTCTGGATGCCTGTTTTCATTTCAGTTTTGGCCTCTGAAGATTTCTTACCCACTCAGCAATTCATTTGAAAAGACATTTATTTTTAAATGTAGCATTTCTAGCTGCTCTATAGAAAAAGTGTTGTTGAGAGGACCTTGTCCACCATACTGAGAGAGACTGAACTCTCCAGTCTATTTCCTACATAGCAGCCAGGATGATCGTTGAGTGACTTAGCTGCCTAATGTCAGGGCCTGATCAAATTCTTCCAAGGGCTTTTCATGGCCATAAAGTTAGGTATAACAAAACCCTTACACGTGTCAGACTCTGGGTACCTCTTCCTCTTTACCTTACACCCCTTTGTCCCTAGTTCTTTACGACCCAACGGCACTGGCAGAGTGATCCCAATGGCCCCAGAGTCCTCATAAATGCATCTCCCTCACTTTTTCCTCTGCCTCGCATGTAGGTATCTCTTTCTGACCCTTCAGTTATCAATAGATTGCCATTTTCTTAAACAGATGTTCATTAATCTCCAGATAAGGGAAGTAGTATCCCATTACTTTTTATTGAAATAATGCCCTATAGATAACCATCACAGATCTTTTTTTATAAAGATGTATTTATTCACTTCTTTATGCCAATCCTACCACTGGCCTGAGACTATAAGTTCCATCAGGGCACAAATAATTTCTGTCTTGCTTAACAATACAGGCAAGCACAGTGTTGAGCTCAAATGCATACATTATGAATGGATGAATGCAAAATGCCTTACTTGTTTTTACACTGCCTGTGATCATTTTGCATATAACAGGCTCTTAGGGAAACAACTGCTGATCTGGACTTCACAACTAATCATGAAGGACTAGCCTCTTCAAATGTGGAGGTTATAGAGATCTTCAACCTTTTCTATTAAATTGCAAAAGTGCATTTCAAAATAAGAGGAGAATACTTATCCTTTTATAACAAAAAGTATTGCAGGCTTTAAAATGGATAACTGGCCTATTAAAAAACTGATTTCAATGGGTCTGGAGAGGATTTGTGCATGAAACCTTCTTGGAATTCAATTCTGGAGAGTTTGCTGTAAGTGAAATAGCTTATCTATGTGTGGATTGGTGATAACCTCCCAGCCCAATCTTCTGTGTACTTGTTGAGTCCAGGTGACAGTTATTCTAGCTGCTTCGTTGCCACGCACACACAAAACTGACAGTTTGTGAGAAAAATAAAACATTCCAGTTCCATTAGAAATGAAACGGAACTTGGAGTGAAACCACAATCACATTTCAAAATTCACACCTGATAACTGCCAAAATCTAGCAGAAAAGAACTGGCATTTTTTACACTGGAAAAATTTTTCTAGAGCAGGGGAAACAGATAAACACACACACACACACACACACACACACACACACAAAAAACTCTGGGCCACATGCAATCATCATGAAGCCCTTTTAACACTTAGTAAGAGAGATCTTGCAGCAGTTGAGTAAGGAAGAAAAGCCAGTGAATCATGCCAAAGCAACCTTGCAGTATTTTGAAGTTAACAGTCTACTTTACTAGAATCCAGTGCACCTGCCCTCAGTTACCTTTCCTTTACACCTCTGCCAACTTGTTCTTGTTTAAAACTTCTTTAGAGGGGCCAGCAGTTAGTGTAATGGCTATGTTGCTGGACTCCCATGTAGTCGACTCATGGTTCGAGTCCCAGACATGGCAGCTTAAACTCACGCCGGGCACGTGTATGGACGGGCCCAAGATCCCTAGAGGAGAATGGAGGAGAAGGGATTGCGGCATGGCCATCCCCTCACGGGGGTGATTTCTCGCTTTCTGTCTGTCTGTCTGTCTGGTGAGCGCATACTCCCTATAGCAAAAAAAAAAAAATAACTTCTTTAGAAAAAATTAGAAAAAATTGTATCAACTTTAAAAACATATATACACTGAATATATGCAATTAAATTGTACTTTATATGTTTCAGGAAGCCTATAACAAAACCATTTCAAAAAGCTTTTCCAACGTGAAAAATCCCATCAATGTTGTCTGTTGTGTTAATTGGTTGAATGTTTCTTTTCAAGTATGTGTGTTCCATATCTTCAATTATCAGCAGACAGCTTTGATCGACATGTTTTGAAAACAAAGAGTTTTAATTATAGAGAAGTTAGTGGTAACATGGTATATTTAAAATGGCATGCATCTTAATTTCAATCACTAATAGAAGTTTAACCACTTACTAACTATAGTGAGCTTAAGCAGATTAAGCCACTGCTCTGAATCTGGAGTTCCTCTCTGGTAAAAAGGAAATGTCCATTGCAATCTTACAGGGCTGTTCAGAAATGTATGCAATGTTACACAGGCATACTCCTGATTCAGTTCATAATGTCTCCCACACCTTCCTTCCCTTGCTTCCTACACACACACACACACACACACACACACACAATACTATAGTCATTACCAATGTACAGAACATTAAAATAAAAGAGATTTAAAGCCATGTTTAGCTTAACATGATCTTCCTTTAGTGATTTAAAAAAATCAATATTGCATAATGCTCCATGGCTATCATTGCAGTCATCAATTATCACTACATCGTAGATGAGAGAAAGAACCTTTTTAATAACAGGACACTTAGCGAAATAAAGGTGAGATAATTAAGAATTTGTTTTAGTAAAACAACCAGGAACAAAGACCCTGTCTTCACTTTCTTTCTAAAATCCTCCTTAGCATCTAAGAACATTTTATGCAGTAGGAGGGAGGAAGTCCTCCAAAACTATACACTAATTACCCTATTCACAATTTCTACAATTTCAATTATTCACCAAAGCTATACTCTTCCCTTAGAGCTAAATAGTCTCTCTACTGGACCTCAAGCAATGCCTTGCTGCAAGAAAAGACACTTCACAGCTCAGAGCAAAGACATTTCGCAGCTCAGCATGGATTTTCAACAGATTGTTCCTGCTTTAGAATTTAAGAATATGCAGAGGAGGATCCAGAGTCTTGCACTCTGGCCTGCATCTCATCTTCCTTCATTATTGTGAAGGCCATGCAAAGCTCTGAGCCTCCATCATTCTGCTGTGCACTTACTGCAGCATAGGGAAATTCAAAAAGTTTATGAAAAGCATGGAATGAAAATTCAAGTTTATTTGAGTGTAATAATATTTTGAAATTTATGAATAGTTTTGTCATAATACACATGTCTCCAGGACTTTTTGAAGATTCCTCCTACAAGACTCTTGATTGCAAGTAAAGGTACACTAGATGTAAAATTTAATATTCAAGATTTATATTTCTTCTCATCACTTAAATACGCATACTAGGAAGAAGGGAAAGTAAGAGTGTAAAAATAAATTTTAAATAAACTCAGAAAGAAAGGAACTATTCTAAAAGGAACCATCTGATGCAAACTTAAGGCAAAAAAAAAAGAGTATTCAAGGGACCAGCAGTTGGCTTAATGGCTATGTCGCTGGACTCCCATATAATTGACCGCAGTTCGAGTTCAAGAACCCAGTGGCTTAAACTCACACAGGGTGCATGTGCATGCGTGCCCAAGATCCTGAGAGGAGAAGGGAGGAGAAGGGATTGCAGTGTGGCCATCTCCCCTGGGGGGTGATTTCTCGCTTTCTGTCTCTCTGTCTCTGTCTTTCTGGTGAGCACACATGCCCTATAGCTAAAAAAAAAAAAAAAAAAAAAAAAAAAAAAAAAAAACCTCTCCAAAAAAAATCAAATGAGAAAATGTAAAGATAAAAATTAATATTTTCTCTCTGAATAGTAAAAGCCAGTTCATTAAGAAAATTTGGGGCAGTCCTGACGTCCCAGAGGATCTAAGAAGGATAGTGCCTTCAGGTTAATTCAGGTGCATTAATTCGAAATTATTAGATTTATGCATCTAAGCATCAAACAAATCTATGGTGAACAATGAAAGGTTCCTCATAGAGGTGAACAAGGCCAAACAAAACTGTAGGAAATAATGCATGTTCTAGAGACCATGAACATGCCAGGCACGTACATGCCCATGATCCAGAACTGGCTGAAATTTGGGGGGAGACCAATATGGCATGAAGACCATACTGGGGGTCCTCTGTATGACTGTGGATGTGGGGGGTGTGTGTCTCACTCATGGAAAACAGAAAAAAAAGTTTAAATCAAAACGGTTAAGAATTGTCGGCATTCACTTGGGAATAATAATCTGTATATCTGTGTATGCTTTAAAGAATGAGAATGTTCTATATTTTGACTATATTATAGTTGATATGCAAGTGAAGTAATTATGAACCAAATAAAATCCACCAAAATAAATTACTGAGGAGCAATAATTTTTGTTAAAAATCACTAGGGACTTATGAACATATTCACTCTCTGTTTCTTTCCTCTCAAGTATCAACGCTTATGGAGTAGGCCCCAGAGCGTCCATCAAGGGAACAGAGTTGGTACATATTCTCACCCGCTTCATCTCACTGGCATGGCACAAGCTCAAGTCTTAAAGGGACCACAATTTTCTGTTATATAAACTAAGGGGAAAACACAAATAATAGCTTAGTATAAAAATCAAAATGCACGTTCCTATTTATTTACTTCAAAGAGTACTTAATAAGAAAATATCTCAGAGGGAAAACATGTGGTTGATGAGTAAGAGCCTTAAACTATTAATCCAGAACCCACAAATACTGCAGGAAAATGATATTTATTGTATTTCCCAATAAAGTACAGTTATACCATATATTGTGGTTCCTACAGAAGCAGGAGAAAAGGAATTCATAGAAACACAAAAGACAGTGAAATCTAGATTTCTATGGGGATGATTATTTTATCTCTTTTCCCTCATTTCCTTAGTCATCTTGATTTTTTCATTGTTTCTACTGCCTCTGAAATAGGGAAAAACAAAATGATATAATTCTATACATCACTTTTTATAGGTTTGGATGACAAGTATTTGAAGGAATTGACTGAGGTTCCCACACGATTTGTAAAATGTATCCATTTTCTCTCTGTCACTCAAAAGCAAATGAAAGATGGGAGTGCCCAGTATTAAAAATAAAGCAATCATTCTATTGCTACCTTGGATGGAAATATGTTTTATTTCCTAAAAGAGTTAATCAGCTAAACAGAAGAGAAATGTTTTAGGGCAACGCAAAAATGAGTAGAAACAGGCCTGGATGTTTCTGTTGGGGAGCTCAGGGTCTCTGAGGCTTATTCCAACGTGACAGGAACAAATACTATAGGGGGCAGGGAAATAGAAACACGAGTGATTCAAAGGGCACGATATTAGCCCTGATGAAACGTTCTGCTAAAACTCTGTGTTCTGGAGGCTGGGACTCCATGGTGGGAGGCAAGTTCAATTCCTGGTCTAACAAAAGGCCAGGTAGAGTGCACCTGTAATCCCAGTTACCCAGAGAAGCTGAGACAGGAGGATCACAACAGCGAGACACAGTCTAAAGCAAACAACCAACCAAAGGACAGAAAAAAATTTTATAAATCAAACTTTGCTACCTATAATCATTTGCAGCCATAAAAACTGCAAAAAAAAAATGAATTCTCTTAACTAACACAGCCATGTGAAGGAAGAATCAGGTCATTTTTTCTAAACATAGAATTATTACTGTCATACAAGAAGCTATTTATTTGCAAAGACAGCATCAGCCCAGTAAATTGTGGTACTCAAATCTCTTCAATCAGGCTGCAGAATACCTACCCTTGGGAAGTATAAATAACTTAAAAATAAGTATCAGTATGTTTCTAAATACAAATGCAACTTAAAAAAAAAAAAAAAAAAAAAGCGAAAAGATCTGTTCCCAAGGAGCAGCATTTAAAGGACAACAGGATGAAATTCTGTAATTCCAATGACCTTTTGGTCTAAGAATAAAATGAAATGGTATTCTTCATACATTCTCCAAATGTTTGGACTAAATGGCATAGAAATGAAGAGCGTTCAAGATGACCAGCCATGGGCAACAGAGACAAGGCTGAATGTCACAAGTACATCTAAGTGTGGAGTTTTTCAAAAAGCACATTCAAATAAAATGAGGCCATTGGGGCTGGCAACAAACGAAATTTTTACCGAAAGCTGAAAGAACTGTTACATTACATAGCATTAAAAATGTCATGTGTCCTTGCAGAAGTAAGACCAAAAAAAAAAAAAGAAGTACCGAACTATATTTAAATACATTAAGGGCAAATAATCTCTCTACCTGAAGGAAATCCTGTCCTCCACAGTCTGTTCCCAAGGCCCCCTTTTCAGCCTGACATCCAAACACCCCAGCTAATGAGTCAGTGGCTTGCATTATTCCGTTCCCAAGTGAGATGTATTTCCTCCTAGAAAGGAGGAAAAATCATCCCCAATACTTCCCAATGAGATTAGTAAATTTCCCCACACTCTCAAGACATTCTCTTCAATATTTATTTTTTCTCTCAAATTTTACTGTAAGAACCATAAAAAAAGAACCTTCATTTAAGGCCAACAGATGGTGTGGAGGATAAGGGACTAGATCCCACATGGCCAGCTTTGCTACCCGATGGCTTGAGACTCATGCTGGGTGCATGTGCGTGCATGCCCCAAATCCTGAGAGTACAGTAGAGGAGATGCGATTGTGGCATGGCCATCCCTCATGGCAGGGGTGATTTCTCACTTTTCCTCTCTCTGCCTCTTTCTCTCCCTGGTGAATGCATGGATCATTTGAAAAAAAAAAAAAAAAAGAAAGAAAGAAAGAAAAGAGAACCTTCCTCTCCTTCCTCTATTCACACTGGATTCTACTCAGTTAAATGGTCAAACTCATGTTCTTTATAATAAAGTGAAATGATTCTTAAGATTTTTATGAGAACAATTACTAGAAACAATTTAATTAATGAGTAGGAGGAATGTACCTATATATATCCACAATGAATAATGTTCTTAATAAAAAGCAGGAAGGCCAAATTGGTTAGGATCTGCTGGCTGGTTGGTTGGTTGGTTGGTTTGGTTTATAAAGACATAGTGACAAAAAGTGATGAAATGGCTTCTTTAAACAATTGAACAACTCAGAGTGAAACAGATCTTAACATCAACTATTGGTATACCACAATGTTTTTACTTATTTGTCTTACACTGTGAAAGTCACTCCCAGTAAGCCAACAGATTACTCCCACTCCCTGAAAATCTCGTATAAACAAGAGTGACGTGGGACCAGCAGTTAGTGTTAACGGCTATGTTACTGGACTCCCATGTAGTCAACTGCAGCTCGAGTCCCAGACCCAGCAGCTTACACTCACGCCAGGCACGTGTGCGTGCGTGCCCAGGATCCAGAGAGGAGAATGGAGGAGAAGGGACTGTGGCGTGGCCATCCCCCCTGGGGGGTAATTTCTCGCTTTCTGTCTCTCTGTCTCTCTCTGTCTTTCCGGCAAGCACACGCGTCCTATAGCAAAAACCTCTCCAAAAAAAGAAAAAAAATAAAAAGAGTGACATGATCTCACTTCCACCAGCAGAATGTCCTGAGGGAGAGTGCTATGGTTTGAATATGTACCCCTGCAAATTCACAGGTTGAAAAATGGTTGTATTGTGAAGGTACCGAAAGGATGGAATCTTACTGTGAGCGTGGTGTAGAAAGGTAGAGCCTCTGGAAGGGGATTAAAATTAGATAAGGTTATCCAGGTGGGGTCTCCATAATGGTATCCTGGTGGCTTTAAAGAGGAAGAGAGATCAAAGCAGATGAACACACACACACACACACACACACACACACACACACATGCAGGCATGCACGCATGCACACTCACAAGCTCTTGACATGGGATATGATACCCTCTGCCACTCCAGGACTATACAGAGAATCCCCATCAACAAGAAGACCCTCAGCAGATGTAGCCCCTTACTCTAGGATCTCCAAAACCATGAGCTAAATAAACCTCTATTCTTTATAAATTACCCAGTGTGGTACTCAGTTATTAGCAACAGAAAAACAGACTGAAACAGAAGCAATGTGGTATAAAAGAAAGTGTTCTGTGCTTGAGAATCAAGGCGGCTTTGAAAACCCAGCTCTATCAGGGGTGTCATCGGGAGCACCAGGCACTTAGTCTGCTTCTGGCTCTTCATTTCCTAAACTACAAAATGTGTGAGATCTGTACTCCACCCTCCCTGCCCTCCTGCCCCCCACCACCCCCACACACAGCGTTTTCTGTACAGTTAATGACAATCTGCTTTAAATCCAGCCCTGTACCTGGCACACGTTCAACTGTTTGTTGTCTTCAAATATAAAGCTATATTCAAAGATCTATGTGTCTATATATGTATTTTTTGGAGGCAATGTGTTATCTTTTTTTGTTATGTGATATGTATTGAAATGATTCTGATATAGCGATAGTTTTTAAATTCACTATGCCCTATATGGTACCATTCTCACTGTATTCCCAACTTAGACCCCTCGTTTTAGAATATTTATTTCTATTCTGAAGGCAGCTTTTTTTTTTTTTTTTTTTTTGGAGAGGGTTTCTCTATAGGGCATGTGCGCTCGCCAGAGAGACAGAAAGCGAGAAATCACCCCCCAGGGGGGATGGCCACACCGCAGTCCTCTCGGGATCTTGGGCACGCACGCACACGCGCCCAGCATGAGTTTTAAGCCACTGGGTCCAGGACGCGAACCACGGTCGACTATGTGGGAGTCCAGTGACATAGCCATTACACTAACTGCTAGTCCCTTGAAGGCAGCTTTAATAGTTCCACTTTCTAACGTGTTGCTGATGAAGTGCACCAAAAGAAAAATGTGTGATAGCTGAAGTTTTCTTTTTGAAGTTTTCTTCCCACAAACGGGAATTTCATTGAGATAGTGAAAATGCTTAACACTATATGAAGCAAACATGAAAATACTGAGTTTTGAGGTTAGGATTACAGTAATTTCCTCCTGAAAAAGTCTTATGGTGAGAGAGGGGTGATGGGAGTGTGAAGGTATTCCTTATCTAGAAAACACAGAACCTATTACTGAGCAGTTTCCAATCATTAGCCAAACGATTACCTATGATCCCTTGGATCTTAATCTTTTTTCTAACTTGTTTACATCCTAGTAGAGCCCAAGGGGAGAATATTTAGTAAAAATAACATGGAACTTACGAAATGAAAATTAATGTCACAGTAGTTAGGCTAAGTATTACTATGTGACTTTTGAGTGATTCACTCAACTGCTTTATCCTAAATTGTTTTATCCAAACAAATGAGTTACACTGCTCTGGCTACCTCCTGATGTGGGTGTGAGAATTAAATGAGAACTATGTAAAATGTAACCTGTTTTACAAGTACAGGAGCTTTCATTATAACCATTGCTTTGTATTATCACTGTTGTAATTATCCCAGCTTTAACTCCTCAGAGGGAGTAAGTACGGATTTCCCTTTGTTGTTGTTATTGTTGCTTTGTTTTGTTTTGGTGTTTTAATTTTTTCTTTTCTCACCACTTGAAATAAAATGTTGCTCGCCTGTTCCTGAGGGGAAAGGAAATCGCGTGGTCTAAAGCTAGAATTTCGTGCCTTGAAGGCCAGTTCACTGTACTTGAGACTCACTGCATGGTACTAAACTCTTTTGTTGTTATGATTCTCTCTCTCGCTCGATTGTTTTTTTTTTTTTTTTTTTTTTTTTTTTTTAATTTGGGACTTTCTTTAAGAGAAGGTCCACATCAAAGGCCCACAACAAAATAAACCTCCTATAATATTATTTGCATGTAGATAGACAGCGTTGGGTTTTTAGGACAGTCCTCCTCTGTCCCTCCCACCGTTTATGTTTCCATTACTACGGAAACCTGAAGACAGAGAAAGCCCCATGAAAGATGAACAGGTCTGCGGCATCTACGTTGTTGTAAAAGTACCTTCACGCAGAGGCTGGCTGATCTCTCAAGATGCGCATGGATCCCCTTTTCCTCTAGGAGCACAGAACCAGTGGCCTCTTTTATTTTTTGTCAACAACGCTTCCTTTTTGTCCCTCTCCCTCCAACTTGGAAGTGCATCACTGAAGCGGAGACAATATACCTCTTCATAAGGAAGGCAGATGAATATGTGCCAGATGGGCCGAGGGGATTACAACATGTTTCCTCTCCCAGGGTGACTCAATGGCGCTGGTATGAGAACGTAACGTATCTTATTCAAGAAGTTCGCTTCCCCTGGCAGAATTATGAGTCACAGTTCCTGGGTGGAAAACTGACTTACCAATAGCAAATGAGATAGGGATGGGGGAGGGGGTCCTTGGAAGGATTACAGTAAAGGTCATTCAAAAAAGCAACACTGTCAGTGTTTCTGGGGAGCACCACGCTCACGATCTTCAGGGGCTTCCCTGATCTCTTGACAAGAGCATCACTGTCACCTCCTCCTTTTCCTTCAAGGTAAGATAGGATGTAAAATTACAAAGATGACTTACTGGTATGGATTCAAATGTGTTCCATTATAAAACTAGCCAGTTTGGAGGGGAAAAAAGACATGCGAATGGACATATATTCACTCACTTAACATACACGTATTAAGCACCTACAGTGTGTCTATGTGCCATTCATTATACCAAGTGTTTAGATAACAAACAGAATGGGTAAGTCTCTCTCCTCAGGGTGGCTTAGAAGCAGAGAGGGGAGAGAAGAAGGACAGAAAAGAAAGAGAGGGAGTAGGAAGGGAAGAAGGAAGGAGTGGGGATGCAGGGAAGAGGGAAGGATAAGAAGAAGAAAAAGTGAGGAGGACAGGGGATGAATGAAAAAGAGGGGAAGAACAAGGAGGAGGAAAGAAGAGAAACAGAGTTAAAGTACTGCCAGGAAATGATGAATATTATGAAGAAATCTAAGCAGAATAAAGGGATAGAGAGTGATTGACAGGGCTATTTTAGTTTAGCTGGTGGAGAAAGGTCTTTGTGAACAGGTAACATCTAAACACAGAATTAAAACAAATAAGAACAAGTTATAATCAGGAGTTATAGCCAATATGTTTAGAAATCAGGACATAAAGGCATTCACCAGTGAAATTCAAGCAGGACAGGGACTGGTCTTAGCAGCCACAGAGCTGTAGACTGGTGCATCCCAGCTGGGTACCAGCCCCGGTTGTTCTGTGAAGCCCCAAAGGGCCAACAAAGTTAGATGTTAACTCCACTTTAGGCTTTGAGCTGTACACTGTCCTAGTTAGACCCCTCCTTTAGTGCTATTTTTGGTTTCTAATACAATGCTTTAAGTGGCACAGAAAAATTGTAATGCACCCAGAAAAGATGATCAGGATGGTAGGAGGGCTCCAATCCATGCCCTGTGAAGAATAAAGGCATACACCATAGGATGCTAGGGTCATAGTTATATAATCATTGACTCTTTTTTTTTTTTTTTTTTTTTTTTTTTTTTCCCCAAGAAGGTACATGCACTCAAGAGAGAGAAAGAGAGAGAGAGAAAGTAACCCTTCCCTCTCATAGGGGACTGTCCTGCCTTAATCACTTCTCCATCTCTTCCTTCTTTGGGGATTTTGGGTGTGTACATACACATGCTCAGCTGTCTTTCAAGCCAGTGGTCTAGATCTTGAACCACGCAGTCTGCCACGTGAAATCCAGCCACCCTAACCACTTGGCAATGGGCTGGCCTATGATCATTTTAAGACTTCTGGAAGTTTTCCACATCAAAAAGGAATTAAAGTAATAATATTCAAATTATGGCTCACAATATATGGGGAAATTACACATGGGAAGCCTTTTAAGATGAAGATCCCTAGGTTCCCTGTACGAAAATTGGAAAAACACTACATTAGGCATTTTTTGTTTCCATCAAGCAGATGAACCAAAGAAATGTATGAAAATGACAAAGAGACAAATTTCAGGTTTACATACTAAAAACTTTCTAAGAATTTGACCACTCCAAAACCATAATAGGCTTCGATTAAACAATCACAAGTCAGAGATATCAGAGGATAGTTCTGAGCAGTAATTCTATGGGTGAGAGGTGACATAAAGTGATGGCAATTCTATGGGTGAGAGGTGACGTGAAGTGGTGGCCTTTCAAAGATTACATCCTTCCAGCTCCGATTTCATGTGATCCTGGTCCATGACAATTGAGTTTGTTT
This sequence comes from Tupaia tana, assembly GCA_026018925.1. Classification (NCBI taxonomy): domain Eukaryota; kingdom Metazoa; phylum Chordata; class Mammalia; order Scandentia; family Tupaiidae; genus Tupaia; species Tupaia tana. Next base: position 35,124,189 of record JAKSZU010000020.1, on the reverse strand, counting down.
AGTCAAACTCACCAAAGTTCTTTCCCGTCTCTGCCCACGAAGCAACATCCCCACAAAGAACACAACCAAAGACAGTGCCTTACTTTCCTATACAGAAATACTATAACAGAAACCTTTCATGATTTTTTTTAAGTCTCCATGGGCTATTACCACTGTGGCCTTCTCTACCACTGGCACAAGATGTCTTTCAAATGAGTAGAAAATAAACAGTATTGGAGTTGGCTTGGGTGTAAAGGTCTTGAAAAATGTCTGTAGTTATATACACTAAACCACTACCCCAAGAGAGATCCGCAGTTCTCCTAGCACTCAATTTCACAGTTCTACTCCATCTGTGACTGTGCCACCACAGAAAACAATGGGAAGAGACAACATTATGCTCTTTCAAATTCAGGCTCAAAGAGTGCACATTAGGTTACGCATGGCTTACATTTTAACAGATTGTCAAAAGCTATTCACTTACCGGAGGCATCGCTTCGTACAATCCCATAGAAGTAAAGACTCAGTAAACACCACAGAAGTTCCATCCTGTAAATATAAACACAGCGTGAGGGAGAGTACTTATTACTCTTGAGTGCTTAAGTAATAACAACTGTGTAGGCATAAGGACTACAGATGGCAGCTTTTCTAATAGTTTTACAATATTAACAAATGGAACGGTCAGAATCAATCAATAAGATACCTTTTATTTTCTGTTGCTTATTTTGTTGTTGTTGTCATTTGCTTTCGAATCCCCATATTACAAACAGATAAGGAACCTCTAACAAGTTTATATAACAAAACCAAAATACATTGGCTAGAAAGCGGTAGCGCCATGACCAAATGTCAGCTGTCTGGCTCCAAAACTGTCTCTTACCAAACTATAGCTGCCTCTCTAGAAAATATTCTAAAAAATATTCATCTGGGTTCTTTAACCAGAAGTCACATTTCTGGCAGATAAATCTGACCCCCTCTTATTCTTCTCATTCTCTTGTTCTATTCATTCTCAGTATGGACTATTGCATGATTCGGGTATTTTTCCTTCTCGGTAGTGAATAGGAAGTTTAGAAAGCCTCCATTCAGATTTGGTCTGTAATCTACTGCTCTCTGGATTTACATTAAAGGGAAATATGTAAATCTCATATCCTGATGTTTCTGCTCTCTTCTCCCCAGAAGGGACAAATGACGAGGCAGGAGTCCAATTTCTGTGATCTTTAGCCTTGTTATTGATAGCCAGCTGAAACTGCCAACTAGTAAGAACCATGCCCTGACATTTGGCTGTGCAACCTTTAATGCAGAAGAGCTGGAGATTTAAACTCTGGAAGTATTTCTTTTCCTACCGCCCTGGACATATGTGGCCATGGGTAAGACCTATGTCAGGTTTTGAACACTGACACTTTGATATGACCCCATAACTCCATGCTCAAGAGCTATGCTTTCTGCTAGGAACACAGCAACCATAGAAGGTGTTTCCAGCGGTCTTGGGGACTTGTCCAGATTGTATTTCTAGTACGTGTCAGAAGTGGGATTTATAATCACATCAGGCCAGCTATAGAGTCTACTAACCCAAAGACCCAATGCAACAAGTTTACAAGCAAGGGACCCATCAGACTAAAAAGGCTAAAGAGGTGTTCCATAAATAGGGTGACCATATAACATCATTTAAAATGAGCCACATTTAAAAAATAAAAATTGCTAGAGGGTTGGTGCTCTGTTGGAAACAGAGATGGAGAGAGGGTAAAAGAAAGAAAGCACGCCCAGGGAAATGGCCACACCACTATTTCCTCTCCTCCATTTCTCCTCTCAGGATTTCGGGCACCATGCACACGTGCCTAGCATGTTTTTCAAATCGCTGGGTCCAGGACTTGAACTTCACAGTGGGCCTTGTGGGATCCAGTCCACTAATCACTGTGCCACTGGTTGGCCCAATGCATTTTTAACAGGGCTACATAGAAACCAAAGGTATAAACTGGGTCTGTCCAAGTAATGGAGGCTGTGTGGTCACTCCAGGTATGATCCAAATTTCCAACTTTTGCCACCTCTCTTAACTAAACAGCTCTAAAAATCTCTGGTTCACATTATGCCCCCTTCTTTAACCTGGTTGTACAAAAATCACAGGTGAACTTATTATATCACAAACAACCATTTCATCTCAGAGATTAAATGTCTCTTTCTTACCACATTATACCGTTCCAATTCAGCTGCGTTACCTCAGGGAATCTTACATCCGTCAGTCATTCATTTATTCAATAAAACATTTTAGTGAGCATTTTGTTTATAAGTTGCTATGATAAAACTGCAGGAACATCTAGTGAACAAGATGTGGGACTTTCTCTAAAGACATTTCTCCACAGTAGAGAGAAATCTCATGCAAACCACTTTTGATATCACATATGCAGAGGCCCTTAGGAGATAAAGATTTATCAGACAGAAGTTCTAGCACCAGGCAGAGTCTAGCAGGAACTTCAAATGTGTACCCCCCAAAATAACTGCAATACCAAGCAAAAAGTGATAAAAATAGAGACAGGTAAGTGTTTCCGACGATTAGCAAAGAAAAGAGATTACTCCAGCCACAGCAATCAAAGACTAAACAAACACAAGAGGTAGCTTTTTTTTTTAAATTTTCATTTCATTGTCTTCCATACATTCAATCACATTCTTACTTGTCTTACAAAATGGATATTTCAACAGGTGACCATTTCTCCCTAGTACTGTTGATAAAACAACGAAATATCTTCAACAGAAGATACCACACCTCTTTGTGCCATAAGAGGTAGCTTTCGAATTGAGCAAGAAGTGGTTTGTATATCTGGAAGTGAGGCAGAAGGAAGTGTGAGAAAAATGAAGCTCTGAGTGGATAACAGCGCTCAAAGGTTCTCAAAGCGTGGAACGTAAATGGAAAGAGTCTATCCACGACTCAATTTGGCTCAAGCACAGGGTATTAGAAAAACAAGTATCAAGGATCCTGTTGACACGCAGAAGCATTATGATCAAAATATGGCCAGGCCTTGAAAAGCAGGCTAAGGACTCAGAACTCAACTTAAACACGTAGAAAACCACGCAAGTTTTCGGATCAGAAGAGTGATACGATCGATCATCAAGTTGTACCTTACGGAGGTCACTCTGCCAGGCATGCGATGGATGGATTGTCACTAAATTCCGTCTTGAAATCATTTTGGCTCCTGAGTCTGTCCTCACAATCATTGCTCTCCTCCTAGCTTTGTGTCAGCTACAGACTCGATCAGTATGCTACCCGTGTCTTCATCCAAGTCATTAATAAAAGTAATTAATAATTCTGCATTAATCCTTGTCAGCAGAAAGCAACTAGATATTTCATTGCAGATTTAGGGTACAGCAGTTTCAGGCCCCAAACTCAGATAGGCTAAAGCATTCTGGCCTCCCAAATTGCTTTAACTATTTTACTTCACATACACACACACATACACACACACACACACACGCACACACACAGAGGCATGCACTCACGAATGTCTTTAGATTTTTCCCAATTTGCCTGTTTATAAGCTGCTGAATTCCTAAGGCAACACTGAGAAGACATTCTAATTAGTGTGACTGAGGGCCTTAATTGATATTCCCGAGAGCAACTGGATTTTGCCAGAGGCAACAGGTCAGGTCATTAAGGTACAGCTCATCTGAAGATAACCTGTGTGCAAATAACCTGTGTGACCAATTCAGGGTCAGCCGCACTTAGCGATAAATCAGAATAAAGCAGACCAGGAAGAAAGTGGGATTCTGCAGGCTGGTTTTGATAGACTAAAGGCACCGAGGTTAGCAGGAGGCGGGTGGCTGGTCTGACACCTCTGGAAGAATGTGGGTTCATTTAACATCGTCTTCTTGCATTCGTCTTAGAATTTGATCATTGTAGATAGCAATATGCTTTTGGTTCTTGTTTCTTAGCGTGAAGCGGGACTGGGTCAGAGATGAAGAAATTGTCAGAAGGAAAGAAAGGAAAAAAAAGAAAGAAAAAGAACCTACTTGTAAAGCGCAGTTTCTCAGTGTCTGAATGACAGTTTACTTCTCGGTCATCGTTATGGGGTCTGCAGACCTTGCCCGTGCTTCAGATGACTGGAATCGACATGGTATATTCCCACTGGGCTTTTCCCACATCGTTCGTTTTATTTACTATGATAATGCTCGTACTTCCCCCTTTATGTATTAGGCTTCTCTCATATTTAATGTTATTATTTCCCAGGATATCAACTTGGATGTCTATAGCATCTAGCAAGAAGTTTCCAATATGTACTCAGTTCTACATAATCAATACCAGTGTTAATGCTGACTGCCAACGTGTGCTCAGCATCTTCATCCAGTCCTGTGTATGAAACTTTCTATGATCTGCATCCCCTAGGTTTGATCAACTTTGGGTTCCCCTTACTTCTGAGACACCCCAAACCCCAGATTTTCTCACCAGGCCAGCAAGAGACAGGCTGAAACAAGGTTTGCTGCCCCAAGGCTGGTATTTGCTCTGGATGGCCATCTGCTCAGCCTTCCTTCGGCACGGGAGTTTTGCACCAGGCCATATGACTGGATCTCCCTCAGTTTCCTGACTCCACATAGAACACCATTCTCAGATACTACCCACTCCAAGAAGCCCTCTGGCCTCACTGGGGGTAGAGCCTCCAGCTTGGTGCTTATCACTTCCCTTCCCAGGAGTCTATGTTCTGTCTCCTCTAGAGCCTTGCTCTAAGCTGGATAAACCTCTTGTAACCCTGAAGCTACTGCCACCTGCTTCATTCCTGTGATGGTTGGTAGATGCTCTTTGCTCTGACCTCCTCACTAAAAGCTTAGCCATTAACACCACGGCACAAATCCCGGAAGCCTGTCCCCATCCATGTAGGATCAACCCTATGGTCCAACCACTTCACTGAGGGCTGATCCTGTCCTGATCCCATCCATATCCTCCCTTTGCCCTTCTCTATGCTGTTGGTAATGTCGGGGTAGGTCTTGCATCTGTGCCTACCTAAAGCAGGACAAACGGGCCTCCTCTGAAGGACTCCGGACAAGCTATTCCTTATCTTGTTTTACAGTAAAACAGATAGCATTCATTAAGAAATTGTTTTTTTTTTAATCACTGATATTTTATCTAGTTTATAGTTTTTTTAAAACTATAAAACAATTCTTTGGACATAATATTTTGAAATCCACTAAATATTTGTCAGCAAACAAAATTTCTGACAAAGTGACAGAAAAGGCTCTGATTCCGGGTAAAATGAAGTGAGCGCACTCCACCTGTCTTTACCAATGAACGCAGCTATGAAACATGCCTTAATGTATAAAGCAACTATTTGAAAACTTTAACATTACATAATAGCACGTTCTAACCAAGTACACAGAGAGCATGCACCAAGACAGGCCATATCATGTGCCATAAGTTGAATCTTACTAACTGTGAAGAAATTGAAAGTATACTCTCTAATCATAAAAATAAACTAAAATTTGAGCCAGTCCCGTGGCATAGTAGTCAAGGGAGGTGGATCCCATGTGGCTGACTTTGTTTTGAATCACGGCCCTGGCAGCTTGGAAAACATGCCAGGTACATGTGCATATTTGCCCCAAATTCCAACAGAATAGAGAAGTGGAAGAGAAGGGACTGTGGAAGATCACTTCCATGTGGAGGTGATTTCTCCCTTTTCTTCTCTCTTTCTCTTTGTCTCTCCCTCTCTCTCTGGTGAGTGTACATGCTTTCGGGCTATTTTTTTTAATAAAGAATTAACCTAAAAATCACTTACCGAAAAATTATAGAAAAATATCCAAACACTTCAAAATTAAAAATTATACTTTTAAATAATCCAAATATTCAAAGAAGAAGTTATAAGGGAAATTACAACATAATTTAAATTGGATAAAAATGAAAATATAAAAAAAATCAAATCAAATGTACTGGATGGTAGCTAACACAGTGTATAAAGGGTAATTTTTAGAATTAAACACTATTATTAGAAAAGAAAGAAGGTGTCAAGTCAATAACCTAATCTTTCACCTTTAACCTAGAAGAAGATGGGCCAGCAGGTGGGGTGTGGTGGTTAGTGTGTTGGATTCCCACGTGGCCAACCACAAGTCAAGTCCTAGACTGGGTGGCTTGAAAAATCACACGGGTCACATGTGTGTGCGTGCCCAGAACCCTGAGAGGAGACTAGAGGAGAAGGGATTGCAGCATGACCATTCCCCCTAAGGGGTGATTTCTCACTTTCCCTGTCTCTTTCTCTTTTATCTCTGTCAAGTGCATCTGCCCTATGGCAAAAACTTCAAAAAAGAAAAAAATAATAAAAAATCTAGAACAAGAGAAGAATAAACCAAGGAAGCAAAATGCAGAAAATAATGAAGAGCAGTGACCAAAGAATTTAAAAACAGGGGGAAAAATAGGAAAAAATGCCAAAAAAACAAGCTGGTTCTTTCAAAACGACAATAAAACTGATAAACCTCTAGTCAGGTGAAGGAAGAGGGAAAGAAAGGAGGTATGTATCACTAAAACAGAAATAAAAGAGAGACATGTCAGAGACATAAAAACAGTAATAATACAATACTGTAAACACTAGGCACATGAATTCCACCACTCAGATCAAACGGACCAATATCTCAAACATAACGAACTACCAAAGCTCAACAAAAATGAAATAAACCACCTGTAAAAGTCCTATACCTATTAAAGAAATAGAAATATGTTCATCTCCAGAGCTTCCAGAAAGACACACAGCCTTTCAGAGTCCCAATTTTAGCTTTGTAAAACCTTCCTAAAAACAGCTAAGCCATATGGTCCTTGGCCTTCTGGCCCACAAAAACTGTGATAAAGAATGAGTATTTTTTTTAAGCAACTATGTCTTTGGTAATTTCTTACAGTAGTAATAGAAGAGACATCATATTCATGAGTTGGAAGAGTCAATATAGAGAGGATAGCAGTTTTCCTCAAATTGACATATAGATTTACTTAATCCCAATAAAAATCTCAGGAAGGATATTTTTAGATATAGACAAGCTGATTATAGTTTTTATATGGAAAGGAAAAGGCCCTAAAATACTGGAAACCACTTTGAAAAAGAAAAAGTTGGAGGAATCACACATCAAGAGAATGTTCACACATGAATGTTTTTAGGAGTTCTGTTCTTTTTTTCTTAGAATTATTTTATTTTATTTTATTTATTATTAGGTTTTTTATTTGTTTGTTTGCTTTTTAATTTGACCATTGAAAGACAGAGATATGGTGAGAGAGAAAGCTGCCAGGTCCGAGACTCAAACCCTAGTCAGCCATGTGGCAGTCCAGTGCCTTAACCAGCACACCACCTGCCAGCCCCAGGAGCTCTATTCTTAATTGCCTAAAATTGGAAACAACTCAAATGACTTTCAACAGGTGAATAGGCCAATAAACCCTTGTGTATATTAAAAAAAAAAAAATACTCTTCATCTATTGCTTTGAGCAATGAGCTTTGTATATTGCATGTTGTTAGAACTTGCATGAATCTCAACTGCTTTGTGCAGAGTGCAAGAAGCCAGTTACAATAGGTTTCTTTTTCTTTTTCTTTTCTTTCTTTCTTTCTTTCTTTCTTTCTTTCTTTCTTTCTTTCTTTCTTTCTTTTTTTGGAGAGGTTTTTGCTATAGGGTGCTTGCATTCACCAGAAAGAGAGAGACAGACAGAAAGCGAGAAATCATCCCCAGAGGGGATGGCCAGGCTGCAATCCCTTCTCCTCTCTGGATCTTGGGCACGCACGTACATGCGCACGGCGTGAGTTTAAGCCACTGGGTCTGGGACTCAAACAGCGGTTGGCTACATGGGAGTCCAGTGACATAGCCATTATGCCATCTGCTGGTCCCACAACAGGTTTCCTATTGTATGACTCCATTCAAATGATACTCTTGAAAAGATAAGATTAGAGCAAAGGGAATCGGTCCAAGCTTAGGAATAGTGAGAGAGTGTGAAGGAAGAGCACAGGGAGCTGTTTGGGGAGGATACAGCAGTTTTGTGTCCTGAATTTGGTGATGGTTACATGATCTGATATTTGAGTAAACATTCGTAAAGCTGCACTCCAAAAAAAAAAAAAAAAAAAAAAAAAAAAAAAAAAGTCAATTTTACTGCATGTTAACTGAAAATATATTTTTAAGTGATATTATTTTTATTCTTAAAAAGCTCAAGAAATAATTTGTGAACCCTCTTAGACAGTTTAAATAAATAAAAGCTTTTTTAACCTAAGTATGGCTTCTGTTTTTAACATTCACTTTGCAAATAACACAGTCTCGTCATTAAGTACTGGATGTTCTAGCAAAGTCTACCAGGAAAGGCAGAGAGATCAAGGAACTATGGTACCACCTTTCAGCTTACCAAGCCAGTGCTGTGAACCTACACTGATCAAGTAGCCAGGTCAGCTCACACCAGAACACATTATTATGCTCCTCTTAAATATTGCCTTCTACCTACTTACTAAATAGCTTCAAAGTGCTTGGAACTCTGAGGGAGATCTATAACATAATATGCCACCTGCCATCTTTAGAAGCATGGAATGGACTGTAAGCAGGTTGGTTTTCATTTGTTCTTTAATTTTTGAGTAGCAACAAGCTCTGTGGGGTGAGAGAAGAAACATCGTAAAGTCCCCTCCCTCACAAAGGAGAACTAGACATGGGTTCTCAGTGAGAAGAATGGAAAGCAGCAATTTAAAAAGAGCACTGAACTTGGAATTGTAGGTTTAACGGTGTGATCTGGACAGCCTGACAGAAGAGGTGAGAAATAGTCAGTGAGTTATCCCAGGCTCGCTGTCTTGGTGACTAATCCAAGACTAATGTTCTGGAGGCTGGTGGATTCTTCTAAATGAGGTCAGAAAGTGTGTCCCATTGTACCCTCTCCCTAGTGGGTGGACAACTTGATGATGAAGTATTCTCCACTTAGAAACTGAGGGATCACAGAAAGGAAGACCTACTGCCTTACTATTTGTTGAGAGGAATGTCCTTGATAATTTCTGAAGAGTACTTAGTGCTGTCCAGGAACGTGGAGAACTCTCAGTAAGTGCTGGGTGCCCTCAACTCTAAGTGAGACAATCACATGAAACACTCGAGAAGCTCTGGAACAGTACACAATGTGAGCTACCACCAATATTCTTTATTTCATTTAAAAATTTTTTTAGGATTATTTCATTTAACTTTATTATTATTATTGTTGTTATTATTAGGTTGACCAGAGAGACACACAGAGAAAGGGAAAGTCAATAAAGACACAGAGAGAGAGAGAGGGAAAGTGAAGCCACCATGTCCAGGACTTGAACCACAGCTGGCCAAGTGGGAGTCTAGCACCCCTAACCACCATGCCACTTGCTGGCCCCTAGGGGAGCCCCAGTTACTGGACTCAAGCAGCCCATTGACTATTGGGCAACACTTGTACTATCCTACTCTGTGTGCAGAGTACTCAAATGTAATGTTGTTTCCAAACTGTTTCAAAGGAAATAGTTGTAGTTGTTAAGTCAAGCCACTACAATGTAGAGAAGATTGTTGTAATGGGCTCTATGATGAAACTTGAACTTAAAAAAAATCATGGGCCAGGAGATTTTCTTTTCTCTAGGCTTCAAATCTCTATTTTTTAAAAAGAGTAAAAAGTCTCGATTATCTCACAGGGCAGTTGCAGAGAGTCAAATGTGACATGTGGAAAAAGACTTTGCAGTTGTTAAGTGCTGTATTGCTATTATGTGTTATGACAATGGATTCTTATTATGAAATAAACTGTATGGTTTTGATTTGTTTCATTTAAGTACTAAAGAAGCTGAAGTAGTAGAGAGCTCTAAATAAAAAACATTTTATAAATTGCTTAACTCTAATGAGAAACCAGATGGATTATCTTTGGAGATATTGATAGGGAGTGGAGAGAAAGAGGGCCCTGCGAAAGGCTGGTTATGTTCTATTTCTCAGTCCGGTATGGTTACACGATGATGCAGTTTCAAAAAACCAACAAGCTCGGGACCAGCAGTTAGAGTAATGGCTATGTCGCTGGACTCCCATGTAGTCGACCGCGGTTCACATCTCGGACCCGGTGGCTTGAAACTCACGCTGGGCGCGTGTGCATGCGTGCCCAAGATCCCAAGGGGAGAATGGAGGAGAAGGGATTGCGGCGTGGCCATCCCCCTGGGGGGTGATTTCTCGCTTTCTGTCTGTCTCTCTCTGTCTGTCTGGCGAGTGCACATGCCCTATAGCAAACATCTCTCCCCCCGCCAAAAAAAAAAAAAAAGCTGTACGCTTAATATTTATGTACTTCACTGGTAATATGGCATGCTTCTGTAAAAAAAAATGACAAGTTGTTGCTATATCATTTAAGTTAAATGGCTTTTAAAGCAATTAGAAAAGGTTACACAAAGGTATAAGAGATTGTGTGTGTGTGTGTGTGTGTGTACACATATATAAAACACACACACACATACAAGCATGTACATTCTTTTCTTAATTTTTAAAAAAACTGCAGAGGGTGCTTACGCTTGCCAGAAAGGGAGAGAGAGAGCACACAATGACATATGGTCACACCACAATCCTTTTTTTTTTTTTTTTTGGAGAGGTTTTTGCTATAGGGTGCATGTGTTCACCAGACAGACAGAGAGAGACAGAGAGATAGAAAGCGAGAAATCACCCCCCAGAGGGGATGGCCACTCCGCAATCCCTTCTCCTCCATTCTCCTCTCGGGATCTTGGGCACGCACGCACACGCGCCCGGCGTGAGTTTAAGCCACCGGGTCCCAGACGCGAACCGCGGTCGACTACGTGGGAGTCCAGCGATATAGCCATTATGCTAACTGCTGGTCCCACACCACAATCTTTTTCCTACATTATTCCATCCTGTCTTGATTCGGGGTACACACACACATGCACTTGGCATGTTATGGCATGTTTTTCAAGCCACTAAGGCTGATATTTGAACCATAGTTGGCCATGTGGGAACCAGCTCACAAGGCACAACATTGAACCGCCATGCTCCGAGGCCAACCAGACATATATCCTTTTAAACCAAGAAAGCAGGTTAAATCCAACACAGAATATGACAGGGAGTTATCTCAGGGAACTTGAAGGCGGAAGAAGTAACATGTACCACAAGAGAATCTAGCATTCCTTCTAATCCACTTAACACGTATTTATCAAGCTCTGGATATAACCTGGAGAAGGGGGAAGGACAAAATCTGCCCCTGTCTTCATGCCCCGAAGCCTATAAAAACCCACAGTCTAGGGAACCACGTTGTATGTAGCAGAGGCATTTATTTATTTCAAAGCATGGGAGAGGAGGGAGGAACTCACCTGGCTAACAGGATGACGCATGAGGTTCAAGTAGGGCATTAGGTGAGATTAGAACCACCACAGACACAGTCTATCGCCTTGTGGACTAAGACCTAGGTTAGGAAATTAATGGCCTTTCCCAGCAAACAAAAGTTTCTTATCCATCTGAGGCTTTTCTCCCCTTAAATTTCATGGAAGGACATTACCACTAATAATCTTGATTTGAAGGGATGCTCTGAAGATCCTGGTCCTGTCTGTGAGACTCTCAAGAGAAAGGCACCTTCTGCAAACTGTTCGGAAGGTCACAAATAACAAAACCGTGGGCGAGTTTCACTGATTTCACTGAAAACACTGTATACTCCAGCTTCTGAGTCTATAGCAACACATTTTGTTCAAATCAAGGAGTATTTACTGAGCCACATACTTTATAGACATTGTGCAGTGTATAGAAATAGACACACTGTTCTTACAATCAGGGACCCTGCAGTATTGGCAGCAAAGCAAACATACACACAAAACAAAAAGAAAGGGAAAAATATGGAAGAAAAGAACAAGAGAGTAAATGACCGAATACATCATAATTTCACCAACTGCATGATGAGAACTGTCCCACAGACTCATGTAACCATTCTTCCATCTGTAACCATTCTTGGTTTTCTCTTAACTTGTCCCTGGCCAGAAATACACACACACACACACACACACACGTGTGTGTATATATATGTAATATTTATATATTTATAATATTTTAATACACATATAAATTTTAACTCCGGGTGAGTGTCTTTATCTGGAATGATCTGCTCTGACCTGTCTTATTTTTGTCTTGTCACCCCCAGTTTTAGACTGGGGCTCCAAATTTATATCCACAGTACAGTGTCCAAGGCTGTTACACAACAAGCACACATAAAGACAGAACAATTTCTGGGTAGTGGAAAGAACATTTCCCAAGGACATAGTCAACCTCTGTTCTAGTTTACCATTGGTCACTTTTTAACTGTGTGTCCTTGAATAATTTACTTAACTTCTCTGGATCCTGATATCCTTGTCAATATAATGAGGATAAAAAATATTTACCCATAAGATGCTCTAAAGATTACATGAGGTAATGTTGATGAAGTTTTTTTCATAAATGGCTTGAAGAAGATTATCCAGCAGACTAGAGCTCACCTCCCCACCTGCTGGGGGGCCCAAGAGCCCCAGGCAGGACCCCCTTCCTCAGTCAGATGCTGCAGCGTCCAGAGCATCGGCGTCAGCCATTACAAACAGGTAGGAGGAGCCCTGGTTTCTAGTCCAGACTCTGGCATTAACTAGCTGTGTGACTTTGCCCATGCACTTCACTGTCCTGAGTCTCAACTTTTACAGTCAGTTTTATTAAGGTATTAAAGTCAAGACTTCGACTAGAACTTTCACCGAAGATGTGTCGTATAACAGGCTGACAGAGGGCCAACTGTGAGAGAGCACAGGGCACTCAGGACAGCCCCTCCTTCAGGCCTTCTCAGTTTACTGGAAAAAAACAGCCTATTAGGTGGCCTCCCTGACCCATGCCCAATCCTGTTCCTGAAAGGCAAAGGTAACATCCTGGGAAACCACATAAGCCAAAAGAGAAAGAAAAGAAAAAAAAAAAAAGAAAGAAAGAGCAAAGCTTAAAGGAAATATCATGTCTCTGTATCTAAAGTGTTAAAGAAAATCCCCTTATGAACTAACACTGAAGAGGTCTGTGTGAGTCCGTGTCCCCGTTGAGAAAATTCTATGGCTTCTTTCACTAATTTTTGGGCACAAGGATCATCCTGACAGATGGCAATAGCACCCACCAGTCTCATAGTCTGGGCTGTGACCTCAGCCCACCAGATCATACCGGAGGGGGAGAGGAGGCAGGGAAACCCGGCCACCGTTGCTTTTATAAGCATTTGACACTCGGTGACTTTACTGAATCTAAAGCAAGACCACGCAATCCCGCTTTCATCAGAAAGAGCTGGGATTTTATAGTGCTATTACCTACTGATCCATAAACCACTAAAGACACAAGTGACCCTCATTTCAACAAGTACATCTTATCTTCCCCAACAGCTACTACAAAACACACACAGACACACACAAGCGTGAATGCACGCACACACATCCACACACCCACACACAGTGACCTCCCTCGTACAGAAGTGCCCAAGCAGTGCTTAATAGGAGCTTGTAAAATGCTTTGACAAGCAAATTGAGCAGGAGAGCAGAACATATATTAAAATAAAACTATTGACAAGAGTACGACAGGGGCATTTTGTGCCTGCACCATAACTTTTATTCCCCCAATGCAAAGCTAATTAGTAATAGCTACCTACAATCTGAAGCCCCAGTGCTGAACATCAATGGATGAGTATGCCCTCGACAATTCGGAACTCAAACATAAGTAGGGACCTCTTACCTGCATATGGCTAATTATAACCTCATAGTTCAACAGTCTATTCTGTTAGATAAAAATTGCAATTCCTAGTTCTACCACATAATTCCTATGGAATATTGGGCAAGCCATTAACTTCTTTCACCTTACTTTCCCCAGCCACAAAGTGGGGAGAATAATGGTTCCTATTGCATATGTTTGTTGGAGGGATTATATAGGAAATACACACACAGAGTGCCTAAAAGAGTATTTGCTAATATTATTCTTTAACTGTACAAAGCAACTCAGTTAAGGTGTTCATGCTATTATTAAGAATACAAATCAGTCAAAGCAACTGACATACTATGAAAAAAGAATGACCTGTTTTTACTAGGGGAGGGAAATGCGATTTCTGTGACAAGGAAAGGGGCGAGGTGAGGGGTGGGGTGGGAAGGCTCCTTGCAGTAGCACTAAGCTGTACTCTGAAGACAGGTGGTGTTTGAAAATGTAGCCATGCATACGGAAGAAAGGCATTCAGGGCAACGTGAAAACAAAACAAGCCTACTTTTTACCACAGGACATAAAGAAAGAAAACTTGCCAAATAATGCTGTTTTGTTGAATATTTTCTTGCATGTATGAAGTCTCTAAAACCATAAATTAGGGATAGTGATTAGAAATAGGAATTTCAGGGCCTGCCGGTAGTGATATGGTTAAAGAAGCTGGGTCCCACATGGCCAACTGCCTGGTCCACCTACTATACCCAGTGCCTTAAAAAATATCCCAGGGAACATATGCATGCATGCCCAAAAATCCCAAGAGAAAGGAGAAGAAGGGATTGTGGCATGGCCATCACCCCTGGGGACTGCTTTTTCTCACTTTTTCTCCATCTATCTTAGTGAGCACCTGCACTCTGCAGCAAAATTTGAAATTTTTAGAAATTATTAAAAAGGAGAGAGAAAAAAGGAAGAAAGGAAAGAAATGGGAATGCTAGCAGTGCAGTAGTTCTGCCCTGTACCAAGGGATCTGGATCCCATATGGCCTACTATGGTTGCAATCCAGGCCCAGAGGCTTGGAAAACACATCAGGCCCTTGTGTGCATGCCCAGGTTCCGGATGGGATGAAGAAATGGAAGAAGAAGGATTGTATTTAGTATGACCAGGCTGAGGTGGGCTCATCCTCTCTCTCTCTCTCTCTCTCTCTCTCTCTCTCTCTCTCTCTCTCTCTCTCTGGTGTGTGCACATGTGTCTTCTGGCATTAAAAGAAAAATAAGAATTTTATTCTACACATCATTTCAAGGACATACACTCCTTGGAGCTGCTAATGAAATACATTCACAGTAACCGTGTTCTGTGGTAGGTACCGGTACTAGAGATTATGGGAGTTAATAGGACATTACCCAAGCAATGAGGCCGTGAAAAGTACGCTCCATTAAAGCGACACTGACAGTTCAAGAACGGAGGCACAAAAATATTTTTAAAACACTTGTCATTCACAAAGGATCTGAAACACATACATCCACGTCAATCTCTTAAGACTGCCAAAAGTTTGGCATTTACTATCCATCCCATTTTACCGAAGGAGTATCAAATTCTCCAAAGTTTCACAGCTAATAAGTGGGGAAAAGGGTGTGGCCAAACTCTAATGCCTTGACAGCATATCTCTTGGTCTTTCCACTGTAGGTTCTTTCTCTGCTTTTATCATTACTTGAAAAGTTTGGGTGAGAGACCTCCCAAAATCCCAAGAGAAAGCAGAAACAGGTTCTATAGGAGTGTAAACGTCTGTCTTCTCCTTGGCAAACCTCTCAGCACTTGTCATGTCCTAAAGAAAATCCCGTATTGCTTCATGCCATTGATCTGTAGCTGTCTCCAAGAAAAGGATCTGAATGCCTGCTATGGCCCTGGGAATTTTAAATAAGAAGTCAATGAGAGATGCTGGTAAGTGGTTCTGTAATTGTCTAGGGGCGGATAAAACCTTGGTGGAATAATAATCATATCAATATGCTGGCTACAGGAGTGATCCTGCAGTGAATTACAACAGGGTACTTCAACTCCAAAGCCTGGGGTGGCAGATCTGCATAATTAATCTCACTCTGCAATAACCCCACAGGGTCAGCAACATTGGCATTCTGCAACTGAAATTAATGTCTTATTATGTCAGTCCCCTTTGGTGTTTCTTTGGATTCAGGAAAATAATATCCAATGCAGCAGCTTAGTTGACGCAGACAGGATTTTAAAGGATCGCCCAATTATAAAAATTTCTCACATAAAACCTGGTAGGTAGACAGAGGAAGAATTCAATACACAATCCTAATAAATACACTCAAGACATTCAACCCTCGTGATATCTTTACATTTTATTTTTAGATTAACTTAGACCCTCCAAAGGCTACATGTTGATCCCACGTGGGCTTCTACAGACAGGTTCTCAAAAGTTATGATTTGAAGTGTATTCATATTGGATAAATTCACTTTAATAGCTGTAGTGATGTATAGTGATTGAATGTATAAAAGAAATTAAAATAATAACCATATCTATCTATCTATCTATATATCTATATATATACACATGCACAGCAAATGTGCTCTATCGTAGAAACAGAAAGATTGTAAGATGTAATAGCAAAGAGCGCAACTGTAGATTAACTAGAGACAGTACAGCAGGTGTGTACTAGGGGGTGGGTAACAGGGATGAGAGGAAGGAAATCGGGAAAAAGCAAACAAAACACTTAACAAACAAAAAATAAAAAGTTATATGTTGATGGGGGACCAGCAGATGACATACATAAGGGTTATGTGGGTGGACTCTCACATAGTTGACCACAGTTCAAGTCTCGGACCCAGTGGCTTAAAACAGGTCAGGTGTGTGTGTGTCCATAGGTGCCCAAGATCTCAAGAGGAGAATGGAGAAGAGATTATGGCATGGCCATCCCCCCGCCGGGGCGGGGGGGGGGGGGGGGCGCGAATGATTCCTCGCTTTCTGTCTCTCTGGCAAGCACACACACCCTATAGCAAAAATCTCTCTTAAAAAAAAACTGTTGATGATAGCTAGCTATGGTAATGTGTTTGACTTGACTAATATGCAAGGTGGCAAGAACCTTATAAAGATCTACAGTGATTAAATATAAAAAAATGCAAAAATACATAAATTATATATATGTGTGCACATATACATATGTACATGTATAAAAGTTAGAGGAACATTAGGTTGTTAATATTAGGGTTAATAGTTGGTTAAACAGTTATCTTTTTCTATAGGACGTCTCAGGACCTTTTAGAATGCTAATGTATACTGTGAAACTAAATTACTTAAGAATAATTTATAGTGCTCCTTAAACCTAATTGACTTTAGGCATTCTTGTTTAATAATATCTCTAAGCAATAGAATCCTTGGCACAGTCTTAAAATGCTGACTGAAGTTCTTTCCGAAAAAAAAAAGAAGTTTTGACTGTGTAAGGCACCCCTGCACTAGTCCGAGCTCTGAGAAACATCTGCAAATTCTCTCGTGGGGTGTATTACTCCTAGTTGAGGTAGTTTTATAGTAATGGTCATAAATTCTTAATTGGTGAAAGAGTGAGACATTCAAATCAATTTTCTAATTTGTTAATCCATTCCTGTGGCAAGCCGATGAAGGAACAATAGCATAATGACTAGCTAAAATGAGACCTAAGACACGCTGGTAGATTTAAATATGATAATGCTATGCTCAACGAGTAAAGCTAATTGGAGTTGATTATTATTTCACTTCTTCCAGTATTTTGGAGACTTAAAGACTGTTGCCAAATAATAACATAAAACATCACAAAGAGTCAGAAAACAGAGGAAATTCTTTATTCCCCCAATTATAAAAGGAGTCAATACACATGAAGAGACCTGGCAAATAACCTTTTCACCTATGTGAACTTAATATATGCTAAAAAGAAAAAAGATAAGCACTATTATTTTTAATTACTCTGCCCTTTCTGGAAAAGAGATAGATGAGAAAATACATGTATTCATTAGGCTGACCTAAAAACCAATAGTTTTTTCATGTAAATATTCTTTCCATCCACTGATAAATTAAAAAAAAACCAGATTGAAATCCTGTCTACTAAATCTAAAAGGAGAGATATTTACCACACCACAAGCAAGAAAGCTGCAAAAGCCTTAGGGGAGTTTTAGGTGCCATGGGGAGCACCTACAAAGGCTGACTGGCGACAAGGACTGCAGTAACTCTCCCACATGTTGACAGCACATCCTCACGCTAGTTCCCTGATACCCTTCATGTGATTCTGGGTCCTGCAGGATCAGAAGGCTAAATCCTTTTTCTGACTCTTTTTTGCATCATTCCTTCTCATGTAACTTGGAATCTCACCACAGGTGTACACATAAATATTGCTATAAATCACTCCCATGCCTTTAATCATCCCTTCTGCCTGGAACGTCCTTCATCCCCTCTCTGTATGTGCAAATAGCGCCTGTCTGCCAACACCTACTTCAAACCAGTTCCTTCCTGAAACCTCCCTCCTTCTGTCTCTCAGATGGAATTTCTCCCCCTGCCCCATAACTTTTGTCAGGCTTCCCTTATAGTCTCAAGAGTGCGTTTTTTTGTTTGTTTATCTTGCGTACAGTTAAGTGTGTATATCTGCTCTCCCGAGATCATGTGGACAGAGTTTCCCTCTCATTTGTGCCTCTCAGGTCCTAGCATGACGCCTGACAAGCAGAAAGAACTCTGGACTCCTGATTGAATGATTGCAGTCTTCTGAATAGAGTGATCCTATGGGTTATTTCTCAGTCCAGGAAAAATACTATAACTCCTTCATTTGTTTTCCACACCTTTGGTCTCTCAACACTCATTTCTTTCTCCAGCTCATCTTCAGGGAGATGTTTTCTCACTAAAATCTGTCACGCAATTTACATTCAACAGGATACCCTGGGACTGTCATCTGCGGTTGTCAGAGGAAGCTTTGGTTTTGCTTTCTAGTACATACGTTTGCATTTATCATGTGCAGGGTAACACTGAGAGCTCCCCAGTGAGTTCCCACCCAAGTGTTCTTACAGGGAACTTCTGGATTAGACCCTGAATGTTGTTTAATTTGGATTCACAGTGTCTGATTCGACATTATTATAGCTCATTATTTTCCGGGCATGCCAATGTGGGGCAAAAGGAGATAATTCCTTTCATCTTAACTGTATGTTCCAGTGGATAACTCCACTTCTACCCCCCAACCTCCCTACCCTCAATAATAGGAGGATGATATGATCGGGAATCCAAAGGAGAGCAAGGAGTGGGGCAGTTAGAAGACAAGCCAGGAGTAGATGTGGAAAGAAGAGAATCTTGGAAAAAATTAATTTTGAGAATAATATCTGTTCATTTGATCGATCAAGTATTTTCTAAATTCCTACTATATCCTAGGCATCTAACTCCATTGAAATAATTCAGGCTTTGGTGGCACACACAGTGTTTTATGTCATGTCTTACTTCGATATTCACCCAACTTCTCCAGAGAGAAAGACCATCTTTTTGTTTTACAGATGATGAAATCAGGCACAAAAAGGCGAAGGGTCTAATTTAAGATATCACAGCAACAGAGCTTGGTTTTAAATAAGGTTCTCTCACTGCAGCAGATTGTCTGCCCTGATTCTTTTACATCCTTCTCCCCAGGACCCACGGCAGGCAACCAGACAAAATGTAGGAAGGACGTGTTCAATATTTAGTTTGCTGTGTTTCACAACATATTCCAAAAGATCAATTAAGAAAGATAAAAATTCACTGGAGCAAAGGTCGTAGGAAATGCCAAATCTACATTAGTAAAATCCTTGAATTACGGGCAAAATATATTCCACTAGAAAAGCTTTTCTCTTATTATTTGGAAAGTAATGGAGTGGCACAAATGAGACGTTTCTGGGGGAATGCGCAGACTTAGATGATTTATAATTAGTTGAACATCACTTGTAGAAATAAGTGGGGCACTACCTTCAAAGCTTTTCAAGTTGTTTTTCCCAATCATTTCCCCCAAGAAAACACCTTTATTTCAAGTCCTGGCAAACGCAACTCTCCACTTACTGCCCATAGGCAGAATATTGACATTTTATGGACAGTTTTAACAGAAAGGTTAAAATGCTAATGATGGTAGTTGCCAAGGGCCGAGGGAGGAGAGACTGGGAAATGAGTGTTTAAAGGGTACAGCGGGAGGAAGTCGAAACCGTTGTGGAGATGGGTGGGTGGTAATTGCACGCAATGTGACCGTACTCAATGCCACGAAACAACAGACTTCAAAATTAAAATGGTAAATTTTATGTACATTTTATTACAGTAAAAATTAAGGAGATGCCCATCAATTTTCAAATCAGATTCTTTAATGGAAGTATACAATTTATGACACAAAGACAAACCTCAGCTGAATCTCTGGTCGATGCTAACTCTGACTAAAAAAAAATACTTTAATCCTGAACTGCATTAGTTAAACTTACTGAAATAAGACCTACTTTTCATAAAACCTATCTTCTTAATTCTCCTTGTGGAAAATAAAAGACCGCCCTACCGTTCCTTTCTTCTCAGAGCAAGTACTTTAGAAAACCTGGAATTGTTAAGTACCTTCTCCTCTGTTTGAAATGTATATAAATCCTCTAATTTATCTTCAAGGCTAGAAAGGTTTTGTCAGCACTGAGACAGAGAGGTGGTTTTTCCCCCAATACCTGAGGCCCATCTCTTTGCAAATTAAACATTAAAGGAGATAGTGCCCTATCTCCCAGTTTTTGTGGGGAAGTAGGAGCCTAACTTTGGGGAGAACTTTGCTTCAAGTTACAAAACCGCTTCCTGTCATAAATATATGAGAAGTTTCTTTTTCCTCTGCATAAAGCCAAATTAACACAGATGTTCACCCTAATCACCAGGGAAAGTTGGGAGAACTATGTGGGCAAAAGGTGCTGTGAAGTCTTCTCACTGGGGGCAAGTGACTACCTAGAGAACCCCTATGGGATGGGCTGCTGGTCTACAGAGAGGGAGACTTCTCTCTGCCGTCCCCTAGCGGACTGCCTATGATGCGCACTGCTTTCTGCCTTCACGCTTATTCAATAATCAAAGCTTTTTCTTTCTCTTCTACTCTCGTGGAGAGAATTTCAGAGTTGGGAGAAGATTTTTTGCTTTTTAATTTTACTATTCTAACACTTCACAAATCTATAAACTCTTATTATAATTCTCAAAACAAAATTGTAGGGGGAAAAACTAAGATATGGACACACACAAGAAAGACTAATTTCTGTTATTACGAATGAGTAGGACAATCAGAAGAAAGAGTCCAATAAGCTTCTGGGGAAAAACTAAAGACATGTTTAAATGATGTGTGGGTATCAGTTATCTATGGGAAAAAAAAAATTGTGTATAAAGGACAGGGTGGATTTCCCTACAGACAGGTTCATGAAAAAGGTTTGTAAAATGACTTTCAAAAAGAGAATTCTGTGCCTTTGAGGCTTTCAGAATGGACATCACACAGACATTCCTCCACCAGACAGAAATGGAAAGGTAAAAGGGAAGAGAAGGCAGTAAGAAACCTTGGGAAGGAGGAGGGTGGTACAGTAAATATAAATGTGAATATGACAAATAGGAATTTCAGAACTCATGTAAACTAGTCCCTCAGTGCTCTAATACCCAGAGACCAGCAGTTGGCGTAATGGCTAGTCGACCACGGTTAGCGTATCAGACCTGGTGGCTTAAACTCATGCTTGGGTGCGTGTGCGTACGTGCCCAAGATCCCGAGAGGAGAATGGAGGAGAAGGGATTGCAGCCTGGCCATCCCCCCTGGGAGGGGTGATCTCTTGCTTTCTATCTCTCTGTCTCAGTCTGTCTGGTGAGTACACACGCTCTATATCAAAAACCTCTCCAAAAATAAATAAATAAATAGATAGATAGATAGATAGATAAATAAAAATGCTCTAATACCCAGTCTCCTATGTTGACATACCCACTACCTCCTTCATAAAGAAAAATTCTGCCAAGTTTTAACTTATTTTTATATTTACCCCTTCCACCTTATTTTTGGTTATGTGGACACATCAAATCTCTTCCATTTCATTATGAGCATCTAGAAGGCTTGAAGACAAAACGAGTTCTGTTTGCTTGTTGTTGCTGTTGTATAATTGATTTTTACATCTAACACACTGCCAAATGTAGAGTAGCAGAGAAAATATCTTCTAAAAAAATTAAAGTATAACGTAGCAGCTGGCTTCATGGCCTAGACATTAAGGCTGCTGGATCCCACACAGCCAGCTATGAATGTGAATCTTAGCCCCAGCAGCTTGAAAAAGTTGCCACACCCCAAGGCCCCACAGGGTGGAGAAACGGAGGAGAAGGGAGTGCTCCAGGACCATGTCCCATTGACTGGCTTTTTCTCCCTTTCTCTCTCTGTGTTGCTGTTTCTTTCTCTGGTGAATACACATGTACTCTAGTAAATTAAAAAAGAATAATAAATCAAGCATAAAGAAGCATTCAAATAATTTTATGATGCTAGCAATCTAAAAGAATATAAAAGATCTGGGACCAGCAGTTAGCGTAATGGCTATGTCACTGGACTCCCACATAGTTGATGGCGGTTCGAGTCCCGGACCCGGTGGCTTAAACTCACGCCTGGCGCGTATGCGTGCGTGTCTAAGATCCCGAGAGGATAATTGAGGAGAAGGGATTGCAGTGTGGCCATGCCCCCGGGGGGTGATTTCTCGCTTTCTATCTCTCTGTCTCTCTCTGTCTGTCTGGAGAGCGCACGTGCCCTATAGCAAAAACCTCTCCAAAAAAAAAAAAAAAAAAAAAAAGACTATAAAAGATCTAACAAGCATCACATATTCAAGATTTATGTTTGTTTTTAGGTTGCCAGAAGGCACATACATTCCCCAGAGAGTGACAGAGAGACAAAGAAAAAGAGCCAAGGACAAGAAAGCACCCCCATGGGACATGGGCATGCCACAATCCCTTCTCCTCTGTCTTGTCTTCCTTTGAGATTTTGGGCAGGCAAGCACACATGCCAGCATGTTTTTTCAAGCCACAAGATGCCAACTGGCCCAAAGATTAGCTTTTAATAACATTAAAAAAAGAAAAAAAAAAGGCAAGTCTCCACTGGGTTTGTTCTTACATATGCTGAAGAATCATTTCTTTTTTTTTTTTTGGAGAGGTTTTTTCGCTATAGGGCGCGTGCGCTCGCCAGACAGACAGAGAGAGACAGAGAGATAGAAAGCGAGAAATCACCCCCCAGGGGGGATGGTCACGCCGCAATCCCTTCTCCTCCATTCTCCTCTCGGGATCTTGGGCACGCACGCACACGCGCCCGGCGTGAGTTGTAAGCCACCGGGTCCGAGACGCGAACCGCGGTCGACTACGTGGGAGTCCAGCGACATAGCCATTACGCTAACTGCTGGTTCCCAAGAATCATTTCTTTATTTAATTTTTATTTTACCTACTTCATTTATAATTTTATTAACAATATTTATTCCTGGGCCAGCTGGTGTGGTATAAATATTAAGGCAGCTGGATCCCACATGATCAACTGAGTGGTTCAAGTCCTGGACCTGGCAGCTTAGAAAACACAGCAGGCAAGTACACATGCCCTAAATCCCGAGAGAACAGAGGAGAAGGAAGTGCAGCATCATCATCCCCCATGAAGACTGCTTGCTCACTTCCCCTCTTTCTCTCAGCCTCTCTCTCTCCAGCAAGTGCACGTGCCCAACAGCAATTTTTTAAAAATATATGTATTAACTTCATGATAGTATTTATTTTACCTTTTGTTACTTATGTATTATTTTATTTACTTATGTATTTATTATGTGTAGTCATACTTACTGTCATTTTATTAGACTCAGCGTTTTTCTTTTCTTTTCTTTTTTTTTTTTTTTTTTTTTTTTTTGGGAGAGGTTTTTGCTATATGGCGCGTGCACTCGCCAGAAAGACAGAGAGAGACAGAGAGACAGAAAGTGAGAAATCACCCCCCGGGGGATGGTCACGCCGCAATCCCTTCTCCTCCATTCTCCTCTCGGGATCTTGGGCATGCACACACAGGCACCTGGCGTGAGTTTTAAGTCACCAGGTCCGGGATGCGAACCATGGTCGACTACATGGGAGTCCAGCAACATAGCCATTACGCTAACTGCTAGTCCCAAGACTCAGTGCTTTTCCGAAGTATCACCAGAGTTATATACTAGAGATATTTTGAGTATTGGAAAAAAAACGAGTGGAATAACTAAAAAAACTGCAGAACAAATTTGTAGAGACCAGAGGAGAAGACAAAAGTGACAGATAGTAAGACATACAGAAATACTAGGAAAAGTGGGGAAGATGGAGACATCAGAAGAAGGAATATGAAAACATCTACAACGGGGAGGGGACCAGCAGTTAGCATAATGGCTTTGTCGCTGGACTCCTACGTAGTCAACCGCGGTTTGCGTCCCGGACCCGGTGGCTTAAAACTCACGCCGGGCGCGTGTGCGTGCATTCCCAAGATCACGAGAGGAGAATGGAGGAGAAGGGATTGCGGCGTGACCATCCCCCTGGGGGGTGATTTCTCGCTTTCTGTCTCTCTGTCTCTCTCTGTCTGTCTAGCGAGCGCACGTGCCCTATAGCAAAAACCTCTCCAAAGGAAAAAAAAAAAAAAAAGAAAAAGAAAACATCTACGACGGAAGATAGAAGTCCTTTTAGGGAGATAGAAGCTTCTCCCTAAAACAATGTTATTCTCCCAAAATCTGATTCTGGACTTGGTGCTGACTTTGTGATAGGCCTCCAGTTCGTCAAACAAATATCTAATTGTGGCAGTTGTACAGATATAGCCCTATTAATAAAATATGGATACAAAGTGCTTCCCTGCGTCTTAAATATAATCCCTTGGGCAGTGAATTCACCTGAGCTTCTCAGAGCTCTAATTTCCCACAGCATTGTGTTTTTTCTCAAAGATGTGAGATTTCATAATGGGGTAAGCCTCTTTGTGTCAAGGTCTAAAAAACCCAGTGACGACAGTAACAGAAATGAGACAATTTGAAAGATATCTTGCTGGCAAGAATCATGAAAATAACCTATGTTTGTATATTTCTGTCAACATCCCTCCTCATTAAAAGCATGGGCTTTCACTCTATAATCTACGCTTAAGGCCTCCCTACTGTGTGTGAAGCGCTCCACTGCGCTCTGCAACTAAAAACACAAATCACACACAGAGAACACCAGCCCTGATCACAAGACGCAGTTGCACTGACACGAAAGCAACCCAGAGGAAGCAAAGCTGAGCATCTGCTCTAAGACAGCGCTTCTTGGGTAGGAATGTGCATGAGGATGATCAGGAAGTCTGAGTAAAATGAGATTCTACTTCAGTTAGTCCAGGACGAGGCTCATAAACCTGCATTTCTTTTTTTTTTTTTTTTTTTTTTTTTGAGAGTTTTTGCTACAGGGCAAGTGCACTCGCCAGAGAGACAGAGAGAAAGCGAGAAATCACCCCCCCCCCAGGGGGGATGGCCATACCGCAATCCCTTCTCCTCCATTCTCCTCTCGGGACCTTGGACACACAGGCACATGTGCCCAGCATGATTTTAAGCCACCAGGTCTGGGACTCGAACTGCAGTTGACTACATGGGAATTCAGTAACATAGCCATTATGCTAACTGCTGGTCCCATGAACCTGCATTTCTCATCGACCCCCAGCCTATTGCTGTGGGCCCACAGACCATACATGAATGTGACAAGACCTAACAAAAGCTGTAGAAATGCTGTTAGAAATGATTCGTTCTCACTGAGAGGGTTAGAGAGGTTTTATAGAGAAGATTTTTGCATCTAAACAGAGAGAGGAGCAGAGGTTAATAGATGGTGTGTGTCCTTGTGGCCAGAGGGGTCTAGGGGGAGCACACAGAGAGAATGGAGAGTGATGAGGGACAGAAAGAAGTAATGAGGAGAGAAAATACCAAGAAGAAAATATAACTTGGCAAAGTCCTGAAAGCAAAAATATGTATGAGGTATTATTTATTTAGAGGAAAGCAAGAAATCTGGTAAGAACAGAGTGTAACTGCAGGGCAATGGGCAAGGAATTATGGGAAATAGGCCTGCAATGATATGCTAGAGAGAAATGACGCAGATATTGCATGGATTTGCCTTGTTTGGGGAGATAGCATGGGACTATAGGCATCTGATTCCCAAGAAGACAGGTAAATTTCAGCTGCTAAAATAACTTATGCAGAATTAAAGGTCCTAGAATCTGGAGCTGGTCAAAGGCTGTTCATATTCTACAGTTTGATATTTATTATTAAAAAGTCATTATTATTTTCCACCATACTTGCTTCTCTGCAAATCATTGTCCATCCCCAAGTAAATAACCCTTCTTCAAATGAGACTATGTAGGACCAAAACAAAATATGGTCTTGCCCAAGGTCTTTACAGTGCTTGCGCTTAATACTCTAAAATCAAGAAATAGAACCACAAATAATTTGTCTGCTTAAAACATGATCATTTTCAAAAGGTTTCATAGCATAATATTCTGAAACAGGAAACCAAATGAGGCTCTGAGTGTGCATAGATTTTTGCACACACATCTACATGTGACAGCACAGCGGAGAGTCAGTGAGAAATGGTGGGAATCAGACTAGACTCACAAGATGCCTGGGAAAAAAGGGAATGTCCAAACCCTGGTAGACCAGTTCACTGTCTCCCCTACTGACATAAGTTTTGGTAAAGAAGGTAGAGAACAGCTATCTAAAGTAAAGGTGTCTAGTAAATTCTCTATTAATACTCTCTCTGTGTCAGTCCAAATTCGTAAAATCTCTAAACATAACGTGACTCTTTGGGAGAGGTTATGAATCATTTGTACCAAGAGGTTCCAGGTTAATGCCTTAAATAAATAAATAAGTCTGAAAATCCTAAAAATCCTAAAAATCACTCACAGATACATAAATGGATAGACATGTGATAAAGCCATTATTACATAACACTAACAGTACAATCTAGGAAGTAGATATACAGGTGTCCACCGTAACATAATTTCAACTCTGCTATATGTTTTTAACTCTTTTTTTAAAGAGAGATTTTTGCTTTAGGGCATGTGCGCTCACCAGAGAGACAGACAGAAAGAGAGAAATCACCCCCTTGGGGAAGCGGGGCGGGGGAATGGCCATGCCACAATCCCTTCTCCTCCATTTTCCTTTTAGACCTTGGGCGCACACACACATGCGCATGGCGTGTTTCAAGCTGCCAGGTCTGGGACTCAAACCACAGTCAACTACGTAGGAGTCCAACAACATAACCATTACACTATCTGCTGGTTCCTGTTTTTCATAGCAATGCTGGAGGAAAATTAGCTATGATCTATTATTTATCCTTTAAAAAAATTATATTAGGTAGAAAATGAAAATTATTATGTTCCACTTCTCTTCTCCTTCAGAATTCATCCAGTTCTACCACCAAAATAATTACATGTAACTACTATTGGGTGGTCGGGAAAGTCATGGCATATTTTTCTGTTTTTCTATTTAAAAATGTGTCATGACTTCCCCGACCACCCAATAGATTTAGTTTTCTATTTTTCGTATATACCTTTTTTCTTTTTACAAAAATTGAAGCACATGTATATTTAAGAGTTGCTTCTTTTATTTTGTATTTACATTGTGTACATTTCCCTAGATCATTTCTTACAATTATATAATTATCCCTCATTCCTATTAGTGGCTAAATACAATTGCATTGTCCGTCTATATACCACAGTATATTTAATCATACTCCTATCGGTAGGTTTTAGATTGCCTTCAAAAATGTGTCCTTTTCATATCACACTTTAGTTTATGATCATTTCTCTTAGAATTCATTAAAAAATAAATAGAGTTCCTAGCACTGATCCAGAAGATCACAATGAAAAACTGAAATGAGTCTATTGCCAAGGAGCTAAACATCGAAAAGCAAAGGAACAGAAACCTACAAAATCAATTGTTGGTAACTAAATTACTAGACAGTGTCAGTTATCAAGGAAATATCCATGACCCAAGAGTTAGGTAAATCTAACTAGTTAGGTCATCTAAATGTCAACCAGGATCTATCAACTTAAAACAAAAATCAGCAAAGAAAAAAACTGATTAACCTCATTTAAAATATAGAGCCTCAGGCTCTTAATCTACAAACTTGGTTATGTGAGTCCTTAAACAAAAATGAGAAGAAACAGCAAACTCAGATGGAAGGCAAATGATTTTTCATAAATAAGCATGTTGATGGCAGTTTAAATGTTGCGCTATTAAAAACCAACAAGGGCCAGCCAGCGGTGTGGTGATTAAAGCTGCGGGCGGGGTCCCACATGGCTCATTCTCACATCCAGAAGTTTGAAAAACACACCAGGCGTGTGTATTTGAGTGCCCTAAATCCTAAAAGGAGAAAGAGGGGAGAAGGATTGCAGCATCGCCAGCCCCTGTGAGAAGTGCTTTCTCTTTCCCCTCTCTAGTAAGCACATTTGCCCTCCGGCAAATTAAAAAGCAAATAAGGAGAGTAAAATATTAATAAATAACTAAAACACACACAGTATTACAGGGTTCTGGGACCATTTAGTGTTAGAATCATTCATATTTCACAAGGTCCTAGGGACATTATTATGTACAGTAAAAATTCATTGATGTTTAAAACCATGGCCCTGAATTATTAATGAAAGTATAATGTCTTAGGTTACTTACTATAAGACAGCACAGGATACAATATGCTTGTTATAATATAACAGCATAGTACAGCATCGTGTAGATGGTCTAGCTAGAAAGATATCTTATCAAAATAATTGCAAGATCTTTGCTCTTTTGATCAGGAGAGCTGAGAAGGATTTGAAAAATCAGAAGCACAAAGAGAATATGACTGATCCCAGCTTAGTGAGCTGCTGGAAATAATCAGAGTTGTAACACAGGATATGCGAATCTTCTGCCACTGTATTCGTGGCTACTCGGTGATTACGAAATTGGTAAGTTGGGACTGAAACCTTAACTTTTCATAATGATCTACAACCTAGAACATACCCACCATAGAGTATGTTTAGAGAGCTGAAGTTTTCTCTTAAGAAATACTGAGATCAAAAATGTGAATATGAGGGGATCAGTGGTTAGCGTAATGGCTATGTCGCTGGACTCCCACATAGTCGACCGCAGTTCGAGTCCCAGATACGGTGGCTTAAACTCACGCCGGGCGCGTGTGCGTGCGTGCCCAAGATCCCGAGAGGAGAATGGAGGAGAAGGGATTGCGGCGTGACCATCCACTCTGAGGGGTGATTTCTTGCTTTCTATCTCTCTCTCTCTGTCTGTCTGGCGAGCGCACGCGCCCTATAGCAAAAACCTCTCCCAAAAAAAAAAAAAAAAAAAAAATGTGAATACGAGCAACCCCAGTGGGGAATTGAGAGCGACTTGGAAAGCATAGATCTTCTTGGAGATGGTGGACATTCTAAATCCCCAAAGAATAAAGCATTATTCATGGGCCAAGAATAGAATTGCACAAAAGGGAACCTAGGTCCAACACATTTACCAGGGGGAAACTAAGTTATATATTTGCACAACAAGCAAATCTTCTACCTCGCATATTTGTCCACCCAACTCTGCTGTTCTGAATCACTCGACTTTGAGAATCTAGTCTGATGTGTTCTCTCAGTACTCATCATTGCTAAATAAACTAAGCAGACAATGTGTCTGAAAGCATATTGCACAAGGAGGCAGGAGACTCGAGTTCAAGGCTCTCTGAACAAGGAACCCCAGGTTTTTTGTAAAGTGACTGAATTGAAAATGATGATCTTTAAGCTTCCTCAAGGCTGTGATTCATGTTCCTAAAATTCGGGGAAATCCATACACCCCACAGTATGCAATACAGATGAAATTTCCTACATTTGGGACCTTTGTTGCGACAAAGGTTTTCTGAGATGTATTTAAAACTCAAGACTTTTATTCTTAAATCCCACCTTCCACTTTCTTTGTCTTTGCTTTTTTGTTCATTCTCTTATGCTTCATCTATCCTCTTATCAAGATGACCCCTAGGAAATCAGAAAAAACCTCAGAAGTCAATAATGATTTTTTGGGACACTATTAAGGAAACAGGAGGCCAGGAAGGAGAGGTGACTTTTATGAGGTCAAAACCATGCTAGTGAAAATGTAAGAAGACAGTTTTTGATTCCTAGGTTAGGTCTTTCTCTGATGAAGCCATGCTGCCTCAAAACTTTGACAAACTGCTGAGAAACAGCAGTTTTTAAATAATGCATCATTTATATCCAGGGACAGAGTTCTGTTTAAACAGACAAAGGTCCTGTACTAAAAGAAGACATCTACTTGGGCTCAGGAGCAATGAGCAGGATGCGGAAGAAGCTGAAGTTGCTGTTCTCCTCCCGTGACTTTGTGAAAATTTTTGGTGGACAAAAGAAATCTTGGCCAAACTTCCTGCACAATCTTGGATTGGATGCCTAAGGAGTCCCCACAGCTATGGAGTTTTTAACATCTTTATTTCCTGGGGACAGTCAGCCTGACCTGACATCAGATAACCTGTCTCTCAAGACCCTTTGAGGGATAAGACCTCATAGTTAGCTATTCGAACCTGATAGATTTGAACAAAACATCCTGGGCTCTAAGGGTTCATTTACAAACCAAAAATTGAATTCAACTGGAGATCGGTAATGTCTGTGTAACTCCTGAGGGGAAAGGTCATCTTATTTCCTTTAAAAGCACTGTCTGTTCTACTTGGGGCACTGATCGGTAGAACCCACTGCCAGGTTCGGCATCTCTCCTTTTATTCTTTCAAATCAAAGTGTTAATCAGCTGCTGGACACTTCCTATCAGTACAAGACCACTTCCTATGAGAACCAAAGAACTGTCTCGATTCTGACATTATATCCAAGGATTACCATTTTTGAACAGCAGAGCTTTCAGAATTACTAGTAAGCCAATTAAAAAAAAAATAGGAAAAAAAAAAAAAAGGAGCTTTGCATTCCTGACATCCTGGCCTGCAAGCGGCTTTCCTTTGAAATGGCAAGAAGAAACTGCTCTCAAAGACACTTTCTCATTTGCTGCCAACTACGAAGGGAGTATTTTTTAGGGGCTGCTTGTCTGGTCCGATGTGAACTTGTTCCAGGGCGTGCCATCATTCCTCCAAAAGGTTCGCCCTGGGCAAGAATGCATTCATTAGAAATTAAAATTTTAAAATCCAGATCTGGCAGTCAGTGGGAGGTTTCTCTATACAGATGTGTACCTCCCACGTGCTCTGGTCACAGACACGACTGGGCTGGTAAGACTGCTCGACGGAACCGTGCCAGGCCCAGACACAAGTCTCCCATTCTGACACGGAGTGCTGCCAAGAGGGAAGGAGCCACATCCTCCCTCATCCTAAGTCCCCTTCCTAAATCGAGCAGTTGTTCAGACCGGGAAGCACCAGGGGGGAGGGAGGAGGCGACATCACTAGTTGGTGTTAATTATAACAAGGGGAAACCTTTATTCCCAATATAAAGTTTCTATGTGAATTCAAGACAGAATCTCCAGGCCGGAAAGGCCCTTAAATGTCATTTTGATTCAAACTCCTTTTTGCAATATTCAAATCTCCCTGTAACATCCTTGCCAAGTGGATGTCTAGGCTCTCTTTAAATATCTCCAGTGATGGTGAACTCATTACCAGGTTAGTGTTCATATGGCCGTGACTGTAATACATGTCTCATTATGCTGAGTTGGACGCTGATGCCCTGTAATTTCAGCTCACTTGTCCTCGTTGAGGTCTCTCGAGCCATGCCAAGCAAGGCCCCCAGCTCCTGCAGACGTCATTGGGCATTTAATCTAGCGGTTCCAGTATTCAAAAGTGGCATTGCCATAGCTCTGTACATGTCACTTTTGAAAGTAGGAAACTAAGGCTATTGAGAAGCACATATTCCTCTACTTCTCTTTACCAACCCTAAAGGAATAAAAAAGAACTAAATCAGTTGATAAAAATGTCATTAAAATAGGAAAAACTGTCCACAAGTGATTAAGACACCTACCATGCTGTCTGGGTCTAAAAAAGAAAAACAAAAAGGAGAAAAGGAAGCAATAAGAGACTAGAAACTCAAATGACCAGTGGGTCTGGCTCTGTCCAAGCTGGGTTTCCGGGGAATTGTCAGACAAATCAATGTGGTCACCAAACACCTGTCACAAGATGATCAGCTATACATGGAGGCAAATTGGATAGGGACCATGGGGTACCAGGCACCGCTCAGCACACTGAAACAAAGCGCGAGGATCAGACAGATCTGCGCTCAAATCCTTTAGCTATGCAAGCTACTTCACCATGCTTAGTCTCCATTTCTTTCTTGGTGAACAGGGTCAGTAAAGCCCCTCATGGAGTAAGATAAGATGATAATTTTATAAAGCACCGGACACATGGCAAGCACTCAAATTTAGCAATTATCTTGTTTTTTCTTAGAACTAGAAATCTAGTCTTTGATTCTGTCAGACTTTCCCCTCCATACTGCAGCAAATACAAGGATGCCAAAAAACCTATATATCTGGGAGGGAGAAATAAGGCCAAGTTTTATGTGAGAGAACCAGGATAAGAGAAGAAGCACATGACGCTAGAAAGTGCATTGTACTACAGCTTGGGGAGGGCAGTTATAGATAGGATTGACTCACTCGAAATACAGCTCATTCCCCTATGGCCTCGTTGCAAAGCCAAGGGTTTAGCTGTTTTGACCTCAGCGATCTAGTCTTCTGAGAACCATTATGTGTATTCCATTAATGGCACCTGGACAAGTTTGATTTCTCTATACCTCCTTCTGTCCCCCCGAGTCCCCTGTCTCTACATCACTAACTACAAAAAAAGTCTTGACTCCCCAGAGGGAGAACCTGGGGTAGTTACCCCAATGTGATATGCCCTTGAGAAGGACAGCACTCTGAATGGAGGTTGTAAGATTCTCTTCATTTCCGTTGGCTGCTGAAATCTCAGACAACCTAGCGCTGCCTCTAAGTGTGTGTTTTAAATAAGTCAACACAAGTGAACCAGTTCCAGTGTGTCTACTAGCAGGAAGCTAAGGGAGGAGGTTTCGAAGCATTCAGATCCCTGTGCTAGGAGAGCTGACAAGAAGGACTTATAACATGACCTACCTGATATCCCAGGACTACTAAGGTACCTGCTCAGCATGGTTTTTTTGTTTGTTTGTTTGTTTTTCATTTTTTTTGGAGAGGTTTTTGTTATAGGGCACATGCGCTCGCCAGAGAGACAGAGAGAGAGAGAGACAGAAAGCAAGAAATCACCCCCCCCCAGGGGGGATGGCCACGCCGCAATCCTTTCTCCTCCATTCTTCTCTTGGGATCTTGGGCACGCACGCACACACGCCCGTGGTGAGTTTAAGCCACCGGGTCCGGGACTCAAACCGCAATCGACTACATGGGAGTCCAGCAACATAGCCATTACGCTAACTGCTGGTCGCTGCTCAGCATGTTTTTGTAAAGAAACATTCCTTTTTACCCTGTGTTTGGTGTTCTGTTCTTTGATGAAAGGCCGTGAAGATACAGCAGGGGGCCCAGCCATGGGGCACTGCTGTGTAGTGCAGGAGGCCGTAGGCAAAGATGTCAGGGGTGCCCGTGATCCCGTCTGCCCACAGGGCTGGGAAAGAGGATCACCACCTGAAGACTCGGTCAAGGGTACCTGCTCATTTTCTTCTCTGTGTCTTTCAAAGCAAATAAATAAACCTTAAAAAAAATATATGGTAGGAGGGTGAGGACCCAGAACACCTGAGCTATGAAAAGCCTGCTCTCGGGACCAGCAGTTAGCGTAATGGCTATGTCGTTGGATTCCCACGTAGTCGACCACGGTTCGAGTCCCAGACCCGGCGGCTTAAACTCACGCCGGGCGCGTGTGCGTGCGTGCCCAAGATCCCGAGAGGAGAATGGAGGAGAAGGGATTGCGGCGTGGCCATCCCCCCTGGGGGGTGATTTCTCGCTTTCTATCTCTCTGTCTCTCTCTGTCTGTCTGGCGAGCGCACGCGCCCTATAGCAAAAACCTCTCCAAAAAAAAAAAAAAAAAAAGCCTGCTCTCTGGGTGAAAAGAGGTGCTTTAGGCAAGAAATCCAAAACCTATGGACAGACTTTGAACAGAGACCTAACATGACCAGAGATGTTCACAAGCTTATCAGTCAGTGGTGCATAAAGTGAAACGAAAGAACAAGTGAGAGGAAGGTGCCCACTGAATATACCTCTACTACTCCAGTGAGCTCTCTGGAGTCGTCACGGGCCACTCAATGGTCATCTCAACCTTTGAGCCTCAGCGTTTGCACTTACAATTCAAACCACACTGACTATGCAGAGCTTTCATCGAATCAAACAACATGTAAGTAGTTTGTAAATTGCTGGGCATTTGGACAAACAGAAGGGAATATTGTTATAACCACTGAGGCCTGAAAGCCTTAGTTTACAAATAAGGAACTCTGTTTTTATAGTATCTCACCATCTCTCAAAATGACACTGATATGGTCGCGTGAGCCAATTTCATTTAAGTCGATATGATGATTACATGTACACGTCCCCTTGCTCTTCACATACTACAGGCAGAACATCAGAGAATTTTAAAGCGCAGTTATCTAAGCAGGCTGCAAGGACATTACAGTTGACAATACTAGCCACACATAGAATCACCTTGGCTAGCCATGCACACCAGCATTTTTAATTCCCAGAATGATCTTGAACAACCTCTTACAATGACGCTGGGTCATCGCCCTCAGTGAGAATGGAAAAGAGCTTTGTGAATGCCTTTTTTTGGAGGGGGGCCTGGATTGTTATATTAGAATCCTCTCTAAACTCTATTGCTTTAACACCCAATGCCAGACTGTGATTTAGACAAATCTGGCAATGCCTCTTCCTTTCTCAAGAATACTCGGTGCTTCTCTGTGCCTTAGGATTAAGTGCAAAGTCCTCAACGGGGTATTTAGAGTCCTCTGTAATACAGCCCTGCCACATTTTTAATGTTTGCTCTTCAGTGATCCCTATGCTCATGTGCTGTCTCCCAGTCAGGGCACCTATGTCCCTCCCTTGCTTTGTTTTCATCCTGCTCCTTTCAGCTCGAGTATCACTTGCAGTTTTTAACTACGTCAATTTAGTTACACTGGAATTATGTTTCCCCAAATTCCCTACTCTCTATGGCTCCAAATTAGGATTGGCCACGGGGAAATTCCTTCAAGGCACCCATCTAGGCCCCTAGGTGCTATGCAGTTCATACACACTGTCGCTGATCACGGGGCTCACCTCCTACCTAGTCACTAGTCACACCCACTGCTTCTTCAACTCCTGTCAGATCTGCCCCTTCTCTTCAAGTCTCAGGCCAGACAGGGGTGAAGTTCACCACTCTGTGGCTAAGTGCACCAACCTCTTCCTCAGGCCAAGCACATCAGTTAAGCACACTGAGAGATAGAGTCACAATCTGCCGTCAGGGGTTCCAGACTACTCTCTTCCACATCACATACAACTTCTCCTCCTGACCCCCTGCCTACCGCAGGCAGAGACAGCAAACAGACTTCTTCAGCTCCTTCAGGGTCCCTGGTGAATGGCTTTCCTGTGACTGCCCACTGTCCCCTTCTGGACCTTTAATTGTCCATCCCCTGTGACAGCTAATTCTCTCTGAAAGATCCTATCAATAAATTTCATATAATGTATCCGTATCATTTCTGCTATCCTGATCAAACTCTAATTCATTTTGTTAATTGCCAGAGAGCATATGCATCTGCCAGAGAAAGGTGAGACCAGCGGATGGTGTAATGATTACGTCGCTGGACTTCCATGTAGTCAACTGTGGTTTGAGTCCTGGAACTGTGGCTTAAAATCATGTTGTGTGCGTGTGTGTGTGGGGGGGGGGGGGGGGGGGGTACCTAAAATCCTGAAAGGAGGATAGAGGACCATGGCCATGGATTGCAGCATGGCCATCTCCCCTGGGGAGTGTCTCTCCTTCTACAAAAAGGGAGAGACAGAAAGAAAGGGAGAGAACCCAATGGGGCCGCAGTCCCTTCTACATTTCTTCATTCTGCCTGAATTTTGGCCAGCACTCACAAGCACCTGGCATGTCTTCCAACCGCACAATCAGCCATATGGGATCCTGATCCCTTAACTACTAAGCCACAGGACTGGCCCCATATCCTAATTTATATACCACTCCTCCCCACCAGTCTTTCTATGTCCAAACCTATACATCATTTCAAGACTGAACTCAAACACTGCTTCCTCATAAACCCTTTCCTGAGCAACGGAGTGGTCTATTCCTTTCAAACACCACACTGTTTTGTTACATATCCTTGAAAAATTTTGTTATACACTCTTACACTATCTCAAATATTGTATTATAGACTCCTGTGCATATTTTTTTTATTTTATATTATTTTTTAAGAGAGATTTTTGTTATAGGGTATGTGCGCTCACCAGAGAGAGACAAAGAGACAGTAATCAAGAAATCACTCCCCAGGGGAGATGGCCATGCTGCAATCCATGGCCACGCTCCTCCATCCGCCTGTCAGGATTTTAGGCACCCACACACACGCACACAGTATGAGTTTTAAGCCCAGTTCCAGGACTCAAACCACAGTTGACTACGTGGAAGTCCAGCAATGTAACCATTACACCATCTGCTGGTCTCACCCCTGTGCATATCTTACCTTTCATAACAATGCCTAAATCCTTAGGCTATTTGTGTACTTGTAATTTACTCTCTATATCCCTCTAGTGTCTTGTCTGCAGGAGACTCTCAGAAAATGCTTACTGTCCATAAACGCAAAGGAATTATCCCTGCCGCTCTCCCGTTTTACCGACACAGACAACTGTCACCCAGAGCTACTGTGTGGATCACCTCACTTGGTTAAGGACGTTTTACAGTCACCAAGCCATCCCACTCCCTTCCCTTAGAGAAGGGCCTCTAGTCCACAATTAACACTATTCTTGTCATACTCATGGTTCTAACAAACTCGTTGCCCTGCTCCTTAGTCTACAGTAAAGGAGAAACAGCTAACTGTTCATGGACTGGAAGAAAGCTGCTAAAGTGAGATTTGCTAAAACAAGGACCAGCAGACAGTAAGAGAGAAAGGACAGAAAATTATGAAAAGTCAGATTACGCTAAAAAGTACACCAGCCCAGGGCCACTTAGGATGTGGGTAAATGATCTCACCTCTATAAATTCTAAAGGAATGGCTGGCCACTCCAATAAACTATCTTTAATAGCCAAGGTTAAGTAATGACATAGATTTTACAGCAGTCCTCTTCTGAAATTGTTTTGAAGTAAAGCATATTTTTCAAAGATACATTTTTAAGGAACCAGCAGTTAGCGTAATGGCTATGTCGATGGACTCCCACGTAGTCGACCGCAGTTTGTGTCCCAGACCCAGTGGCTTAAAACTCACGCCGGGCGCGTGTGCGTGCATGCCCAAGATCCTGAGAGGAGAATGGAGGAGAAGGGATTGCGGCATGACCATCCCCCCTGGGGGGTGATTTCTCGCTTTCTGTCTCTATGAGTCTCTCTGTCTGTCTGTCGAGCGCACGCGCCCTATAGCAAAAACCTCTTAAAAAAAAAAAAAAAAGATACATTTTGAAATGTCAACATTTTAAATAAAATCCCACAGCAACTCTCATTCGCACAGAAGGAAAAAAAAAAAAAAAGATGCTATTTATTTTTTAATGCATTCACTCAACAAATAAGTTGTGAGTGCCAGCTACGGACTGCTGTTCTCACATGTGTGTGTGCTTGTGTAAGCATGCACATGCATGCACACAGTTTTTTAAAGGAAGTCACCGAATTTTGTTTTACTGAAACAGCTGAACTTCATTTGGGAGGATGAAGCTTACAACTTTGAAACATGCCATAACCAAAAGAAAAGTCATTGTAAATAAATACTATATTGGTTTCTTACAATGGAGTCATCTAATGCAACCAAAGCTCACTGTTACTAGCTTTTTCCTGGACAAAATAAACTGTCAACTGGAATGAAGCTTCTTGCCTTCTCCACACAACCTTTGCTTCATTCCTCTGCCAAACCTGTCTTCACTGCAGAGAAGGTCTCTAGAGACTCCAAAGGTGCTGCAACCCTGCATAATTTGCTTTTGAAGAAAACTGTGGCAAAGCCCACATAAGAAATATCTGATTTTCTCATCACGGCTCCCTAATGCTTACATGGGGGCAACTGTAGCACTTTTAAGTTTTTCTCTTTTTAGCTGTTAATTTGGCTTACAACTAAACTTTAAAATTTGCATCGGCTGCAGTACCGCTTGAATGAGAAGATGAAAATAAAGCACTCGGCGCAGCTCCAGGCACACAGGGCACACTGGATCGATACTGGGTCCTAAACTTCCGGCAAGCTCTGTAAATTAGCTTCACTTAGTGTTATCTAGGGCAAAATTTTAGTGTTTTGCTGCTTTTCCCTTGTTACCCAGAATATTCTGGGGCTATCATTGGAATACAAAATAACTTTGCAGACCCAGACTGGAGAGAAGGGTGGGCAGAGCTGGAAGGGCTGCCTGCAGACGTGTCAGCTCTCTGGAGGAGAAAGACGGGCAGTCACACAGCACCTCTGGCGCCCAGGACTAGGGCTGGCCCTTGTTCCTGTAAGAGGGCCTTTCAGAATCCACAATGAGTGTTCTGCCTAGAGCAACAGAATGGACCCTGGAACAAAATCAGTATCCCTGATCATACAGAATTTTGGCTTTGATTTTTGAAGTGAAGCTAATAAAGCAAGCACAGCTTAAAAACTGCCTCTATATATACCCATAAACACATCAGGGGAGATGATTTTAGTTCATAAAATGATGAAAACAGCTCAAATGGACAGAGTACTAATTATGTTCAGACATTATGCTAAGTACTTCGGTAGTTCTTAAATTCTATTTTTAGTCAACAAATAATAATGATATAATTTATGGGATAAAATGTGATGGTTTATTCAATACCTGTATACATTGCAGAATGATCAAATCAAACTAATTAGCTTATCCATCACCTTAAATATTTATTATTTCTCTGGTGAAGACATTTAAAATCCTCTTTATTTTTTAGCTATTTTGAAACGTACAATACATTATAATGAACTATAGTTACCTTGCTGTGCAATAAACACACAAGTTAGTCCTCCCATTTAACTATATCTTTACACCTGTTGACCATTCCCCCTTAACTCATCTGTCCCCACCCAGCCAGCCTCTGGTAACCACTGCTCTGCTCTCTACTTCTATGAGTTAATTTTTTTAGATTCTATATGCCAGTAGGGTCATGTGGCATTTGCCTCTCTGTATCTAACTTATTGCATTTAATATAATGTCCTCTAGGCTCAACTCTATCGCTGCAACTGATAGATTTCCTGTTTTTTTTTTTTAAAAAAGAAACAAAAAAAAAACTGAAAAGTATTCCTGTCACTGTGTATGTATGTGTGTATGTGTCACATTTGTAATATGTTTGTCCACTGATGGACAGTTAATTCTTGGCTATAGTGAATAATGCTGCAATGAACACAGAAGGGCAGACATCTCTTCAGCACACTGCTTTGATTTCCTCTGGGTATAGACCCAGAAGTGGACTAATGTATCACATGGTAATTCTATTTTTAGGTTTTGAGAAATATTCTGTTTTCCCAAATGGCAGGACTAATTCACAATACCACTAACAGTGTGTAAGGGTTTCCTTTTCCCCACATCCTTGCCAACACTAACCTTTCATCCTTTTGATGATGGTCAACCTAACAGGTGTGAGATGATATCTCACTGTGGTTTTAATCTGCATTTTTCCAGTGAATAGAGATGGTAATAAGCATTTTTTTTTCCATATCTCTTGGCCATTGGTATGTTGGTATGTCTTCTTTTTCTTTCTTTCTTCTTTTTTCTTTTAATAGAGAGATTTTTGCTATGTGGTGCATACACTCATTAGAGAGACAAAAACAGAAAAACAGAAAGAGAGAAATCACCTTCCAGGTGGGGTGGCCACACCACAATCCATTTTCCTCTCAGGATTTTGGGCAAACATGCACAACACCTGGCGTGAGTTTCAAGCTTCAAGCAACTGAGTCCAAGACTTGAACCCTGGTTGGCCATGTTGGGAGCCCAGCAATGTAACCATTACACCATCTGCTGGTCCCAGTATGCCTTCTTTTGGGGAATGTTTATTTAAGTCTTTTGTCCATTTTTAATAGGATATTGTTATTGATTTGTTTGAGTTCCTAATATAGTCTGGATATTATCCCCATATTCAATGTATGATTTGCAAATATTTTCTCTCAATCTGTTGGTTGTCTGTTTATTCTATTAACTGTTTACTTCACTATACTGATGATTTTTTGATTTGATGGAATTTATGTGCCTATTTTTTATTTCATTGCCTGTGCTTTTGGGGTTATAGGCAAGAGAAGAGACCCAGATCAGTGTGGACATTTTAACATTGTTTTTTCAATCCATGAATACAAGATATGTTTCTGTTTTTCATGTCATCTTCAATTTATTTTTTCAGCATCATAGTTTTCAGTAAAAAATACCTCACTTCCGTAGTTAAATGGAACCCTTTTTAAATTTCTATAGTAAATGGAATTGTTTTCTTAATTTCCTTTCAGATAGTTTATTGTTAGTATATAAAAACACTATAAATTTTGCAAGTTTATTTTGTATACTGCAACTTTACCAAGTCCTTTAGAATTTTCTATTTGTAAGATCATGTCATCAGCAAACAGAGACAATTTTACTTTATCCCTTATATACATTTCTTTCTTTCTCTCTGCTAATTATTCTGGCTAGGACTTCCAGAACTATGTTGAACACAAGTGGTGACAGCAGTTATCCTTATCTTGCTCCTGATATTAGAGGAAGAGCCTTCAAATTTTCACCATTAAGTATAATGTTAGCTGTGGACTTGTCGATATGGCCTTCATTGTGTTGAGAAATATTCCTCTTGTATTTAATTTGTTGAGAATTTGTATTGTAAAAGCATTTTAAATTGTGTCAAGTGTATATTACACACACACACACACACACACACACATATATGGTCATATAAGAAGATTTTTAAAAGTTCATAGAAAAATGGAATTAAAGTATATTTATTTTGGTGCTCGAAAATTTAAAATACACACACAGGTTTTTTGTAAATATATAAATGTATATGAACTATTCAAATACCATGCATGGTTTTTGCCCTTCCTTCTGTTAACTTGATAAATCACATTTATTAATTTGCGTATGCCGAACCAACCTTGTACACCAGAGATAAATTCCACTTGCTCATGATGAACATTCATATTAAAGTA
The DNA here is from genome assembly GCA_026018925.1 of Tupaia tana. Classification (NCBI taxonomy): domain Eukaryota; kingdom Metazoa; phylum Chordata; class Mammalia; order Scandentia; family Tupaiidae; genus Tupaia; species Tupaia tana. The sequence goes on along the minus strand of JAKSZU010000020.1, from coordinate 35,083,396 downwards.
CTTTTGAACATGGTTTGGTAGTACTTCACTAAGAATGTTTGCATCTATGTTCTTCCGTGATTTGGGCCTGTAGTTTTCTTGTCTTATAATATCTTTGTCTGGTTTTTGTATCAGGATAATATTAGCCTTGTACAATGAATTTGGTGAGGAATCAGCAGATGGTGTAATGGTTACGTCGATAGACTCCCACGTACTTGACCACAGTTCAAATCCCAGACCCAGCAACTTAAACTCATGTCAGGCGCCTGTGTGTGCACGCTCAAGATCCCGAGAGGAGAAAATAGAGAAGGGATTGTGGTGTGGTTATCCCCTGTGTGGGATGATTTCTCGCTTTCTGTCTGTCTCTCTCTCTGTCTCTCCAGCGAGTGCATGCACCCTATAGCAAAAATCTCTCTTTAAAAAAAAAATGAATTTGGGGGACCAGCAGTTGGTGTAATGGCTATATTGCTGGACTCCCATGTAGTCGACCGCAGATTGAGTCCAGGACCCAGTAGCTTAAACTCACGCTAGGCACGTGTGCGTGCATGCCCAAGATCCCAAGAGGAGAAGGGATTGCGGTGTGGCCATCCCCACAGGGGATGATTTCTCACTTTCTTTCTCTCTGCCTCTCTCTGTCTTTCTGGCAAGCACATGCACCCTATAGCAGAAATCTCTCAAAAAAAAATTATATATTTCCATATATATATATGAATATATATATATGGATATACATAATGTTATATATAATGTATATATGTATATATATATGTAATGTATATATGTGTATATATATATGAATTTGAGAGTATTTGTTCCTCAGTTTTATTTTAGAAGAGTTTGAGGAGGATTGGTTTTCATTCTCTAAAGGTTTGGTAGAATTCAGCCATGAGGCTATCTGGTCTTGGATTTTGCTTTCCTATTTTTTAAAATTTGTAAAAATTTGTTTATTTCTTCCATGAGCAAGAGAGACTGAGAGAGACAGAAAGAGGCAGCAAACCCAGCTGGGTGTTGATGGTGAGATCTGCCCTCAGCTCTTAGCTAACCCCCCGATCATGGCACATGTCTGGCAGACTCAGGAAGGTGTCTGGACTTGCACTTGGGTCTAGGGCCTTCCCATGTTGATTAGCCTCACAGAACATTGGGTTTGACCACTGCACCACTGTCCAACCCCCAGGGGTTTTTTTTTTGATGGGAAACTTTTAATTACTGATTTAATCTGTGTTCAGATTTTCTATTTCTTCATGATTCAGTCTTGGTAACTTACCTGTTTCTAGAAATGTATCCATTTCTTCTCAGGTGTCCACTTTGTTGGCGTATATTAATTGTTCACAGCAGTCTCTCATGGTTTGCTTTCCTGTATAATGATCGGTAACGCTTCCTCTTTTATTTCTAATTTTATTCATTTGAGTCTCTTTATTTTATCTTATTTTATGATAAGTTCTTTATATTCACACTTTAATTAATCCTTACAATAGTCCTGTCTTTGTGCCAACAACACAGATGAGAAAACAGGTTTATAGACCTTATGAGCCTTGGTCTAAAACCCATTTTTATTTTATTTTTTTATCACTGTATACTTATGAAATGATACAGTATAAAAAAATAGGTCATGTATTTATTTACTGATTCAGTGGTGTTGAACTAGTCCTTCATATAAGGCAGTATAAAGGAAATGAGACAAATAAAGATGAATAAATATGCAGGGCCACTTCTTAAAATCATAGGGCAGAATAGTAAAAGGCTTAAGCTTACTCAAGTTCAAATACAGGCTCTACCACCAAGTAGCTCTGTGAACTTGAACCTTAGTTCCCTCTTCTCTAAAACGGCAACTATAAACTATACAGCGATCACAGGGTTATTCTCAGGCTTCAAAAAGTGAATATTTATAAGGCACTTGAAATAGTATTTGGCATACATTATCAAGCTATGTTTTAACTCATATTATTAGAAAGCATGAAACTATACGTACAAGTTCCAGTAAAGACTCTTTGGGGAAGGAGGAGATAACCTATAAGCTACTTCTGTAAGAATTAGGTATCTTTTAAACTTATAAAGCCAGAAAGAAGAAATTGATCCTGTATGGGATTAAATTTGCCTTTCACATGCCCACTCTTCAATATAACAGACTGCAGAAAATGATACCTGAAAGGTTTATAAGGAAATAGCTCTGGGCCCAGTGTTTTGGGGACTGATTACATAAAACACCTACACAAGACCTGTCAACTTCCCAGCTGAATTGACTTGAGCAACAATGCATACATTTCCATCCATTACTTAATTCATTTGGAAATAGAATGGTATAATTCAAGGAAAAGCAAGAGTCTGGCTTGATTGATTGATTGATTGATTGATTTACTTATTTATTTATTTATTTATTGGAGCGTTTTTTTTGCTATAGGGCACGTGCGCTCGCCAGACAGACAGAAAAAGACAGAGAGACAGAAAGCCGAGAAATCACCCCCCCAGGGGTGATGGCCACGCCGCAATCCCTTCTCCTCCTTTCTCCTCTCAGGATCTTGGTCACACACGCACACATGCCCGGCGTGAATTTTAAGCCACCGGTTCTGGGACTCGAACCACGATCGACTACATGGGAGTCCAGTGACATAGCCATTACGCTAACTGCAGGTCCCTGTTTCAGTTCATTTTCCCTGTTAAGATATTATAATAGAAACAAGACACCATGAATGGCACACCAATGAAACCAAATCATCTCCCATTGCTCACAGCAGCCCGTGTGAGATCAGAGCGGTTTATCTTCTCATCTTATAAAGAAGTTCCTCCATCTTTCTTCATTTTCTGTTCAAGGCTCCAAACAAGTTAAATCCAGTCACCATTCTGCTTTCGTCTTTTCAGTAACTTCCTGCTGTACTTTGTAGGAAATCTAAACTCCTTATCATGACCTGCAAAGCCAGTCTGATCTAACTGCTGCCTATTTTTTTTTTCTTTCTTTCATGAGCAGCAGAAAAAGAGGGATAAAGTGAAAGAAGGAGAAGAAGAGAAAAAGAGAGGGAGAAAAGAGATCCAGGTAGCACCCCCATCAGGGTCTTCACATTTCCTAGCCTCAGATCATGGGCACATGTGGGCCCGGAGTGCACAGGAAGACCTAGGGTTGTGAACCTGAGAGCGTGCCCTGTGACCTCGGCGTCACAGAAAGCTGTGCAGCTGCTGTGCCAGTGCAGCTGGCCCACTGCCTACGTCAGGGCCTTATGTCTACCCTTCCCTCCGTCTTTCCTGGCCCCTGCCACTCAGCGATGACCTCCGCCTAGCCTGGCTCTTACTCAGGTGTTCTTATTAGTTCAAATGTCCCCTTCCCTGAGTCACTGTTTAAAATTTTCTCTTTCACATTCCTCCAATGTAACTGTTGTTTTCATCTCATTTCTTTTTTTCTTTTTTTGCTACGAGGCACATGCACTCACCATAGAGAGACAAAGAGAGAGACACAGAGAGAAAGAGAAGGAAAATTAGAAAACACACCCTAGGCAGGACGACCGCACCACAATCCCTTCCCCTCCATTTTCCTCTAGGGATTTTGGGCACATATGCACATGTACCCAGCATGTTTTTCAAACCACCAGGTCCAGGACTTGAACTGCACAGTGAGCCATGTGGGATCCAGTTGCCTTAACCACTGTGTAACAAACTGGCCCTTAATCTCATTTTTCATCTGAAATCATTTACATTTCTCCATTTACTTGCCTGTTGTCTGTTTACACACATACACATAATTTCGTTTTCCTCCCAAACTATTACTACAACATACTAACAAAAAGGTAGCACTTCGACACCGCTGCTTCCCCAAGCAGTTTTACACAACTTCTAATAAATATAGGTATTTATATGTATATATATGTATATACAAATACATATATAAATTATAAAGACATAAATATTTAACATTCCAAATATACATACATCTATGTACACATATATGTACATGTATGTATAGAAGTATGCTTATATATTTTATTTTACATTACATACATAATTTATTCCCTTACTCAGTTCCATGTATTTCTTTCTATTTTGGGGCCATAAATAATCACACTGACATCTACCCATACATTTATTTATTCACCATTGATTTGTGATTGGACATCTGCTATTTGCTAGGTACTATTCTAGTCACGTGGGACACAGCGGTAAGCAAAACGAATGTCCCTATACTTGTGGACTTCACATTTTAGTAGGAATTGAATTCAAAAATAAACAAAAGACAGGCTAAAAAAATAATTAAGCAATATGTAGGGTGCTTGCACTTGCCAGAGAGAGACAGAGAGAGCGAGCGTGCAGGGAAAGAACCCCACCATGGAGAATAGTCACACTGCCATCCATTCTCCTCTGTTCTCCCTCCTTTTGGGACTTTAGCATGTGTGCACATGCACCTGTTGCATTTTTCGAGCCACCAAGTCTGGGACAAGAACTGATCGGTACACCATGGAGGATGCAGCCATCTTAACCACTACACCATGGGCTGCTCATCTTCGAAACTTTGTATGTTCAGAATTATTTAGTTCTGGGGCTACATAGTCCCAGCTAGGTACTACTTCATAGTATGTTCATTCTACTCACTGAGGTGTATGCCTAAAAAGTCAGACTTGGGTTCATGTATAGGTATATATCAGCTGCACTAGCTATTGGAAATATTTAGACTAATTAAGTTCATTAGCAAATCAATTAAATGGGGGGGGCATAGAAAGCAACCATGGATACCAGAGACAATGTAGGAGGAGGATGGGACATGGCAGAGGGTGAGGAATAGGGAATCAAGGATGGCAAAAAAAAAAAAAGAAAAAGTATACAAGACATAAGAAATGGAAAATTATTTGCTGATAACATGTATGTTGATGTGCTTGACTGAGCCAATATACAGTGTATGGATGGAAAATTCATTTGTATGCTGTAATGATGTATAGTGAATTAATGTAAAAAATAAATTTAAAGGAAAAAAAATTTTAAAAATGTTAAGAGAAAAAAATAAAATTATTTAGTTCTATAAACAGTCCAATGAGTTCTGTAATATGTGTATCATCATTTTACACAGATATGTTAAATAACTTTCACAGAAGCAGCTGGAAGAGAATTTGAACCCAAGAAAAAAGATTTTAGATGCCTGCAACATACTACCTCTCGGTTCTGAAGATTCTAATGCAGTGGTGTCGACCTCAGTGTAGAGACCTAGATCGCGTGCTTTTTTGTTTGTTTGTTGTTTTTGTATTTATTTTCTCCTCAGGGCATGTGTACTCACTAGAGAGAAACAGGAACAAGGAAAAGTGAAATATCGCCCCCCCTGAAGGGCAATCCCTTCTCCTCCAGTCTCCTCTTCGGATTTTTGAGCATGCACGCACACATGCCTGGAGTGATTTTCAAGCCACTAGGTGTGGAAATCAAACTGCAGTCGGCCATGCAGGAGTCCAGCACCTTAGCCACTACAGCACCTGCTGGCCCCAACTTCATGCTTTCTTAACAAGCCATCCAGTTGATTCTGGTAAAGATGATCCATGCACCCATTCATCACTGGTCTAATTCTGCCTTCACCTACAGCTTTCTGTATATGTATCTAAATATTTCAGGATAAATGCCCCATTCATTTCCTATCCTTTATATTCCCAATTGTTTGCTAAACTAGGGCACAAAATCTTAGACCAACAGAGGCATCTCTGGATATACTCTCCCTCTCTGAGTTTTTTCAAATGATTGAGGTCTTGGGGAAACAGCTGCATGAAGAAGGAGGAATGATTATATACTGAGTGCCCTCTAGGTGCCAGCTACCAGCAGCTCAAGGCTTAATATATTTGATCTTACTTTAGCCTCACTTATGGGTAGGTACAGATATAGACACACGTAGATAGATAAATTTCTATCTTCCTACCTACCTACCTGTCTACCTATTAAAATCAATTCATCTAGGACATAGATGAAACACATTATTATACAAAATGAGAAAACTATGTCTGTACTGGACAAGCAAGCAGTATCTAGGATTCAAATTCAATTCTGAATCCAAAGCTTGCAAACTTTTTTTTTTTTAATATCAAGCCTGCAAACTTTTCACTGCCTACTGCAACCATTCAATTCCCTGCCCCCACTATTGTCTCACTATGTAATTGGAAAAGTGCAGTCTAATCTTCCAGAAAACTATTATGTATGTAGTGTGCCTTACCACTCTCAAGTCTGCACCATTTCTAATAAATTGCAAAAACTCCTATACTTCTATAAGATCTAAGTGTCTTTCACAGGCACCAAAAGCTCAAAACAAGACAGCAAGGAAACGAGCAATACGTAATGCTAAAATATAAATGAAAGCTAAATATTTTAATCCCGTTATTTCTTTGTAGAAAATTAGAGTGATTAATGGTGACACAGAGTCTGCATTATTAAGGAGGGGAAAAAAGAGCTCTATTTTTCTATCCCAAGCACTAAGTGATATATCCACATCCTCGACCCAGCAATCTGTTTTCTGCTATCCCCACACTTGGATCCTGAGGTATGGGAGACTGGCTTGCACATGATAGGAATGTGGTAGGATGACATCCTTAATGACATAAAGGCATCTTTACGGAAGGGACACCTGATGCAGTGCTCAGTTACGATTCTCACTTAGGCCAACAAGCTCCTAGATCTCTGGGACATAGGATACTTCACACGCCATGATGTCCAGATGTCGATGTCGCTGTGGAAAAGGCGGAGATTCTCTCCTAGGGTTTGAAGGCCTTCCCTAAGTTTTTAACTCTACGTTTGCAGATCCATAGCACACTGTAACTTAGAGAGCACTTGTCTAAATTCCTTGTTTTAGGAGTGAAAACAAGGAGGCCTGGGAGGGCCAGCAACTAACCAGTGCCACAGCTGCTGCACCAAATGGCTGAGGGAGAAAAGCATGATCTTGAAGTTCAAAAGCAAGGGTCGAGGGGACCAGCAGTTAGCGTAATGGCTATGTCGCTGGACTCCCACGTAGTCGACCGCAGTTCGAGTCCCGGACCCGGCGGCTTAAAACTCACGCCGGGCGCGTGTGCGTGCGTGCCCAAGATCCCGAGAGGAGAATGGAGGAGAAGGGATTGCGGCGTGGCCATCCCCCCTGGGGGGTGATTTCCTGCTTTCTATCTCTCTGTATCTCTCTGTCTGTCTGGCGAGCGCACGCGCCCTATAGCAAAAAAACCTCTCCAAAAAAAAAAAAAAAAAAAAAAAAGCAAGGGTCCACTCCCAGCCCTACTATGCACTGGCTGCGTGGGTTTAGCAATACTTAGTGTCTCAGAGACTCAGGATTAAAATGTTATTGGTAGGACTAGCAGTTAGCGTAATGGCTATGTCACTGGACTCCCACGTAGTCGACCGTGGTTCGCGTCCCGTACCGACCCAGTGGCTTAAAACTCACGCCAGGCATGTGTGCGTGCGTGCCCAAGATCCCGAGAGGAGAATGGAGGAGAAGGGATTGCGGCGTGACCATCCCCCCTGGGGGGTGATTTCTCACTTTCTGTCTCTCTGTCTCTCTCTGTCTGTCTGGCGAGCTCATGCACCCTATAGCAAAAACATCTCAAAAAAAAAAAATGTTATTGGTAACAACGGTGCTGATTGCTTCAATGTTATTATAAGTAAAATAACAATAATTGTATATACATGCCTAACAACAAGCATTTTGACAGCTTAAATTTTCACAGAAACAAAAATTATTATTTGAACCTAAACCTTCCAGGTTCAAATCCAGTATCCACTTGGACGATGCAATGGAATCATGACTGCTGGTGCTAAACATAATAAAGGTTAAAATCTCCCATTACAGAGCTCTTAACAAATGCCACTGCGTATTATTAATACCTGACAAAACAGCTTTTATTGTCCTCATTTTACAGATAATGAAAACAGGAAAAGGTAGACCAAAAAATGTGTCCAAAGTCAAACCCAGGGAGGTCAGGCCATCATCATTGCCCACTATGCTACACAGCCATAACGTTCAGTCACCATAGCATCTAACCATGGCTGGCGTAAGAAACCGTGCTCTCTATAAGAACATTTTCAGATATCAGAGCTTATAAGATGACTAGTTCTCTTTTCCGTGGCCCTTACCATCGATTTGGAGAGAAGGAAGCCAGTGTAATCACAAGGACTTAAGTGCCAGACAGGTGGAAACCACAGCCGTCTGCTAGATAGAAAGCAGACATAAAAGGTTACCTGTCTTCATGTTCCACTGCTGCCAATTATATCAAATAATAGCTAAACTGACGTAAATTCTTCACTGCTTTTACAAATCTTGAGCTAGAAGGATTTGCAGCTGTCCACTTCCATGGAAACTTCCTACTTTCTTTCAGGTAATTTATTTATGACACTCGACGTTGGTTTTGCTGTCAATAGATGCAGACATGCCCTTCATTGTCATCCTTCACTGTGTTTCTACAAAACTCCCCTTATTATTTAGATAGAAATGTATTTTTCTACCATTGGGCCAGCGATGTCCCACCTTCTCAGAGTCTGTGATGTCTTATCATTTGTCTGATTTCGTGACCACAAAAAATCAAAGGAAATTAAAATTGCCTGTGAGTCCGTAGAGGCAACCTTTGTGATAATTAATGCTATGATAAAGTATGAGAAAACTGGAAAGCCAGTTCTGGGCCTGCATGACATAGTGTAAATCCACCATCTGTCCAAGGCACTGTACCAGGCACAGGTCACAGTAAACTGTTCCTTTAGCTGTGTAGGCACTGGTCAAACACATGGACGTAAATGAAGACAGACTAATGGCCCACGGGGGAAAGAGTCACAACGGAGATAGAAGACATGTTGCAAGCATTTAAGGGGGTTGCATGGATTAGGAGGAATCAGAAAGGATTTTAGTGGCCTGTTGGGAAAGGAAAGAGAAGAAGAGGAAAGGGTACTGTACTATTACACCATCTCAGGGGGTGGGGGGCGAGGACACAGGGAGGTGGCACTTAGGACCCTCGTTACCCAAGTCCTCATACTTCATGATGTAGTGTCTGTAAATAAAGTAGGGTGGAAGAAAGGCTTTGAACCCAGGCACACATGGGTTCTAATCTTTACTAATTGGATAACCTTGGGCAGGTATGAAGCGCTCTCTGAGCCTCAGTCCTTCTGTCTATAAAAGACAGGCAATAATATACATCCGAGAGCTATTTTTGTGTTTAAATGAAATGACAAATGCACATGCACCAAAGAATGCCGATTTCTCCTGCCCTCCTCTGCATGGCTGGAAAATACATCTCCTGGGCATAAAATGGTATGCGTATTTTCTCCGTATTCTCTTTTCCCTGTTAAGATTGATTTGTGCAGACGTATGATTACAGAATTTCAGAGTTGAAGGAATCTTAAGGAAAAACACATAACTGCATTGTAGCAGAAGAACCTTACAGATCGTCTCGACTAGCGCGCCCACATCTTAGGCCCAACAGTAAACAGGCTTTCCAGTCCCAGGCAAGGTAACAGCAGGTTTCGAACAGCAGGATGAAAATGGAATGGGTCATCTATCTTAGTCCAGGTCCTCAGTTCTAGTCCTGAAGCAAGACAATTTAAGGTCGTTCCTAGATTTAAAATGAAGTTAGATGAGTCCCAGCATTGCTCTGTTCTATGTGACAGGCCATGCTACTAAACCTGTACTCAACTAACTCGTTTCCTCAAAAAAATAAAGTAAAATTAAGCCCTACACAGAGAGAGAGAGAGAGAGAAAGAGAAAGAGAGAGAGAGAAGATTATTGCAAAGATTAAATGAGATGATTTACCTAAAACACTCAGCACAAACCAGGAGTTCAGTAAAGAGTAACTGTTGAGTGTTGATGATCATAATTTCACAAACTAATAAGTGAAGCAACTGTTGGCAGAAGAATTCGTGTTTATCAAATGCCTCCTATGAATGAGGTACCAAGGTAGGGATCTGAGTTTCTAAGTAGTCATCAGTTGTATTTCTTCACTGCAAAGCCTAGGATCATGCCTATAGAATAACCTGCTTCAGGTAGCTGCCAGACACTAAAATCCATTCCAACAAAGCTACCAGAGACAGTTAAAATTAAGTCAGGCTGGAAGGAGGTCTCTTAACAACCCCACCAGAGTAAACCATGGGTTCTCAGGAAAAAACAAAAAAAAAAAAAAAAACAAAAAAAAAAAAAAAAAAAAAAAAAACAGAGCAAGTGAATAGCTAACCTGAATTTATCCCCCAAAATATCAGATACCAAGTGTTCTGTAAACTTCCTGTTCTTTGGTGTGTTTTTCCCCCACAGAACAATTTCCAAAATGGGCAAAGAGAGCACAGTAGGTGGCTCTCTTTAATACTTCCCAGGCAAGGCGACAGTGACTCACCAGATCTTACATCTGTGTCACCAGCAAAAGCCCAGCGAAGTGGAGCAACAGATGAAACTGTGGGTATACTGGAGATAACCTTTACTACTATTATTTTCTTCTTCTTCTGCCTTCTCCTCGGGTTTTCTTCAGCCACATTCTACTTTCCTAACTGTGCCAGGTAGGGTGATGCCAACTGACTACCTTTTGGCAAAAGCAAATATGTGCTCCCAAACGCCAAAAGCAAGGAGCAGAATGTTTGTCCCAGAACGGCGCAAGCCTGTCTACTACAAAGGAGACAAACCTGATGGTCTGGGAGGAGCCTCAGCGGACACAGCAGTCTATCATCCTACACAGACCTACAGCCATCACTTTCTACAAGGAGGACTGACGCTCCCAAGCAGCACCAGCAAGAAGTGGTCTTTTCTCCAAGCGCTGCTTTGCGATACAGGTCTCTCCACTCCACATGTCCCACAGAACTGGGGACAGTCACACATGCCTATGGTCACTCCGCATCTGTTCTGTGATCTTCTTTGCAGCCTTCAGAATAGTACAGGGAACACAGAGAAAAGAAACTGCTCAGAACAGAAAGAAAAAATCTAAAATGTATATAGTCTTTTTAAAAAAATTTGCTAGATGACACATGTACTCACTAGAGAGAGACAGGGAGGGGAGTGCAAAGTGAAACAGCACCCCGCACCCCTCCAGGGAAGATGATCATGACACAGTCCTTTCTCTTCCCTTCCTCCTTTCGGGATTTTGGGCACCCAAGCACACATGCCCAGCTTATTTTTCAAGGCTCTAGGTCTAGATTTGAACTGTGTTGTCAAATCTAGATTCAGCCACCCCATCTACCATGGCACCAAAAGCCCTAAAAGCTGTCTTGATAGTCTCCTTTTTCTTAGAAATTAATGACATATTACATCAAACACATGCAATAAGAAGGTTGCCTTAGAGATTATCTCTTTAAACTCCCTGAGCGTCATCCTCACTAACCTCTACAGAGTTGTGTTTAGATATTGTCATCTGAACAAGCAAATAGCACTTTTTGACAAAAAGGATACTCTGAAATCAGCAGCCAAATGAGGTCACAATAACAACTGAAGTGAATTGTTAAATATCTCATCCGAGAGGTCACGGAGTATAACAGATAAAGTTCTGAACTATGTAGAAGTCAAAAGGGGTGAGTTATCTTCCCAGGCTGAAGCTTACTGACCCCAAAAGCCCTGGCAACCTCTCATCCCTGAGTCTCATTTCAGTTTCCTTCTCAATAAATTGAGATTTGTTAAAAAAAAAAAAAAAAGTATCATTTAATGAGCACCTACTCACTGCACGTACATGACTTTATTCTGTTTAATTTAATCCTCATACAAATCCTTAGGGTAAGCTTTTTTTTTTTTTTTTCATTTTAGAATTGGCTAAAACAGAACCTGTAAAAAGGGAACTAAATTGCTCAGTATCACCCAGCTCTTTAGGTATTAGAGTTGGAATTTGAAATAAAGTAGGATTGACTACAACACACGGGCTCCTGCCACTATTAATACGCCTGTCATGTCCTTCTCCCAGGGCTACTGCAAGTAGCAAGGAAGGTGATATTGATATGTGGAATGCACTTGGGAAATTTTAAAGTTCAATACACACATGTGGTTTTGGTAACAACAAACAATAATCTTTATAAGGAGAAAGGGTACAGCGGGATATCCTTTCTTCAAAGAACCATAACCAAAAGGAATTCGTTTTCAATCTCCTTTGCATCCCCTCGTTCTGACCTTATTTTGAACATTTTCTTTTTCCCCACTGGTCCCCGGCCTCTCAGGCACACGTTCAGATGTATCCCAGCCAGCAAGCTCATCACAAGGCATGCAGACGAGCAAGCAGCGATCCTGTCCTCTGTGAACGCTCGGTGCAGAGGTCCCGAAGTAGGCACCACCAGCCTCTTACCTTTACCTTCCTTCAAAATGCATCCTATCTCCTCTCATGTGCTCGGCAATACTGCGTGCAAATGCTGCCGACTGTGAAGGAGGCAGCCGGTTACAGAGGCTGGACACTCACTTGGCTACTTCCAGCATACTCAGTAGATACTAGCAAATAATTGTAGGAAGTCAATCAGAATAAAATCATGACCGGGGAAGGGACACATGAGGGAAGGTGTTCAATTTTTGAACAGTCATACAGGAAGCTATGTGAGAGTTTAAATAAGTCAAGTTTATGCCCAGAAAGGACTGAATTTAATAGCATCCTTGCCCTATCCAGGAGAAATACATGAACATTTTGTTGTTTTCCGATAGTCGCTGACAAATGTAAAGTTCCTTGGCTGACCTAAGAAAGCAGAAACGGAAGGCTTAGAACAGTCTGTAACGTAGCTGCAATTCCAACTTCCTCCTCATCATTCTACCTCTCATCAAATTCAAGACCCTCCTTGTCAAATAAAGGATGCCTCCTACCAGGGCAGTTCACAGGTCTGAGCTTTGGCCTAAAAACAAGCAGGAAATTCACATCACTGGGAAACATCAATATCATATTCCGAGTCAAGCATCCCTGAGCGAAGTCACATGCAAGTAACATTCAGAAAACACGGTACCAGAGGCATTTAAACTCCAAAGAAAATACTACCACATTTCCAGGTATATTTTTTAAAGTAACTCTAAAATAGTAAACCACCTTTCAGAAAACCCATGGGCTACTAATAACAAAATGTATAAGAGTCGCCATCAGTTTTGAACTGACTAGGTACCAGGCCTGGCCCTGTGCTAAACGTGTTATTGGAATGTCCAATTCCATCCTCCCAACTATTGCAAGAGTTCACTGTGGCCATTATCATCTCTGCCTTGCAGTTGAAAACAAAACAAAAACAAATATCAGAGAGGTGGGGTAACTTCCAACCTTCACGCAGTGAATACATGGCAGATTGGAAGTTAAAACCAGGTAAGTCCTCCTTGCTCAGCCTGTAGCTAACCCAGGACTCTGGACAGCAGAACTGGAAAATGCTTCCCCTGACGTCCTGGTTCACAATTTCACAACCAAGAGGTGGAGGGAAGACAGGCTGGTTCTTAAAGGAAACGGCAGAAGTTTGCTTTAATGTCTGTGATTCTCTCTTTACCTCAGCTTCCTGGTTTCCTCCCAGTTCGTGGAAGTGGAAAAGGGCTACAGGGTGAGTCCATGAGGCCAGCTCTTCCTACATGAGGGGCGTCCTGTGCCCCACAAGCTACCGGCTCCGCTTCCTCCGGGGCCAGAGAGAGGCTGTGAGTACCACAAGCCACCGCCGGCGCCTGAGGTCCCTTATCGCTCCCCGGACTCCAACGAGAGCCAGTCGGACACCCTGGGAAGGAGCATCCCTCCGAGAAAGGCGGTCAGAGGAAGAGGGGACGAGGCTGCAGGCAGGCTGTCAGGCTCGGGCTGGAACAACGTGCCGCCGAGTGGGCTTGCAGTGGGCATGCGAGAACACCCTGCCTCCTGCTCTGCTCACCGCTCACAGCAGCGCGACGGGGAAGCCACGGCGGGGGTGGCGGGGAAAGGGACCGAGGGAGCCCCCCAAAGGCTGAGAAAACACGCAGCCTTCCCACGACTTCGATACTTAAATCCCTACCTACAAAGCAAAGATGGGGCTCTGGACAGCTGGGTTCGAATCCTGGCCGCAGCACAAATCAGCAGTTGGAGGTGTTTAATCCGCCGCGGCCTCGCTCCTGGTCACAGCACTGCCTGGAAGTATGAGGGCTTAGCCAGCCGCTGCCTCGCCCCGTGCCTCAGTTTCCTCTTCTGTAAAACAGGACGGCTGAACAAGACCGTCTCTCAGAAGCCCCCTACCCTGAGACCCTGCGGCGGGTGGGTGCTCCGAGCCCTCACTGCAGCACGAGACTCACCTTTCCTGGAAAGCGGAGCGGAGCAGCCAGAGCGCCGGGCTGCGTGCAGGGTGGCCTGACACGGCTTCTTTCCACGCCAGCAGCCGCACAGGAGCCCCGGGGACCTGGATCCAGGCTGTCTTTCCCAGCGAGCCTCTTACTTTCCGCCGCACTTTCTTTTTTCCCCCTTTGGGGCTCCTCCCCCGCGCCCCGCGATTGGCCGCAGCCGCACGGCTCAGGCTCCACCCGCCTCGCTGGCTGGAGAGCCACCAGCTCCCGGGGCTTCCCGGAGCCGCGGCCGCTGGGCGGCACCTCGGGCAGTCCCGCCCGGTGCGAGGAGGAGCAGAGCTCGGCAGGCCTGCGGGCGGATGCGAGGCTGCGCTCGGGCCCTCAGCGCTCTGCCACCGCCTGGGCTGGCTCGAGAGCGCAGGGGAGGGACAGCTTCGTCCTGCGGCTCTGCCGGGCGCACGGCCGGGCGCTCCGGGGAGGACACGCCCCCGCGCTGCTCGCGGCGGCGCCCATGGGCGCGCAGGGCAAGATCGCAGCCTCACAGCCTTGTCTTCACGCCTCTGTGTTTTACTGCAAGGAGATTCGATTCCAGCTACAGGATTTGTAGCGCTCCGGGTCCGTCCCCCACGTGCCAGGTACCCACCGAGACAGGAAGAAACGAACGCGATCTCCACAGCCCGGAGCTCTCGCTTCGCTGGAAGCGACAGTCGTGAGAACAAGCAGCGGGTCCTGACGGCAGGACTAAATCTGCACTGTCCACTAGTGTCCACGCCGTGCCTAGCACAGAGCGCGGTACGAAGGAGGCATCCCAAACGACTGCCTTTTCATTCATTCCCATTCTTCCAGGTCTCTGCAAGAGCCTTCAGCCACCGTCCCGCTGCAGATGGTAGTCTGCAAGGTCAGGACACCGACCCCTCCATTGAAGGGCCTTCGCTGGTACCTGTGGGCAGTCCATCTTGCGCTCCTCGTCACTGGCAAGTCCCGTCTAGCAAAGGCCGTCAGCTCACTTGACTCCTCTCTCCATGCATGCCTTGCTCATCACCGCCTCCTTGACTTTTGTCCCACTCCTAGAGTGACCCACTTGAATCTTACTAATGATTTAAGACACTGGGGCCCTTAGAAGGCAATTACGGAGAGGAAAACGGGGCTACAGAAAAAGAGAAGGGCCTGAGTGACCAGGCGTGAAAGGGAGCTAGCAGGTGCCGGGCCTGATGCACCACAGAACAGAACTCAGACACCGCCCCTGCCCCAGTGGAACTGAACTTCCCAGGTGAAAGAACAGTGCCCTGGAGGCCATAGACGTGTTCCCATTATTTCCCTTCTTGATACCACTTGTGAAAATTTAGCCCAAGGATTTACAGTTTATCTCTCCTGGTACCTACTCACAACATTGTTACTGAACTAGAAAGGAAGTGATCCAAAATAAGTTAAAAACTTACCTGTAAGAAGGACGGGAGAGTGCCACAGCAATAATGCAACCAGACCCAGGCTCCTTTTCAGGGGCCTCTGCATAGCAAGGGTGTGCACACCTGCCCCTGGTCCACCTGGCTGAGGCACAGGGTGGGTCACAATATGGAGACCCTGTTGGGAGAGCCTATTCTCTGTCTCTCTGCCTCTCATGGAAGAAATAAAATAAAATTTTAAAAAGCGTACCTGTATAAAGCAAAAATAAAACTGTTCTTTGATTTATTATTCATTCATTACACGTATTGCAGGCAGTCTTTTTTTCTCTTCTTATGTAGTACACTTGTCAAGCACTCACATGGTACTTACGAAGTACCAAGCACAGGCATAAAGGACTTTGCACAAACTAACAAATTTAACCCTCACAGCAACCTCTTATTAGCTCCAGTTTATAGAGGAGATAAAGAGAAGTTCAAGTAAACAGTCTAGGGCTGGACTCTAGCCTACTGATCAAGAGAACTATGGAGGAGAAAGGATGGTGGTGTGGCCATCCTCCCGGGAGATCATTTCTCACTTTCCCTCTCACTGTCTCTCTCCACAAACATGCACACCTGATGGCAAAAACCTGAAGGACAAAAAAGGGGGTAGGGGTGGGGGAGCTAAACCCCACATGGCTGACCTCACGGTTCCACCTGGACCAGAAGCTTGAAAAACAGCAGTGACACAGCAGCAAAGTAACCAGATCCAGATGGGAATGTCCCAGGTGCCTTTTCTAGGGCCTCCTTGGGTGCCTGAACATGCTTGTCTCCAATTCAGACAGGGTGGAGAACTGGAGAAAAGTGGATTGCATTGTGCCCCATTAGGGGGTGCTTTCTCCCTCTCCTTCTGTCTCTGCCTTTCCCTGGAGAGTACACACGCTCTCTGACAAATTCAAAACAAAACAAAAACTCTACACAAATAACTTGACCAAGGTTACAAACCTACAAGTGGAGAATGAAAAATGAGAACTGAGGCCATCAGTATTCATGCTCTTTTTTGTTTTAGTTTTGTTTTTTAAGTGCCAGAGAACGCATGCGCTGGCCAGAGAGCGATAAGGAAATAGAGAATTAGAAGGAGAAATTCCCGGCTATGGGCCATGGTCACGTGGCAATCCCTCTTCTCCATCTCTTGTCACTGTCCGAACTTAGGCATGTTCCCATTTGCTCCCGGTGTGTTTTCAAGCCCACTGAGCTTGAAGCCACCTAGTAGGCCGTGCATGGTCAGCACCTCCAATTCTAGGCCACAGGCCAGCCCAGTGTTCATGCTCCTAAACACCCCACTACACAGCCGCCGGTGACACCCAGAAGTCACGCAGTTGCTAGTATGTCAGAATTAAACCTGGTGCGGTCCTGGACTTTGAGGGACTACACGTAGTACAATGAGAATGACAGGATTAGAGCCAAATAATCAGAGTACATTGTAATTTGAAGACAACATACACAGTGGGTAATGAAATTGATTAGTTAACCCATAGTGTACATTGACACAGTGAAGTTATTTACTATGATAACATATTACGAGGCTATATTGACAAAGTAAAAGGTTTATAATACAATTAATAAAATGGAGTTGAAGTTATGAAGACATATTGATAGCATTTAAAAGGAATTAGAAAAATGTTGATGTGACAGAATTATAGGAGTATAAATGCACCCTTTCTCTTTTAAAGTGTGTCTTAAAATGAAAATATTGTCAATTTTTAAAAATGTGTCTTAAAATTCTACTCATTAAATATCCATCACATACAAGATAGTCAATGAATTACTGTTGCCTGAATGAATGAATGAATGCAGCTGCAAACGCATTAATGTCAGTGTATAATAGTGATGAGCGTGTGGAAGGTTATCCATAAAATATTTTGGAATTGATTTAACTATTTGGACATGTATCATTATTATCTTCTTCCCTTTGATACTCTTTCCTCCACTTCCTTGTTTAGGTTACCTAATTATTTTGCTGTCACTATCATGGGCCTTAGGATTTTGCTAGTCCCTTGAACCCAATTCGGTCAGACTTTTGTCTCTGACATTCTGTAGTCAAGATTTCTAATGACCTGCGCTGAGCCAGACGTAATGGTCTTCTGTCTTCACTTGATGCATTAGCAGCCCTCACAGATGATCTGCGCTCCTTCACACTCGTGCTTAAGTTGATTCCTTGCTTACCCTGTATTTCATTTGCTGCTCTTTATCTGACTCTTCTGTTGACTTCTCTGTCTCTTCATGATCTCTGAAGGTTAAAAGGTCCTAGAGTCCAGACCTTAGAGTGTATAAAATCCTTCCATAAAGGATCTCATTTAGACATATAGCTCCCTAAAATATCGATATGATAATGACTTATACATTTAAATCCACAGCCCAAACCACAGACTAAATATTGTATTACCTCCTCCGTATCTCTTCTTATCTGTTCTATATACATCTCGAACTCTATGTGTTGCAAATCAAACTCTATTTTTACACTTTACCAAACCAACTCTTCTCCCAGGGTCCCCCCGCTTTGTAGGAAACACCATCTCTTATATAGTTGTTCAGATCCAAAAGAAGTCATCATTGATTCCTCTCTCTTGCATCTCAAATGCAATCCATTCCCAAACTTTGTTTCCTCTACATTTAGAAGAGATCTCAAATCTGACCATTATTTCTCTCCTTCATCACAACTACGATAGTCCAAGTCACTGACATCTCTCCCTCACTCGTTTCCCTGCTTATTAATCTCTTGCCCCAAAAGTCTAATCCCACATTTCAGAGATCCTTATAAATGGAAACAAATGGAAGCAATTCAAAAGAAAGGTCTTGAAACCAGTTCAATTTCTGTAATGTATTTATAATACGGTCAAGGTACATAACTGTGTTTTGTCTTAGTTTTATCCTCTGAAAAAATAGAAATAATAATATCTATATCATAGTGATTTAAAATAAAATGAGCTTATATAAGTAAAACACTTGAACAGATTTTGGTACCTTTAATAAGGGCTATATAAATATTCACTATTATTTTATAAGAAATATTGTGGCGTATTCTGATTTCAAATAGTCAGTGATTTCTCACCATGATCTAGTACATTTCCAGAGTCCCTATCATGGCCCATGAAGCCCTCCTGATATAGCATTGAGTAACTTTTTTAAATCTCTCACTGTGTGCTTCTTGCAGTTGCTCAAAAACACTAACATGTTCCCCTCCCAGGACCTTTGTACATGCTGTTCCCTCTTCCTGGAATGCTGCTCCCAGGTGGTTCACTATCTCATGTCACTGGTCTTCCTGTGCTCAACTATCATCTTCTGCAAAGTCTTTTCTGACAACCAATCAAATAACACCCCTTTTGGCCAGTTGTGTTTGTCCAGTGGTAACACAATGTTCCACAATGTTAAAGACACAAGAGAAGGTCCCTGGTTTGTGTCCAGAGGTTTCCCCGTACACACTCGGCACACAAATGCATGAACGCGGCCCTGCTGGTTAAGTATGGGGAGTGCGTCACAGTGTGAAGACCATGCCTTTCTCTCTTCTTCTTTCTCTTTCTCATGGAAGAAATAAACTTCTTTAAAAATACCCTTTATATCATCTATCTTAATTATGTTACATTTTAATGTATTTGTTTAATGACCACTGATTTTTCTTTTCCACTATAATGCAAGCTCTAGGACAATAATATGATGTTCCTCTAAAATAGTATTTTGCACATAGTACTCATTTAATAAACATTTGTTGAACTATAAATCCAGTCATAAACTGGATTTACACAGAGACCTAAAGTTATTTATTTATTTATTTATTTGAAGAGGTTTTTGCTATGGGGCGCGTGCGCTCACCAGACAGACAGAGAGAGAAAGAGAGACAGAAAGCGAAAAATCACCCCCCAGGGGGATGGCCACGCCGCAATCCCTTCTCCTCCATTCTCCTCTCGGGATCTTGGGCACGCACGCACATGCGCCCAGTGTGAGTTTAAGCCACCGGGTCCGGGACGCAAACCATGGTCGACTACGTGGGAGTCCAGCGACATAGCCATTACACTAACTGCTGGTCCCGAGACCTAAAGGTATTAAGTGTCTAAGGTATTGCCCTCCTCCTCTGTTTCCATTTTTTGGAAGGCAGAATAATTGGAAGACAAGATGAAATAAAAACAAATAGCTATCTTTGGCTAGGTGCAGGGTAAATAAAGTACAGTATGGAGATATTTTCCTTTGAGTTTTTGGAAGGAAAGTTCAAGGGAGGGCATAAATATATATATATATAAAACAAATAATTATTTCATCTTCCATACCCTTTGATGTTTCTACCTTTTATCCCTCTCAGCTCTTCTCTTCCCTCCCACTGGACTTCTGTAGCTGTTTCTAGCTGCAGTACTCAGTTATGCCTCTCCACTTCCCCTGGGGTGTCCTATTTTCCAAGCCATTTCCTCCCTCGTTCTCCTTACTGCTGCTGTTCCTGAGTGAAGTCCCACTCTCCTCAATTTGGTTCAGCTAGGTGTAGATGATCCAGCAGGTTAAACAAAGTCAAGCTCAGTGGAGATGACTGAGAACTCAGTCCTGTCTTATCAGAGGTGTATGCTCATTTGTCCAAACAGAGATACCGAACCATTGACATTCGAGTAGTTTGGAAGAAGAAATTTAGCCATGCAGTGGGGGGCTTTCTACATTCCTATCCTTCACCTGGGGAAAGGAGGACTCCTGGGTCCCATGCAGAGCCCTCTGTCTCTCTTGGTGTGCATAGGGATGAGGGTGAGTCTCATAAGCAGGCGTTACTCCTATGTGGAGGTATCAAAGATAGACACAGTTGGGGATTAGTTAAAGTGGAGAAACTGATTTTCTTCACTTTATTCAATGACAGTTAAAAAAAGACCTGCGGCCCATCCCTAATATTCAGAGGTAATTTGAACATTTTAAAGAGAAAGGGGGACGGGGCAAAGCAGAGACGTAGTAGAGTCAGAGAAGTGAAAAATTACAAAGGGTTGGTCAGTGCGAATGTGATTAGGCCTTCAGTCTGCTATCTGGCAGTTACTGAAATTAGGATTCTATCTTCCCGGGGAGACTGGGAGACAGAGGCGCTATCCTTCTTGATGATTACATTTTAATAGAATGGTTCTCAGGTTCAGAGAGACACCATGGAGTTGTAAAAAATGCATATTCACAATAGTAATTCCTTTCTAGTAAAGGCTCTAGAAAGGGAGGTCAGGATCTTATTATCAGGTGCTGGCTGGAACGGACAGCAGTGTCGTGACAGGGCTGAGTTTTCTCAAGCAGGCATTTTAACGGGGGGGGGGGGGGGGGGGGGGAGGGAGCTAGGGTCACCCTAGTGACGTGGCCTAGTGTTGTCAGAAGCTGTACCTGAGTTTGGACAAGTCCCCTAGCACAGGAGTTTGGGTGGGGTTGACAGGTACTGAGAGTCCTGCAGTTCAGGGTCCATAGATTCTCCTATGGGCCATTCGCAGGAAAATCAGAAGCTCATTATCAGACTTGCTTCTTTAAAACCAGCTTTGCCTGCCTCGGTTTACTTGTCTTCTTGGTGAAGCCTCTCCAGTGCCACCACAGGGGCGTCTCCGTGACAGGCAAAGCATGCTTTCCAGACGACAGTCTCTGTCTTTCTTGGCTTTCGGCCTAAAGCTTTTGGAGACTGTTAGAACAGACCTAATTTTCTCTCCTCACTTTTTTCCTTACAAACAGAAGCTTTGAAGCAAAGGTCAGGATTTTAATAAAGTCTTGGAGGATAGTTATTATGCAATGTTGACTCTTCACTACCGCAGGAAATTTAAAGACAAGAACTTTGCATGCAAAAAGGGAAAACTTACCTTTATTGTCCTACCTTGGCCTTGGAAGTGGTAACACACTTACCAGCTCCCAGACTCCAAAATCGAATCTAAATGGAAGGCATGACCTTCATATAGATATCATCACCTGTGTTATTCTAGAAGCCAAACCACTGCAATATTCTTTAGGACAGACCTCATCTAAATTGGTCACCATCTGGTGAATAACAACCAGTCAGTGCCAGTTAAAATCATGCTAATATTTGCTTGTCCCTACAGCAATATGAGAGGACTGAGCCATTCAACCCTGTTTTTTTCTGTATAGCAACAGGAAAACTGAAGGATCCGGTCCTCTTGCAAATAGGCACTTGTGTTATTCATCTCCAGAGGAGAATTTTCAAATAGTCATATGGGATTCAGAGTCTTGTATGGGATCCTTTCTCTGCCACCATTGTTGACTGTTTATCTTTTATTCATTCATTTATTAAAAATGCGTTGAATATTTGCTCTATGCAAGAACGGTGACCAATGCCAAAATCAGGTAGACATGGCACCTTCATTTTAGGCAAGAAGAAAAGAGAAAAGATACTAACACATAGATTATGCAACACAAAGTTGAAATACCACCTCCTCCTCATTAAGCAGTTGCCACTGAGAATGTAGCACGCCCTTCCCACATGCATCATTTATAAAGCTTGAAATAACCTTAAAAGTAGAAGTAGGTTTTCCTACTTTTAGTGATAAGAAAATAGGATCAGGGACCAGCAGGTGGCATACTGGTTAAGGGTGCTGGACTCCCACCTGGTTGACCACAGTTTGAGTCCCAGAGCAGGTGACTTGTTTTCTCACTTTCCCCATCTCTTTCTCTCTCTGTCTGTCTCTGATGAGCATACATGCCTTGCAACAAATTAAAAAATGATAATAATGATACATTTTTAAAAATTTAATAATTATTTTAAGAAAATAGAGTCAGAGAAACTGATTTGCCTACAGCCATGCAGCTAGTTAATGTTAAAGTCAAGAGCAAACCCCAGGTCTAATAGATTCTAAGTACTACACTTTTCTTTTCCTTTTTTTTTTGAGAGGATTTTTTTGCAATAGGGCACGTACATTCACCAGAAAGACAGGGAGAGAGAGAAAGAGAGACAGAAAGTGAGAAATCACCCCCCAGGGGTGATGGCCACACCACAATCCCTTCTCCTCCATTCTCCTCTCAGGATCTTGGGCACGCACGCACACACTCCTGGATTGAGTTCAAGCCACTGGGTCTGGAACTCGACCTGTGGTCGACTACATGGGAGTTCAGCGACATAGCCATTATGCTAACTGCTGGTCCCAGTACTACACTTTTCTTACGGTCCATAAGAAAGTTCAGATTCTGGCCTGGCTGCGGCATAGTGGCTGAGGTGGCTAATTTCCATCTGGCTGCTCGCATGGTTGGAGAAATGTGCCTGGCCAGTGTCCATGCCAAAAATCACCAAAGGAGGGAGAACAGACTGCAGCATGTCATCCTGCCTAAAGGGCTCTCGCTCTCTCTCTCTCTCTCTCTCTCTAAGTGCACATGTATTCTGACAAGTTTTTAAAAAGAAAAAAGCTTGAATTGAATCCTGAGGAAAGAAAACAGATTTCGTTTGGAGGAGATCAAGAAAAAAAACAAAGAGTGTCATTGCTGAGATTGAAAGAGAGATAAAATTAAGATTTTAAAGGCAGTGGGGGAAGGAGTGAGACACCACAGGACAAAGACAGAGCAGTCGTTCCTTCATGCACAACTACTATTTAATATATAAACAAAATAATGCTGGCACAATATGATTAGTGCTTTTGGAAAGATGCTGTGATGCTCCACGTAAGCCCAGAGGGAGATGTTTTCACAAATCACTGACTTTGGGGAAGAGGAAGGAAGGGTGAATCCTCTGACTCTCACTGGAGAACATGTGCTGGGAGGTAGTGGGAGACAAGACTGGAAACAATATTTGGATGAGACATTGGTAGAAAAGGGCGAGAGGGTGGAGTCAGCAAGTGTCCTGGTGGTTGAGGCACTGGACTCCCACATGGCCAACTATGGTTCGAGTCCCGGAACTGGTGGCTTGCTTTCTCACTTTCTCTCTCTTTTTCTCTCTCATTATCTCTATCTATCTATCTATCTATCTCTCACATACTCTCTCTCTCTCTCTTTCACAAATTAAAAATAAGAATAGTAATAATAAATAATTCTTTAAAAAAAGAAGGAGGGGAAGAGGGGTAAATATCACTTATGTTACTCAGAGAGCAAGAACTGTACTTATTAGCTTTTATGTCCCAGAATGGGGATTAACATAAAAATGGTTGAACAGGTGCTACCAGTGGCCTGGAGGTTAAGGGTGCTGGATCACACATGGTCAAGAAGTGTATGGTTCAGTACGTAGACCTGGCAGCCGAAGACACACATAGGCACGTGTGTGTGTGAGCCCAAAGTCCTGAAAGGAGGGAGAGATACAGGAGAAGGGACTGTGCCATGACCGTCTCACTGCCCCCACCATGTCTCTCTCTCTGCTGAGCACATGTACCCTCCTGGGGGAGGGGGGGAGTAAAAACCAGAAAGATTGAACACATGACTGCCAAGAAACAGTGCTCTGTAAGCCTGCTTTTAAAACTATTATGCCATTATAGTACCTATGTGAAGTGTCTATTTTTTTCTGTTTAAGAAACATGAGAAATTCTGTGCTCATGAAGGTAATACGGTGCTAGACCAACATCACAGTGCTAGAAAAGTATGAAGCTGGGTTTTAAAGTATGACTGCAGAACTTGCAACTACTCTCTAGTCTCTCCCTTTCTCTAAATGGCAAGTTAAGACAACGCTGGGTTGTCCTTATTCTTGTTATGTAAAATATACATGGTTTTAAACTATTGCTTGAGTATATACAACTACACTAATATGTATACAGAACAATACATTTTAACAAATCAAACACAATCATGTAACTACAATTCAGATCAAGAAAATCGTCTTACCACAGGCTACAGTGTTTTGACTTAATATGATCGTCATTATCTTTGTTTCTGTTGGTGTTCAATTCTTCCCCTGTAGCTTTATTCATACACAATCTATTCCTGGGAACTTATGAGCTATTGAGTCAGAACTTGAATGAAACATGAACTAGTTGGTGAATGATAGCTTGTCTGCAGGGGAACACGTGCAGTCCCTCAAGTCAGAGG
The DNA here is from genome assembly GCA_026018925.1 of Tupaia tana. Classification (NCBI taxonomy): domain Eukaryota; kingdom Metazoa; phylum Chordata; class Mammalia; order Scandentia; family Tupaiidae; genus Tupaia; species Tupaia tana. The sequence goes on along the minus strand of JAKSZU010000020.1, from coordinate 35,058,913 downwards.
TTACCTTTGTCAAGCCACAGTACAAGAGGCATACTTCAGGATCACTGGGGCTGAGGCATATCTGGCTGCCCGGAAATCCCAAGCAAGAAAAAGAGAAGCAGCAGTGAGACTTTTGTATCTATTTTTTAAGAACTATGTATAAAGGACATATTAGTCTATTTAGCTGTACAATTGTAACCTATGTAACCTAAAATAGTCAGAGAGCCTGGATACGGGACCCTGGAATGGGGTAGAGATGGAGATGCAGAGAGTAAGGGGCATGGGTGGTCCACTCGGCTGCTGCTAAGTGGCCACAGTTTCAGTCTAGACTTGGGTACTCATTTTCTGCTTGTTCTTGGCACACTCACTGCTGCTTCCTAATTTTTCTGGGTCCCTATCTTTAAAATGGTCATTAACTTGCATATTGACCTAGAACAGTGGTCATCACCCTTTAATATGCATGCAAATCACCTGTGGATTTAACATTTTGTTTCCTTGGTTTCTGTGTGGTTTGTTTTGTATCTAATGGCAATGCCTAATCCTCGTGCTGACTTGTGTGCTATAGGTACTATGTGAGATGAGTCAGCTCACGCCAGAGGTAACGATTATATAAATAACACCTGAATTTGCTCATTTTCCACGTATCTGCCAGGGCAATCTTTCTTTCTTCCTTCCTTCCTTCCTTCCTTCCTTCCTTCCTTCCTTCCTTCCTTCCTTCCTTCCTTCCTTCCCTCCCTCCCTCCTTCCCTCTCTCTCTCTTTCTTTTCTTTCTTTCTCTTTCTTTTTCTTTCTCTCTCTCTCTTTCTTTCTTTCTTTCTTTCTTTCTTTCTTTCTCTTTCTTTCTTTCTTTCTTTCTTTCTTTCTTTCTTTCTTTCTTTCTCTCTCTCTCTCTCTCTCTTTCTTTTCTTCTCTCTCCTTTCCTTTCCTTTCTTTTCTTGCACTTCCACTAGAGAGAGTCAAGGAGCCTCCTCTACAGGGGTCTGTCACACAGCAATCCCCTTCTTTCAGTCCTCCTTCCAGGACACTGGGCATGCACACATGCTTGCTTTTCAGGCACCCAGGCTGGGGCACGTGACTTCCAGCCCCACAGTCCAGCCCGCTGTCAGCTGTGCTGCAGAGGTCTGGTTAAGAACACCCTTCCGAAGATCATTACTTCCAACATAAATTTGAAAAAGTTCACAAGTGGTCACTTTATTTGACTCCCCCCCAAAAAATCATACGAAAATCTCTATTTTTAAAATATATGTATATAAAAAAAATTACCCTGCCATTTTAGTATAAGAGATAATTAAATTTAAAATACATTTGGTAAAATGGGCATGTATGGAGTTACTGAATATCATCTAAAGTCTACAGGAAGGAAGGACGAGTAAAAGGACTATGTTTGAGCCAGGTGATGTGGGGTTAAAGCATCTAAATCCACATGGCCAACTGTGTGGTTTAAGTCCCAGACCCAGCAGCATGAAAAACACAGTAGGCAAGAGTGTGTGCATGTCCAGAATCCTAAGAAAGGAGAAGAAGAAATTGCGACATGGTCAATCCCCCTAGGAAGTGCGCTCGCTCGCTCGCTCTCTCTCTCTCTCTCTCTCTCTCTTCCCCTCTCTGGTAAGTGCACATACCCTATAGCAACACTTTATAAATACAAGAAATTGCCTGTGTATACTTACTAACCTCAAATAAACTACTATACTCTTTACTTATCTAAGACCTACTTTGTTATTTAGATAGTTTATCATATATAAATAAAGATTAAAGCAATTCAGAGATTAACACAATTAGTAAATACAGAACCCTGTATTGTATTCTACAGGAAATGCAAAGTAAACTTGAAAAGATAAATTTCTAGTACGAGAGGCTATGACAGCTATACACACATTCATAGCATGGAATACAAAGTGACTTCCATCTGGGAAATCAGGGAAGGCTTTATGATATTTGAGATCAATATTGAGAGACACACAGGATTTGTCAAGGCAGGAGAAAGATGGAAGGCACTTTGACAGCTGAAACAGTAGGGGCAGAAGCACAGGAGCATGCTTTTGCACAGCGAGGAATCAGGAAGTGGTGAGTATTCTTTTTTTTTTTTTTTTTTTTTATTTTAAGAGGTTTTTGCCTTTGGGGTGTGTGCGTTGCTGGAGAGAGAGACAGAGACAGTGAACGGAAAGTGAGAAATCACCCCCCCTGGGGGATGGCCACTTTGCAATCCCTTCTCCTCCATTCTCCTCCCAGGATCCTGGGCACTCACACACTTGAGCCCCACATGAGTTTGAAGCCACCGGGTCTGGGACTCGAACTGCAATCAGCCATGCAGGAGTCCAGCAATGCAACCACTATGCCATCGGCTGGTCCAGTGGCGCAGTATTCTTAACTGAATCTGTCCCAGGTACTAGATAGAGATCAGGTAGAAAAGACTGTTAGAGACTAGTTATAAGGGTCTGGCTATTTGTTTCCTAAAGCCCTGGGAAATCCTCGACTATTGATTAGTAAGAGTTGATTGAGGTCTCACAGGTAAGAATTAGAAGAGTTGGACTTGAATTCACTCATCTATCTGAAGTCTAGAGAGCTTTTTCTGCTCCCAACTATTAAAACGTATTTGCTAGGGTCATGGAAGAATGCCCTTCCCAACAGACCATGCTGAAAAGAGTGGGTTTTTTGTTTTTGTTTTTGTTTTTAACAGCCTAAGAAGTATTTGGAAATAGGATTCCTTTAAAGGAAAAGACAAAAGTGACATTTCTAATGACTTTTTCCCTGGGGGCTTCACGACCCCCTTCAGGGTAGAGGTCAACAGTTACTTATCAATGCAGAGCTGCAGCAAGGGGTAGGTTGGCATCAGAAAGCACAGAAGAGGATTGCATTAGAAATTGCAGAGGGAATTTCAAATCGGCTGAATGCAATTACCCACACTGGACTTTGGCCAAGGTCTCAAGATTTAATATTCTCACTCATCCTGATCCTTGTAAAGACCCTCTGTGGTCAGAGACCTTAATTTTATTGTTCCTGTAAAATTCGTGGGACAGCATTCTTAGCCTTCCTCCTGTAAAGTAGAATCTTTTATTTCTTTATTTCGTTTCTTTCTTTCTTTCTTTTTTTTTTTTTTTTTGGCCACAGTGCTTCCAATATGGCTTTGATTGCTGGTGCTGACACTGGGACACTTTCACCACCCTGAAGGCCATTTTATTTATTGGTGCTATGTTTCCAAAAGATGCATTTTCTTCCACCAATATGTTCGGCTGGCCACACAATTGCTTAAGCTGACATTTTGGTGACCACTCAGGAGAGCAGCAGATTGTGTAAATTCCACAGCTCCGGAATGTCGATTGTGAGGTACCTTGAACAACAACAAAAAAAATGTTCAGGTTGACCTTGCTATGAAAAAAGAATCATAGAAAATGCAACAGGAGAAAAAAATCTAGTACATCATAACTCAGAAAGATTTAATTAACTATTAAGCTCATAAACACACATATAGCTTTTGTACAATGAAAACTGAAACGTAAATAACAAAATTTCATATAGAGATGATATTGCAGGGTATTTGAAAAGTGATGGGATATACTGAAATCCTAATAGCTAAATCAGCAAATGTGTGATCAGACTATGAATGAATAAGGGAAGGTGGTCAGGCCAAAAACATGTGGATATCTGACCTTACAGCCTTGCTAGGAACCAGGGAAAGGCAAATGTAGACAATGGGGGGCATTTCAATACACAAGTGAAGAAAATTTAAAGCTAATTTTACTGTTGAAATTTTGGAATTACTGGCACACTGTTGAATATCTATAGTGCTAAGTTTAATATACACAATTCTTGCAAGGAAGCAATTTGGCAACTAAGTCAAGACCTTAACAATTCTATATTCTTCAAGCCAGAATCTGAATTCTATAAATTAACCTAAAGAAATAAGTTAAATGAAGGGGAATAATGGCATAATGACTGTCGCTGGACTCCCTTGTGGTCAACAGCGGTTCAAGTCCCGGACCTGGTGTCTTAAACTCACGCCTTGCATGTGCGCATGCATGCCCAAGATCCTGAGAGAATGGAGGAGAAGGGAAAAAGATGACATATGTTGACAATGTGGAGAAATTGAAACTCTCTCCCCTTTTGGTGATGTGTAAATGATATAGCCTCTATGGAAGAGTATGGTACTTCCTCTAAAAATTAAAAATAGAGTTAGCATATGATATAGCAATTTCTATTCTGGGCAAATAAATACTCAAAAGAATTCAAAGCAAGGTCTCAAAGAGATATTTATATATCTATGTTAAGCAACCCAGCTATCGACTGCCTGATAAATGGGTAAATAAAATGCAGTATATACATACAATGGAAAATTACCTAACCTTGAAAAAAGGAATTTCTGATACATACTACAACATGAATGAACTTGAAAACATTATGCTAAGTAAAGGATGCCAGTGGGGGAAAAAAAAAAAAAGAGAGAGAGAGAGAGAGAGAGAGAGGAAGAAAAAACAAATAGTGTTTGAGTCCATGTATCTGAGGTACCTAAAAGTAGTAAAATTCAGAGACATAAAATAGAAGGTAGTTATCAATGGTTTGGAAGGAGAAAATTGCAAATTGTTGTTTAAAGGACATAGTACTCCAGTTTTGCGGGACCAGCAGTAGCAATAATGGCTATGTTGCTGGACTCCCATGTTGTCAACCACGGTTCGAGTCCCGTACCCGGTGACTTAGACTCATGCTGGGTGTGTGTGCATATGTGCCCAAGATCCCGAGAGGAGAATGGAGGAGAAGGGATTGTGGCGTGGGCCATCCCCCCTGGGGGGTGATTTCTCGCTTTCTCTCTCTCTCTCTCTCTCTCTCTCTGACTTCCTGGCAAGTGCATGTGCTCTATAGCAAAAACCTCTCAAAAAAAAAAAAAAAAAAAAAAAAAAAAAAAAAGGACATAGTACTCTAGTTTTGCAAGATGAAAGCAGTTCTGGAGATTAGTTGTAGGAGAATTGAATGTACTAAGACTTAACCAACTATACACTTGAAAATGGCTAATTGAAATGGTAAAATATATGTTATGTGTATTTGATATACACTTGAAAATGGCTAATTGAAATGGTAAAATATATGTTATGTGTATTTGATCACAGTTTTTAAAAATGATAACCTTATTATGTTATTAGGAAAAATGACTTAGTCAATTTGGGACATCATGTGATAGAGTATTATACAGCCATTTGAATTTTATGCATTTGAAATGCATAAAAATTCTTGCAATTAAACTTTAAAATTCAAACTTTAAAACCCTTATATTTATAGCTAAGTAGCCAAATATAAAAGTTAAACAAGTGAATCGGTAAGCTGGTAAGACTGTAAGTAAACCGTGATGCTTTATTTGTATTATTCTACAATAATGTTATTCATAAAAAAATTAAATTGGCAGTATTCCTTCAAAAAAGGAGATTTTAATATATTTTCTCTTAAGGGAAAAGATTAAAAGTAAATGTCCTTGCTCCTCATAGAAAAGTGAATGAATAAGTAATTAGTTACATAGATGGAAAGAAAAATCAATACACTGTATTTAGTTTGGGATAAAAACAAAGTAATAAACTAGAAGTTAAACCAGGAACTATAGATAACCTCAAAGATACAAGGAAACTGACAGTATTATGTATTGCTTTTTGTTTTAGCATTTCTACTTTTGATTTTTTAATATCCTCAAAGGCATCTGAACACATGAGAGGAGAAAGAGTGAGAGAGATGAAGTACTCCTTACTCCCATGGGATCTGGCCCTTTTTTCTTCCATTTCTCTATTCCATCAGGATCTCACACTTGTGTATACAGGCCTGCCATGTTTTTCAGGCCACCAGGATTGGGATTGGAGCAGGGGTTGGCATGTGGGACTCAGTTCCCTCTGCACTGCACTTAAGCAATGCATTAGAAGGCTGGCTTTTGATTATTTAATGTTATCATTAATGCTTTACTAAAAGTTTTTTTCTTTGAGATGTATGATTTTATGAAGGTAGTAGTTTTCTTTTATATGTGTTGATATCTTCTTTTCATTTATTTATTTTTTTTGAGAGAGATTTTTGCTATAGGGCGAGTGTGCTCACCAGAGATAGAGACAGAAGCAAGAAATCACCCCCCAGGGGAGATGGCGACGCCACAATCTGTTCCCCTCCACTCTCTTCTTGGGATTTTGGGCACACACAAATGCATCCAGTGTAAGTTTCAAGCTTCCAAGTCCAAGACTTGAACCATGGTTGGGCATGTGGGCAGTCCAGTGATGTAACCATTAGGCCATGTGTTGGTCCCTATATACACATATAGCTAATGCTGCAAAAGTTATTTCCTATTGGAATGGTCTCCAACTGGGGGTTAAATTTCCACCTTATGGACTGATTGGCTATGGATTCTTAAATAAGTTATCTCATTTCTCTATCTCTGGGTATTTACACATTAAAAAAAAGGCAGAGATTAAAAAATGTTTAATCTCAAAACATTTCTCTAGATTATTGAGAATTAAATGAGATAATCCACTCAGCGTTCCTAGCATAGCATCTGGCACATGATATGTGAACACAAGAAAAAGGTTTCTGCCCCACTCCTTTATGTTAACCTGAATCTCTAACTTTACTCTTGGCCCCCGAGGAACCACAGGTACCTAGAGGTAACCACAGCTCATACTAATTCTTATTCTTTGCAAAGTCTAGCATAATTCCTTATATGTGACAGGTAGTTGTTATACATTTATTGATTAACACCGGCACTCGATAAACACTTTTTGATCGATCAGCGTTGCGGCAGGAGATATATGGTTTTAAAATGCTTTCCTTATCTATTGGGAGAAGTCTGAAGTACCACATATAGAAAAGCGATGGAGTCAGCTTCTATGTTAATATTTCAGAGGGAGAGATCTTTCCCTGGAATTGTAATAATTGTAGTTCTTTATGTGTGTTTACTTCAATGTGCCTTACAAAGCATGACTGTCTACGACCTGATCCTCCAAACATTTATGTAAGAAGGTTAAACAGCAGGAATTACTTTTTCCATTTTAAGATGAAGCTTAAATTTGAGTGATGTGACTTTTTTTAATTGCCAGAGGCTATGTACACTCACCAGAGAAAGGAAGAGGGAGAAAGTATTCCTCCCTGCAGCTTGGTCATGCCTCATTCCCTTCTCTATTTCTATCTTCTTGGGATTCTGAGGATCCATACATACCCTGTGTGTTTCTCACGTTGCCTGGGTGGGATTCAAACCTTTGTTGGCCATGTGGGATATGGTTCCCTTAACCACTAGGCTACAGGGCCAGCTCGGGGCCGAATATATATATATATATATGTATACATATATAGCAAGGGTTGGTAAAGGGAGTTAAAGCCAGCCCTGCCACACCAGCTTCTCTCTAGAATGTTTTGGTGTGTTTTATTCCATTACAAGTTCTCACACAGCCTTGCAGTCCTGGATTTATTATTTACTTATGTCCATGTAATACAGAGATAGTATCTTTTGTTTTGTTTGGTTTGGTTTGGAGAGGGTTTTGCTATTGGATGCGTGCACTTACCAAAAAGACAGAGAAAGACAGAGAGACAGAAAGCGAGAAATCACCCCCCAAGGGGGATGGCCATGCCGCAATCCCTTCTCCTCCATTCTCCTCTCGGGATCTTGGGCACGCATGCACACACACCTGGCATGAGTTTTAAGCTGACAGATCTGGGACTCGAACCACTTTGACTACGTGGGAGTTCAGGGACATAGCCATTACGCTAACTGTTGGTCCCCAGAGATAGTATCTTCAACCTAGGTTTCAGAATGTTTAGCTCTGAGCTTCCACCTAGTATTGCATTGAGGTTTATTTATTTATTTTTTGGAGAGGTTTTTTTGCTATAGGGCGTGTGCGCTCACCAGAAAGCCAGAGAGAGAGAGAGACAGAAAGCGAGAAATTCCACCCCCCACCCCCAGAGGGGATGGCCACACCGCAATCCCTTCTCCTCCATTCTCCTCTCGGGATCTTGGGCACGCATGCACACACTCCTGGCGTGAGTTTAAGCCACCAGGTCTGGGACTTGAACTGCCGTCGACTACATGGGAGTCCAGTGACATAGCCATTATGCTAACTGCCGGTCCTGCATTGAGGTTTAATTAGACAAGTTGACTTCTTCCCCAAAAAGACAATTATATTAAAATTATAACAATTGGGGCCGGCAGGTGGTGTGATGGATAAGGGCACTGGACTCCCACAGGGCTGACCACAGTCTCGAACCTGGCGGCTTGCTTTCTCACTTTCCCTCTCTCTCTCTCTCACACACACACACACACACTCTGTCCCTCTCTGGTCAAATTTAAATAAATAAATAAAGTTAAATAAAATAACTCTTTTAAAATAAATTACAACAATCCATCATTAGTGCAGGCTATTCTACCAGTGTGTTTCACTGATACTCCATGCATATCAAGTAATCATCCATTTTTGAAGCTCTTTACCTTTGAAGACCCACAGCTCAGAGCTGGGGTTTTAAAAAGAGCCTCAGTGTATAAATTGAATAGGTGAGATTGTCTTGTCTGCAAACTAATTAAACGAAGCTGGCATTTCCAGAGGGAGACTGCCAACATCTCTCCCAGGACCACTGATGGCAGCTGTCTGATACGAGCACGAACGCCTTGCAATTTGGTTTCATTAGACTAGCCCTGCTGATACAAGCCAATATCTTGTCACCTAAGAAGCCCTTATGTGTTCGGCAACATTAAATCATGTGGCAGTCTTTCTCATCCCATTGGCATGTGTTACTTTAAGGAATAGGGAGTGGAAGTGATTCTCTGAAACTGATGGACAGCACCATGCAGTGATACAGAAACCACACACCATATCAAATCTACGTGCCCTCAATATTCGTCTTGCATCCTTTCTCATGCTTGCAGCTAGGCAGTCATCATTCACTAAGTACCTACTATGTACAAAGTGCTGTGCAAGGCATTAGGGAGAAACATGTTTTGAATCAGACACACCTTCTTCCCTCAATAATTTTTGAAATCGCATAGGAAGTGAGAGTACACAAACAGGTATTATAGAGGGAAGATGGACGAGAACCACAGGCAGCGTGCAAAGGAGTTTAGAGACATTTAACAAACAGTACTCCAATTGATTCTATCAGCAAATCATCTCCTCCAGGTTCATTCTTTGGTTTAAACAACTCTCCCACTCTGTATCTTATATTGCTTCCTCCTAGATTACTCACCATCTAAAAATAAAGGTCTCAGGACCAGCAGTTGGTGTAATGGCTGTGTCACTGGACTCCCATGTAGCTGACCACAGTTCCAGTCCCGGACTTGATGGCTTTAACTCAGGGCACATGTGGGTATGTACCCAAGATCTCAAGAGAAGAATGGAGGAGAAGGGATTGCCACATGGCCATCGCCCCTGGGGGATGAGTTCTCACTTTCTGTCTCTCTGTGTCTCTCTGTCTTTCTGGTGCACGCACGTGTCCCATAGCGAAAACCTCTCCCCACAAAATAGAGAGGAAGAAAGAGAAGAAAGAAAGAAGAAAGAAAGAAGGGAGGGAGGGAGGAAGGAAGGAAGGAAGGAAGGAAGGAAGGAAGGAAGGAAGGAAGGAAGGAAGGAAGGAAGGAAAGAAGGAAGGAAGGAAAATAGAGAAAAAGAAAAAGAAATGTCTCTCTTTGTCTCTTTTCTCTCTCCTCTTGACTTTAGGGAAGAAAAGGTAAGTTCTGTTCAATAAATTATTTTAAATATTATGTTTTATTTTCAAATATTGAATGTTGTGTCATCCACATAGTTACATTTTCAAAGGAAATAGAAGAAGAAGAGTGCTTGCTCAATGTCTGGGCTTGAACGCCCGACTTCTGACTTAGGGCCCTCTCTGAGCAAAGGGCCATGGGGAGGGGCAATATCTGACAACAACAGCGTGCAGCCCATTACAGAAAGTTGTTAAGGTCAGACTGCAAGTGACCTGCTCTTACATGTGAGTTTCACAATGACTAAGGAACAAATGTTCTAAAGAGATTAGCTGGATAAAATGACTATTATAAACTCACCGTTTATGTATGTCAGGACAAATGGAGCAGGGTAATAACATTTTTTTTTCTGAATTTCTTTGAGGTATGACAGAGAAAATTAATTTGAGACTAGAGAATAGGAAGGGAGAGTTATAAATTTGGAATTTGACAAATAAGGCATGCTTATACAATGTGCCAAGTCTGAAATAAAAAATGAACGTGTTAGAAAATCCCAAGTCCTTGTGAAAAGTCTCTTCTCTTAAATATATTTTTGCCAATCAGATCTTTATCTGATTTTTTCTTCTCTTTTGTAGTTCCTATTTTTATTTTGTTTCTAAAATCTTATGCCATTATCAAACCATCATCATCAAAAAAAAATACATAAAAGTGTAAATTTTGTTTTCAGTTGTATAGGAGCTAGCATATAAACATTTTGAGCTCTGCAGTCACAAGGGGAAAAAATGTAAGGGCCTACTAAAATTAAACAATAGCATTTATATACATATATTTACATATAGATGATATGCATATGGGGCAACTATACATTTATGGTGATATTTCACAAGCATTTATAAAAGAGTACCAGTCAGTACTCTTACTATATATGTGTATATACACAAAAACACACACGTATAACACTTTATATAACACTTTGCCCATCTAAGACGTGTTCCTTATATTCTGTTCCATCGGAGTGAAAGCTGAGCCAGTGCTTGCTGTTTAAGCTCGAGATGAATCCAGCTCCTTATTTCTGCCCGCATATCATGTCCAAAACACAGTAGGCACTTGGAAAATAGTGTTTGAACTTAAGAGAACTGAATGAGAAACAGCACAAATGGTGAATTAAATCAGCACAGTGTTGGTCTGATGTATAACACGGGCATAACACTAGGTCTGAATCTATCATTTATAACCTGGAGTTTTTAAGTATTATGGTATAATAAAAGGACATATTTGGGCATAGGAGTCACAGAGCCAGTGTATAAGTTTCTGTTCTTTCACTAAAGAGCCCACCTGGCTGGGAGTGATTTGTTTAAGATCTCAAAGCAATTCTTACCTACTTGAAGCTTTGACACCTCAAACTGAATGAAGGTAGCTTGCACACTGTTGAGTACTTGATAAGCGGATGTAGTTTTCTTTTCCCTTTTCAGTTGTGACCAACCTTAAGTTTTGATGTTTGGTAATAATCATTTTGTGTTCTGGAGATTTAAAAAGTATTGTCCCTCTCGCACATAAAACAGTGTTAAGTACGTGCCAGCTGGTGGCATGGTGGCTAAGGCGACTGGATTCCAAAAGGCTGAGTATGCAGTTAGAGTCCCAGACCCTGTGGCTTGAGAAACACATCAGGCACATGTGTATGTGTGCCCAAAATTTCAAGAGGGAAATGGAGGAGAAGGGATTGCAGCATGGCCATCCCTCCCCGGGGGTGGTGGGGGAGTGACTTCTCACTTTCTTTCTCTCGCTCAGTCTCTCTCTGGTGAAATGCACACACCTTATTGGGGAAAAAAAAGGAAGTTAAATGTTTTAAAAATAGTCTGCTTTTGAATTAGTTCAGTTACACTATCCATTCTTTCATTTAGTGTACACATTTTTCCAGTTTAATAGCTAAGCGTGAAGTATTTGTTTTTATGCAAGCCTGTTAATATTCGTGGAGGCCTCCTGGGGAAGTAGCTGACACGGCAGGTTGAAGACGGAGATCGAAACCTCAGTCCTGTGTGAACATGAACAAATCATCCTCTACTCCTTGAGCGCAATTTCTCTATTTTTAGAATGAGAACGTTTACCATATCTAAGGGATATTTGGAGTTTCATGACTGTGTGTGGAGACTTTTTTATTTAACGGAATTTACAAGGCACAACAGAAATATAAGGGGAAAAAAGACCTGGATGGTTGAAGTATGGATTTATTCTGTTGAATTTCCTCTGCCTCAAGTTCAAAATTGACACACGCTCTTTTTGAGACAATTATTTATCGTTTAAAAATTTCGATCTTTGGATGAGTAGATGGCATGGAGGTTTTGGTGCTGGATTCCCACGTGGCTGACTGTGGCTCAAGGGCTACCCCGGGGCGGGGGCTGCTTTCTTCCTTCCCTTCGGTCTGTCTGTCTGTCTCTCTTCAGAAAGCACATTGTACCATATGGCAAAATGTTTAAAAAAAAATAGATCTTTGGTTCTGTTTGCTTTGTAACAGGAATTCTTATTGCCTCAAACGATGACCGTTAGTTATTCCCATACTAACTCTTGTGTGGCCCGTCTATTTTAACCACTTATGGAGACTTCTGTGTTTCCGCTGCCTAGGTCCGTGGGCACTTCACAAACTAGGACATGGTTCTTAGGTGTGAGACTGTTCATAGCTTAGTGAGAGACAGAGGGCTGAAAACAAGTAAAATAACATACCTAAGTAGGACCTGAGAAGGTGGGAATACTGAGTGAAAAGTGATTCATTCTGACTAAAGGAAGCAATTTTATCATTTAAAAATAAATACAATTGTGGGACCAGCAGTTAGAGTAATGGCTATGTCGCTGAACTCCCATGCAGTCAACCTTGGTTCAAGTCCCAGACTCGGTGGCTTACACTCACGCCAGGCGCGTGTGCGTGCGTGCCCAAGATCCTGAGAGGAGAATGGAGGAGGAGGGATGGTGGCATGGCCATCCCTCCTGGGGGTCATTTCTCGCTTTCTGTTTCTCTGTCTCTCTCTGTCTTTCTGACAAGTGCATGTGCCCTATAGCAAAAACCTCTCCAACAACAAAAAAATAAAATAAATAAATAAATAAATAAATAAATACAATTGTAAGCTTCCATCCAACTTTCTTAACTCTTACTGCTTCCCTAAAGAGTAGTGGCATTTGCGGGTGAAGCAAATTTAGGTCCTGCCATACTGCTCATGGACGGTTATGCCAAAGCCCTGGATCTCACTTGATGAGAGAAGAATGAGATATAAGTAAAGGATTCTGACCCTAACTGCTTTCTCCATACTGCTGGCTCCAATCCATGAAATTTAACAAATGTCTGTGGCATGACTCCTCTGTGCCAGGTACTTTCCTGGGTGTTGGATATATAGAAACAATTAGACGGATGAAGATTCACCACTGTTTCTTGGGAAAACGGCTGATTCTAAGAGTGGGGCAGAAGATGTACAAGATGAGCTTGGAATACCTTCTAACGTCAGAAAGTAAGAACGTACTCAAAAACTAATCAAATGAATTATGGCGATTGTCAGGTACACACAGCAGCAAACAAAGAGCTCCCAATGGCCAAAGTTGGAACAATTTGGGCAACAAACTAAAGTAATATTGGATTGCTGTCTGAAGTATAAATTAATTATTTATAAGTTTATACTGATAAAAATAAATTAATAAATGGGTGAGAAGAGACCAATGCACCAGGCAGTAGAACTATAAATAATTTACCTAGGGTCTCTTCCCTCAAGGAGGGAAAGCTCCTCCAGTGCAGACTACACCATGACTTCCTTCTGGAGAGCAGAGCATTGAAAGGGGGAAAGAAGCAACATTAAAGTGGAGAACCCTGCGAACACTTTGTCAGCCTGATGACTGAGGTCAACGTGATCAGTCATGATTCATGCTGCTAGTAAGAATTCTTAATGTGATGTGATAAAGATGACCTTTTACTTCTGTAAATTTCCTCTCCAAAACCTATAACTTCAGTCTACTAAGAAGGACATAAGAAAACATCCAGTAGAGGGACCAGCAGTCTTCAGTCTACTAAGAAGGACATAAGAAAACATCCAGTAGAGGGACCAGCAGTTAGCGTAATGGCTATGTCGCTGGACTCCCACGTAGTCGACCACGGTTCGAGTCCTGGACCCGGTAGCTTAAACTCACACCGGGTGCATGTGCGTGCGTGCCCAAGATCCCGAGAGGAGAATGGAGGAGAAGGGATTGCGGCGTGGCCATCCCCCCTGGGGGGTGATTTCTCACTTTCTGTCTCTGTCTCTCTCTGTCTGGCAAGCGCATGCACCCTATAGCAAAAACCTCTCAAAAAAAAAAAAAAAAAAAAAAAAAAAAAGAAAAAAAAGAAAACATCCAGTAGAAGAGTATTTTATAATATATCTAACCAGCACCCCGTTTAAATTGTCATGGTCATCACCAATAGGGAAAATGTGAAATCCTCCTAGCTAAGAAGAACATAAAACAGAAATGTCATTTGTAAAACTCCAATAATGACCATGCAATATGTATGGACCAATAAATGGCATCTGCACAGTCATACACTTGTTACACACACACACACACACACACACACACAAATGGCATGACAACTGGATCCTGGAGTAGAAAAAGGAAGTTAGAGGAAAACTAAAGGAATCATGACAAGCTATAGACTTTAGTGTATAATGATGTACCAATACTGGTTCATTACTCATGACGAATGAACCATACTAAACGACGATGTTAATAATAGGAGAAATTGAGTGCAGGAACTCTACCATCATCTCAATTTTTCTGAAAATAGCAAGTTGCTCTAAAATTTAGTCTATGCAAAGCATTTCAACATTGAATGGATCTTTTTAATCTATGAAAAACAAGTTATAAGTATACGTGTGTCAAATAAATAAGTTCTAGTGAGAAGAATAAAGCAAAAAAAGCAGTATAGAGTGCTGGCATTGGAATAATTTTATACAACCTGGTCAGAGAAGGTCTACTTGAGAAAGTGACATTTGAGCAAAAACTTAAAGAGGTAAGGCAGTGAATCATGGTAACTAATTAGAGAACACTAACTAGAGAAGGCACAAAGGTCCCGAGGTAGGAGCAAACTTGTTATGTTTGGTCATAGCGAAGACACCGAAGTGACTGTAAGGGTGGGAACGGTGGGTGGGGGAGTAGGAGACACACTGGGAGATACAGAGTTTGTCCAGGTCACATGGGCTCTTTCTGCAGAGTAAGGTATCTTTTATACTCACAGTGAGATAGGGAGCTGCTGGTGGATTTTGAGCAGAGAATTAGCTTGCTCTGGTGGGTTTCCACAGGGGATTTTTGTGAGTTTTATCTAGATAGACTGGAGGAAAATCAGAGAAAGGGATGAAGCTATTGCAAAAATCTAGGTGAGAGATGATGGTGGCTTAAGCTAAAAAATTAGGGGTAAGGTTGGCAAGAAGCTGTTGATTCTGGGTGTCCTTTCAATGTAGAGACAGTAAAGTGCTGAGTGTTTTTGAATAAAGGGTTTGAGGGCCTAACTCCAAGGGACAACCAATACAGAATAGCCATTAAACTCAATCTAGAAAAACTGAAGGAGCAGAGAAACAAGTAGGAGGCAGAAGTTCATCAATCATCAAGTTTCTTTTCTTCTACCTCCGACATCAATTTTGGATTTGTTTTCTTGGTACTTCTAATGCCACCCCTCTCATCAAATATTTACTATTCTTTTTCCTGGCCCATTACCATAGTCACTGGACTGCCCCACTCTTGGTCTCCTACTTGCAATTCTCCTTCTAACATGAGTAGGATCTTTTAGAAAATGAGTCGAACTGAGCCACTTGTCACAGAAAGCCATCTAAGGATTTCCATTCACTCGCTGTAGATACAATTGAAATCCCCGTCTGATATCTGATTGTGCATCACAGGCACTAACCTCCAGCCTCCTCTCAGTTCCTTAGGGCTCGCTTCTCTTGCCTGCCCCACCCTCTGCTCCTCATCAGGTTCTTTTCACCTCTGCCTCTCCCAGAGCATTTGCAGGAGCTGATCTTTTGGCATGAAATCACTTTCACATGACTGGAATCATTTCGATCTTTGCATCTAGGTCTCAGAAAGCCTCCTCCTTGTAACCTATTTAAAATACATCCTCTCCTTCTTTGTTATTTTGTCTCAACCATGTGTCTGTTTCTTATCATGGTTTGTCATTCTGGTATCTTTGTTTGTCTTTCCATCTATGCTATAAGCTCTATAAAACCTAAGACCAAATCTGATTAGTTTAATCATTGCTCCTGACTGCCTAATATTGTATCCTAAACATATTAGTTGCTCAATAAATACTCGATAAATTAATGTATTTATGAGTTTTTTCCTAGTATTTTATCAGTGCATATCTTGGGCAGAAACTTGGCCTCAATGTTACACCCTCACCTAGATTCCTAAGAGCTCATAGATACACACTGATAAAGGATTCACCTACAATAACGCTTTGTAGCTGGTCTCAGTGATAGAATCTCATTGAGTGGGTCTCTCTTCTGCTCAAGTGGAGTAAAAATAGGCACTGCTTAGCAACCAGCATTTTATCCTAAGCTCTCTCCTCAGAGAAAGGCAGAGCCATGCTAGGCCTCAAACAGTGAGGGGATTTAGAAACTGGTAAGCATATTAGGCATTAGGGAAGTGTTTTTGAGAAAAGGCTCCAAACAGTTGCTCAAGAAACAAGAACATGACATGTTAATTATAAAAGGATCTCTTTCTGCAGGAAACTTTTGCATTAGGTCGTGCCCTCAGGTCATTATATGCAAGGTCTTTACACAATCCAAAATGGACTGATTGTACACGGCAAACTTTCCTGCTTCTCATAGCCAGTTTAATTAACTGTTCTTATTTTTACACTTATCAGCTGTGTAAAAAGAGTTGAAACAATTCTAAAAAGTGGTTTTGTTAGTTTGGGGACTTGCTTTTAAAATTCTTTTTTTTTTTTTTTAAGAGGTTTTTGCTA
Source organism: Tupaia tana (assembly GCA_026018925.1). NCBI lineage: Eukaryota > Metazoa > Chordata > Mammalia > Scandentia > Tupaiidae > Tupaia > Tupaia tana. The sequence goes on along the minus strand of JAKSZU010000020.1, from coordinate 35,042,324 downwards.
TAGGGTGTGTGCTCACTAGAGAGAGAGAGAGACAGAGAAATAGAAAGCAAGAAATCACCCCCCAGGGGGGATGGCCACGCCGCAATCCCTTCTCCATTCTCCTCTCAGGATTTTGGGCACGCACGCACACGCACCCGGTGTGAGTTTAAATCACCAGGTCCAGGATGCAAACCATGATTGACTACATGGGAGTCCAGCGACATAGCCATTGCGCTAACTGCTGGTCCCTTAAAATTCTTTTTTTTTTCTTTTGATTTATTTTATGCATTTAATCACAATACATCGCTTAGCTTATCAAGTGAATTTACCCAACGTGAATACATCTCACACCTGTCCAGTCGAGGATGCGATACACGTCATCATTAACAGACAACAATCCAATTCTAGCCTGCCAGCTATCGTATGCAGGCCTCGATTTTGTCTCTCCTGTTTGCACAAACTTGGGCAAGTCTGTTTTGCTCAAGATCTACTTTTCTCACTTGTCGAAAAGGTTATTTAGTGACCTTTAAAGCCCTTTCTATTTCCAAAGGTAGAAACGTAGCCACCTGCCCAGATTCGAGGTAAACCCCAATTATAAGTCCTAGAGAGTCTCACCCCCAGGGTGGTTTCATCTGCAAGCCTTCCCCCACTTCTGTCGGGGCCAGGACTCCTGTGCCACAGGTTCTGGCTCACCTGCACTCCACAGCATTGCCCATTATTTGCCCCACAGCTCCAGACCCGCCCTGGCCATTTCTGTTAACCTATGACTGACCACATTTTCTCTGAGGTTTACAAGCCTCCACATTTATCCCTTCTTGGATACTCCATCCACCCAAGAGTTTTCCTATATTTCACAGGTATTCTTTTATCATAGTTAATAATTGTTTACATTAATTTCTCCTATTTAATCTTTTTTTCTTTCAATTTCCAGAGAGCACATGCATTTGCAAGAGAGAGAGAGAAAACACTCCTAGTGAAGCATGGTCACACTGCAGTCCTATTTCCTTCATTTCTCCATCCTGTCAGGATTTGGGGCACACACGCACATGTGCCCAGTGTGTTTTGCAAGCTGCCAAGGCTGGGACTCAAATGGTGGTAGGCTACGTGGGATCTGACTTTCTCGGCACCATGCTTAACTGATGAACTGGGGGACCCATCTGTCCTCTTTAAGTGGTTTTTATCTATCTTGTGACTTGACCCAAACTACTATATCAGTGGGAATAAATTTATATGCATTTTAACAAAATATTTATTAGAGGGAAGGTAAATCTCTCAATCATGAAAAATAATAGTTTAGATGTTAAAGCTTGAAGAAGTCATTTTTAATAAATATTCATCTCATCTCACCCTAATTGGTTTAATGAAGCAAGAAAGGGAAATTGTTAAAGACAGATCTAGCAACCAATCTTAAGGAGGGATTGAGGTGCTATCTGAGTCATATTCAATTTTGGTTCCAAATTATGCCCCTTCTTCTATTTTAAATATGGTGAGTTCATTTTGGAATTGAAAGAAGAAAGTAGAAAAAACACAATTGAAAGCAAAACTGACCTATCACAATTGTTAGAAATTTCTAGACACTTCTAAACTTTAAAAGTTGGCAAATTATACATTTCAATTCAGACTGAAGTCTCCATTGGGGAGACACAGGAATCCATTCTGAGTCTAATTTGGTTCAATGTTTTTGCTAGTGGATAAAAACAAAGAAAGGGAATTCATTAAACCTTCAAATAACAGATTCTGGGAGAAATAAGAAATATATAGCTACAGAATAAAGAACCACAAAGATTTGTAGAGTCAAAGCGAAATACTCTATAGTTGAAAAAAGCTGAATGAAGGCTGAATCTTCCGTTGATTTATACTGCAAAACAAGTTCCTAAAATTTTACAGCTCTCCCCAAAGGAGAGCAGGTTTACTCTTCTCAACAAGAAGTTATGTGTATTGCCTGTCTCAGTTGATTTCTCTTGGTGAAAGTGGAACTCTTAATGAATTTTCAGAAAGATTCATAAATACAGTGGGTTTTTCTCTCCCAGCCTTCCTTTCCCTTAATAGTGCCTAAGGATCAGACATGGGCTGTGCCTACGCAAAACCATCAATCTGTTCAATTCACGTTGAAAAGAAAAGTAAGTCAACTGAGTGGGAAATAAATCAAGGAAGATGTTAGCTGCAAAACAACCTGCATGATTCAATTTTTCAGTTTCTAAACGTCCATATGTGTGTCTTATGCAGTATTTATATACAACCACAGAAAATATGATATGGGTTGATGGATGTGATAAACAGCCATTATCAACCCATCATTTAAAATGAGCTTCCATATGTATGTGCCTTAGATAAAGTCATCTTAAAAGATTTATGCTAATTTATAATAATATAATAAAAATATGTAATAATTGAAACAACTCTATTTGCAAGGACTATTCACCTTCTATTTATTCAGCTTCTACTTATCTTAAAGATTAACTTCTACTTATTTTAGAGATCAAATAACTTGCTGGAAAATTGAAGGTGATGGATTTATGTTGCAGTGTCTGTCTCCAGAGTCATTTTTCTGTGCTACTGTAGTTGAAAGGAGATGGAGACATTCTGCTTTGTGAGAGAAAGCTGATTCAGAGGAGAAATGGCTTATGTAAAATAAATTAACAGAATCAGAACCCAAAGCTGTGTCTCCTGACTCTGTTATGTCTCAAAGGAACGAAGCTCTGAAGAGACACTGGATTCCGGTGTAGTGAGTATGTTCTTCTGAGCGGCCTGTGTTAGGGGAGTGGGAAGAGTGGGGATAGTAGTTGGATTAGTTTATAGTAGAGTTTATGGATTTGGGAAGTTCACATATACATAAGCAACTTTATCCATATTTATTGATGATTCTGTGGAACACTTACTATGCCAGGAACTCTAAGACAGCAATAAATCACATATAATTTTTTTCAAAGGATTTATGGTATATTAGGGAACTGTATAAGTCTGCAAAGTAATTTTCACAGAAGCTCTAAGTTCACAAGAGACTTTTTTTTTTCTTTTTATGTAGTAATGGCTTGGATAATTAACTAATGTGTTTTTTTGTCAGATTGTAAGATCCATGGCGTAGTGAATTAAAAGCTCAATCTTTGGATTTACACTCTCCCCTAAATTTGAATCCCAGATACATTACTTGTTAATTGGGCGGCTTTGGGCAGGGTGCTAATTTGTCTAAGCTTTAGTTAACTTGTACTTCTGAGGGGGAATATTTTTTGTAATTACTAATTTACACATCACTGTCGTACATCTGTGTGGGGTATATTAAGGTTTTGTTAAAGCATCTCTGCAGTGTGTAATAGTTAACCTTTGTTTAAATGGGCATGGACAATTAAAGGACCTGCCTCATAAGGTAGGATTAAATTTGTTCTAGGAAAGGAAAGATGAAAGGAGTGCAGGAGGAATGGAGAGAGGAAAATGCTATTAGATATAGAGGAGATACTAATTAATTTTGTGAAGTAAAGTAGTTCTTGGTTCCAGAAAAGTCATGGAAGGTGCATAAACTAATCTTTAAAGACTTCATAGAATTTCAATATGTGGAGTAGAATAATATATTAAACTTCAAATTTTCTCTTATTCTCAGAGTTGTAAGAAATTTATAAAAATTAGGGGCCAGCAGGTAGTGTGGTGTTTGGGGTGCTGGGCTTACACATGGTTGACTGCCATTCAAGTCCCAGACCCGGTGGCTTGAAAATCATCCTGGATGTGTGTGCATGCATGCCCAAAATCCTGAGAGGAGATGGAGGGGAAGGAATTGTGGATGGCCATCCCCTGCATAGTAATTTTTTGCTTTCTCTCTCTTTGTCTCTCTCTGGCAAGAGAACATACCTTATGGTAAAAACCTTTAAAAAAAAATACAAAACTAAAAGCTAATTTAAAATTTTCCTTTCTGGGACCAGCAGATGGTGTAATGGTTACATTATAGGACTCCCATATAGTTGACTGCAGTTCGAGTTCCAGACCTAGTGGCTTAAAACTCACACTGGGAGTGTATCTGTGTTTGCCCAAAATCCCAAGAGGAGAATGGAGAAGGGATTGTGGTGTGGCCATCCCCCCTGGGGGGTGATTTCTCACTTTTTGTCTCTGCCTCTTTCTGTCTCTCTAGAGAGCACATGTGCCCTATAGCAAATAATCTCAATTTTTTAAAAAAATTCCATTTCTATCTCCCTTTTCACGGTTCTATATAAGACTTTGAATTCTAAAGTCTAAGATAGGGTCACCAATTTGCAACCTGTAAGCCAAATTTAGCCGAAGACATGTTTTCTGTTTTGTTTTGTTTTATTTTTATTGCCAGAGGATACTTACCTGAGAGAGAGAGACAGCCCCCCCAGATGAGACCTTCACATCACAATCCCACAATCATTTTTCCTTCCATTTCTTCATTATGTCACAATTTGGGGAATGCTTCATATGTGCCTGAGATGTTTTTGAAGCCACCAGGGCTTGAACTATTATCTGCATGTGGGATCCAGCGTTCTATAAACAGGGCTGTACCACCATGTTTCAGAAGCTAGCCCAGGCCAAACACATGTTTTGACTGGTTTGTGAAGGTATTTTAGACATTGAAAATTATTTGACAATCTTTAAAAGTTAAGAGATTTGGAATAACAATTGGTATCTTTCTCCCTGGAAGGAAGAGTCATGAATGACTAGGTTTGAGAAACAATTTCTCAAGTTTTCTGGATGATACAAGTCTTCCTGCAGGACCCAGAGAAGAGAGGAGATCCACCTACATATCCAAAAATGATGACTGTGATCAGACAAATACAGATAAATTCGATGTAGGGTAATAAAAAAGTATGAGATTTTTTTTGTATATGAACAACAACAACAACAACAACAAAAACCTTTTCACAAAGATAAATAAAAGTGCAAAAGGACTTCCTAGGTTGAGAGAAAAGGCAACAACTCAAAGCGTGTTCAGGGAAGGTGAGTAAGTGAATGCATAGTTACGTGGGGTGGGGCAAGTTGATAGGAAGGGGAGGAACCAAGAGGAAAATGTGGAAGGGTAGGTTGCACTTGCATCATAGAAGTTCTTAAACACTAAACTAAGAAATCCCTACTCAGCTCTTTCCTTCTCCTTACTCCTTTATGGAAAAAAAGTTTTAAAATTTCTTAAGGACATCTAACAACCTGAATAAAATTTGAATTGAAATAGTTCAACGGCAGTCTCATTCAATCAGAATGACTTCTTTTCTCCCCATGAGTCCCCGGAAGTGCTTGTCCATTATTTATTACAGCCTTCAAATATTTCCTAAACTGTATCTGTAAGAGAGATATAATGCGAATAAGCCATTTGGTCCCATAACCATCTCTGAGTAAAATAGTCAAGCAGTGTCTGAGTGTTTGGCTTTACAAGTGCTTCCATACACATTGTTATTCAAATCCCACAACAACCCTAGATGTGGCTGATATTGTATTTGTTCCAGAGGGAACTGAAGGGCTGATTCTCAAGTCCCAACACCAACGACAGAGGAAACTAAAACAGCAAGTCAGGACAGATTGGCTGCTGGCTGCCTTTGAGCGCCTTAGGTGAGGATCCATCCTAAAAACTCCAAGTCTGAGCTTGCAGGCAGGGATCCCCTACTTCTGTTGTGTAAAACAGAGGATGCGAGTACAAGACAAGGCTAAGCTTGCCTATCTCCCCAGGCCCTGTTTGAAGACAAGGTTAAGCTTGACCTATCTCCCCAGACTCTGTTTGAAGACAAGGCTAAGCTTGCCTATCTCCCCAGGTCCTGTTTGGAAGACAAGGCTAAGCTTGCCTACCTCCCCAGGTCCTGTTTGGTCGTGGTAGTCATGGAAAGGACCCCTAATTTAGCAACCAAGAACTCTTCAGGGACCCAGAAGCCATGCAGAGTCATTCTGAATTAATAATATTATAGATAGGTACTTCGTACTCAGCCTTTCAAAATTTTGCAGACAAATTGGAATCTCATCTTTTCAGTCCTACCTAGGACATCATAGCTACTAGATTTTTATTGTTTTAAAACTTGCAGTAAATGGGAGAGCGTGGCTCAGCTTCTGTAGCTTACCCAAGGGAGCTGAAAATAGGACTTGCTGGCAGGGAACGTCATCTGCTGTGCTGGAGATTAAACAAAAGCCAGATGGGCCTCAATGCAGGAGAGATGGGGCAGATGGGGAAGGCCCGCCGTGAGCCATATAAGATGCGGGTGAGAAACTTGCTTGTATTGTACCCTTTTGAACCAAAAGGATGTGAAGAAAGTATTCACCTTGAGATGGGGCAGATGTACGTCTAACATATGCAACGTGGAGGCTGCTGGACAGCTCCTAAATGGCTCTACTTCTGGGAAATCCAGGAGCCTGAAAAACACATCCAGCCCTTTTATATAGTGTAATCATAGCACTAAGCATATTATTTTTTAAAAGAACTATCAGCTGGGACTAGATGTTGGCATAGTGGTAAATGCCATGCTGACCTACAGAGGAAGTTTCTCGTGTAGTCAGGAGACTTCTCTGAGTTTGCCAGGCACCCATGTGCCCATGGTCAAGGCTGGTGGAAGCTAGGAGCAGATTGCACCAAGACCCTGTTGAACATAGTCCTTGTCTCTTTCTCTGTCTCTCACTCGCTCATGCGGGAGATCATTTTTTTAAATTGTCAGCTATATTAAAAACGGCAAAGTAAATCCATAAAAGATTAGTGCTGGGGGAACCAGCAGTTAGCATAATGGCTATGTCGCTAAACTCCCACATAGTCGACCGCGGTTCGCGTCCCGAACTGGGTGGCTTAAAAAAACTCACGCCGGGCGTGTGTTCGTGCGTGCCCAAGATCCCGAGAGGAGAATGGAGGAGAAGGGATTGCGGCGTGACCATCCCCCCTGGAGGGTGATTTCTCGCTTTCTGTCTCTATGTCTCTCTCTGTCTGTCTGGCGAGAGCACACGCCCTATAGCGAAAATCTCTCAGAAAAAAAAAAAAAAAAAAAAAAAAAAAAAAAAAAAAAGATTAGTGCTGGGACCAGCAGTTAACGTAATGACTATATCATTGGACTCCCATGTAGTCGATCACGGTTCAAGTCCCGGACCTGGTGGCTTAAACTCACGCAGTGTGCATGTGCGTGCGTGCCCAAGATTCTGAGAGGAGAATGGAGGAGAAGGGATTGCGGCGTGGCCATCCCCCCTGAGGGATGATTTCTCACTTTCTATCTCTCTGTCTCTCTCTACCTCGCTGGCGAGCACATGTGCCCTATAGCAAAAACCACTCAAAAAAAAAAAAAAATTATTGCTAAAGGAACGTGAAGAGCTAATTTAAACAGTCCCACCATCCCCCTTTCCACCTTTGGCTTATTTCATAAATATGGAAACTTAATTCAAGAAACATAACTGTCTTTTCCAGGAAAGACATGCTAGAAGTTAGGGAAAGCGTCAAATACATGTTTTCGTCAAGCCAAAAAAAGAGTTGCTCATGCAATTTGGGAATTTGGTTTCATAAAGACTGGCATCCTCCTGCCCTAAAGAGAGTGTTTTGCTCCTAAACTGCCCACACCCACCGCTCGGCCTGGTCCTTGTGGCACCCGCAGTCGCAGGTCCTGTGGGCAGCAGCGAGTCCCAGGCGCCGGCGGTGCTTCTCAGATGCCCGCGGACTCCCAGCCTCCACCCCTGCATTTGATCTCAACCCCTGTGCTTTCCTCTTAGAAAACTGCAAGAGCAGCAGAGAACTGTTTGAGCTCATCCCTCTTCCGCACACCACTCCCTCACTACACACATAAACACACATTTCTCCCCTGAGTCAGTTTGTCAAACCTTTTGTTATTTACCCTTTAGCGTTACAAATAAGTCTGGTCTTGCCAGCGTTAGCCACACTGCAGTAGTATTTACACAGCAGCAATTGCTTCCTGCATCTGTGATTATAACCTAGGGGAAGGAACGAGAGCACCGGCTGGTCTTTCAAGTGTTTCCTTTTTGCTTAAGTCATTAATGTTCCCACATTTGGGCAGGTTTTCTACCATGGCTTTTAGCCGCTAAACTAATGTTACATTAAAGTGATAAATGATGCTATAAAAATGAGGAACCCCAGCTGAGGGATTAATGTGAGATGCCCTTTAAAAAGGATTTAGATTGTACGTTTTGAATGTATTTGTTATGGGATTCCTTGAGCATTTTAGTAATACACCAGCGTTAAACCCCTGCATTCTGATGTTGTCTGTTTAAACAATGTCAGAACATCTCTTGCTACACAGGCACCAGAGATAAATCTTCTCATTACGTGAAGCTCCTTTGGTCCTATGTAGTACAAGCCTACGGTAGGCACGTGATGAAGCGGCTCCTCTGAACTCTACCATTCCTTCCATCTGCTACTTTTCTCTTCTCCACCCCTTCCTTTCTTTTCACCTTCACAAGAGCAACTCTGCTTCCTGACCCCAACTGGGCCAAGCCCACCGCTGACACCCTACCCTGCAAAGACACTTCACTAGAGTGCAAAATCTTCCTGAGTACTCCTCCTAAAATAGAATTTTTTTTGAGAGGCATATATATATATATATATATATATATATATATATATATATATATTTTGCTATAGGGCGCTTGCGCTCACCTGAAAGAGACAGAGAGACAGAAAGCGAGAAATCGCCCCCCAGTGGGGATGTCCATGCTGCTGTTATCCCTTCTCCTCCATTTTCCTCTTGGCATCCTGGGCACGCACACATACGTGCCCGGTGTGAGTTCATTCACCAGGCCCGGGACTAAAACTGTGGTCGACTACATGGGAGTCCAACGACATAGCCATTATGCCAACTGCTGGTCCCAAAATAAAAATGTTTCATGCTACTGTTCAGTTGTTGCAGGCCCTTAAGTATTCATGAAGGAAAAGCTTATAGTCCTAGTATTATCACAGGTAGAATTAGCTTATTTTACTTTAACATTTGTGAGAAGCTTTTAAAGTAAAACTTTTTTAACCAGTTCTCCAAGTACCAGCTCTCAAAGTGTTACATCACAAGACGTATGAGTTAATATTTGCTATGAAGATAATTACATTTCCATTAACCGGAATACTGACATTAAATTATTCCTAATGTCACCTTTGGTAAGTAGCTTTTTTAAAAATCATGCCTTTAATTTTATGTCACTGTCCTATCTTCTTTCACTAATACTCAGAAGCACTTAGGATAAAAGATGATGTAAGTATAAGAGGCATCATAGCAAAGAAAAGCCATAATTATTCTGCAGCACTATAAAAATATCAGTTTGGTTTTGCAAAGGGGTTATGTTCCTTTTCTTCTTCTTCTTCTCCTTCTTCTCCTTCTTCTTCTTCTTCTTCTTCTTCTTCTTCTTCTTCTTCTTCTTCTTCTTCTTCTTCTTTCTTCTTCTTCCTCTTCTTCTTCTCCTCCTCCTTCTCCTCTCTCTTTCTCTCTCTCTCTCTCTCTCTCTTTTAATGAGTGTACTTCCTTTTCAAGTGAAGGCAATTAGGAGTCTGTGCAGATTGGCTATTACATGGAATCTTCAAAGGCACATCTGAGTCCAGTTATTCAGCCTCTTGTTTCCAACACAGATAATACAGACTGGTACAAAGAAAAGTGAGAGACTCAGGGAATTAGATTGCCAACCAAAGCCAAAATTACTTAGGGGGATTCTTCTGTGTCTTCTTTTTAAGCATGAAGATCCTAATTGAAGGACTACAAATCTACTCAAACTTACCAAGACTTCTTACTTCTTTCATTTTCTTGCTTCTCTTTTGTGTACTTTATGTATGTTTGTATGCACATTTTACGTATATTTGCACATATTCAGAAAGACAGAAAAATACTATTTGTCTTAAATCTAAATTGGAAGTAAGTTATAATTCAAAGATCACTTTGTGTTAACAGCTAATAAGTAAGATCAGTTTTCTTAATCAAAGACCCCATTTAAAAACATATTTAATATGAGTTGGCCCTATAGCCTAGTGGTTAAGGGAGCCATATTCCACATGGCTGACCATGGTTTGAATCCCAGCCTGGCAGCTCAAAAAACACAATGAGCACATGTACATTCATGCCCCAAATCTCTCTCCCCCCCCCCTTTCTGTCTCTCTAGCAAGCACACACACCCTCTGGCAATAAAAAAGAAAGAAGCAAAAACAAAGAAAACATATTTAATAAATAGAAATACTGCAAAAACACTGGAATCTGAGCTTTGCTCTACACAGGCAGCCATTTTCAAATTCCTGTTATTCATTGATCACCAAAATCGTGTTTTAGTGTACTGATATTTAAAACACAAAGATTGTTATTCTAAGTAAAGCTTCATTAGACAATTAATTGTGCCTAATAATTACTTTTCTTACTTTTAAAACTGTTTTTGCTATCACTTACATTTTACCTTTCCATTCTCTATTTTAAAAGAGCCTTAAGAGCCCCTTAATTATATAAATAATATTTCAACATTAAGATGTAGCTCTACATACTATCAGACTTTCTTCATTCTGGCTAAACCTCTAGTCTATCAGGAGTTTTCTTAGCAATCTGCTGAGCTAATTTTGATCAGATCACTGGATCCAGGAGTTGAATATACTAATTCTTACCTCCATCTTGAGAACTATGCTCAATTGCCCTGTATTAGACCAGACATGTATAGAAAATAATAGAAGGAAATGAGAGAAAACAGGTGAAAAATGAGATGGTATGTGTAGTTCTACATTTATAATTGAAGAATATCATTAAAGATTATTTATTATATCAATGGTTACTATTTTACTATATGTATTTTCCATCTAGGATATTCTAATAGTTTACTGATTGCTCTTCATTGCATCTGTCCCAAAAATATTTTCATAGAAATCCTCTAATAAAAAAAAATCCCTAACAAAGTTTCTCAAGGTACAGGGGGACTCTGTGTAAAAGTTTGTCTCCTGGTCTTCTCCCCAGTCTCTACGCCTTTCTAACAAATCCCATGGTGATTCTCAAATCATTAGCTATTAAGATAGAATGTAATCTAAAGAATTCAGTTTTCCTTAAGTGGTGCTCTAAACTGTGGCCTAACTTCTCAAGAGCTTTCTTTATTCCTTCATTCACTGGGTTCCTGTGGTTGGAGACTCAGACTCCCTTAAAGTTGCTCAGGATCAAGAAGGTTTGTGAGAAGAACCCATGAAAGACTGAAGTAGCTCTAGGAAGAAGCTATTCTCTGCCTCTCTTAAGAACCCTGTAGTTTCTCTGCATGGAGCTTTCTTCCACTTCCAGTTTTAAATTGTCATTGCTCTGATTCTATTTTACAGTTTTTCTATATATATTCTCTTCCTGATTTAGCTTCTACTGAAACTTTGTGTTTCTAAATTCAGATAATCAAGAGAAGAAATATGATTGGCTTCATTCATTCTTTTGGCTAATCCGAAATATTATTTTAGGCTAACCTGTAGAGTAGCTGACCTCTGATATCCAGTGAGAAGGAGTGCTTGGAGACAGGACATGTGGTAATAATCATGCCTACTAAGAGAAGCTAGGGTCAGGGCTGGGTGGGTGTATAGAGGCCTCCTAGCACAGGCCCTGTATGGGCAAGCACTGCAATCAGTAAGCTGATTCTCCCTTCTCCTAAACACACACAGCCGGCATGCTTGTCTTTACTTTCTTCCTCTCTGTCTTTATGCATATATTCCTTTTAGTCTGAAATGACCTACTTTCCCAATCTACCTCTCAAGTCTTCCTATTCCTTCAAGGCTCTTGGTTTAATTTCATGTGTTTTCCTAAACTGTCTAAATAGAATTAAATTCTCTGTGATCTATTTTCTCCCTGCCCCCTCTAAAATGCTTTCATTTGTTGATTTGTTTGTCTTTGCCTGTGAAGTCTGTATTTTTGCCTGTAGTTAAAAGTAACTCGGGAAACTATGAATCACTGAAGGCCATGAACCTTGTTGAATTAATTTTATGGTTCCTCTGCAGAGCTAAGCACAGTGCCTGTAAGGATTAAGTATCAAGACAGTATTTTTGAAGATTAATTAATGATGTGATAATCCATCATTTAAAACTTAAAATCATTGTTTTAGATGACGGATATGATTTAGGGTGGTATTACATTCAGTACGATCGTATCAGTTCATATAATGTTAAAAGTATTTAAATATCGTTATCTTAAAAGAAAGTATAAAAAGGGACCAGCAGTTAGCGTAATGGCTATGTCGCTGGACTCCCACGTAGTCGACCGCGGTTCGAGTTCCGGACCCGGTGGCTTAAACTCACGCCGGGCGCGTGTGTGTGTGTGCCCAAGATCCCAAGAGGAGAATGGAGGAGAAGGGATTGTGGCGTGGACATCCCCCCTGGGGGGTGATTTCTCGCTTTCTATCTCTCTGTCTCTCTCTGTCTGTCTGGCGAGCAAGCGCGCCCTATAGCAAAAACCTTTCCAAAAAAAAGAAAAAAAAAAAAAGAAAGTATAAAAAACAAAACCTTTGATATTAATTTCTTTATAAATGATGGGGATTCTAAGAGATACAATGTATCATAGTTTATCTGATAATAAAGAAATGAACAACATTGAAAATATCAAGCTGGGCCAGCTCCACAGCCTAGTGATTAAGAAAGCTGGATTGCACATGGCTGTTGCTTATTTCCTCGCCATGACAACTTGAAAAGCACCTGTGTGTGTGAATGCATCCCCCAAATCCTGACAGGACAGAAAAAGGAAGGAGAAGAGATCGCAGGGAAAGCCTACCTCACTGGGGTCTCTCTGTCTCTGGCAAGTGCACTCATCCTTCGACAAATGAAAAACAAATCCATCAAGCCCCCTACTTCAGCTATTCTCAGTCATATTTTCCCACTTATAAAATAAAGATGATGATCCAGATGGTTTGTAAAATTCCTTTCCATTCTGACATTCTGTAATCTTAGGGGTTTCATGGACCATTACCAATATTACTCACTTTCCCTGTCTTCTTTTGTTTTTATTTTCCCATTCATCAGTCATAAAGATACAATTCAGTCATTTGAATTTATTGAATTTGCATTCATCGGAGTACCTGCTAGCGACCTCCCTTCAGTGGATAGTGGGATTTTCTCCATTTCTTGATACACTGGAAGGTTTATTCCATATCTCAGGTGTTTTTTAATTTAATTTCCTGGAATTTAACTTAATTAAGATGTTTAGAATATTGTGCATAAACACACAATGTAATTGTCATGACAAAATGCACAGGGAGTTCCAGGAAGTTGGTGAGAACTCTTACTGAGGATTTCCTCAACTCCTGTCTCTCCTGAGGAAGCCCATCTGGTGAGTCAGGGCTGTGTTGACAGAACCTTAGGAAAACCCTGGAAATACATGATTCTTCTGAAGGCCAGATTATCCTTCTCTGTGGAAAATGCCAGGTTATAAAAACAGAGGCTGAATGACTGAAGTTACAACAATAATTATCTCAGACTGATAATTAACTGCTTTCTTCAGGTTTTCAGGGATTTAAATGCATCTATTTTGCTGTAACTGTGTCTGCTTTAGTTCTAATGATCATGTTTTCTACTTGAATTCCAGAGGTTGATTGCCAATTTCTTTTTCTTTTCTGTCCTATGTAATATTTTATACTCATCTGCTGCTTGGCCAAGGGTGGAAATCGCTTTGATGTAGATTTTTCTCTACAATTAAGATGACCATGAGTAAATATATGTTAAGTTAAACTACTATGACCTTAAACAGCTGCTGTACTCCTACATTTGATTCCTATGAATAAGCTGAAATCATACATGTTAGGCTGTTTTTCTGAGCTGGTTGCTAAATTACAGCCAATCACAGCAGCTTGGCTTCAGTCAATCACAGTCGTCCCTCCTGCCTTTTAAACCACATTAATGCAGACAAACTTCAGAATGTAACCAATGTTTTTTTTTTTTTTTTTTTTTTGGAGAGGTTTTTGCTATAGGGCACGTGCGCTCGCCAGACAGAGAGAGACAGAGAGATAGAAAGCGAGAAATCACCCCCCAGGGGAGATGGCCACTCCGCAATCCCTTCTTCTCCATTCTCCTCTCGGGATCTTGGGCACGCACGCACACACTCCCGGCGTGAGTTTAAGTCACTGGGTCCAGGACACGAACCGCAGTCGACTACGTGGGAGTCCAGCGACACAGTCATTACGCTAACTGCTGGTCCCTTAACCAATGATTTTTCTACCTCACTCCCTCACTTATGTTTTCGTAGGACACGTTCCCTTTTACTGCGAACCTCACTTTCCTGTTCTGCAGAGTTAAAAGGCTGAGTTGACCATGAAGCTGGCCAGAGTTGTCCAGAAGTCCGGGGATAACTGCCCAATTTAAATCATGTTAAGATTTGCTCTGTTAAAACTTTATTAAATTTGCTGGTTTATTCTTCTTTCAACATATATAAATTTTTAGACCTCAACATAATTTCTTAGCATTCTATAACAGTTATCTTCTCAAACTTTTTGGCATCAGATCGATTTGAGTCCAGTATGGCTTCTGCTGTATGGTGTTGTACCAAGGGTAGGGTGCTGGTGGGGTGACCCCAGGTACAGGCAACAGAGCAATGCACTCTTGGTAGAGAATTTGGAGGCAACAACAAAACTAACCAACAGTCAGTCTGAGTTTTATTATCACCAACTCAGGCATTTCTACTTAAAACAATTTTTTTTCCTGTTGATGGAAATAACCAACTCTGCAGAAACAATAATTAATGCAGTTTATTTCTAAACACAAATATGTGTGACCAGGTTCAAAGAAAGGTAAAATTGCTTTTCTCAGGATGATCAGATTCAGGGGTTCCTTTTATTTGATTTTCAGAGTGAGAGACAGGGTTTGGAATTTAGTGAAAAGAGTTCTTTCATTGGTCTGGCCCAAAAAGTCAGGATATCTGGAAGCAGGAGCTTGTAGGCCATAGGTGAGTTTTACAAGCCTTAGGTGGGTGATTGGAAAAGAAGGTCTGTGTTTTGGGAAGGCATTGGTAAAGAATGTACTTTAGGAGACAGCAAATGGCATCGCAGTTACATCACTGGACTCCCACATGGCCAACCATAGTTCAACCTCCAGACCTGGTGTCTTGAAAATCACAGCAAGCACATGTGCATGCATGGCCAAGATCCTTGGAGGAGAATGGAGGAGGAGGGATTGCAGCATGACCATCCCCCCAGGGGGTGATTTCATACTTTTCCTCTCACTGTCTCTGTCTCACTCTTTCACAAACACATGTGTTTTTCTAAAAAAAAAAAAAAAAAAAAAAAAAGTACTTTATCAGAGATAAAGGTGCTTATATATACAGCATAAGATACTGTCCCAAGGACATATAGGAAGAGTCCTGTTCTCAATGAGTCAAAGTCAAATGGTCTGTTAATGCTTGTGGGTGTGACTCATCCATCACAATCCATCACAAAGACACTATGACAGGGACAGAATGTAGGAAGAGTCCTGTCATCAACTGGGTCAAATGGTCTGTTTATGCTTACAGGCATGACTCACCCCAAGGTCAATGGAAGGGATTTGGGAAATAGGAAAAAAGCAGTCAGACATCTGTCCTCAGTTTCCCCTGTTGGCTAAATAGCGTTCCTTTGAATGAATGTGTAGGCCACAAAACTGACAGGTCCAAATGGCTCGTTTTTTAATAGTCAAGTCCCATGGGGCTAAGAAGGCTCATTCCTAGGAGGAGTCGATCAGTCATCCATTGTTATTGGTAGTTGGGTCCTAGGGAAGGACACATCTGACTGAGTCAAATAGCCAGTGGTCCCTGGGCAAAGGAAAGAGTCAGGGCTCCAAGTTTAGAGTAGATGTATGTATGGGCTACCATAATCTGGGTTTTAGATTTGTTTCTTTTTCTTCCTATTTCTGGCATAGCATTTACACTAATATACAATGAAAATGCACTAACAAGTGTGTTAGTATATATCCAATAATATAAACAGAGGGCACTAAACAGCCTAAGCAACCAAAGAAACCTTTACATGTATCATATTTTTTTATCAGACTCAATATGTTTACCTTCCTTAATGATAGTTACT
Organism: Tupaia tana; assembly: GCA_026018925.1. Lineage (NCBI taxonomy): Eukaryota > Metazoa > Chordata > Mammalia > Scandentia > Tupaiidae > Tupaia > Tupaia tana. The sequence goes on along the minus strand of JAKSZU010000020.1, from coordinate 35,026,427 downwards.
TGAACTTTGTGGTAAATTAGATGATTGTAAGATTAATACCAGTTCAGAGTCTAGCAAATTTAGGGTTTTTTTGTTTTGTTTTGTTTTGTTTTCTTAATCTGACCAGATTGTTTTCATAGGTATAATAGCCTGAGAGAGGAGTAAAAATCAAATTCAAGAAACATCTGATCTTCAATGTGCAGATTATCATAGGATTTGTTTATAAAAAGTAAATTTACCTTTTTAATGACTTCAGTGTTGTACCCTATGTTGGCGCTAGGTAAGATACATTGTAATTCTGCTGTCCTTCCCAACAAAAACAACGTTTTCCCAGATACCAGATGCCATTTCATGGGGGTTGATACTAGGGTCTAGGCTTGTGAGAAATCGAGGTTTCATGTAATTTGGGGGTAGAGTCATTTTTCTCTCCAATTCTCCTAATCAGGAAAGGAGAAAGGACACGACACCATATGATTTTATTAAAATTTTGTTACAATTGCTCCAATGCCTGCCAATTGGACTACAGAATATTTCTTGCTTTACTTCGTTTGGCATATGGGCCTTAAGAATACATTATCAGAGCTCATGTTTACCATCTAAGGATTTCCAAAAATTTGGGGGTCCATAGATTATCCTAAATGTTTAGATTATTCTTCAGCATTGAGTAGCGTGGGTCATTGTTTCATGGCCAACTCAGACTTCCATTTGTCACATAAAAAATCCTTTTATAAAATTATATTCATGTTTTTAATTTCCTTTCAGACTTTCTTCAACATAACTCAAACCTTCTGTGACATGCTTTAAATCTTTTAGCTTTTGTCCCATTTTCTTTCTCCATTTTGGAATAATTCATCCATTTTACTTTAGGGCAATTTTTTAATTAATTAATTTATTTATTTATTTATTTATTACCACACAAAGCTCTTCCTATAACAAAAATTTCTTTTTCCTTTTAACCTTTTTCTAACCGCAAATACATTTCATACTTATAACTTTCTTTTCACATCTCCTTCCTACTTACTGTTTTTTTTTTCTCTCTCCCTTGTTTCTCTTTCTTTAATAAATTAGTCTTGGAAAATAATTGTTACCTCTGATCAACTAAGTAGAAAATATTATTTTAAAGGAATACCTTTTTGTTTGTCATTTTTAGGATTATCTGAGACTTCATTAAGCTTCAAAGCCTCTCTTTCTTTTCCCAGCCTGGGGAATCTGACACCTCTGGAAAAGATAATCAAGCTTGTAACTTGATTATGTAGGATTTTACATATTTACCAGAATTTTTCACTCTCAGCAACCCTAGCTTTTAGTACATACCAGTAGGTGATGAATATGTATTTTCCAAACAAAAACTAACAAATTTTTCCAGTGTAGAACTAGAACAATCTTATTAATGGACATACCATCTTTCATTTTTGTAAAATTTTAAAAGCCAACAGTAGAAATATTTAAACTTTTTGTTAATCAAAGCATGTTATCTTGATTGGAGATGACTTAGACATTTATGAACCCTTGTCATTTCTATTAAGCACAACCTTAAGATTCCAAATCATTTAAAATCTTTACTCGTAAGTGCCCCATTTATAATCATTTAAACTTCTTTAACTATTGTTTTCACTACCTGTGAAGACCAAGATATCAGAGAGGGCAGGCTATTTTTTTTTTCTGTTAGTCAGATATCTGCCATGTAATATTCTATATATAACATATAAACATCAGCTGTTTCATTAAACCAACCATATTAAGACAACTATGATGTTGCCTGATTAATAAGCCCTGGACAAACTATATGTTGGAAAGTGTGAAAATTTTCACTTACTAAACTCTTTTATTAAAAAATCATATTTGAAGCCAGCTTATTTACTTATCATGTGAACATGAAAAGCTTTTACATTAATTTGTATGAGTGCTCTTTTTATAAATCAAATTGAATGAAACTCCTTAAGGCTTTTTGCCACACAGACACACAGCATATAATGTATAATAACATGCATGCATACACACACAATCAAAAGATCTCATATGCTTTTTTCTCTTGCCTCTTTTTTTTTTTTTTTTTTTTTTAAGTTGCAGGAGTTAATCCTTAGATACTTACTATCTTTCTCTGGCTCTGTTAGAATGCAAGGTTTCAAACTGACCTTGAATACAGATCTGAAAATCCTGTGTCATAGGTTTTGAGGGTTATTTCAGACTTTTTTTGCAAACCCAGTGGGATTCTGAGTCAGGCCAGGAAACCCTGATATTAAAGCTTTTGGCTCAGTCTTTGTACATGGTGAATATATTACACTTGACCCTCTTTGTCCAGGGGGCTTTTCCTTAAAAGGAGTAATCGTGATTTTATTTCCCTTTAATGTCCCCAAATTCTTCTTTAGTTAGAGGAAAGGGGCCAGGAGGAGGAGGAAAGAAAGTTGTCCAGATGAAGGATTTCCGAGAGTAAGTGAGGAGCAGAGGGAGAGACAGATTCTGGTACCTTTTCAATTCTGAGACAGTCTCAAACATTTTTTGTATTAACTTTTTGAAGGGAAGTAAGTTTATCTTTTCCTCCTTTTGTTGATTTTGAAGAAAGATCCCCAGTTAAAGAAAGATTCCTATTCTTTTTCCTTAATGTGAGATTCTAGTTTTTCTAACTTAGTTATGACAAAAGGCTAATTTAGAAATACCAGAAGTTTATCACTTTGGAAATTTTAACCCAAGATCACCTTATTTAAGTTTTTCCCTTTTTTTTTTTTTTTTTTTTTGCAAGTTAAGTCACCATAATTATCATGCATAAAGCTAGCTGGGGTGCTTGAAGGGGGTCTTTCTTGTTCCTTTTCAATTGTAGATATCTTATTTCCCATGTTTATTTCCTTTTAGTAGGAAAATCCAGCCTGTGTAAGCTAAGGATTTTAAACGTGGTGAACCAATGTCCCGCTTTGTGAGTGTCACTCTTGTGTAGAGACTACTCATCTTACTGCATCTCAGTTACCTTCAGGAATCTAGCATTCAGAAAGGGGGCCGCCCAAAACACTTGAGTGGTCAGCTCTTACTTTGTGTTTACTGAATGGTCCTGTTTTTAATTGCTGTGGTTGGGATTCCTTATCGGGCCATTACTTGTGCTAAGGGGAAGAAAATATCCCTTTTTAGACACTCTCCATATGGTACTCATTCACCTGAGGGGTAGGCACTCAAAGAGGGCAAGTGCCCTTTCTCTTCAGAGTTGAGAAATTCAGTCTCTTATTTGCCTATTAACAAGATAGTGTGTTTCCCTGTGCAAAAGCACAGCATCCAAACTTAGCAAATTTGGAAGGTAGAGAAGAAAGACCTCTTAGAATGCATCTTCAAATGTTAGGTTTTCCTAACTCCACTGTTCCTACTTGGAGGGGAGCAAACTCGGGTTACTACAATACAAGCACACAAACCAAAACAAGCTTAGAAATAAACCAGACTCTCTACCAAAGTTGGGGAGATCTGAGGCCAGAGAACTTATTGGATCCCCCTTGAGGAGAGGCTCGGAGCCAGGGGGGTACAAAGGGCCCATTGTGCTGCTACCAGGCACTGGGTTCCAACCACCCCTCAGAAGATCTCTGGCTCCTCTCTGGTCCCATCTGGGTCACCATTATTGTTGATGGAAATAACCAACTCTGCAGAAATAATAATTTGGTTTATTTCTAAACATGTATTTGTGTGGCATTACCCAGAAAAATGTATACATGCCTTCCTCAGGGTGATCAAATACAAGGGTTCCTTTTATTTGATTTTCAGAGTGAGAGACAAGATTTGGAATTTAGTGAAAAGAGTTCTTTCATTGGTTTGATCCCAAAAGGTAGGATACCTGAAAGTGGAGGCTTTTAGGCCTTAGGTGGGTTTTACAATTCTTAGGTTGGTGATTGGGAAGGAGGGTCTGTGTTTCTGAAAGGAGTTGACAAAGAGTGTACTGTAAGAGAGTAAGGGGCTTGTATATCTCAGGAGATACTGTCCTGACAGGATATAGAAAGAGTCCTGTTAACAATGAGTCCAATAGACCCTTAATGATCGTGGGTGTGACTAATTCCAGCCCCTATGGAAGGGATTTTTGGAGACAGGAAAAAGCAGTCAGACTTCCTCCGTCCCAATTCTAAAACAGTGAGTCTCAAAATGTGGTTCCTAAACCACTGAGAGTCCTAGAGACCCTTTCAGGGAAGTTGTGAAATCAAGACTATTTTTATAACATAGTACTACTAAAATGTTATTTATCTTTTTCTGTCACACCAGTGAAGTTCTGGAAACTTCATAATATGATACCACAATACATAGGATGCTGAGGCAAATAAAAGTGTTTTTACACAAGTCAAAATGTTTTAAAAATGCACTTTCAGGACCAGTAGGTGGCATGGTGATTAAGTCACTGGATTTCCACATGGCCAATTGCAGTTCAAATCTGGATTCATTGGCTTGAAAATGACAACAAATAAATAGATGAATAAATAATTTTTTTAATTCCCTCCTTTTCTTTTGCTAATTTTAAATGAGATAACAGTATTTTTAAAAAAATTTTGCTGTAGAACATGCATGTTCTCCAGAGGGAGAAACAGAGAGAGACAAAAAGTGAGAAATCACCCCAAGAGCGGGGGGGAAGGTCATATTACAGTCCCTTCTCTTTCATTTTTATCTAAGGATTTTGGACCTACACATGTCCACACACACATACACACACACACACACACACACACACACACACTTACAGTGCTTTTCTGTTTCTTTTTTTTTTTTCTTTTTCAAGATTTTTTGTTATAGGACGCACGCACTCACCAGAGAGAGAGAGAAAGACAGAGGGAGAGGGGGTGGGAAAAGTCATCCTTCTTGGGGAATGGACTTATCACAGTCCCTCCTCCTCCATTCTCCTCTCAGGATTGTCAGCATGCACACACACACACACACACACACACACGCACACACGCTCAGCATGATATTCAAGCCACAAGTCTGGGATTCAAACCGCAGTAGGCCATGTGGAAGTCCAGTGCCTTAGCCAGCACACCGAATGCTGGCCCCTTTGGTGTGTGTTTCAAGTCCCCAGGTTTTGAACTTGAACCACGCAGTCGAGACCTTGTGGGATCTAGCCAACTTTATCTCCACACCACCTGCTGGTCCCAATAGTATTTTTAATTTGAAAATAAATTTGGGGGACAAACTCTGTGTCCTGGTGGTTAAAACGACTGGATCCCATATGACTGACCATGCAGTTCGAGTCCTGGACTTGGTGATTTGAGAAATAGACCTTGCATGTGTGCATGTACATCAAGAATCCAAAAAGGAGGGAGAGAGGAAGAAGAAATTGCAGTGTGAACATTTCTCATGGGATGCTTTTTCTTCTCTCTCCCTCCCTCTCTCTCTCTCTCTCTCTCTCTCTATTTGCCTCTTTTTCTCTCTCTGGTGAATGCAAGTGTCTTCTAGTAATAAATAAATATATAAATATATAAATAAATGAGTTTGTTAGCATGTTATATGTTTATTATTTGTAATAAAGTTGTAATTGCATATCAAAGTTGTTCCATTCTAGTGTGGCAAATATCACTAGATAAAATAAAATGGCACAAAAACAAGATGTTTGAAATCCTCAATTTTTCCCCAAGGTTTTTGCCGTAGGGCATGTGTACATATCAGAGAGACAAAGAGAGATGGAGAGAAGGAAAGTGAGAAATCACCCTCCATGGGGTAATCCCTTCTCCTTCATTGTCTTCTGGGATTTGGGGCACACAGGCATGCACACCCAGCATGAGTTTAAAGCCACTGGATCCAGGACTTGAACACGTGGGAGTCTAGCACCTTAACCATTACACAACCCACTGACCCCCTCAATGATTTTAAAAGTTTCAAAGTTCCAAAGACCAGAAAGTTTGTAAACCACTGTACAAAACAACTTCTGGGGTTAATTTTCTTTCTAATGGCTGCAGAGTATTCCTCTGGAAGAATAAATCGTATATATTTAGCAAAGTAATCTAATGATAGTCATATTTTCAATACTTCCTATCACAAGAAGTGCTATGATTAATATCCCTATATATAATTATCATATTTGTTGTTACTTATAAGGTATTTATATGATTTATCTTCCAAATGAGGACACTGTTGGAATGAAAGAGCAGTGGTGTTAAGAATTATGTTAACCAGGTCAAGTGTCAACCCCAGGAAAACTGGAATGCATTATCACTTTATATAGCGCTCATTACATGCCAGACATCTTACATATATTACCTAACTTAATCACTGCAACCCAAAAGATTGTTGCCATCATTATATTATTATGCACATTTTACAAATTAGGAAACTGTCATAGGGAGGTTAAATAGTTTCTTCAAGGTCACAAAAAAAACAAAACAGAAGAAAGATGCAAGCCCATATACTATAGCTCCAGCATCTATACTCTTAGCTATCACATTGCATTATGTTCTCAATCTTTTATATGAAAAAAATTGGCCAGCAGGTGGCATGATAGTCAAAGCACTGGACTCCCACATAACCAACTGTGGTTTGAGTCCCAGACCTGGCAGCTAAAATCATGCGGGATACATGTGTGTATAAGTGCTCAAAATCCCAGGAGAAGGGATTGTAGTGTGACCATCCCCCTTGGTGAGTGACTTCTCACTTTCCCTCTCTCTGTCTCTCACTGGTGAGCACATGTACTCTATGGCAAAAACCTAAGGAAAAAAGAAATTGACATTCTGACATGCGAAAATTATATTTCTATATATTTGCAATTCTTCTGTTATGACTATAGTTGAGCATATTTTCATGTATTTAAGAGTTTTGTGTATTTCCATTTCTAATTATTACATTTTTTCAGTTGTGCTATTTATCTTTTGTTTATTGATTTTGGGTGTCCTTTATGTATTAAGGAAATAAGACCTATTGCCTGTCATACATGTTCCAAATATCTTCTCTCTTCACTATATTTATATAACTTAGCCAAACAGATTTTTAAAAATGAATTCATAGAGTTTAATTCAACTATCATTTTATTCATAGCCTTTGAATTTGTTTCAGACTCAGAAAGGATATATTTACTAGATATATGGAAGTGTGTGTAACTCTCAGGATATTTTCTTGGTTCTTTTATGGTTTAATTTTCACATTCCATTCTGTGAGCTACTTGTCATTTATTTCAGTGCAGGCAGTGAGTTTAGTAGCCACCTTTATATTTATTTTCTTTTTTATAAACATTTTTGTTTTTGAAAATGCCAGAGAGTATGTGTGCTTACTAGGGAAAGAGGGGGTGTATTCATGCCACAATCCCTTTTCCACCATTTTTCCTTCCCATCAGCAATTTGGACATGCATGCACTCATGCCCAGCAAGTTTTTCAAGCCACTGTTTTTTTTGTTTTGTTTTGTTTTTGTTTTTTTTTTTTTTTGCCTCGGTGGGCCTGGTAGCACCTATGCTACCAGGTTGGCCCAGCCTTTGAATTTATTTGTTAACGTGTATTTTTGGGTTATCATGTGGTCATACTGTACTCTATATGTGCTAGCATTAGTCACCTTTCATTTCTCTACTTTAAAATTTTAAAGGAGAATAAATTGCTAGAGGGAAACTTGAGTCATACATAGCTCAGGTTTTTCCAGCACCTCTCTGAGATACTGTTAATCACCTCACCTAAAATTCAATTTTCATCGTCTATAAAGTTTGGGGTTTAAGTAAATGAACTCTAAAATAATTTCCTGCTTTATAACTTCATCCCTGTTAAAATTATTTACTTCAGATTCCAACTCACGGTCATTTCTTAGCTAAACCTTTCTACTCTAAGCAGGAATAGCCTCTGTAAATTCTGACTTCTCACTGTACACTTTCTCCTCATATTTTTGTTTAAGCCCATAGTAAATTATCTATTTCTATTTATATATTTCTCTCACTTTCAAGCCAGAAACATGGAGAGGAAAAAAAACTACCTAACTACACTTTTAACACAAATTCTGAAGAGAATACCCAAGTGTCCAGTAAATGCCCACCATGTTTGTCAACTAAGGATTGCTGTCAAATGAAAAATTCAGTTGAACAGATGTTGATTTACCATGGTGCAGACACAATACCAACCATTCTACATTTGATTTGGAATCCAAGGTGGGGAAGACTCAGTCCAAGATGCTTATAATAGTGTTAAAAGCAGAGAAGATGAAATCCAAATTAAAATATTATACAGTAGAGTTTCTCTGCCTCAACCTAAACCTTCCTGACATTTTGGGCCCATTACTCCTTTGCTGTGGAGACTGCGCATTATAGGGTGTTTAACATCATCTCTAGTACCTGCCCACCGTAAGACCCCCCCACCCCCACCCAACTGTGACAACCAAAAATATCCCGTGGGCATGATCACTCCTGGTGGGGACCTCTGAGTTACAATAAGACAGCCACCAGAAAGTGGCACAAACAAAGTGCTTTAAGGATGCACAACAGGAAAAGACAGACCTAGTTGAGAAGCTCAGAGAACTATGCGTGGAAAAGTTGTTTTGAGATAAGCTACCATTAGTATTGTGTACAAAGCACACTTGAAATTTGGCTAAAATGTTCATTTCTTGACCTCTGAGCAAATTAGAGTTGCTTAGTTTTGAGCATAAGTGTTCACAAAGGACAGTCGTAAAGCTAGAGAAAAGCTTTTTAAATATAATTGTCTACAATACATATTTGAATTCTCCAGGTCACCTTTTCAGTTCCTACTAACCTTATGCAAACTATTTTTATTGTGATATCATTTCAACAGACCTTCTCCTGGGAGATCTCATTTGGTCTTAGAGTATAGCATGTCTCTTTAGAGTAGTTTCTGAATTTGCTTTTAGGCATGCTGTGAATAGCTTCTACTATATAATGATCAGGGAGAGAATACTGCTCTTTAACCAGTTCTTTATAAATATAATAAACTAAGTATTCTTTTGGTTGGAAGTTTCTCTGCATCTTTCCTCATCCCTATACATGCTGTATTAATTATTTTGTAAATTATGTCAGATTCTTCTTTTGTAAGTAGCTTCTGTTGTTGTTACTGCTCTTTGAACCTATCATGAGAGTCTTTTAAAAGGCAATGGCACAAAGGGGACCAGCAGTTAGCGTAATGGCTATGTCGTTGGACTCCCACATAGTTGACCGCAGTTTGTGTCCTGGACCTGGTGGTTTAAAATTCACGCCGGGCGCGTGTGCGTGCATGCCCAAGATCCCGAGAGGAGAATGGAGGAGAAGGGATTGCGGCGTGACCATCCCCCCTGGGGGGTGATTTCTCGCTTTCTGTCTCTATGTCTCTCTCTGTCTGTCTGGCGAGTGCACGCGCCCTATAACAAAAATCTCTCCAAAAAAAAAAAAAAAGGCAATGGCACAAAGAGGTGTGGTATTATTTGTTGAAGATATTTCATAGTTTTATCAACAGCACTAGAGAGAAATGTTCACCTGTTGAAATATCCATTTTGTAAGACAAATAATAATGTGATTGAATATATGGAAGAAAATGAAATGAAAAAAAAATAAAAAGGCAATTATATTACTTATGTTTAACTAGCAGGTATAATTCTTTCACATTTACTATAAGTAGTGATGTATTTATATTTATTCTAACACCTTAATATTTTTTTGGACACGTTTTTGCTATAGGGTGTGTACACTCGCCAGAAAGACAGAGACAGAGACAGAAAGCGAGAAATCACCCCCCAGGGGGGATGGCCACGCCGCAATCCCTTCTCCTCCATTCTCCTCTCTGGATCTTGGGCACGCACGCACACATGCCCGGCGTGAGTTTAAGCCACTGGGTCCGGAACTTGAACTGCGGTCGACTACATGGGAGTCCAGTGACATCGGTGTTAGAATAACTGCTGGTCCCTCTATCACCTTAATTTTGTATATAGAAAAATTACATATATTAAGAGCTCAGATTCTTATGCCATGTTCTAAGTTTACTACTCTCCAGCTGTACGAGTTTAAGGAAACCATTTAAATTATTTGCAAGTCAATTTCCTCACGTTCAAAATGGAATAGGTACATAAGCTTGTGATTTAGTGGTTAAGGCAGCCAGATCCTACATGACTGAACTTACAGTTCAAATCCCATACCCAGTGGCTTGAGAAACACTCTGAGCAGATGTGTGTGCCCCAGATCCCAAAAGGATGGATAAAAAATGGAGGAGAAGGATTTCACCTTGACCCCACTGGAGACTGCTTTCCGCCTCTCATCTCTGTCTCTGTTTCTCTCTGTGGCCTGCATGCACACATTGCTATGATATTTTTTTACCCAACATTATTGTAAATATTAAACCAGAAAACATTTAATATACTTTTACTACTTAATTTTACCATAGGCACTCAATAACTTTATATTGTATACATACAATTTTATGTACTTCATAACATTTTTCTCCTTTCTGCTCTTCTATTGGATTAATTTTAGTATAATGTAATGTATTTTCACTTTTTGTCACTACTAGCCTTCAAGGTTTTACATATCACTAATATTCCTTTTGGGGTTAAATTTAACCTCTGGATTTGACTTACAGTTTAATCAATAACTTTACCTTCCACAGAAATAGTTAAAGATTATAAAAATACTTTAATATTTACATTGATTCGTACATTTTCCAATATTTTGCTAACCATTCATTCTTTTTTTTTTTCCGAGAGATTTTTGCCCTTGGCACGTGCACTCACCAGAGAGAGAGAGAGAGAGACAAGAGACAGAGAGAAAGTGAGAAAACACTCCCCAGGGGAGATGGCCACGCCACAATCAATCCCTTCCCTCCATTCTCCTCACGGGATCTTGGGTTGAAAATCATACATGCGTCTGGTGTGATTTACAACCCACCAGGTCCAAGTTTTGAATTGCAGTCAGCAATGTAGGAGTGAAGCAACAAAACTACGACACCATCTGTTGGCCCCACCATTGCTTCTTATATTACACTTCTTCCAGGATTTAAAATCTTTCTTGAAAGAGAGACCTACCAGAAAAAAACTCTTTGTTTCTGTTGACTTAAGTTCCCTTTATATGACTCTTACTCTTGATAGATTAAGGATGTCTCAAGGTTACAGACTGAAAGTTACTTTCTCGTCGGACTGTGAAGATCCTATTTCCTACTCTTGACCTTCATGTTTTTGTTAAGTTTTCTATATCCATTTTAATTAAATACTTTTTTGTGTGGTCGTATTTTACATATTCTTTTTATTTGATACTATAAAGTTTCATTGAAATGTGTATAGGTGTAGAATTATTCATTTATTTTTTGAGTATGTAGAATTTTAAACCTGGAAATTTTCAACAGTGTCCTCTTCAGATGTAGACGCCTTATATTTTATATTATCTTCTTTTGGAACTCATATATTGGGTATTCTTATGCACTCAATGACTTTATGTTTAATTAAATGCAACAGTATATAAGATGTAGAGCTGACGGTGATACAACCATAACTGTAATGCTCTGCAAGGCTGATCCACAAGGGACAGTTACAGGCCTGTGTCCAGAGACTTGTCTTCCAGATTTCTATCTCATTGTCTCTACTGCATTAAATACATATTTTTTTTTCAATTTATCTTTTGATTCTCTAATTCACCTTTTCAGTTTCTACTAACTTTCTGAAAACTAAGTCATTCAACAGACCTTATTTTGTGGAGTTCCCTTTGTGACCTGGATTGTAGAATGTCTCTTCATGGTGGTAGGCATGCACTGGGTTGAGTCCAATTTCTATCTTAATTATTGATATGGGAATTTCTACATCTTCTAGTTATTGACAATTTAGAGTCTCACATTTAGACTTGAATCTGGATTTATAAATTCCTCTTTCTTCTTTTTTTTCCTTTCCTTTTTCTGCTATTGAGTCTAGCAGAAAGAAGCTTCAGCGTTGTCTATTTCCTATAGCAATGTGCAGATTTTATTTTAGTTTACCCTTTTACTTGGATTTCAACTCTCTTAAGTCTCCAGCTCTAAACATCAACCTATTTTACAACTTTTTACTTGAACAAACTATAAGAAAGTTCTTAAATTTTAGACACTAAACATACCAAGTTTGCTCTTCAACCATTCTATCTACTGTTCCCTATGGTTTCCAGAGATTCAGCTTTTGAACTTACCTTTCTTCATTTCTAGCATCTGAGAATTCCCTTTACATCTTTTTAGTACAGCTACCCATTTTTTAACTTTATTTATTTCTTTCATGAGAGAGAGAGAGAGAGAGAGAGAGAGAGAGAGAAACTTCCACAGGGAGTCTTGATTAACTCCTGTCTCCGATCACAGGCACGTGCACACCCACGGTACTCAGGAAGGTCTCCAGGCATGAAGGTGGAACCTTCCCATGTGGATCATTCTCACAGGTGGTCACATTTTACTACTATACCATTGCTTGGCCCTTAGCCATGCATTTTATATATTGTATTAATTAAATCTAGCATCTATGATTTTCATATTGGGAGAGATTATGCTATTTTTGTTCACTATTTTACCAGAATCAGATGGATTAATATTGTCTGTCAATATCAACATCTTGTGTACTGAAAGATCACCATGCACAAGGCATTCTATGGGGGGAAAGAAACACTTTTCAAGGCACTCTTAATTTGTGCTTCATTTTTGGTAATGGCAACAAGATTTCTCCATATTAAAGAGATAGGAATGCAAGCAGTTGCTTGGTTTTTCAATAATCATTTAGCAAAAATGGAGAGCCGACACCCAGAAACTTCTTCTGGCTTCAGAATCTTCTTATATACTGCACAATTTCAAATATCAGAAAAGCATACCCAGGTCATAACAATACAACAAATCATGTATCATGGTTCCAGAGATGGCATTAATAAAAAAATTGTGAGTAAAATATAAAGTTGATGAAATTATATTAAAGTGAGAATTATGGACAAGTTCTTTGAAAATATAAAATGAAAAAGAAAATAAATTATTCACAACCATTCCAATTCTGAGGTTCTCAACAATCATTTTTGGTATTTATCATGCTGTATTCATATGTGCCACCCAAATGTGAGATTTCAAATACAGTATGCATGTATTAGTGGATAAAATGCCTTAAAGTAGAATATATTTCAGTATTCATTGCTAAATGGTTTTGGCAAAGAAATTGATTTGATAATGCATCACAAAAAGAGCAGCTATTATCATGTAATTTCAAAGTCCAGTCTAAAACTGTATCAGTATCTCAAAAATGAAATAAAAATTGCAACTTTCATATTCTTAAAAGTCATTTGCTTCCTTTCTGCCCTTTACTTCACAAGATTAAGTGAACCTTTAGGCTTAAAATCCCAAATAATTTATTTTTGTCCTACCTTTTTACCTATATGCCAGTTATAAGTGACATTTGGATACAATTTTTTTTTTTTGAGAGTTTTTTTCACTATAGGGCGCGTGTGCTCGCCAGACAGAGAGAAGACATAGAGAGAGAAAGCGAGAAATCACCCCCCAGAGGGGATGGTCACGCCGCAATCCCTTCTCCTCCATTCTCCTCTCGGGATCTTGGGCACGCATGCACATGTGCCCGGCGTGAGTTTTAAGCCACCGGGTCCGGAACGCGAACCGTGGTCGACTACGTGGGTGTCCAGCGACATAGCCATTACGCTAACTGCTGGTTCCCTGGATACAATTTTAATGAACAAATGAGTATGTTGTAGAGAGGGAGGAATAAAAATAACTTGCATGGAAGATCAAATATAATTTAAAAATTACTCCTTATTCATTTACCAAAAAGTAAAAAGCTTATTAAGAAAAAAAAATTATACTCACGGTGGTCTCAATCTTAAATCCATAACATTTGGATGTATTTTATGGCATAGCTATTCTTCTAAGTGATGAGGACCATAAAGAGCTTTCAGATGGCCTCCCTTACTGTGGGTTCATCATCTTCTTAATTGCTTTCTCTAAGAAATAAAGTAGATCTATACATTCATAAGCAGATAAGATAATTTCAAATTTATATCCTTAATTTCAAGTCTACTTGAAGTGTAGGCAAAGAAAAATATGTTGAGGGTCAAGACAGATTAGCACATGGGAACCAGCAGTTAGCGTAATGGCTATGTCGCTGGACTCCCACGTAGTCGACCGCGGTTCGCGTCTCGGACCCGGTGGCTTACAACTCACGCCGGGCGCGTGTGCGTGCGTGCCCAAGATCCCGAGAGGAGAATGGAGGAGAAGGGATTGCGGCGTGACCATCCCCTCTGGGGGGTGATTTCTCGCTTTCTGTCTCTCTGTCTCTCTCTGTCTGTCTGGCGAGCGCACGCGCCCTATAGCGAAAAAAAACCTCTCAAAAAAAAAAAAAAAAAAAAAAAAAAAAAAAAAAAAAAAAAAAAAAAAAGACAGATTAGCACATGATGGTTATTTTAGCTTCAACTATGGGAGTTTCAACAATGTGGGCAAAGACCCATCCCTGCCTGCTTCTTAGGTTCCTCTTGTAGTTTTTCAAAATGGATGCATTAATGCTGAAATGTTTCTTAATAACTAAAGATAGACACTAAACAAAATTATCTATTGAGATAACTGTGCCAAAATCTGAATGCAGTCACCCTCTGTTTTTCTGGAGAAATCTGGAGGAATAAAGAATTTCCAGAGAGAGGTCTGAAAACATAATCCCAAGTAAATTGATACTCTGAGAAGGAAAGTGATTTTCCCAAACACAAACAACTAATTAATTTCAAATTAGTACATTGATTTCAAAGTTTGAACTCCTTCTAGGAGACTTCCTTCTAGGCCATGAGCCTTATCATCCGCTGGCGGTGGAGGACAAATAATTGATACCACTTCTTCTGTCACAGCCTTTCCCTCCCTTATCATCTAGAGTATAATTCTCTGTGAAATATATGACCAAAACATGGACTAGAGCACTGCAAAGAAAGCAATGTCATGCCTGCTTTGAAAAGCTATATCATACTCCATAAAGTTACACAGTTAAATGTAAATAAAAAATTATAAAAGAAAAATTAAAAAGAAAACTAAGAAAAACAAGAAATAAGTGCAAATTCTTACTCTGGTATAGTTTTATGAGCCCCAGTTAACCCACTCCTCCTCTTCCTACAATAATAGCTATAGACTAAGTCCAACTACATTTTATTTTTATTTTATTATTTATTTATTTATTTATTTATTGGAGAGGTTTTTGCTATAGGGCACATGCGCTTGCCAGAAGGACAGAGAGAGACAGAGAGAGAGAAAGCGAGAAATCACCCCCCAGGGGGGATGGCCACGCTGCAATCCCTTCTCCTCCATTCTCCTCTCGGGATCTTGGGCACACAGGCACACGCGCCTGGTGTGAGTTTAAGCCACCAGGTCCGGGACTCAAACCATGGTCAGCTAAATGGGAGTTCAGCAACATAGCCATTACGCTAACTACTGGTCCCAGCTACATTTTATTTAGTAGCAATATTAAATGAGAGAAAATGGACTATTGAGACAAGTCAAAATATGGAGAAGAAACAGGATAAAAGATTTAGGTTTTTTTTTTTTTTTTTTTTTTTTTTTTTTTTCTCCCTTTGGCAGCATTTGAAGGTAGATCACAGCCACAGGTTGGCATGGTATCAGCAGTGAAGATACTGACAATCCAGTATTTTTTTTTTGGGGTGCAGGAAACAAGGAAAAGAACACAGGTGGACTAGGGGTGTGGGCAGAGGGAAGAGAGCTATAGCTAAAAGCAACAATAGCACTTTCCTGAAGATGAGAGAAAAAACCCACAGTATAAGAACATGAAGGCACAGGAAAGCCCTTCTCCTGGAGCTGGGCCATTCATACCCTGCACTTGGACAATAGAGCTCCCTGGGTTCTCTGGCCTTTGGAATCAGAACTCACACTAACATCCTCCTCTCTCCCTCCCAGCCAGGTCTTTGGCATTTCCCTGGGA
Source organism: Tupaia tana (assembly GCA_026018925.1). Lineage (NCBI taxonomy): Eukaryota > Metazoa > Chordata > Mammalia > Scandentia > Tupaiidae > Tupaia > Tupaia tana. The sequence continues at coordinate 35,010,649 of JAKSZU010000020.1, read as the reverse complement.
GGTACACCACTGGCTCCCAGCCTCTTAGGCCTTCTGATGTGACTGCATTATACTACTGGTTTTCCTCTTTCCAGTTTGCAGATGGCATATCAGGAGACTTTCTGGCCCGCATAATTATGTGAGACAATTTCTATAGTAAATACAGTCAGCCCTTCTTATCCACAGATTCTGTATCTGAAGATTTAACCAAATATGGATTAAAAATACTTGAAAAATAAAATTTTTTGAATTCGTACTGAATATGTATAGACATTTTCTTGTCACTATTCCCGAAATAATATAGAATAACAACAATTTACATAGCATTTACATTGCATTAGGTTATTACAATGACCTAGAAATAATTTAAGAGATATGGGTGGGTGTGCATAGGTTATACACAAATATACAGTATTTTATATAAGGGACTTGAGCATTCACAAATTTTGGTATTTCTGAGGCTTCATGGAACCAATCCCCCACAGATACTGAGAGATATTCGATTGACCTTGTTTCTCTAGAGAAGCCTGACTAATACATTACTACAAGTCACATAGACATCAAAGTATTAAAAAAAAAGTTAAGATCTTCTTGATGGCAACAAGCTAACAGCTAAAATTTATAGTAAATACAAAAATCAGAATTGAACCCAAAAAGGATGAAAAATATGAATAGTTTTCTCTCGCTTGTATAAAGCTAACTCACAATTAAGCATCCCCTCAAGAGAAAATGTCAGGCCCATACAATTCTATTGAATAAGACTGAAAAATTTCAAGTGAGATTTAATATCACTTTTGCACATAATTTGTTTTCAGATGTGAATCTCCAAATAGGACATATGAATGGCCAATAAACACAAGAAAAGATGCAAAGAATCATTAGTCATTAGGAAAATATTAAAACCACAAGATACTACTTTGCACTCATATCAGAAATGGCTAGAAGGAAAAAGACACACCATACCCAGCATAACCAATAATGTGGAGAAGTCAGCATTCTCCAACGATGCTGGAGGGGTGTGAAATGACATGGCTGTTTTGGAAAAAACAGTGGCAGCTCCTCGAAAGTTAAATATAGAGTTTCCATTTGACCCAACAATTACAATCATGCACACGCACACAAGTATTTTATATATATAAAACACTCTTATATACGAGGGTGTCTTTAAAAAGTTTATGGGAAATGTGTATTATGAAAAACTATGCATAAAGCTCTTTTAAATTAAAAAAAATTTTTTTTGAGTTTTGCCATAGGGTGCATACGCTCACTAGAGAGACAGAGAGAGAAAATGAAGAACCATCCCACGGGGGATGGCGCGCACCTGCACCTGGCCTGCTTTCAAGCCTTCAGGTCCAGACCCAAACCACATAGTCAGCCATGTGGGATCCAGCTGTCTTAACCTCCACACCACCTGCTGCCTGAATTTCATTTTTTTTTTTTTTGCACCAAAATAAACTACCTTGTAATAATATGTCTGAAAAAAGTCTAGTGGAGGCACTAAGAAGGATAAGACATCAGTGTGAAAAAAGTCTCTATCGGAGCAGCATGAATTCTGTTAAAATTGAAGCAAGAACAAATATTAAATTTAGACTGAAGTTAGGGTGAAAGAATGGTGAAATTATTGGTGCTTTAAAAAAGTTTTGAAAGACAATACCCGAAAGAAATACATAGTTTACAAATGGACAACTAGTTTTTTTGTTTGTTTGTTCTTTTTTTTTTTTTTTTTTTTTTTTTTTTCTTTTTTTGGAGAGGTTGTTGCTATAGGGCGCGTGCGCTCGCCAGACAGACAGAGAGAGACAGAGAGATAGAAAGCAGGAAATCACCCCCCAGGGGGGATGGCCACGCCGCAATCCCTTCTCCTCCATTCTCCTCTCGGGATCTTGGGCACTCACGCACACGCGCCCGGCGTGAGTTTAAGCCGCCGGGTCCGGGACTCGAACCGCGGTCGACTACGTGGGAGTCCAGCGACATAGCCATTACGCTAACTGCTGGTCCCTGTTTGTTCTTTTTTTAAGAATGATTTTATTTAACTTTATTTATTTATTTATTTATTTATTTGGAGAGGTTTTTGCTATAGGGTGTATGTGCTCACCAGAAACACAGAGAGAGACAGAGAGACAGAAAGTGAGAAATCACCCCCCAGGGGGGATGGCTATGCCACAATCCCTTCTCCTCCATTCTCTTCTTGGGATCTTGGGCACACATGCACACGCACCCAGTGTGAGTTTAAACCACTGAGTCTGGGACTCGAACCACCATCGACTACATGGGAGTCCAGCAACATAGCCATTAAGTCAACTGCTGGTCCCATGTTTAACTTTATTTATTATTATTATTATTGTCCGGTTTGATCAGAAAGAGATCAAGAAAGAGAGAGAGAGGGAAAATGAGAAAGCAAACTACCAGGTCCAGGACTCAAACCATGGTTAGCCATGTGGGAGTGTCCAGCGCCTCTAACCACCGCACCACCTGATGACCCCATAGTTAGTTTTAAGAAGGAATGAGACCCACAGCAGCAGACTATCCACATCTACTTGCAAGAAAACAATTAGTATTGTTCATGCCTGGACTGAGAAGGACTATTAGCAGCAGGAACAGCGGCCAGCACCGTAGACTTTTTGATTGGCTCAGCTTACACAATTCTGACGGAAAAATTAAAGTTCAACAAACTTTGTGTTCGATGAGGGCCAAAATTTTTACCCAGATCACTTGAGATAGAGCCGAGTTTCCTGTTAAAATCTTAAACAAGCGAGATCAAGATTATGAAGAATTTCTTCCAGGAATTGCAACAGGAAATGATGAATGAACCAAAGAATGATTAAAGCTACTTATTAGGAGAGTGTTTTGAGAAAGTGAGCTGAAACTTTAGCCGAAACATACCTGGGAAAGCTTCAAGAAAATGCCCCTGCTCATCCTGCTCATCAGAAGAATTTGGTGAGTTTCATTGTAAAATCATAGGCATCCACCTTATACTCTCGATTTCATGACTTTTGTCTTCCTTCTGTTTTCTAATCTTAAAAAAATTTTAAGGTGCACTCATTTTTGCTCAGTTGATAATGCCAAAAACAGTACATTGACTGTGCAGGTCCCTTAGTTCTTTAGGGATGGACTAATGACTGATATCGTCTCTTGCAATAGTGTCTTGAACTTGACAGAGCTTACGCTGAGAAATAAAATTTATATTTTTATTTTTTAATTCTATTTTTCATGAACGTTTTGAGTCATTATATCTATCTATCTACTTTAACTCATAAATATTTTTGGCAGTATTTGAGGAAAAATATGAAGTATTTGAACCTGTAGCATGGCACAGTGTGTGCAAATTATATATATATATACACATATATATATATGTATATGTGTATATATATGAAATATAAATTATATACACACATGCACACATATATATTCAAAGAGACAAAGACAAATATCTGCACAACAACTTATACATGAACTTTCACAACAACATTATTCATAATCGTCAAAATGTGGGAACAATCCAAATGTTTATTAGCTGATGATAAGAAAGACAATATGGAATATTGATACAATGGCATATTACTTGTCCATAAAAGGAAAATAAATTGGTTCAGCCTGTGCTGTGGTGCTTAAAGAGATTGGATTCCACATGGCTGACTAGTTTGAGTCTCAGACCCAGCAGCTCAAGCTGTGTATCTGTGCCCAAAATACTGAAAGGAGAGAGAGATGGAGGAAAAGGATTGTGGCATGGCTATTCCCCATAGGGTATGCTTTCTCTACCCATCCACTCCAATTCTCGTTCATACATTCCCACAAAAATGTAAAAATAAAAGAAATAATAGTGATAATACATGCTACAGTATGGATGGACCTTGAAAATCAACAGTGAGATGAAAAAGAAGCTAATCCCAAAGACCGCATGTTATATGATTCCATTCATATTGTGTATGAAGAATAGAGAAACCTATAGAAATAGAAAGTGGATTAATGGTTTCTTAGAGATGGAGGAGTGAAAGACTTGGTGGGGGGGTGATAGCTAAAGTGTCAAAAGTTTCTTTTGGAGATAATAATAATGTTCTGAAATTGAGAAGATGGTGGTGCATTTCTGAGAACATGTTAAAAAAAACATTGAATTGCACATATTAAATGACAATTAGTATTAGGTTTAAATTATAGCTCAGTTAAGATGTCGATTTTTTACAAAAAGCAGGATAGTATGTTAAGACTAATTCTTATCCCAGGAAAGCAAGTTTGATTTAACAATCAAAAATCAAGCTATTTAACTTATTATGTAAATAAAATTAAAATGAAAAAAGTATGATCATTTCAATAGACAGAGAAAGCTTCTGATAAAATTTGGTATTCAGTAGCGATTAAAAACTCACAACAAACTAGGAATAAGGAACTTCCCCAAATATCATTATAGGCAAAAATAGACATTAATCCTTACCTTACCCCATACACAGAAATTATTGAAAGTGGGTTGTAAACAGAAATGGAAGAACTAAAAGTGCAAAGTTTCTAGAATAAAACATTACAAAATACTTTTGTGAAGTTTGGATAGGCAAAGATTTATTAAAAAGCACATAGATATCAGTAAGTATAAAATAAAATAAAATAAAATAAAATAATACATTAGACTTTATCAAAATAATGTTTACTCATAAAAATGAAAATATAACCAATAATTGTAAAGAAATGTTTGCAACATCTATCAAAAGGTTTGTATTCAGAATATATCAAAAACTATTACAACAGAATAAGAAGACAATACTTTTTTTGAATGACAAAATTTGCATATGTTATAAAAGATAAAAGAATGGCCAATAAGCATTTGAAAAGATTGCTTAACATCTGCAATTATCAGCAGAACTCAAATAAAACCTGTGATCTATTACCACATGCACTTTGGCAAAGTGAACATGAAAGCAACTGACTATATCAAATGTTGACACAAACATGGAGCAACTTTGTGTTATTTCTGCTGGCGGTATTGTAAAATGTTACAGCTGCTTAAAACATTTTTGGAATTCTCCTAACTAGTTAAGTATACATCTCCTGATGATTCAGCCAGTCCATTTCTAGGCATTTACCTATGAGAAGTAAAAACGATTTTACCCACAAAACTTGTACTTGCATGCTCATAGAAGCTATATTTATAGTCGATAAAACTTTTTTCTTCTCTTTTTTTTCCCTTTAGATATTTTTGCCATAGGGCACCTGTGTTCATGGAGAGTGACAGAGAAACATGAAAGTGAGAAATCACCCCTTGGGGTGAAGGGATGGTCACAGTCTAATTCCTTCTCCTCTTGGGGTTTTGGGATCACGTGCACACTTGTCAGGTGTGTTTTTCAGGCCACTGGGTCCAGCACTCAGAGCTTGCAATCGATCATGTGAGATCCAGCGCCGTAACCACAACATTACCTACCTGGCCCAATAAAACTTTGAAATAACCACATGCCTATCAACAAATGATAACAACAGTGAATGATAAGGGCATGTATAGCAAATGAACAGATAAAAACTTGTAGCAAATGGAATATTACTCAGCCATAAAAAGGAAATAAACTACTGAAATGTGAAACCACATGGATGAATTTGAACAAAAGAAGCTGTAAGTAAAAGAGCTTATACTGCATGGCTCTATTCATATAAAATTCTAAATGCTGTTAGTCAACTATAATATCAGAAATCAGATAGTGATTGCCTGGGGATTAGAGGAAGGGATGAACTGCAAAGAAGATTGAGGAAAATTTGGAGTTGCTAGAATTTTTCAGTATCTTGATTATGGTAATGGGCTCATGGGTGTATACATATGTCTAATTCATTTAACTATAGATTTTAAACAATTTGAAATGAACTAACATAATTATAGTATAATAAATTTGTAAAATAAAACCAAAACATATAATAAGGTAAAGTGTTTACTAAAGACCAAGTTCTTTGAAATTTATCTCATTTAACTTTTCAATTTTTTAAAACTCCTACATCTGGTGCTGCTATAGTTGCATTGCATTTTTTTCCTTTCTTTTTCTTTTTCCTTTCTTTCTTTTTTTTTTTTTTTTTTTTTTTTTTTTTGCAATAGGCCATGTGTACTCACCAGAGAGAGAGAGAGAGAGAGAGAGACAGACAGATAGACAGAAGGACAGGGAGAAGAGAAAGCACTCCCCATAGGGAATGTTCATGCAATACCTTCTCCTGCTCCTCTCTCTCCTTTTGGTATCATGAGCACACACACACACACATGCCTGTCATGTTTCTCAAGCCACCATAGCCGAGACTCCAGTCACATGGTTTGCCATATGAAAGCCAGCTTCCCTAACCACTAGGGCATAGAGGTGGCCCAGTCTTAGTATATTTTGAGACAAATTTCTCAGATGTTTTAGAGAAGATAGAAAAAGGTGATCCACATAGGTAAGTGGCCTCCTCAGGCAGTTAGTGGGAGGTCATTCATCACTTGCTAAATTTCCTATGGACAGGATGAGGGACCAGCAGATGGCGTGGTGGTGGTTGGGATGCTGGACTCCCACATGGTCAACCACAGTTCGAGTGTCGGACCTGCTGGCTTACTTTCTGACTCTCTCTTTCTTCCCCCCACCCCCCCACCCCCCCAGTGAGTGCTGTGTCCTATAGAAAATTAAAATACTACTACTAAAAATAAGAAAACGAAGTTAAAATATTCTTTAAAAAAAAAAGAACAGTATGAGCTAGAAAATAAACAGGAAGGGGGAACCAGCAGTTAGCGTAATGGCTATGTCGCTGGACTCCCACGTAGTCGACCGCGGTTCGCGTCTCGGACCCGGTGGCTTACAACTCACGCCGGGCACGTGTGCGTGCGTGCCCAAGATCCCGAGAGGAGAGTGGAGGAGAAGGGATTGCGGTGTGACCATCCCCCCTGGGGGGTGATTTCTCGCTTTCTGTCTCTATGTCTCTCTCTGTCTGTCTGGCGAGTGCACGCGCCCTATAGCGAAAAACCTCTCCAAAAAAAAAAAAAAAAAGAAAATAAACAGGAAGGGAGAGTTCACTTCCTTCATCTAGCATATAGTTTCTGCCTTTGCCTTCAGCCCTACCCCAGGCAAGATGGCAATGTATTTAAAGTGATCAGATATCAAGGCAATAATGGTCCATACAGGAAGGGTGTCACAGGATAGGTTAAGCATAAAAGAGTCATTTGCCAATCTCCATAATTTCTTCTTTCAAAGTACCTGGTTAGGTGAAGTGGACTTAGGCTGTTGCGTCCATGCACAGCACTCCAACCTGGGTTAAGCTCTCTAGTCTACCTTCTGCCTTCAAGATCTTCCTAACTTTGGCCCATCCTCTCTCTTCACCCCTTCTCTCTCTCCTATTGCTCCTTCTTCTCTTCTTCCTTCTTCATCTTCCTCCCTCTCTTTCTTTCTCTCACCCCCTTCCCATCTTCTTTTCTCTAATACATTCTCTTCTCGTCCCTACTGAAAAAGAATTAAACTGACCCACTAGGATGCTATAGACTTGATTTCTCTCCTTTTGTTTCCTACTCTTTTTGTGCTAAGTTAAGGAGCTTGAGCATTAAACTCTTAAAGTCATTTGGAGTGAATATATATATATATATATATATATATATATATATATGTATTGTATGTATATATGTATAAGTGTGTGTGTGTGTGTGTGTGTATATATATATGTATGTATATATATATATATATGTATGTGTGTGTATATATAATTTAGAGAGAAATTTTTGCTACAGGGCATGTGTGCTTGCCCTAGAGACAGAGAGAGACAGAGAGACAGAAAGTGAGAAATCACACCCCCCAGGGGAGATGGCCACATCACAATCCCTCTCGTCCATTCTCCTCTCAGGATCTTAGGCCTGCACACACACGCAGCCAGCGTGAGTTTTAAGCCACAGGGTCCAGGACTCAAACCACAGTCAACTACATGGGAGTCCAGCGATGTAACCATTATGCTAACTACTGGTCCGTACAAATGCATAGTTTTAAGAACCAAAATTATGTGATTCACCTTACAGCTTTGAAAAATCAGTCTGCCCAGAATATTATATTGGGAGATGAAGGAAAAGACAGGAGGGAAAAAATAATAAAAACAAAACAATAATAGCGATAATAGTAAAAACTTATTGCAGAAATCCTGTTCCAAACTGGTACAAACACAAGGGCAGGACTTTGAGAATCCTTGAGGAGATAGAAGGGTTGCAGAGAATGTGAACAGTGGTAACAAAGGGACATCTATGTTTTGACTGTGAGTTATGGGGTGAATGGAGAATACAACAGGGAGAATACAGACTGAATGCATGCTGGATGCAAAATGACATGTTCAGCTGGGCATAGGGTTAGCTGGAAATACATGTGAAACTTTCAAGTATTTAGATACTGTGGCCGGGTGAATGCAGAACCTTACAGTTCAAAGAGTTTTCAGCTAGCCCTGTAATTCTGAAAACATTTCAGATGATAGCTGAGGCCAAGTGGTAGGTCAAGGTCATCTAGGATTCCTCTAGTGAAAAGCAAAGGGCTAAGGTTGGGGTACTGAGGTCACTGAGGTTGAAAAGATTAGTAAAAGAAGCAGTAGGAGAAATGCAAGAAGATATAAAAGACAGGAAGTGATAACAGAAGAACATCACTCAGAGAGAAAAAAATAGAGAGCAAGTAGCCAGTATTTTCCAATGCCAGTTTGAGATGACCACATTTCAGGTACAGCAACTGAAACACTTAATCCGGTCAATTGAAGACAAGATCAGAGTAGAAGTAAGTGCTGAGTTGATTGTCTCACACCTGAAGACTAATTATATATAGATGGATTAAATTTGTTTTGTGACTTTAAAAACCACAAGTAACATATCTATCGTTTCAAATACTCATCATTTCTTTGTGGTGAGGACATTCGGGATGCATTCTTTTAGCTATTTGGAAATACACAGTACATGATCTTCACTATAACCACCACGCCATGTAACACTTCCCCAGAACCGATTGCTCCTGTCAAACTGAAACCTTGCACCCTCTAACCGATAGCTCTTCTTTCCTCATCCATTCCTCCCAAATTATTACTTGTCCATTAAAAATAAAACAAAAATGTTTATAAAGCTCCCTTGCCAATAAAAGCCAGAATTAGAACCAGTTTGACCAGTTTGTAGAAGGTCCAGAAAGAAAGATTTTATCTCAATTTACAGAAGAAAAGTTCAGTATTTTGTGAGAATTATCCCAAAAATAAAATGGGTGGTCAAAGGGGAACTCAGTACTAATAACAGGAGAGGTTCATGTACTCAGAGGTACCACGTTTTCTACCATCATCATCTACAAGAACCTAATAAATTGTTGGCTAATAATCTTAAACGATAATACTATTTTAACAAAAAAAATGTGATAATTCTATATGTTTCAATCTAATATTATTGAATAAGCAAACAAATGAAGGAATTCATGCATCTTAGACTAAGAAGTCCTTTTGGTTGTCAATGGATAAAAATACAGCTGCTTAGGGCTGGCAGGTGGCATAGTGGTTAAGGTGTTAGACTCCCACATGGTTGACCGCTGTTCAAGTCATGGACCTGGTGGCTTGAAATCATGCCAAAATCCCAAGAAAAGTATGGAAGAAAAGGGATTGCAGTGTAGCCGTCCCCACAGAGGTGGGGAGTGATTTCTCACTTTCCCTCTCTCTGTTTCTCCTGGCAAGCACACGTGCCATATGGCAAAACCTAAAAAAAATAAGTAAAGAAGCTGCCTTTTAAGAAGTCATCCCTAGAGGCCAGCAGATGGCATAGTGGTTAAGACACTGGACTCCTGCATGGCCAACTACAGTTCAATCCTGGACCCAGAGACTTGAAACTCATGCGGGATGCATGTGCTTGTGTGCCCCAAATCCCAAGAGAAGAATGGAGAAGAGATTATGGTGTGGTCATCCCTCTTGGGGGAAGCTGATTTCTCTTTCTCTCTCTCTCTCTCTCTCTCTCTCTCTCTCTCTCTCTCTCTCTCTGTCTTTGTCTCTTCAATAAGTGCACATGCCCTAGAGAAAAAATCTCTCTAAAAAAATAAAATAAAATAAAAAGTCATTCCTAGGGGCCAGCAGGTGACATGGTGGTTAAGGCACTGGACTCCCACATGGCTGACTGACTATGGTTCAAGCCCCAGACCCAGAGGCATGAAAAATCATGTTGGGTGCATGTGTGTGCATGCTGAAAATCCCAGGAGGAAAATGAAGGACAAAAGGATCGTTGTGTGCCCACCTCACCCCACCCCGCCCCTGCCCCGAGCAATTTCTCACTTTCTCTCTCTCAGGAGAGCACATGCACCCTATGGCAAAAACTTAAATAAATAAATACAAAATCATCCCCCCAAATAAGGAAAATTAAAGCATAAATTGATTGCATAGTTTGCCAGAAGAAAAATAAATAAATCTTTTTCCATCATCAAGGAGAAATATTTGAAAGGATCCAGTACTTAATCTTTGTTATGTATTATGAAGACATTTACTTGAATAAATTTACTCAGAAATATTTCATTAAAACCATACTGTTTTATATAATAAAATGATAAAATATTATTTAATTACTTATTGTTGTTAATAAACCCTGAAGGAAAAAAATGTTATGAATAAATGTACTTCTGAGCCAGAGTATGCAATATTAGTGTTTTTGTTTACTTTAAACAATAAAGATAATATCTTCCAGTTCAGTTTATGTGATTCAATTTCTGTTGATTTTTATCATCCATTTATAAGGATCTTAAGATTCACAGATAAAACAAAATTGCTAGTAGCTGAGTTTTTAATGATTCTGAGTTACTATGAGTCTAATTTTCTCATGTGTTGCCGGGGAGTCATAAATGTCACCACAGTGTAATTTTTTGTTCTTATTTTGATTTCCATTGACTAAGCTTTTCCTTTTTCAGCCACTTAGTGTCACCCTATCACAACCCAAATTATAGTCCAAATTACAAAGACAAAGTGCTCCTTTCCTCAGCCATAGCGGAATGCAGACTCCATGGAGCAGAAATTGTTCCCTACGGCATTCCCTAGTCAATCTTTCATTTTCTTTCACATTCCTCATTCAAGAGAATTTCTGGCAAAATTATGTGATTGGAAAATGACTATTTTATTTCTTTGACATTTTGGTACATTTGCAGTCTAAATTATTTTCATTATTCTGTTGGGAATCTCATCAGTTATTAGCATGTTTCACATCTGAATAAAACTAAAGTAAATTCATGGTTAATTATTAATACTCTGCTGATGTTCATGTGACCATTTTCTGGTCGAGAAGTTAATAATGGTGAGCATATCACTTGACATTTTCCCCAGCCAGAGTCGTTGCTAGAGGAGATATCATTATGATGTTGCCTTGCTCAAAAAACCTTCTAAGCAATTTCATCTCCTAAAGGAAAAGACTTCTCCAGTTTCTGTATTCTGACAATGCGGCCTCCATGATCTGCCTGACACTCCTGTTTCTAGTCACACTGTAGACCCCAGGTGCCATTTTCCAACTGCCTTTCACAATGGCTTGACTCTGCACCTTTGCGCAGTGTTCCTTCCACCAGCGAAGCCCTGCCCGTGGCTTTACCTTGAGGCATTCAGGCATTCTTCATGACCTTTTCCAAAGTCACCTCCTCAATGAAATCTGCTATAAAATAGATATAATGTGTGTGTGTGTGTGTGTGTGTGTGTGTGTGTGTATTTAGTTACCAGAGGGTGCATGTACTCAGCAGAGAGAGACAGAGAAACATAGAAAGAGGGAGACATAGGGAGAGGTAGAAAGCATCTCCCAATGTGGTGTGGTATTGCCACAATGCCTTCTCCTCCATTTGGCCATCTTGTTGGGATTTTTGGGGGCAGACAGGTACATGTGCTAAGCATGTTTTCCAAACCACCAGGGGCTGGATTTGAATTGCACTCAGCCATGCAGGGTCTGACTCCCTTAACTCTAGGCTATGGGGCCAGCCCTTAGGATTTTTTTTTTTTTTCCACAGAATGTGTGCGCTCATCAGAGACAGAGAGAGGGAAAATCACGCCTCAGGAGGAATGGCCATGCCACAGTCCCTTCGCTTCCATTCTCAGGATTTTGGGCACACAAAAACACGTGCTCACTACAATCCTAAAGTCGCCAGGTCTGAAGCTGAAACCAGGGTCAACCATGTAGGAGTCCAGCGCTTTCACAACCACGCCACTTGCTGGCCCCTTGTTAGAACATTTTAAACACAAAACAGCCACTGTCAGAAAATAGTTAATTCTCTGGTTAATATTTCCAACATATAGAGAAATGTTTTCCATAATCCATGTCCCCCAGAGCACATTTCCACACATAGCTGTCTCATTGTCCAGAATTAGACATGCCTAAACTAATTATTAACAGGGTGAAAGAATGAATACCATGGATGATTGGGGGATATAACCTAGGCCACGTGAAAGGTAAGTAAACAGTTCAATAAAGCTAGCATTCCAAGAGGGGATGAATCAATTTGGGGTAGGCAGTCAGCATTACTTTCACCTCTTTCCAGTGCAAAAAGAATGCCTTTTCTTTATATTTAAAGTGAACTTTTTTACTGTTTTTTTTTTTTTAATTTTTTTAAAGCACGATCCCATCACCCTGTGTTTGACATGAAGTATAGACTTGAGACTTCTCTGGACTCCCAGTGTCTAGCACAGGGTGGGTCCTGACAAAGGTTTGCAGAAGTAAATCTCCTCAGAGTGACCTCTAAGTGTATTCTTGAACAAGCGTGTATATACCCGTCTGGAAGGCAGTGCCTTGACGTTAATGGGACAGAGAGTGTCTGTTTATGTGCCCTGCTGGCCAGTACCTGCCATTCCTGCTTCCAATTTGATGTCTGTCATTTCCCAACTATACAAACTTGGTAAGTTATCTATGCCCCATAACTTTATCTTCCCCATGTTCCAAATGGAATATTGGGAATAAAATGAGTCATGGTTAATTAGGCTTATGTATGTCACTGTGTGAAAATGGCTTGTCCGGTGGCAGAGTCTTGGTAAGTAGAGGCTGTAGTGGTGTGATCTGCTTAGATCAGAAAGTCGAGGTCACTCTGTGCTTCACTAACTGTCATGGAAACAGCAAAACCGGTAAACATCGAATTCTCCCATTATGTCTTCTGGAGTTTAAACAACAAAATGTGTCAAAAATACTTCTAATTGTTCTTTTAATGAAACATGGACTTTACTCTTCATATGAAAAGGAGAGAAAAACAGGCACTCCAAAATAAAAAGGGAGAGAGATGTAACGTGAGGTGTGAAAGACAAACTCAAAATATTTCTCTCCATGCGTTCACAAAGGCTTGTGTACTATTTTGCAAAGCTAGTTTCGAAAGTTAGAACCTTAAATTTCAAATATTTGACCAAGTCATGAAAGGAAGGAGCTAAGAAATACAGTTTAATATCTGTCACTGTATACTTAATAGAGCATTAAACAGCCACTTAACGACTGCAATGTTTAGCCAATGGATTTTAAAACACAACCAGAACTTGCAATTTTTCAGAATTCAGTAATGTTGCCAGTTAATAAAACAACTCCTACCCTTACACCCATCTAACCTAAGGATGGTTTGTCAATCATTACCATAAACAGTGGCACTTACAGCAAATGTTTAACTCCCAAGTTATGTCCGAGCACTTTTCAGAGTGATATAATTTGTGTTAAATCTGCAAAGGACTACATTTAATGGTCCATTTCAGTCATGTCCTCTTGGTTGCTGGTACAATCTAGTAATGAATGTAGAACAAACCAATGTCAACTTGTTCTATTCCAAAAGTCTATAAAGATACTACCTCTCCAAGCGGGGTTTAGAGTTCCCCAACTACTGTGCCTTTGTAGCAACCGTGAAAGGTTTCCGCCTTTGCATTTTCTTTCAGGTTGACACATCGCTATATTCGCATGACATTAGCTTAGTCAGGAAAAAGTCAGGAAAAGTGACCTAAAGTCTCTGCTGATTTTTCCTCTTTTATATCATCTGGGAGATACTTCACTCAGAAAAGAAATCTGGTTTTTGCTCCCATAAGCAGCTGACTCTCTAGCCAAGAGTTCTGGTGTTCTTTTGGCGGTCCCTGGGCCAGTGCACCCACTCTCTCAATTAATCAATTCATCTGTTCATGAAATATTTATTGAGTACAATGGCAATTTTAGTAAAAGGCATTTCTCTAGGTACTGGAGACACAGTGACTAATTCAAGCAAACTTCCTTTTCCTCATGGAAGTTTATATTCCAGAAGAGGAGAGAAATAACAAACAAATGTAGTACATGTAGTATTACAAATAAGCGTTTTCCAAAGAATTTTGGAAAACATAAATTACCTTAAGAGGACAGGGAGTGTTAACTGGAAAAGTGGTTGTTGCGAGGCCAAGTACACTGGTCAGGAGTCATGTCACTGAGAACGTGACATTTCAGCAAAGACCTTGAGGTGGAGTAAACCACATGGTTAAATGAAGAAGGTGCATTGTAGACAAAGGGAAAGCAAACACAAAGATTCTGAGAGAAGAAAATTCCTGTACCACTCAAGGATAAGTGAGGCCAGTGTGCCTGGACCAGAGTGAGCGCAGAGAGACGTAGGATAAGGTAAGAAGAAGAAGAGAAAACAGACCTAATGAGCTCTTGTAAACTATTGCAAGGGCTTCTTTTATGTATTTATTTTTTTCTACTTTGAGAGAAATTAATGGCTACTCAAGAGTTTTGTGTAGGGAAGTGATAAAATCTGACTTAGAACTGAGACCATCATTTTGGCTCTTAAATTCAGGGAAGATTATACTTGGACAAGTCTAAAATCAGAGGTACCTGCTAAGAAACAGTTGTGATAATTCCTGTGACAGATGCTGGTTGTTGGTGAGTCATCCTGGCGAAGGTATTGAGAAGTGGTAGGAGTCTATATGTATTACAAAAGTAGGACTCATTATAGATGGTAGATAGACTATAAAAGGACTAAAAACTATCTACATGTCTTTTTGGTCTGCACAATGAAAAGGAAAGAGTTATGACTGATTAATATAGGGAAGATCTGTCAGTAAAGATGAGAGATGAAAAAGATGAGAGGCGAGGTTTGAGGTAAGCTTGCTTGTCCAAGTCTGGTAGAAATCCCAGTCGTGATATAAAGTTGGCAGTTGAATATGCGAGTTCAGGGAAGAGGTCTGGACTGAAGACATGAACGTGTTCCTCTTCGATTTATGGACGGCAATCTATGAGATTCTTGAGAGAGGGAATATATATTGAAAAGGAGAAGGTCTGCAGACTGAGCCTTAGGGAACCCCTAACATGTCAAGTCTGAAGATGGAGAAGGTGATCAGTAAAGTTGAAGGCAAATCGGAAATGTATTGTTCTGGAAGTTCTGGAAGCCAGGTAAAGACAGTGTTTAAAGTAGGAAGAAGTCACTAACTGTGTCACATGTTACCCATTACTTCAGGGTGGAAACTGAAAAATTGATCATTGGTTTAGTAAAGTGATCAATATTTCTTCTCACTGGGGAGGAGAAGCAAATGAAGAACCCAGAGGCTAAGACAGCATGTTGCTCTCTCATTTGAAGTTCTCCTTAAAGGACCACAGCTCTTGCTGTTTCCAGGGCCTCTGAACTCATTTTGGAATTGTCTGTCTATTCATTTAAATTTGTTATTTTTTGTTTCAATAATCAATTCTTACATCCTTGCAATGTCTGATTTCATATTGATATTTTCAATGTAATTTTTTTTCTTGCTGTAGAACATGTACACTTGCAGGAGAGTGACAGAGTGAGGGAAAGTGAGAAATGACTCCCCGAGGGGATGGCCATACTTCAATAACTTCTTCTCCATCTCCTCTCAAAATTTTGGGCATGCACACACATGCACTTAGCATGATTTTCAAGCTGCCAGACCAAGGACTTGAACTGTTGTTAGCCATGTCAAAATCCAGCACCTTAACCACTGTACCACCACACCACCTGCTGGCTCCTCAAGGTAACTTTTAAAATGAAATTATCTAAGGGAGATAATTTAATATTCTTATCTTTGTTTTAAGAAATTCAGTTTTTAAGAGAAAACAGCTGTTTCACTGTTACATTGCTGGTTAGCCGTGACTTAAACCAACATCTTTTGACTCCTTGAAACCTATCTTACTTCTTCAATTGCCATAGAGTAACTTGTGTCTCTTCTTGCTTGTTCTTTGGACCCTTCTTTAGAAATGCCCACTTCTGCTCACATCTTTTATTTGTTCTTGCTCAATCTCTTGTATTTTGGCCCTTAGTTCCTTTTGAACAGCTGCATGCCATGACCTTTAAGGACAAATAGCGATATGACTTTAGAGCCTCAGGGAGTTTGGACTTCTGCCAGGCTCTGAATTCAGAGGATAGTTTTCATATCTCCTGACCCCCATCTATTTCTGTAGAATTTAATTTCTCCTAGCAGAGAGAGGAGCTGGGTAAGTGACCAGTACTGCACATTGAATATACGTGTGCCCATTGTCTTGTTACAGGGATGGGCGTGTAAGATCCCCATCTAAGTACACAGTGACGCTGCATGTGTAATCTCACATACCATCACAAGATATGCCCTCTTTCTTCTTCCTGATTCTTTCTGAGGGTGTTACTTTCTTCCACCCTAATATTCAAACATAAGAAATTCCCAGAACCTTAGTGAGTAAAGATAACATTTTTAAGGTTTTTGCCACAGGGTACATGTACTCACCAGAGAGAGATGGCAAGAGACAGAGAGAGGAAAAGGTAGAAATCACCCCCAAGGAAGATGGCTATGCTGCAACCCCTTCTCCTCCATCATTTTAGGATTTGGGGAAATACTTGCACATGCCCAATGTGATTTTCAAGCCACAGGGTCCAGGACTGAAACTGTAGTCGACCATTTAGGAGTTCAGAGACTTAACCACCATGCCACCTGTTGGTCCAATACATCATACATATGTGTGTGTGTGTATATACATAAACACACACACACACACACACACACACACACACACACACATATGTGCATATTTTAGAGAAAGAGAATTTTGCTCTAGACCAAATGTGCTTGCCAGAGAGACAGAGAGACTGAAAGCAGGAAATCACCTCCCAGGGGGGATGGTCACACCATAATCTCTACTCCTCCATTCTCCTCTTGGGATTTTTTGGGCATGCATGCACAGGCACTTGGCATGAATTTTTAAGTCATTGGGTCCAGGACTCGAACTGCAGTCAACTACCATTATGCCATCTGCTGGCCTCAATATGCCATATTTCTATGAATAGCAGCCATCCATCTTCAGTGTGATTTTCCTGTGCACATAGCGTGTAGTTGGACAAACAAAACTTATCACACATGTAAATAACGAAATAGAAATTACAAAGATCATATGGCTGTTGGATTGTATCTGTGTCCATTTCATGGTTGTGATACTGTCTGATAGTTATGATATTACCACTGCGTAAACTGGAGGATGGGTGTATTAGACCCCTGTGTTAGTTCCTAAAACTACAGTTGAGTCTATAATTACCTCAAAATAGAGAAGTTCCATGGCTTAACAGGAGGTGTGGAGGTTAGGGGGCTGGACTCCACACAGCCAACTGCATGGTTTGAGATGCAGACCTGGCAGCATGCAAATCATGCTACTTAACGATCTCTCTCTCTCTCTCTCTCTCTCTGTCCCTTCCTGGTGAGTGCATACATGCTATAGCAAACACTAAACTAAACTAAACTAAAAATAAAAGTACTTTAAAAGCTATGCAGATAAAACTGCATTTGTGGTCAGACTTGGTTTCCTAAGGCCATCGCACTGTCCTGATGCTGGGAAGGCCATGGACTACAGAAACCAGTGTCTTTGTCATAGGCCAAGTCTCCCATGCTGGCCTTTGGTGTGGTGGGAAAGTCAAAGAACTAAATGGATCAGTGGCAACCCGTGAAGAGAAAGGAGGTCATGACTATGGATTTTTATCTTAGCATCGAATACAGAAGTCATGTTCTCGGTGCTTTTGTCACTATGGACTCCATCTTCCTTCGGCTACCATCCTGCTCCAAGCCAGCCACCTGCTGCAGGACCGTGCTGTAGTTTTTTGTTGTTGTTTTTGATTTTCCAATAAAAATTATTTAGCCGTTGTCTCTGGTTAGTCACTGTTCCCTCTTCCCAAGCTGAACTAAACGTGCTGTCCTTGTCTCCATCCCATCTCTTTCCCTGTCGCCCTGACTTCCCTTCCTTTCCCAGAATTTCTTAAGATCATTGACTCCCCTGACGGAAGTCAGGCTTCTGACCGCCTAATAAATAAGTTCACCAGTGAAAAGCCTATTTTTCATTCTGTTTAATTACAGGCTTCAGAGACACTCAAAATGGAGGGTGTCTTAGGGACAAATAATACTGTAGGCTTGGTTTACTTTTTTCTTATTGGCATTGGCACAAAGCCCTTCCTCTGCTTTGAAATTCATGGCCGGAATGGTGGCTGCATACTAAGTAGACCGGGGCCACCAGGCAGCCTGCTCAGCCTGTCCAGATGCAGCTCAGTAACCCACCCACCTCCGTGGCCAGTCCTGAGCAGTAGGTTCTGTGACTAACACTGCTGGTTTGTTTCTAGAACCGTCATTGTATGTGACCCTAAATGGATTCATATATAACCATTTGGGCCTGGGTATGGCGAACTACACCGGGTCTTGAACTACAACATGCATGTTTGGAATTCTACACAACTGGCTTCAAAATTGGCCCTTAGAAATATATGCATGTGTAAAATGATGAGATATCATACAGATGTTGTAAACATACAAGAAATCCTACAAGAAACTAACGGCAGAAAATAAGTTTCTTTCCCACTCTCGTTTGGTTTGTTTTCCATTTTCCTTTTCTGGAGCCATCACTGTTACCAGTTTCCTGCAGACATTCTGTACATGCGTAGGCTGTAGGTTTCAGACATAGAAAAAGCACTATGGTCATGCGTTCCTATTTTTTTTTTTTTTGCATAAATTTGTAATGTGAGGGACATGGGGTTGTACAGTTTGTTCCTTTGTCTAATAATACAACTCCTAGAGACCCTTCCACAGCAGTACAGGTGATCACTTTCAATTATTTTTTTCAGTTTGCTGTAAAGTGTATGCTCACCAGGACAGAGAGAGGGAGAGAGAGAGAGAGAGAGAGAGAGAGAGAGAGAGAGAGAAATCATCCCCCAGAGTCTTGGCCACACTGCAATGCCTACTTCTCCATCCTCCTCTCAGGATTTTGGGCATGCCAGCACACATGCCCATCGTGTTCTCATGCCACTGGGTCTGAAACTATGACCGCACAGCACAGCTGGCCATGTGGGATCCAGCCATCTTAACCTCCACCCCATCAGCTGGCCCCTCTTTACACCTTTTTAAACAGCTTTATATTATTCTGTTAAATGGATATTTCTGTATTTAACCAGCCACAGTTTGATGGTCATTTGTTGTTTCCAGTATTTGTCAATAACAACAATGTTTTGGTGAACATCGTTGCATATTAGTCTTGCAGAAGTATCTGTAGGAGGAACCAGCAGTTAGCGTAATGGCTATGTCGCTGGACTCCCATGTAGTCGACTGCAGTTTGTGTCTCGGACCCAGTGGCTTAAAATTTACGGTGGGCGCATGTGCGTGCGTGCCCAAGATCCCAAGAGGAGAGAATGGAGGAGAAGGGATTGCGGTGTGGCCATGCCCCCTGGGGGGTGATTTTTCGCTTTCTGTCTCTGTCTTTCTCTGTCTGTCTGGCGAGTGCACGCGCACTATAGCAAAAAAAAAAAAAAAAAAAAAAAAAAAAAAAAAAAAAAAAAAAGTATCTGTAGGATACATTCCTAGAAGGAGAATTCTTAGACAAAAGGTATATTTATTTTTTAGGTTTACTTAACCAACTAAGCTGGTGCAGTTTTCCTAAGCATATATGGGAGGATTTGTTTCTCCACATCTATTCTTCCTCATTTTATCATTGATTTCTTTAACTTGCCAATTAAATTATAATTGTAAGATACCTTTATCTAATTATGAATGAGGTTAAGATCTTAAAAATCATATTACATTCTTTCTATAGAATCATTGAGTCCTTTATCATTCTCTGAATGACATCCATCTTTTCCTTCTGGTTTCAAATAACAGTTAAAATAAGTCTCTATGATGATCTGAATCTATTTCTGAACTCTCTGTTCTGTTACATTTATTTTATTGTTTATATGCATTGGTACCAATATTTTAAATTACCATAGCTTTACAGATGTCTTAATATACAGTAGTTTAATGCCTCTTCGTTGTTCATTTTCAGCATTTCCTAACCTGGAGTTTGTTTTGTTTTGTTTTGGGGCACTGGTGCTAAAGTTATTTTTATTAAAATAAACATTGAAATATACTCTGTTGGGAGAGGCGTGTGATCACTATGAGTCAGGGAAAGCTTTATGTTCTCAGGTTAGATCTGGAACTAAAAATGATATGTAGGAAAAGATGGTGGAGAACCAACCAAGGGAAGAGAACTGAATAAATGTTTCCAATATGAGATTCTATAAAAGAAACAAAATACACACTTGAGTGCTGAAAGTTATTTAAGCAGCCAACTAGCTCCCTCGGTCAGTGTTTACAAACCTTAACTTTTAAAGGGACTTGACAAACAGTACCAAGGGGTTGACCTTAACCTTGACCTCTTAGCACCTGGGAACATGCACCTACCATTCTTTGAGCCAGCCTGTACTTTACTAGTTCCAAGGAGACATCTTTAATGCATGCCCCAGTAGGAAGCGCAGGTTATAGAGAAACTAACAAGTTCTCCGAAAGGGAGACAAACACAGTCACCAGCGGGCTCTCTCAGAGCAGACTGTCCTGCAAGTATGTCAAGATTCAGACCTCTCCGTGTCACTTCAGTGATCTCAACAACAGGAACCTTCTGTTTGCTGCTGCTTCAGGTACCCTTTTTTTTCCCCCTGGGAAAAGATTTTTGGAAGTACTCTAAAGACTTGATTTGCTATGGATTTGTTCTTTGGGCAAACTTAACAGCTCCCCCATTTAAAAGATTTCCTTTAAGAAAGTGCTGCCAGCATCTTACAACTTATGACTTATTGTCATTGGTCAGAGACGCAGAAATAAAATGCCTGCGCTATTATTATTTTTTCTCCTTTATTTTGTTCTATAGCTACTGGAATAATGTGATGCAAATTTAACCTTTGCTTAACTTTGCTATGCTATGAATTTCTTTAAATAAAAAATGCTATTGACACAGAGGAAAATGTTATGGCTGGATTAATTTGAGGCATGTGTACTCTTGCCTACTACAACCACACTTGATGCTTGACAGTTTTTCAATGCTGACTGATGTAGACAGAACCATCTTAGGGTTTATTTTGGTTCCTCTGTTCCAGCATCTTCTATTCTGACCAATCATTTCCAGCTCAGTATCTGTGTTACTTGAACGCAATGTATCTGCAAGATTTAGGTCTAAAGTATATTAAGATTTCACTCGCCACTTCATGATAACTTGGAAGTCTGACAGCTAATGCATCGGCAGTGAGTTGGTAATAATGTAATGCTGTGTATTTCTTGTCAGGGTACAACACACACAGAATACTAGGAAGTGACTCGAAAGTGAAATGCTAGCTTTATTTGTTTATCTGTTCGGCTGGATCCCAAATGATTTCATCTACTCATAAATAAACTTTCTTTATGGGTAAAATGTGAACGTTCATTTTCCTCTCCGTTAGTATGCAAATCTATTTGCAGCATTCTAGCAAAAGAGAATGCAACTCATTTTCTGTGCTTGTAAATTGTTCATTACCGTGCTCTCTGATGGCCACTTCATGGCTCCATCTGCAATTCCACACGTCTCTTTGCCCAGATAAACTTGGCGGAGTTAATACAAGGTGCCGCAGATGTATTCGGGATTAAAAGGATTAAAGAAGACATAGTTCACACAGAATTCCAACCCTATCATTTTAAATTGTGCACCTTCTTAACGTATGCTTGTATTTGTATGTTACAGTACAGAAAAACCAATACTGCAACGGACTTCATCAATCCAGTTTTCGGCATTACATATAAATGGCCTTTATAAGTGTCAGTCCAAGGTGAAAAATCAGCCAACCTCTAGAAAGGCATAGTTTCCCCCTTGTACTGTGGGTGTGAGGTGCTAACCTATAAGGCTGAACACAGAGAATTATAATTTTGTCATGATGCTTATGGCTTGAGTTTTTTAAACCCAAGGTCATTGCCTGTTCCTCTTGTTTGGTAAAGAGAAGATTGCAAATCTCAACAGGAATGCAATGGAACTTTAAATGAGTGAGTTCAAGCCCCCCATTCCTGGATGTATTTAAAGTCCATTCATGCAACTAGGATTGACTTCTGTGTCCATAGATTTGGAACTTGCTTCCTTTCCGTGACAATCACACAAATAACTAACCTCCTTTTGCTAGCTAAAATATGAAAATGAAGAAAAAATATGAGGTGCACCAAAAAGCTTTAGAGCAAGCAAAATCTGTCCATAGTGAAAACATAAAGCGTTTTGGATTTATCTACAGTGGTGTGAAGGATAAAAATCTGGTTCACAATATATCTCTTCTGTCATTGCTGAGTTTGAAATCTACCCTGAGATTTTTTTCAATTAGAATTATGTGTACCAACAGTAAACTCTGCTACAGAGCTTTTAATTAAAAAAAAAAAAGAAAAAAACAAAGGAATAATATAAACCCACATTATCTCTAGGCGCTGCTTGGATTAAAGGATTAGACTGATGAGATGTTTGGATTTTATTGTTCTTAACATGTGTTTCAGTTGGTGCTCTCGGACCTACAATGTGAAGAAAATGAAATGTAAGTAAACAGCCAGAGACGCTCTGTTTTTACTGAGCATTTCAAAAATCCAGAGTAAAAAGGCTCACATCATTTGAAAAGCCCCAAATGAGTTTCAAGTGATCGTTCTAATCGTGTAAGAACCAAAAAAAGTAAATAGTTTTGAAATGCAGATGGCTCAATTTTTCTAAAAACGGGAAAGATCATTTTCATCACGATCAGCTTTATTAAATAAATCAGAGGCCTGGTTGATGTCTAGGAATTTTTTGCTCACTGAAGGGCACTTACGTTCATGAAAAGACAGTGACATCATCTCTGGCTGGGTCCATACTCATAAGCCACGGTGAGGAGAGGAGGTAATTTTCTGCATAATTGGGTTTCACATAGAAGCAAACTAACCAAAATTCTCACCCGTATTAAGTGTGCATTTCACAGTGACTTCGATATGAATGATGTGGATAAAGGACTCGATCTTCTCACTTTTGGGGCTGGAGATCTCATGTTTCTCAGAATTCTACTGCGGGGGGTGGGAATGAGACATGCCACCAGTGATGACGCTGATGATTAATGGGACCTGTGATGCACCGTGACTCAGTGAGAGTGTCGCAGAATCACTTCTGCCAAGCCCTGCTGTCTCCTGGTGCAGTCCTGGC
This sequence comes from Tupaia tana, assembly GCA_026018925.1. Lineage (NCBI taxonomy): Eukaryota > Metazoa > Chordata > Mammalia > Scandentia > Tupaiidae > Tupaia > Tupaia tana. The sequence goes on along the minus strand of JAKSZU010000020.1, from coordinate 34,987,329 downwards.
GACCGGCAGCCAGGTGTTTTCAGTTCTCATTGACGAGGAACTCCAAGCCGGCATCTCTGGGCACTGCCTTTAGAGTAAGGAGTTCTGTTCTTGGCCCAGGACTCATTCACCTGTTTCTGTCTGCTGGCTCATGGGGTGCTGCTCTTCCAGCTTCTGCGTGGCTCTCCAGCGCTGTTGCTTTGCATTAATTCTGGACCTAGTTTTTTTGCTCTGTCCTTCTGCTGTTCATGACATAACAGGTTTTGGCAATTTCTGTGCTTACAGGACTCTGGACTTCACGGCTGTCTTCATCTTGCCTCCTCAGCCTCTGCCATTGCTCAGAATAATAGAATAAACAAAAAATTCACCATTGGAAAGGGTCTTTAGTGTCACATCTAACTCTATTATCAATATGACAGGAAAGTAGGGTATTGAGGAAATTTTTATGCTGACTTTAGAGTCACTGAGACTATTGATACCCTTTTCAGGTGAAAAAAATGGAGGCCCAGAGATAATAAACTAATGGAAAGACTTCAACTGGTGCCTAGGTATAAAGATTTCAGGCTACATCATTTGACATTCAAGTGTCTGTTATGTTTATCTCTATTTAATGCCATTACTTTCAAGTGAAAAGAGGGAATTTCTAGATAAAATGGAAATGGACACAAGACAGACCCGTAGAAGGCAAGACATTGGCTGAAATAGAGAAGAGACCGTATAAAGTAAGTAAATGTATTGAAGATGGACACGATATTGCAGATCTTCTGCTAGCATGAGACAGTATTAGTGGACAAGTTGCTTCTGAGAGGGTAAGGCTTCCCCTCCCATCCCTTCCCGAACAAATCCTCTTTCTCTTCCTGTATTTATTTAAGAGATTTTTAGTTGACAATCGTGTCTTTGATCTGAGACACCCTTTCCTGTTAAAATATGCTACCTGGCCAGAGAACATATTCATCCTTTGTCAACATCGCTGCAAAAGAATAACACAAATGCAGCAGGTTACAGCTGAAAGGATTCATCCAAATGGTCTACTCCAAACGCCCTTTAGAAATGAGCAACAGATGGACAACAACTTGCCCAAAATGTACATACAAAATAAACACAGAAAAGGGAAACTCAGATTAGAATGTAAGAGGATAGAGGAGGAAAACCTGAAAATGGAATGAAAGATTGCCAAGGTGGAATCCAGGAAGGGGGGAGTCTCTGTTTAACCAGAAATAACACTTTTATTAATCAACGTCTGCATCCTAAGAGTCCTGCAAAACCATCTAGATATGTTTTCTATTAAAACCAAGCTATTATTTTCTCTATTTACATTTGTCTACGAACATTATCTTTTTTCCTAATCCATCTTACTTATTTTGTTTTTATAACTCCGCTCCATATATCAGCAGGGCATTGCAATGCTGTCTTTGTGTAAATTGCAAGTACTGTAATTAATTTATTATGTGAAATAAAATAGGATGGAGCTTACCCTTGGAACCCATTCCCCTCCCTGTAAGAAACCAAGTACACTTATGTGCATGATGGTACATAAACAGATTGATTTACAAACCATACACATGACATTACGTATATAGGATTTTCTAAATCAGTTAATTAATAGATTTCCTAATAATATGCCAGTGTCTAACCTGGCAGGGTGACGTTGTGTATTTCACTCAAGAGCAAGCTAGCAAGTTAAGAGGAGAGCTCGGATGTGTATCTAGAACCGACTCCCGAGCCTAGCATTTTAACTCCAAAGCCATATCATAAATCCAGCATTTAACTAATTACACATGCGATGACATCTCTGCGGGCTGTGTATTATAGTCCAGCCATTCTTCCAAAGACTATAGAATTTAACACCCATTTCTGGGTGATATGATTTGATACCCATTCCCCCTCCAAATAATCGTAGCCAGATTGTACTTTGGCTTATACTCTGGAATGATTTTTAAAAAGAAAGAAAAATGAACAGGGTTTTTGTTTGTTCATTTGTTCGTTTGCCTTTACTCTAAGAGTACTGTAGGAAACATTGCTCCTCTGGTTAACTATATTCTCTTTACGAGGGCCCAGAGTTTGAATCTTTCTCTGGTTTCTATCCCAGGGATAGCTGCACATCTGGTGAATGCTGTTCGTTTAGTGAATTTGAGAGGAGACTATATAACCAGTTCTCTCCATCATCCTATTAAACACGAGAAAGCTTAAGCCAGAGCCGGAGTTCCATTCTGCTTTTCTATGTGGGATTTACTACATTCTGTTTACAAAACTGATCCCTTTCTTGGCTCGTTCTCTTTGTCTGATACTCTCCATGCTCTCATTCCTCGCTTCCACTCTCTCTCTCTGTATATTTATTATTTCCTTAAAGCATTTTGGAGCACAGGCTACCGGATGCATGCAGACGGTGCTCTGCTCAGTAATACGAGGCTGAAGCTGGCTTTTGCTGTTCCCTGGTGCAGTGTTGCTTGGTGGTAGGAAACATGGACTCCACCGCCAGAGTATTTGGCTTTAAGACCTGCCTCTGCCACTTCCAGCTCTATTTTTTTGGCAAGTTACTTAACCTCGCTATGACCAAGTTTTCTCAATTATAAAAGGAAGATTATAGTAATGTGGCCTTGCCTTTTAGCACTATAAATTTGAAGTGAGTGATTTTATGTAAAGTTAAACCCCTGGCTTAGAAGAGAATCTGGCATAGGAAATGTGGGGTGATGGAAGGAGAGGAGCCAACAGAGTAACTCTGGAGTTTTCTTAAATGTATCAAGGTAATGGATTTATAGTTGACCTTAGGTCAACAGATTGTCGGCAACGAGAAGAAAAATAATGGTCAACTCGTCTAATTCTTTGTGTAAAGTAGGAATCATATGCACAACATCAAGTAAAGACGGGACTCTGGTGATTCTGGTAGCGACCCTGTTTTCTCCTCCAACAACTACTTCCAGAGAATTCTGATCAATGCAAATGTCTTACTTGAACATTACAGACAGACTTCACTTTTCCCTCAACTTTTTAAAAAAGGATTGTCTTCCCAATTTGACCAGTACCTGAGAAATGGCATATTTAAAAATATATCATTTTTTTCTACTCTGAAGATCTTGTACCTAAAATTTGAGTAATTAGAATACTGTTAGAATTCAGACAGTTTTAATTTTTACTTTTTAAGAACTCAAAGAATTACCATGTAAAAATTTAATTTGAGAAAGAAATAGAAATATTGGTTAGACGTGAGGAAGGGAAACACAAGAGTCAGAACATCCATTTTCTAATGAAAGTTCCTGACCATTGAGGGACATCCTCACTTTTTTTTTCTAGTCTAGGTATTAATTGTATAATATGTAAAATATGTCAATGGGTGAAAGAAATAACATCAAAGATGGCTTCGATTTTGAAAATGCATGATCACTACATTTTTTGAGCTAACTGCTTCCTAGCTATTTTATTACTTCTCAGAGCCTCCGCCAGAGGGTGCACCAGCTCAGAAAGGGAAAGAATAAATCCATCTGGTTAACTGCTGGTACTAGAAAAAATATTGAGTGGTTCAAAATTTTGAATTAAGAAATAAAATAAGGTAGTTGATATTTAGAATTAAATTTAAACTTAATTGTATAGTCTATTTTAAAATGAAAAAAAAAGAGAAGCAGAAATTTATATATGGACAGAGGTGAAATAATTCACACTCCTGGTCATGAACTTAGATGTCAAGATTCAAAAACAAGAACCCTTTGATCTTTAATTGAGCCAGGACATAAAGTGAATTTCTCTTCATTCATCTATAAAGTGAGATAGTACATTTTTAAGATTTATATACTTTCAATACAATATCTCAATGGTCTTTGACTATAAAGTGATGAATATTATAAAAATACCAACAACATGAAAATATTAAAAATATAAAGTTTCTTATAATATCATCTTCAAGAGAAAAAACACTATTTTTTTTAAGCGAGAGAGATTTTGCTATAGAGTGTGTGTGCTTGCCAAAGAGACAGAGACACAGAGAGACAGAAAGCAAGAATTCACCCCCCCCCCCCCCCCAGAGGGGATAGCCATGCTACAATTCCTTTTCCTCCATTCTCCTCTTGGGATCTTGCGCACGCATACACATGTGCCTGGCGTGAGTTTTAAGTCGCCAGATTTGGGACTTGAACCGCAGGTGACTACGTGGAAATCCAGCAATGTAACCATTTCACCACCTGTTGGTCCTGAGAAATAAGTAATTAAATAAGCACTATTAGTAGTTTAATTTATATTTAACAAATATTTACTTTGGTGAAACCATTGTATTTATATGAAAGGATATGTACAAAATAGAATTTATTTCCCTATATAATTTTACTTAAGAAGAATTGTAATTATAAACATAAATATACATTACCAGATAATATTCCTTTGTAAGAATGTGCCAACTATTTTTAAAGACCTTAATTGATCATCACTCATTTGGAGTACTTCTAAAATAATAGTTCAAATCCATTTTCTCTCAGGTATTTATACCTTTAAACTTAGCTAAACCCTCTAGGTGCTCACAAAAACAAAGAAAGAACAAACAAAAACTTTGTTGTCCAGGTGATTGACATTTGCCTTAAATGGCTGAGGTAATATATATATATATAATATATATATATATATTATATATATATATATTATATATATATATAATATATATATATATATATATATATATATTTTTTTTTTTTTAGGATTTTGGCCATAAGTCATGTGTGCTCACCAGAGACAGTGAGAGGGAAAGTGAGAAATCACCCAACCCTCACTGAGGGGACAGCCTACTGCAAAACCCTCTCCTCCATTCTCCTGAGATACTGGGTACACAGATGCACCTGGCATGATTTTCAACCCACCAGTTCAGAGACTCAAACCAGTTGGTCATGTGGGAATTGAATGCCTTAACCATCACACCACCTGCTGGCCTCTGGGGTAAAAGTTTTAAGTTGACACTTCATACATGTTAAAAAGTTATTTCTGGGCAAATTGGTCTATTTCTTGCCAAGATATTAAAGTTTAAAAAAGAGCAAGTCAGTGGTAACATGGTGGCTAAGGCATTTGGTGCCCATATGACTGACCTTGCTGTTTGATTCTGGGATCAATGGCTTGGAAAACACATGAGGTGTTTGTGCATGCATGCCCAAAATGCCAAAAGGAGGAGATGTGAAAGAGAAGGGATTGTAGCAAGACCATGCCCCATGAAGGTTGCTTTCTCATTTTTCCTCTTTCTATCTCTCTGCACCCTTTGGCCAAATTTTAAAAAAGAAAATTTAATTTAAAAAATAAAATAAAGGTTAAAAGATATTATAAAACTTTCCTGGATTTTAATTTTTCTTTCTTACATTTTTCCTTAATTCACTAGAGGGTGCATGTGCTTACCAGAGAAAGAGAAACAGAGAGAGATGGGAAAATGAGAACGCATCCCCCATGTGGATTGGCCATGCTCTAATGCCTTTTTCTCCATTTCTCCTTTCACAATTTTGAGCGTGCGTGCATACAAAGTTAGTGTATTTTTCAAGGTGCTGGGTCCAGACTTGAACTGTGCAATTGACCATGTGAGATCCAGTGGCCTTAACCATTATGCCACTGGCTGGGCCAGAATTTGGATGTTTTAAAAAGATTATATAGGTCTCTGGTAAACAGAAGGGTGGAATGGTTTTCCACCTAACACCTTGTACTTAGAACATATTGGACATGAAATTTGAGTCATTACTTTCTCGACCCACAGTAGTATTTATAGCTTTATAACCAAACTTATTACAGTACAATTATCTGTTAGCATGTCTGGTAGTTTCACATTGACCTGTGTTCTCAGTGCTTTGTGGAGTGGCATGCAGCAAACATTTACTTAATTGTGCTAGGTGCAGAGTCAGGGAGGTTGGTTGGGAGTAAGTAGGCGATCATTCTTGAAACAGATGTAGTCAAATTTTATAGTCCAAAGGAAATAAGCTTTAGCTATCCAGATTTCCAACACTAAATATTCTTCCTTTGTCATCAGGTATGTACATTACAATGATCAACATCCTAATGGCTGGTATATCTGGTAAGGCTATTCCCCATTTGTTTTATGAAACATTTAGTGGTACACACACACTTTTTCCTAAATAATGAAAAAGCATCCCCCATAGAAGATGGTCATAACACAATCCCTTTTCCTCCATTTCTCCTTTCATGATTTTGGGATGCAAGGACATGTGCCTGGTATGTTTTTCAAGCTGTAATGTCAAGACTTGAACTGTGCAGTTGCCCGTGAGGGGTCCATTGGCCTTAACCACCATATCATTGGTGATTAAAATAGTTTGAGATGACTCCTGAGGTCATACAACTTAAGGACACTTTAGAGGTCATAAGAATCAATATCTAAAGAAACATCACATTCAGAGTGTTGGCCAATGTTTGCTTAAACATTTCTTATGACAAGGATGCAACTATTTCAAAAAATAAAAGTTTACTCTATAGTTAAAGATCCTTAATGGTAAAATAATAATTCTTTCTCTCAAAATTTCCCAAATAATTTCTTCACTAATTTTAGTTCTGGCCATAAAAACCATTCAAAATAAGACTTATTAGTAATCTTTTCTATGAGATAGCGCTTCAGAAATTTTTTAAAAAATTTTTATTCCAAATGTTTACAACCTTGTAAATCTTGACTTTTTTTAATTTTCCAAATTCAACTTTGTCAGTTCTCTTACTCAGATGGGTAGCTCCTCAAAGGCTGAGACCCTATCTTGTCTATCTTTAAGTCCCGAGCCCTGAAATCTAAGATACTCTCAGCTCCTTAAATGCTAGTTGAATGAATGGATGGATGGATGGATAAAAGAAGGAATTAGTTAATTAATTAAGGAATCAGAACAGTGGTTTTTAGAATAACCCTCCCATTTCCAAGAAGCAGATATTATCATCACCTGGCCAAATGGACCTTCTCTGAGGACCAAGAATATTCTAGGTTCAACAGAAATGTGTGCATGGTAGGGAAGAATTACTTATAGAATTTGGCAACCAGTTTAGCTGGGTCCCTGCACCTTTGCCAGGTGGTAGCTACAGCTCTAAGCTTCCCTTGCAGGCTCTGCCTCATTCTCCTGCTACTTTTGCCATCAGGTTCCTCCTGCTGATTTTCTCCGTGGCTCTTCTCTGTGGAGTGGTGCTCTGCTGCCTCCAGTGCTGGCTGAACAGACAACAGGCTAATTCCCCGAGACACACGGTGGCCATTTTTACTGTTGGAGACTTGGACCCCATTTATGGTGAATTATCTACACATTTCTGGACTCCTCTTTGAAACTTTATGGTTTTGTGGTGAATTAAAAAAAAAAAAAAAAAAAAAAAAAACCTTTGAAAAGCAGAACTGTGAACTCAGAATAAAAATGGCTTTTTGGAGACTCAAAGACACTCAGAGAAGGAAGAGTTTAAGGGGGAAAACTTTAGAAGAAAGGAGAACCTAGAAGAGTGGAGATCACAGTGGAGTATGGGGATAGAAAGGATAATGTGTTCAGTCAACAAGAAAAAAAGAGATACATAGGACGGGACATTCCCAGTGAGGGGGGCTTAGGGTGTACAGAAACATCTCTGAGTTTGATATCAGTCTATTCTACCGTGTATTCATTATTTTATTTGCTCTACTTTCTGTGCCTTACTTAACTCATTTGAAGAAACAGGGACCCACCCTTTCCAGGTTTTTTGCTGCTATTATAGAGTCTGAATGTCTCTTTCTTAATCTCCTGGTTTGTAAAAGGAGATAAGCAGTGGAGGGACTTAAGACCTTCGAGTTATTCGTAATGGATAGCCTTAGGTAGAACAAGGTGATTACTTCCTGATCATGGAAACCCACCATGGTTTCCTTCATGTTAAGCTTTGTCTTCATCCCGAGACTGTCATGAGGCTTAACTCTAAAGCACTGCATTAGGTGCCACAGTTGCCTGAGGAGTGTTTGGATAAATCAGTAGCTATCCTTCAGAAACTAAATAAAAGGGTAAAAATAAACTAAAATGTTTTAACATCAAATTCACTGACTCTGTCAGTGATTATAGTCACTACTTTTTAAAATCAAAAGTCATTACTTAATAAGGGCAACACATTACCAGTTTGGGAAATGGTTATTTTGAGAAGGATAATTAAAATTTTCAATGACAATAGCTCTTTCTCCTAAAATCAAAAGCACTTTCCATGGAGAACAGTGAGAAATAGGGCCATTGACCTTCTAACAAAATATGTTAGTCAAAAATGCCAACATGGTAACATCAGTCTATTTTTCTTTATTTAAATATTAGAAATATTCTATAAATAAATAAAATGATATTTATTCCAACTAAATTTCAGTTCCTAAAGAGGAGAATGTGGTCTGCCTGTCTTATACTTTGCTCATTCTGAGGAATAACTTTTAGTAGACTAGCTTGAATCTCAAAAGAATTATATTTTTAATTTTAGTTGTATTAATAAGTTAACCAGTTAGACTATTGTAATTTTAAAGCAATTTTTGTGTCGTGGTTATATTCCCATTTATTTAATGTTTTTATAGTTTCTGCATGGTGTTCTACATCTATGCTCTTAAACTTGCCTGAACAGGCTTAGTGTGAGAGAAGGGTCAAGGCTAACGTAGTACTTCAATAATCTGCCTGCGATAGCACTTAGGGCCAGACATTAGAATCACGTGCCCTGCTATTACCCTGCGATCACCATGAATAGCATTTCAAAGGAGCACAATTTGAGAAGAACTGTTTTAAAAAAAATTATACAGTCACAATTTATTCCAAATTTACATAGTGCCAGGATGTATACTGAGGCTTTTCATATGTTATCTTTAACTCCTAAATATCAGCTTAGGTAAGTGGCTAGTATTTCTCTTAGATAATTTTATTGGCTTTGCTCACTCTGTTAGGTAAACACACATATGTAGATCTTTGTAACAAGGCAATCGGTAGACTCTGCGCTCCAGAATGGGAGGTTGGGAACCATTGGAAATTTGAGCTGAGAACCCATGACTGGACAGCTTGTCTCTTGACATTAAGTTCAGCCTCATATTCAGAACAATCCCACATTTCCATAGGCTGACTCCTCAATTATAGAGCTTGTATTTCAAAATCTTATTTCCATCCTCTGTTCTTTCTTTTCAATCTTACTAGTATAGCTTCTGGATCTTATTTTACTCAAGAAAGATTTATACTCTCTTCGAGCTTGAGTTGTAGTACAAAGTGCTGCTCTATTGACCTCCATTGTGGAGGCCAAAGACTTAGTTGCCTCTGTCCATTTATTTTTTCCTCTCATCTACACTGGGTTGGGTGTTGTGTGCCAGGAATGCTAAAGACAGTTTTATAGACAGTGAACAGCTGTTCAAATCTTTGCTGTCTTTGTTACTTCTGGTGTTGTGCTTTTTGGCATTCTTGTTTCTCCTCTTCAAAACAAAATACGAAAGCATACTTTCGGCATCAGTGTGCTCTGTGAGCTCTAGTGACTTTTGAACTCATGATTTCTGGAACTAAATTCCAGGGAGGCCATATTTTAAGGCAGTCTGAAACACAACCAACACTGGATTTATCTCCATTATATCTTCTATTCTCCAGACAAATGATTCTTCCTACCTACTATTTTTATAAGAAGAAGTTGTTCTTCAAAAAGGAAGTTAGAGAACCACTAACTTTTATGGTTAGAGATGGGATGTGGTTCAAAACCTCAACTTCTACCTACACAGCCCCCAGAAAGTATGTGCTAACAGCTTGAGGTGGAGTCCAACCATGACTTTTCCTTACAGTCACTGTTAAGCAAGGAAGAAGAAAATGAGAAGTGCTTTAAGGACATGGCAACAGAACGAATGTGAAATAGGGATTCTGGTCTCTCTGCTACCCCTTGAGCATGAAGGAGAACATGGGATGTTCCCTTCTGAATACAGAAAGGAACATTTTTCATGAAATGTGTCTGTAGAACATGTTAATGAGGGGCCAACAGGTGGTGTGGTAGTTAAGGTGATGGATTCCATATGGTTAACTGTGTGGTTTGAGTCCCACACCCAGTGTGGGGTGGCCATCCTTCTTGTGGGTGTGATTTCTCACTTTCTGTCTCTCTCTGGTGAGTATATCCACTTCTTCAAAACTTATTTCACTTTATTACCACTATTTCCTGAATGTATTCTTTGCGCAAGCTCTGTTCTTCTGATCTTTGAGTCAGAGGATTGACTCCTAGGATCTTACAGAAGTCATCTTCAACTGAGAAGAGCTGAGAGGGACGTTTTGGTTGAATACAAAAGACTAGAGTCGACTAAACTATATTATGTTAAAATATTTGAAACAAGAAAGTTTTCTCAGTAGTAATTCTTGACACTATTATGTGGCTCATAATGTTTAATTGACAAAAAATATGAAAAGCTATTTGCTAATGATAATGTTTCTAGTAATGTCTTTGTCTTGAATTATTTGCATGACATTTGTGCTGGAAAAGCAATCTTGTACACCGTAAAGATAAATGTGATTAAATGTAAATTAAAAATTTTTTTAAAAGAAAAAAGTTCTGGAGGAAAAAAAAATACTAAAGTGAGAGAAGAAAACATTAGGGTTGGGATCCTTGTTAGCACGGCCTATCCCAATGTCTGACGGGCTTTCCTATTAGGGAAAGGTCCTTGGAAACATCTCAGATGCCAGGAGCATCTCTCCGGCCAACGATCATGACTTCTCTCAGCATTGTGCTAGCTCAGTGCTCTGCTCTCTGAAGAAAGGTCTTCCTGTGCCTTCATAGGATTTATGTCCCTGAGTGATGAACCGTAAACTCCAGTGCTTCACAGAATTCATTGAGCTCAGAGAAGAGACTGCCACTTACTGCACTCAAACATCACCTTAGATGACCTTGATGTCATGATGAAGCTCTTTACCTCCCAGAAACAGGGAAATGGCCCATCTGATACTCCTTGTCATGAGTGGAATTTTGTTTGGTTTTAATTTTTACTATTGGGCTTATTCACTCACCAGAGAGAGAGACAGACAGAAGGAAGAAGAAGACAGAAAGTGAGAAATCACCTCCCACGTGAGATGGCTGTGCCACAGTACCTTCTCGTCCACTCTTCTCTTGAGATTTTGGGCATGCACACACATGTACCTGGCATGTTTTTCAAGTCGCAGTGTCCAGGACTCGAAGCACCAAGTTAGCCAAGGGGCACCCAGCTGACTTCACCATCATGCCACAGGCTGGCCCCGGCTGAATTTTAGCTTCTTCAAATTTATATGTTTATATTCTACCTAATACCTCAGAATATGTCTGTATTTGAAGATAGAGTCTTTAAAAGCTAATTAAATTAAAATGAGGCATTGGCATGGACCTTAATCCAATATGACTAGTGTGCTTATAAAACAGAGATTAGCACACAAACGAGCACAGAGAGCAGATATGTAAAGACACGGAGAGAAGATGGCCGTTTACCCACCAAGAAAAGGGGCCTCAGAAGAAACCAACTCTGCTGATACCTTGATTTTAGACATCTAAGCCTACAGAGTTATGAGAAAATAAATTACGTTGTTTAAGGCACTCCTCTACGGTAGTTTGTTTTAGTAGCCCTCACAAGCGAACATACCCCACCTGGAAGGTAAAGAGGAAAAGGAGGTGTTATCAAGAGGAAAAAGGCTAGAAGGAAGTCAAGGAAAAGGAAGAAGATGAGGAGTAAGAGGAGAAGCAAGAGGATACACAATTTGAAGTTGGAGATCATTCAAGAACTAAAATTAAAATCTGTTTATTTTACGTAAGTCATACTGTCTTTTTTTTCCCCTTCACGTCCGCCTCCTCTTTATAAGGACCTGGAATCTCCTAGATAATGCCCTGTGCTCTTCTTACCCTCCAGACCCCGCCTTGTCTTCTGGATAGACCTCTCTTTACCGTTTCTGCTGCACAAAGCACGTTCATATCCCTACGTCTTCCTGAATGAGATCATTCACCATGTGATTTCTTAGAACTTCATGGTCTCTTCTCTTAGCCAACAGAGACTGACAATTCTAGTATTATTTGAGTCTTTTCGTCAGTGTCTGTCCTAGGGGTAAAAAATTACTTCTTCTTTCAATGCTTTCTTGTCTTAGTATCTTCCCTATTTTAATAATGCCATTGGTATTCTTCCTGAGTGATCATTCTAAAGGAAACAGCAGATTTGCCACCAGTGGTTTTTTCTCTCAGAGATAGAAATAGAGAGTAAGCACACACACAGGGCCGCCGAAAATGATTTCTTTAAAGAACTGTAAGTTTTAGTAAAGATGATGAGAAAATCATTAAAACCATCTGCATCTCAAACTTTATCATGTGTGAATATTGCTTTCACTTCATACAATTGAGGACTATAAGATGGGGCTGAAATAGAAATTACAGGTGATTTTTAAAAAAGAAACAAAGGAATTTCAGTTTCTTAGATTAATCGTTTTTTTTTTTTTTTTTTTTGCTATAGGGCACGTGCGCTCGCCAGACAGAGACAGAGAGACAGAAAGCGAGAAATCATCCCCCAGGGGGGATGGCCATGCCGCAATCCCTTCTCCTCCATTCTCCTCCTGGGATCTTGGGCACGCACACACACACACCCGGTGTGAGTTTAAGCCACTGGGCCTGGGACTCGAACCGTGGTCGACTACGTGGGAGTCCAGCGACATAGCCATTAGGCTAACTGCTAGTCCCAATCGTTTTGTTTTTAATTTGTGTTTAGAAGGTAGGTAATGTCAAACGAGTTTTAAAGTTTAAAAACAAAATAGCAACAAAAAAAAGACTCAAAGGTTTTAATTTTCATTCACTAAAAAGGATAAAAATAAGCTTTCATTGAAATAAGTTTATGGTTAAATAAAAGCTTATATTAATGAGGAAGTAAGATTTAAAAGTAATGAAAGGAGGGACCAGTGGATGGCATATTGGTTACTTCACTGGACTCCCACATAGTCACCTTCAGTTTGAGTCCTGGACCCAATAACTTAAAACTCATGCTGGGTGGGTGTGCATGCGTGCCCAAAATCCCAAAAGGAGATTGGAGGAGAAAGAATCACAGCATGGCCAGCCACCCGGGGGGTGGGGGTGATTTCTTGCTTTCTGTCTCTCTGTCTCTCTCTGTGTCTCTGGCAAAAGCAGGCATCCTATAGCAAAAATCTCTTTCTCAAAAAAAGTAATGAAGGGAATGAAGTTTGGGTTTTGGGAGGTGAGAGAAAGATAAATGGACCTCAAAGAAAAGAAAAACAATCTAGTGTCCATTGGGAAAGAGAGAACTCAAGAGTGTAGGAGGGGTATTCCACCATTATTTGTCCTTGTTTTAACAAAAAATAATAAATTACCATAAAATCTACATCAGAGTCCTTTTGCCATCATCACACGTAGTCTCCAGTTGTAGCTGAAATCCTCTTTGCTCTAGGAAGTCTTCCCAACAAGAAAGACAGCCGGATGAGAGCCTCAGAGACAACACCCCTCTTGGGAACCCTCATGTGGGCTTCTCTCCCCTCAAGGCTAATATCCTCAATAATAGTACCCTTGAGCTATATCATCTGCTTGACATCTTTTTTTATGTGACTTCAGAGGTGACTTTCCATTTTCCTTATTTCAGGGAAAATAGAAATCCCCCTAACACTGATTAAATGTGAGTGCTCTGAACGGGAAAAGGGAGGACAACTAGAGAGAGAGGAACAAGAAGCAAGGCCTTCTGTGCTGTGTGCTTCTCCCAGCAGCTCTCTCAACATTTGGCTTTTTACCTTAGAACCCTTCAGAAATGTCATTTCTCTCTGTTTTGTATTCTACATGTAACTATTCTGTTACTTATTTAGATAAAGAAAGACGATGTGTTTCATTCCCACACTCTCGCGGAACAGCATGATGATAGTAATGGCTCACATTAACTGAACATGTACCAGGAGCCATGCCCTGTGCTGACATTTGACCTTCTAATCTCATTTACTCTTGTTTGCAACTCTGTGAAGTTATGCAATCACTGCTAACGCTCTACAGGTGAGAGAACAGATGCACTTGGAGAATAAGCAATAGAGTTTGTAGGTGGTAGAATTGTCACTCAAATTCAGGTTTTTCAATCACCCGGATATACAATAAAATAAAGAAAGGAAAAGAGAAGAGAGAGATAGAAAGAAGATATTAAAATAAGTAAAGTCCGTTGGTGTGATACCTGAATTCTGACTATGAGAACTCAGTGGTAAGTGTATATTGGTTTTAGAAAACTAAACAATAAATACTAATACTTTAACCAGCACTTTTGGCAAAATGATAGGATTTTTCTATGTATTTTTAAATGAGTTCTTTGGGTTCTTAATTGGTCAAAAGATAAAAGAAATGCCTATGTCTCCACCTCCTCTCCTTCTCAAGTGACCAATTTATGGAAGAAAATATTTATTTTTGATATTTAAGAGCTTGCCCATCTCTAGAAGCTAAGAAAGTTGATTTAAACGTATATTATATGTACATATTTTTTCTTTGTTCATGATAGAGCATGTTCCTGCTCACATAAGAGTGAGTAAGAAAAAGGAAGATGAGAGATGAGAATCCCCCCAGGGTCTGTGTAGCTGTGACCCCTTCGTCCAGTTCTCCAGTCCCTTGGATCCTGGGTACCTGTGTGCGTGCCACGCGTGTCTTGGACTGACTGGGCAGGGATTCAAACCATGGTTGCTCTGTGGGATCCAGCTTTTCTTGAGCAACACACCATTGGTGCAACACAGAGCTGGTTCCCATTTCAATGTATTTTTTTAAGTTTCAGAATGTTTTCTTTTTATTGTGTAGATACGCACTTTACATGCAAACCTTTCACCCTTTCATATTTTTCTACTATTTATTACAGAGCATGTTCAAAGAAGTTATTTTATTTGTTGTAGTTTGCAAGCATAAATATAAAGTAGTGACGTTTAGAAAGTGATATTTAATGCTTCTACTGGGACTCGCATTTCTCATGATGAGAGAATTAGCTAATATGCTACTAGAGTTTAGAGGGCATTTCTTCTCATTCCAGTCGCTAAATTGTGACGGTGCCACGATAGGTTGGTCAGTGATGATATCACCAGTTCACGTAAGCAAGTTTTCTTGTTTAGTGACTCTAATTGCAGAGAGCAAGATGGTTGTACTTTTGTTTCTTCTTCAAGGGTACAGATAACTTTCTGTTGCTCCAGTGATAAAAAAAAAAAAAAAAAAAAAAAAAAAGCCAGATTTTATCAGGCAGCTCAGGTACTGCTGTTTCATACTGACTTGAAAGATTACAATGCTGCATCTTTCTCTTTTCAGGAGCAGAAGCAGCTGTGAGTCCCACTGTTGGAATTCACCCTCAAACCGGAAACCCTGAATGGTGTTCTGGTCCACGTTTTGGCACTGTAGGCCCCCCGCCTACATATGAGGAAATTCTAAAAACAAGCCAATTTTAGGTCTAGAGCATCAATTGAATGTATTAGAAATATTTGTTCAAAAAAAGAAAGGAAAGGAAAATTTGTAATGACAAAGCATCAAATTTAGGAAGAATTCTTTTATTTAATAGTGGTGATCTATGGATCTAATCTGAAAATGAATAGACACAAAATCAACATAGGAAAGGAACTTGGGTCCTGGAGATGTCTCAGTGCTGAATTGTTGGACTCTGGATGTCTCGGCCCTGTTATCCTTTAATGCGACCCAAGCAAGTCTGGCTGCACTACCCCAATGGCAGGAATCAGATGCCAGAGTAGTCCCCATTAATTTGACTCTTACTGCAGCATCATGTCTATCGCCGTATCATCATCTTTATCTTACCTCTTCCTTACATGAAGTCAATAAAAATTATCACAATTTAACACAAGCAGAAATTTAGACATGTCCAGACCCAGAACCCAAGTGATAATATTTGAATTAGGGTAAAGAAAGAGAGAAGGAAAAAGATTATATCCCAGAATTCAATCAGGAAGATCGAACCACAACAGAAGATAGATTAAGTCCATGAGACTGAACTGGTGAAATAGCATTCTGTGCCTTTTGACTAAAATATTGCTACTCTTTTTCTAGGCTTTGTGGTCTGGTTTGCAGAGATTTTGTCCTGTCTTGAGCTGTCAATAGGTTCATGTACCTACTATTTGAACATGATACTAACCTGTTTCCAGGCTTTAAATTTTAAGGAAATTTCCTTACCAATTCAAAACTGCTTTTCTTGAAATTACCAGCTGAACTTGCTATTGAAAGTAGTTAGATTATTTAAGAAATTGTATGATCAAGAAAATGTGAAGGGAAAAGGAATGGAAGACAACTGTAGACACCAGAGGGGCAGTGTGAGAAGAGGGTGGGAAAGGGTAGAGGCGCAAACATAGGGGTAAATACTATATATATATATATATATATATATATATATATATATATATGTATATATATATATACACACACACACACATATATGTATAATTATATATGAAACTAGAAATGGAAAATTATTGATAACATGCATGATTAAGCCACTATGCAGTACATTCTGTCTTGATGGATAACCATGTTTGTATGCTGTGACAATGATTAGGGGATGAATGTAAATTAATTAATTAAAAAAATTTTCAAGAAAAAAAAAAACAACCTAAATACACTCTTACCATATGTTCTATTTTTTTTTTTTTTTGGAGAGGTTTTCACTATAGGGTGCGTGCGCTCGCCAGACAGACAGAGAGAGACAGAGAGACAGAAAGTGAGAAATCACCCCCCAGGGGGGATGGTCACGCCGCAATCCCTTCTCCTCCATTCTCCCCTGGGATCTTGGGCACGCACGCACACGCTCCTGGCGTGAGTTTTAAGCCACCAGGTCCAGGACACGAATCGCGGTCGACTACGTGGGAGTCCAGCGACATAGCCATTACGCTAACTGCTGGTTCCCCTCCATATGTTCTAAATTTGTAGTCCTTGGTCCCTACCAAATGAATTGAAAACTTATATTCACACAAAAACCTGCACAAATGTTTATAGCAGCTTTATTCGTAATTGTCCAAATTTGAGAGCAACCAAATGTCCTTCAATAGGTGACTGGAGAAACAAACTGTGGAATATCCATTCAATGGAAAATTACTCAACCCTAAAAGAAATGAGCTATCAAGTCATGAAGACCTGGAAGAACCTTAAAAGCATATTGCTAAGTTTAGAAAGTCAATGTGGAAAGGTTACACACAGTACAATTCCAACTATGTAACATTCTGGAAAAATTAAAATTATGGAGACAGTAAAAAGATCAGTGGTTGTCAGTCGTTTATGAAGAACAGCAAAGGGAAATGTGAATAGGCAGATCACATACGATTTTAGGCCAGTGAAAGCATTCTGTTTCATACTGCAATGGTGTATACATGTTTATGAAGAATGTTCATCAAATGTTCAACACCACAAGTGAACCCTAATGTAAACTATGAACTAAATGGTTAAGATAGTGGGTATAATAATACTCTGATTTAATTAATACACACTGTATTCATGTATTGAAAAGTCACATTGTAACAATTTTTATGTTAATAAAAGATATTATTTGTAAAAAACAAAAACAAAAACAAAAACAGAGTTGAAAAGTGAAGAATAAATGAAGGGAAAGATAAAACAATTTCAAGTCTCAGCCCAGGTTTTGTGCCTCAGCCAGAGGAGGTGAAGGAGCTGAAGGAGACTGCTGTAACACATGGAAAATTTTCAGGGGACATATTTGAACTATAGCAAGGCAATTTTATTTTCTTTTTTTAATTTGAAAGAGGGCATGTGAGTTTGTAGGAGAGAAATAGAAAGTGAGAGAGGGAAAGTGAGAAAGAAGCCTCCTCCCCCCATAGGAAATGATCATACTACCATCCTTTCTCCTCCGTTTCTCCATTCTTTCAAGATTTTGGGCACACACACTCATGCACCCAGTGCGTTTATCAAGCCCCCAGATCCCAGGCTTGAACTGTGCATGGGCCATGTTGGTATAGTTACCTTAACCAATATACCGCTGGTTGGCCCAAGGTGGTTTTATTTTTTATACGCATTTCTAAAACTGTCTAACTCTTCAACAATGTGTATGTAATACTTTTCTAATTGAGACATGTACAAACTTTTGTTTCAAAAATAGATACAGGACTGGCCTATGGTGTGGTGTTTAAGATGGTTGAACCCCACATGGCCAACTATGTGATTTGAGTCCTGGACCTGACAGCTTGAAAAATATGCTGGGCTTGTGTGTGCATGACCAAAAATCTGGAAATAAGGGAGAAACAGAGAAGGGTTGCAGCATGATCATCCCCCATGGAAGGTGCTTTTCCACTCCCTCTCCCTGCCACTTCCCATCTCTCTCTCTGGCAAGGACATGAGCCCTCTGACAAAATTTAAGACAATTAATTAAATAAATAAGTAATAAACATAAACAATTTAACATATGGGAAAATATGAACTCTGTAAGAGTATTTAACTTGTCCAAGGTGGACTAATTAGTGTGACAAAACTACAGACCAAGTGTTTTGATCTTTCAGGTCCTGCCTCAGGTATCTTTCCACTATGATCTACTAACTTCAAAAGTGACTATGAAAATAAAGATTAAAGAATGTGGGTAATATAGTAATTACATCCAGTGTGTTTATCAAGCCCCCAGATCCCGGGCTTGAACTGTGCGGTGATTAATTATAAGATAATCATTATTATTTGTAATTTTCTTTTAGCCCACTGTGTTGCTAACTGGAGTACCTGAATCTGGGTGATCGATAGAAAACAGAGGTTTCTTTAGCTCATGGTTTTGGAGGTTAGAGGTCAAGAGCTGCCTCTGATGAGGATCTTCTTGCTGGTGAGGCCCTGAAGTGGCACAAGCAGGAATGGAGCAGAGCATACATGTGTTGTCCTATGTGTTCGTCTAATCCCCTCTCTTGGTAAGCCCACCAGGATTCAATCATGGAGGCCCCACCTGATAACCTTAGTCCTAATCACTCCCAAGGGCCCACCTTTTAACATCATGATCAGTCTAAGTGTTCACCCTCTCCACACCATTATGACGGCTCACCAGATTTCAGTGCCCGTTTTGGGGTGATACATTCAAACCACAGTAGCTTGTATCCTATGGGCTGTGTATGTTAAAGCTTATTCCACTTAAGTAGTGAGCAGTGCTAATGATTTAGTAGCTAGATTTTGCCCAAGACATTAGTGAAAGTTAAAGCTGAAGTCTCAGAATTTATTTTTAAGTTACTTCTATTTATGTGACAGTGGAAGTCTAGTTGAAGCACATGGCTTGGTTAGTTGGCTTATTTTGAGGCAGTAGGAGAGGAAGGGTGGAGAGAGGATGTGGGTCGGTGGTTTGGGCTCATAGAAAAAGTTTATTTTCAAAGTAAAATTTCTGACAAAGATCTTCTAACAAATATCACAAGCTACATTTTCATTTAATGTTAAAATTATTGATAACTATTATGTGTTAAGTATTGTACAAAGTTGTAGAGATTTCTGCAACAAACTGTTATTATTACTTTTAGTGATATTGGAGATTCCACCAGTTTTTTCATTTGAATAGCAGGTGATCAATGGAACTTGAAAGTTCTTTATAAACTCTTGAAAATAATAATACAATGACACTAATTTTGACTTTATTATTGTCGTGACATTTCATAGAGAAATTTTAAAAGATAGATGAAAAGATTTTAAATTTTAAAAGACAGATTCTTTTCTGTTGTCTCAACTCTGAAAATCTTTGCCTGCATCTTATTCTTTAACATATATTTAAACTTCTATTTAAACTGTGTATCTTAGATTTTAATTCTAACAAGACTGATTATTTTTTTCTTCTGATGTTAAAGAGTGTTCATCTTTTAAATAAATGAAAAAAAAATTTTTTTTTTAAATTGGGAAAGGGTACCGTTCTTTCTTCAAGCATCCACCAGGGGGCATGAAAGTCTATCTGTGATTCCAGCCCATTAGCTAGATTTGATTTAATGACTAAATGAAACCATGAAGTTGAGCTGCTGTTGATAACAGATTTTTGACAGGCCATAACAGAATACAGTAATAATAATGTTCAAATTTGCCATCTGGTACCTTAGCTTATATTACTCACAATGAGGCTGAGCATCAGGTGAAATGCCTGTCATCAGAAGGATCTAGAAAATTTGAAATATACTTCGTCTAAGGATGAGACCTTTTCGCTTTGAGTTGCTGCAGAGGCAGGATAATTTCTTCCTGTGATGGCAGTGGTAACACTTACCCTATAGCCTATTTCCTTATTACATGACCACAGGTTTTTCTTTAATTTTCAGTTTCCTAGTTCCAAATTTGTTTCATTTGTCTTAGGAGCACATTTTTTACAAAAGACAACTTTAAAATGTAATATCTTTTGTGGAAATGAAATAGTGCTGGGACAGGATTGAATAGCATTCATGTGGACAATGAAATGGAACTCACCCAGAACATTGTATTTAAGGCAAAATGTGAAATGCTTCAGGATCATGTAAGAGAAATAAGACAATGAAAATGTTTTGACTATAAGACCCCACTCTCAACAGAGAATCATACTTTTAAAAATCAGAACAAAGGGAATAAAATATACATTTCAGTGGAATCTTTCTTTTATGTTCATTTTGCTTTGTGATTTTGTGCAAAAAAATCCACTTTATATGGGCATTTTCTTTCTATTTAACATGAGATCTTGGTAAAATAGTGTCATTTTCATGTTATTTTACTATATGTAGTTTTAAAAAAATGAAATAACATAGCACCCCATTACAAAATGGAATAACCTAATGATAGACAACATGTAATTTGTATTTCTGCAATTGAAAATTTAAAAAAAATGCCAGCCTACAAGTATAATCAGGTTTATGAAGGAAATAATGCATATTCATCAAGATGCCAGATTTTTATATTATTAAGATGAAAAGTGGTATTGCTCAGGGGTACTAAAATTATCAATGCATGAGTGTTGCTTCTTATTATTATTATGTTTGTTGGGGAGGGTTTCCTCTATGGAAAAACTATTTATGGAATGAAAGAAGCAAAAATACTATACTATTCTTTTCTCTACTAACTGATATAATGATGTCTCTTTTTAGACTTCAGAAATAGGCAGAATTTTTTCTCCATTAGTAGGAATATTGAGCAGATAAAATCAAGTCATGTACTAATTCAGATTACTTTTCCTTATGTAGCTAAATCTAGGTAATTTTTTAAAGAGATTTTTACCTTAGGGAACATGAGCTCACCAGAGAGAAAGAGACAGAGACAGTTAGAGGGAAAGTGAGAAATCACCCACCAGTGGGGATGGCCATATCAAAATCCCTTCTCCATTCTTCTCCCAGAATATTGGGCACACATGCACATGTGCCTGGCATGATTTTTGTTTTGTAAGAGATTTTTTTTCCCATAGGAAGCATGTGCTTACCAGAGCCACAGAGAGATATGGAAAGAAAGTGATAAATTATCCCCTAGGGGGATCCAGCCACACCACAATCCCATCTCCTTCATTCTCCTCTCAGGGTTTTGAGCACGCACACATATGTGCCCAGTGTGAGTTTAAAGCCACCAAGTGTGGGACTCAAACTGTGGTCAGCCATATGGGAGTCCAGTGTCTTAACCACTATGCCACTGGCTGGCCTCCCCCCAGCATGATTTTTGAAGCCCCTGGTCCAGAACTCAACTGTAGTCAGTTGTATGTCATCTGCCGGCCCCTATATAATGCTAAAGAATATTAGATAACACTAATTGTCTTTTAGCTTTAAAAAGGCTGGTGCTATTATCTTTTCTTGGAGAATATTGAGAAGCACAAAATAAGGAAACCTAGGGATTCATTAGAAACAAGCAGTGGACAGTTGTAAGCTCACCCCACATCCTATGATGTATTCGCCTCTTGTGACATGGTCAAAAAATCTATTACTACTATAGGAGAGTTGGACTAAGAAAGCGATGCCAGTCTTTTAAAAGTGGTCTAAAACATTGTTGGGTTGTGTAGGTGTTACCAGCCAACTAAGTCCAACTGCTTTTTCTGGCTGTCAATGAAACGAGGGGTAGAGGCTAGAGGAGAAGGGAGTTTATTTCTGTAACTAGTTATAGGGAAACAGCAAGTACCCCCACACCGTCTTCAAAAGCTCCACATGCTCTCAGTATTGATAGGTACCAGATACAAGCATGTGCCAATCATTCCTCCCTGTAGTCAATCAGATTCAATCCCTTTCTTCTGAGGAATAGTCCTGACTCCTTCGAAGAGCCATTGCTGCTTTTTCATTGACCGTTCCTCAGATTGCCCTATGACTCAGCACTGGGCCAGTGTTCTCCTTAGAGGCCTTTCTTCATTGCCAAACACCTGCCATCCTGCTAAACCTTAGAATGACCTGCTTCCAATCACTTACGGAAATGTAAGAATTACTTCCGTGAAAGGGAGTACTCTGATAAGCTGCTAAGAGTGAGGGGCAGATACACAATGGGCACACTTGAGGATCAGAACTACACTATGCAAGGTACTGAAGGAGAATTTGTCCACTACATGTTTATTTAAATACAAATTATTATTTATTTACAAATACATACATGCTAAGAAGGTCATACATGGATGATGTATATTTACGTTTTTATTTCGTTTTATCAGCAAAGGAAGGGGATTCCTTTGAGAAGGCAACAAGAATTGGCGTATGTGCAGAACAACCGTTGCTAAAGCATGAATCCGGGACAGAAAGCCTCCATTGTAATTTCAGCTCGTCCACGTTTCATTCTTTGATAATCTAATTTCTTTTCAGAGTTTGCCCTATCTTTATTTTGTCTGGTTTTGTCCCGGCTTAGTGACCGCTTCACTTCCTGCTCTATTAACTAACTTAGCTTATTTTCTTCCCACTTACAAAGTTTGAAGGCCCCCTACTCCTATATGTAGAGTCTCCCTCCGACTTCCTCCTCGGAGTACTACGTCCCATTTAACAACTTTAGAAGCAAAGGCATCGTATGTTTCATGTAGTCCAAGGAAAACTACCATTTACAGCTCTGGCATTTCTCAGCCTCTTTCCCCAGGTCTTTAGGTTACACAGGCTTCCCTTGGTATCCATCAACTTAATTTAGAAAAGAGCAGAAATTTTTGATCATTTCAACCACCTTCCCCAGTTTCCTCATTTCCAGCCCTTCCAGATGACAAAGGACCCAGGTCTGCTTTAATCATCTCCCATTATCTATACTAACACTTTGTATAAAAGCATGTCTTCTACTTCCTTTTTATTCCATTTTCCTTTCAACTTAAATTATGTTTTCCCTCCAAATTATGATTTACAAATGTTTAGCTTATACATTTTTTTAAAGCCCAATTTTTGCAAAGGGAACCTTATAATACGCTGCATTTTTCAAATCTCCCAAACCCTGATTCAAATCGAGATTATAGAAATTAAAAGCACAGTGTTTTAATTAAGTCACGTCGACTCCAAAGTATGAATCATTTTGATTCTTAATCTTTGGATCCAATCGAAGGACATTTTTTTCAGAAAATTGGAATAAAATAGACACTGGGAACCCTGACATTACGGAATTGTTAATGTTGTTGACTGTGGTGGTGGTATCACAGCTACACTGCAGTCCTTATCTCTTATAGAGATCTAATGAAATATTTATATGATAATGTAATTTCTGATATAATTTTCTGTTAAAAAAACAAATAAATATTCACATTTTATTATTTTTTGGCTCTGAATAAAGCTTATGTATTGAATTTGAGCATATATCTATTTTATATTTGCTAACTTCTAATCCTAGCTTGTGGCTCTGCTTTGCATAGCAGCAAAATTTAATAAAGTATCTTGTGTTTTGCTTAGAGTATATTGTATTATAAGAATAATACTTGGATTAACCCTGTGAATACCAAAATCCATTCCCTCACATATAGACTGAAAAATACTTTTACTTATTTAGTGTATTTTAAAATCAACTCGATTTCAAACATAACTGCATTTTAAAACAGAAAGTTCAAGTGATATTATAAATAAAAAATTGTCACTTTATCAAAATCACATAAAAATAAACATATATCTATGAAATAAGAATATTCCATGTACTACCTACAAATAGTTCTAATATCGTTGGTAGTAAGTATACTACCCTTTAGAAGCTAATTAACATGTGCTTTGAAATTGGGTACACAACATAGCACGAGTTTAAAAATACAATAACACATATTGACATATGTAAAAAAATGTCATTTTCAACTTTAGAAAAACTTTCAAAACCATTAGTAAATATAGAAAAAGTTGCTCAATTGAACTCAATTTAATTAAATGTGAATCAAAACAATATAATACCAGTTTTTACCCATAAGCATAGTAACAATGCTTTTTTTAACAATTCTTTTCTTTTTTCTTTTTAAATTTGCTATAGTGAGTGTGCACTCATTGGAGAGAGAGAGAGAGAGAGAGAGAGAGAGAGAGAGAAAGAGAGAGAGAAAGGGAAAGTGAGAACACACCTTCCAGGAGGATGGTCAAACTACAATACAACCTCTTCTCTGTTCTCTTTTTGGGATTTTGGGCACGCACACACATGTGCCTGTCATGTTTCTCAAGCTTCTTAGTCAAGGACTAGAACACACGATTGACTATGTAGGATCTAGCTGCCTTAACCACCACACCACCAGCTGGCTGGGCAACAACATTAAAAATTGCTAATATCAGTAAAATGGTGTAATGGTTACGTTGCTGGACTCCCACATAGTGGACTGCAGTTCGAATCCTGGAGCCAGTGGCTTAAAACTCAAGATTCTGAGAAGAGAATGGAGGAAAAGGGATAGCAGTGTGGCCATCCCACTTAGGGGGTGATGTATCGCTTCCTGTCTCTGTCTGTCTCTCTAGTGAGCACACATGCCCTATAGCATAAATCTCTCTAAAAAAGAAAAGAAAAAAATGCTAATATGTTGTATTGGCAAGCATTTGAGGAAACAAGTATTTTTATACACTGCTGGTTAGAAGTGTAAGTTAGGACAACCCTTTTCTCAGAAGCCACTTAGGCTCTTTGTATCAATAATTTGAATGTATATTTACATGGACTCAGCATTTCTACTTTCTCCTTAAGTTTATTTATCTCTTCTACGAGCAAGAGAAACAGAGAGAAAGCAGCCTGAACAGGATCATGACGCTGAGCTCCGAACTCAGTTAGCCCAGATCATAGGCATGCACGTGCCCAGAAGGGCAGGGAGGGCTCCGGCTGTGAACCTGGAACCTTCCCATGTGGGTAAGATGGCAAAGCCCTGTGTTGGGCTATGGTGCCACCATCTGATCCCCTGGGCATTTCTATTTGCAGATACAGAAATTAATTCTACAGCTATAATGCCATAGGAAAGCAAAGATGTTTATAAAAGAAAATCTGTTGCCTATCATAGCAGAAACTGGCAGTGGTGGAGGTACAGAAGAAGACAGATGAGATAAATCACAGTCCATATGTGCAACGCCGCCATTAACACTGGGCCGCCATTAAAAAGTCTGAGATGATATGAAAAAAATGCTAATAAATATTTATTAATTTCACTTAATGGAAAAATGTAGAGTAATAGTATGGTGCATACATTTTCAAAGAATCGACATAGGCCATAAATCAAAGTTTTCTTTAAAATGAAAACAGGAAGGGCCCGAGCAGGTGGTGTGGTGGTGAGGCACTGCACTCTCTCATGGCGACCACAGTCAGAGCTTCAGACCCGGCAGCTTGAAAATCACACTGTGTGTGTGTGTGTGTGTGTGTGTGTGTGTAGGGGGCAGGCATAAAACCCCCAACAGAGAATGGAGGACAAGGGATTGCAGCGTGGCCACCCCACTGGGGCATGATATCTCACTTTTCCTTTCTCTGCCTCTCTCTGTTTCCCTCCAGTGAGTTTCACACCCTATGGCAAAAACATAAAAAATAAAAAAAAGTAACAAGAAATTAGTGATAAGTACACCTCTTGGGAGACCGATGGTAGAAAAAGACCATGAGAATAAATAAGAGATGTGTAATATTTACATTTATGAACATTAATTTTGTAAAAACCTCATGCATGTTTTTTCCTAGCTATGTTAACAAAGGCCCTTTGCGTGTTAGGATAGTTAATTTGGTGTGTTTATTCATTTGTTTGCTTTACACTTTATCCTTTCCTATTTTAGAAAAATATTATTTCTCACAATTCTTAAAATGATGGAATCATTACATTTTTTTTGATGAAACCATAGAACAACCAATATAATTGCATATGACATTATTTTCCAATTCATTCCCATGTATGAGGTGTAACCTGAGACAATAATCCACCCGAACACAGTTAGTTCTGGCTCACAGTCTGCAAAACTACTCCAGGAGTGATTTTTTTCTTCCTAAGCCCCAGTGTATCTCCTTACAATGAAATGAGAAGTATTCCCTCCAGCATGAGCCATTTTAGATAAACATACAAAATAAAAAATGTAAAAAGACTGACTAGGAAAACAAAAAAAGGCTCAAAGTGTAAAAGAGAAGGTATGGTAAGGAGATTCATTTGGGAACCAGAATTATCTCTGTGATGATGAAGCCTGGCTTAAGAAGGCTTTGATACATAGATGATGCAACAAATATATTGCATTGTATTTCCAATAGTGGCACCAAAGGTTTTATAGCACATGTACATTCATCTTAATTTTCCTACCATGCAAAGAGGAAACAAATTCTGTCTCCTCATAGCTTTAAAGTAATTGTAAAAAAAGAATTATTTTATTTAATTTTATTAATTACTATTATTACTTTTAATTTGACCAGAGGGAGACGGGGGGGTAAGTGAGAAAGCTAGCCACCAGGTCTGGAATTTGAACCATGGTCGACCATGTGGGAGTCTAGCGCCTTGACCACCACACCACCTCCTGGTCCCAATTTAAAGTAATTTTTAAATATCAAAGTCCCTTTTCCCACATATGCTCTGGGGACATTGAACTGCTTGTAACTTCTAGAACATTGCATTTCTTTGTGCCTGTTGTTCTTTTGCATATAATTTTCCCCCTAACTTGCTGGATTTGGAAATGTCTATAATCTTTCTTTACTTAACTGAAAGTTTCCCTCCTCTGTGAAGTATTCCCTGCTTATCTGATGGCATGTCATATATACCCACATTATAGCAACTATTTATTACACTCTAAATTTACTTTGCATGTGTTTTTCCTGTCTATGCCTTAGGCTACTGGAAAGCACAGAGATGACTTTTTCAATAAAATTGCCCAGATGTATACATAAATAAAGGAAGAAAGCAATGAATGGATAAATTGCATGCAATAGATGTTTAGTTTTTAAATGCCAGGGGATTATTGCCATTTGTTCATTCATTAATTCAAAATATATATTGAAGGCCTCCTATGCACCAGGCACTGTGCCACCTCCTGGAGACAGAGTGGTGCATCGGCCAAACATGTTCTCCCCTCTTGGAAACTGCAGTCTTACAGGAAACTGAGGTACAGAGTGAGTGCAGTGGGGACATTGAAGAGAGAGGCCTTGGATGTTAGGACATGCCAATAACTAGCCTAGTCTAACTGATGTTAGGGGAGGTCTCCCCAAAGAAGAGATGTGTTATTGGAGGTAAGGGTGTTAGGAAAAATCAAGAAAGGGAGGAGGTTTCCCAGGGCTAGAGGCAAGACAAATCTGGGGCTTTAGAGACAGAGAAAGAAATATGGTCTTCTTGGAAGATGATGAGTGAGGGAAAAAGTGATTGATGGAGAGATACCCAGAGGCTGATTCATGGCCAGCCTGAAAAATTATGTCACAGACAGTATGGAATGGGGGGGTGAAGAGAAGAGGATAGAGAAAGATAGCAAGAGAACAAGTAGAGAGGCAGGACGTTCGTGGGAAACAGATATGGCTTATTACCTGTTGATGATGACGTGTATAGTAATCTCAACTGGATTGGTCTGAGAAGTATTTCATGATGGGTAGTCTTTTTACAAGCAAAATGAGAAATACTGATTGACTCTTTAAAAAAATAATTGGAATAATAATAATGATGATTGGGAAAAACAATGAAAAGATATTGAATGATGAAGTGGGGAGACTAATGTTTCTGTATTGACTGACATGCATGGCATTCCCTTTTGAAAAAAGCAATGTAATACACTGTAAAGTTATATGCAATCCAATGTAATATAAACAAGACTATGATGATAATAAAAAAATAAAACATTAAAAAAATAAATTAAAAAATTACATCACAATTTTTACCAGTTGATTCTGAAAAAATTGAAACACAACTACAGCAGTATGAAGCATGGCATGGAAGAAGGGAAAGAAGAGGCTTTTATAACCAGGAGAGAGAAGATAATTTGAGTTAGATTGAAGATAATTACTTGGACTAAAAGAATGACGCGGAAGTCTTTTAAAGACTTGGAATTTGTAGCCAGCCTATGGTGTGGTGGTTAAGGCAGTTGGGTCCCACATGTTTGACTTTCCAATTCAAGACCAAATCCTGGAATGGTGGTTTGCAAAAACCCTTAAAGGAGGGTGAGTTGGGAGAGAAGGGGTTGCATCATGATCATTCCCCATGAGGGTGCTTTCTCACTTTCCTTCTCAATCTCTATCTCTCTGTCTGCCTCCAGAGAGTGCACACACCCTTGGGCAAATTAAAAGAGAGAGAGAGAGAGAAGCTATTAATGGTTAGTTAGTTGTGGACATTAAGGTGATGAAGAGTCCAAGACAACTTCCATGTTTTTCTTTTTGTTAATTGCCTGAGGGTATGTCTGCTTGCCAGAGAAAGAGAGAGAGAAAGCCAGAAAACATCCTTCAAATGGGATGTGGTCACCATAATCCTTTCCCTTCATTTCTTCTTCGTATAGAGCTTTGGGCATCCAGAATGTTTTTCAAGCCACCAGGGCCAGAACTCCAACTGGAGTTGGCCATATGGGATTTGGCTCCTAATGCAAAGGGCTTACCCATTTTGCTACAAAGCTAGCCCCTCCTAGTATTAAGCATAAAATACCCAGTAGCTAGGTCATGGAATGACATAAATGTTTTAAAATAAATTAATAGCAGATTCTTACAGACTTAGATGTAATATTCTTGTATATGACACCATTAGTTTTTCTTTTGAGAGGTTTTTGCTATAGGGCGCGTGCGTTCACCAGACAGACAGAGACAGAGAGTCAGAAAGCAGGAAATCACCCCCCAGGGGGGATGGTCACACCGCAATCCCTTCTCCTCCATTCTCCTCTCGGGATCTTGGGCACGCACGCACATGCGCCCGGCGTGAGTTTAAGCCACTGGGTCCAGGACTCGAACCGTGGTCGACTACGTGGGAGTCCAGTGACATAGCCATTACGCTAACTGCTGGTCCATATGACACCATTTTTAAAGCTTCTATTATTTATTAGTATTACTTGTATTATGTTATTACAAAAAAATTGAAACATTAAGTACAATTGTATGAGGGAGTTAAACAAATGACTTTAAATATTCATTCTAGGACAAAATCATCATTCCTTATTTCTAAATTATTAATGTAGTGATTCTTTTTCTCACTTTAAATTTGTTTTTCATGTTTAGAGGAATTGAAGGAGCCAGCAGCTGGTATAGTGGTTAACACGCTGGACTCCCACATGGCGGATATGGTCTGAGTCCTGGATCTGGTGGCTTGCTCTCTCACTGTCTCTCTCTCTCTCTCTCTCATAAGCCTGTGTGCCCTATAGCAAATTAAAAAGTAATGGTTAAATAATTTTCTATAAATTGGAGGAAGACAGCTACATTCCTGATTATCGCTGCGTGTATGTGTATGTGTGTGTGTATATGTGAGTGTGTGTATTTGTATGTGTGTATGTATCTGAGAGAGAGAATTTCTAATTCCTAAGAGAGAATCAATTAAGACACTGGGATCAGCAGATGGTGTCATTGTTACATCGCTGGACTCCCACATAGTCAACCATGGTTCAAGTCCTGGATCTGGCAGCTTAAAACTCATGGCAGGCGTGTGTGCTTGCGTGTCCAAAATCTCAAGAGGAGAATGGAGGAGAAGGGATTGCAGCATGGCTACCCTCCTGGGGGATGATTTCTCACCTTCTCTCTGTGTCTCCAGTGAGCACACGCACCCTATAGCAAAAATCTAAAAATAAAAAAATAAAAAAACACTGGGGTACTTACAATGCCCACTTCTGTTTTGTTTTATTTAGTTTTAAGAGGGGTTTTTTGTTATAGGGCATGTGTGCTCAACAGAAAGACAGAGAGAGACAGAGAGACAGACAGCAAGAAATCACCCTCCGGGGGAATGGCCAACCTGCAATCCCTTCTCCTCCATTCTCTTCTCAGTATCATAGGCACTCACGCACACGCGCCCAGTGTGTCAAAGATTAGTTCTTCACCACTTAATATCTGTTTTGTGGTTCACAAGTTGCTATAAAAACACTTTCTTGTATTGGATTGTAGGGAAAGTCATGACAGATTTTGCATAGAAAAACATAGAAAATATGCCATGACTTTTCTGACAACCTATTTTGGGATGCTTCATTAAATTATAATTGAGTAAAAATAAATATTTCAATGAAGATTTTTAAAAAGAAATATTGATATTTCTCCTAGGATATACAAAATATTTTAATTGAGAAAAATTCAAAAAGTCACACATAATGTTCTGAAATATTTCTCATGCAAATAAAATCTTTAAAAGAGGAAAAAATTCCTTCTTTAAAATCTAACAAACTAATTAATTTTTTCCCTGCCTTTACCCAGGGGGATTTTAAGAGACATATTAGAAAATGCAAAATATGACAGACAGTATATCAAAAAATAAAAGTAGGAATGAAAAGACAAACAAAGGTTGAGAAAAATAAAAAATACAAAATAAGTTTTTTAAATGTTAAGAATATACTCTTATAACTAGTATATATGCTTTACAAATAATTTTTTAAATGGCAGTTACATAGTTAATAATATCCATGTGACAAAGGTGAACCAATTGCCATTAATTAGATTGGAATTGCTTCAGAGAATATGCCAAAAAAGAATGGATAAAGTCATAAACAACATTCTCAACAACATTCAAATATGAGGATCCATCATGACATTTCACATTATTCTTAGATTTTACATTTCAAAAACATCTTTTAGGATCTTCCGAAATTCACAGCTAAATTTCCATTTTCTAAAGAACTAATTTCTAGTTAGGTTAAAACTCTTGTAAGGCACTGCAAGGGTATTAATGTCATTCATGTGAATTACAAGGAATCAAAAAAGGTAAGATTACATTTCCTAAGTTTTTAAGAATTGCGACTTAAAAAATTCAAGATGATTACATTATGAATATGGATGAAGTTCCCTTAGTAATCATCACTGACTTCTCTAAGTATGTATACTATAATTCTGTTTCCAATTTTTTCAGTAGAAAGTTGTGAATCTTTAGTCAACATGTAAATCAACACATATTTGTTCAATTTTGTCATGCGTTTGCTATTTTGCTGGGTGCTGAGGATTCAGTGGTCAGTAGTAACCTCAATTAATGAATCCTAACATGGTATCCTCATGAAACATATTTGCAGGCTCAGTCAATAAATGCATGAGCTCTCATGTTTAGCTATTGCTGCTGCAGTCTAATAATGCAGCAATTCATGGGCAAAGTTGAGTAGTGGTGGAATAGTGCATAGAAAGAACTCATATGCTGTTAATGGGGCAGAAAGGCACCCCTGGCTTGAGCATTAGCTTGGCATATGCCTTGGACATTCATTTAGAATGTGAAGAGAAACAACTGAGTTTGAACACCCACCACTGGTTGGTAGATGAAACTGTTATTTTATTTTATTTTATTTTATTTTATTTTATTTTTTGTTTGTTTTAACAGAATCAGAGAAATGGTAGGCATGTATGTACTAGTTTGAATTTGAAAGAATTATCTTCCTCAAAGATATCAAATAACTCTTTGAAAATACATAGAAGTGAATCAAAAACAAAAGAGAGCTTCAAACTAAAGCTGATTTCTGCTTTTAAAGTATCATTTTATTTTGATATCACATAAACACTAATGGCAATATAGACATTAAAAAAAAATCTACATCTTAACACATCCTAGGAACCTTATCTTAAAATAAAGAATGGGGGGAGAGAGAATATAGAAAAGTAATAGGGAAACTGATAGAAGAATCAAACTTTTGATTGAGTTAGGAATGAAATCAGTTAAATGTATGAAGTCTTAATCATTGTTCCTGGATTGAGCTACTATTTGATTAACTTGAAAATATTGATCAATTAATTAAATAACCTATTTACAGGGATTGATATGTGCATTTACACTCTTGTGTCCACAGCATACATCTTGGCAGTCTCTGTCTGAGGAGCCACATATGACTTGGTCAAGGAAACACCAGCAGTTGAATAGGCCTTCCTCACAGAATAAGGGTAGTTTCTCTCATGGCCAACATCTATTTGAGAAAGATAAATGCAGAGACATTAAAGTAATATGACTGAGTAAACTTCAGAAAATTAAAAACTAATTGATTTTATATGTCCTCCAAAAGAGGGGCAAGAATATAGATATTCTAAGTAAGAGTCATCTAGCAACTCTAAGAATTCTAGAACAAAATCCAACTTATAGTTTAAATATAAAAAAATATATTATATTTAAATTTAAAATCAAGCCAAGAATTTTCTTTCTTTCTTTTTTTCTTCTTATCAGGAGAAGGATTCTCTTAGTATTTCAGTGACTTTTTTAGAAACCCAGTATGTCATATTCTAGTCATTAATAACAAACATTGTGCTGGTTCTCAGTTCTCTTCTTTAGTTGGCTCACAATTAAAATTTAATTGATTCAAAATGAAGTTAAATGTATAAGGTTATTATACACCAAAATAACCATTACATATTTTAATATCGGACTCAGTTGTAGCTGTAGATATTCTTTTTCAACTAATATACCATTAACTTTGTAATAAGGTTTGAGTATGACAATTTAGTTGAGCAACTCTCTCTCTCTTTCTTTCTTTTTAGTTCAGGATCTCACTGTGTTACAATCTTCCTTCGTTAGCCTTTTGAGTAACTTGGCCCACAGATGTGCTCCCCCATACTTGAGTTAGAGTGGGTACGGAAACAAACTCAGGCTAATCATTTGTCCCCAAGACACAAGTATTCAGTGCATGCTACTGCAGCTGGCTCACATCTGGAATTGTAAAGTTAGTATGCAGGAATTTAAACAAGTAATCGGTTGACAAGGATGCAAGTGGAGGCAAAGAAGTGTGGTATTTTATCTTTTCTTACCTTTAAAGAGATATAAGCAACAGGTGAGGACAGCTCCAGCCAAGAAACAACCCAGAGATCCAGCCATTCCAAGCCAACAGGACCAACCAAATTTATACTGGATGCCAAGAAATATATTATGCAAAACCAGAGA
Organism: Tupaia tana; assembly: GCA_026018925.1. Taxonomy (NCBI): domain Eukaryota; kingdom Metazoa; phylum Chordata; class Mammalia; order Scandentia; family Tupaiidae; genus Tupaia; species Tupaia tana. The sequence goes on along the minus strand of JAKSZU010000020.1, from coordinate 34,954,169 downwards.
AGAACGTTCCACATATACATCAATGGCATACCATACAGAGCCAATGATTCCTGGGGCACCTAAAAGATAGGGAAAAGGTTGAGAATATGTGGTGTTTTCTAAATTTAAATCCAAGGAGATCTGCTTACCACCCAAAATATATGATGTAATTCAGAGAGACAATAATACAAGGGATTCGTGAGGAACCAGATCTTGAATTCCTCTTCATCTCTTCCTTTTCCCTTTCACTCCATATCTTCTAAGTCTTACCTTAGTTTGTACATAAAGAAAATACCAAAATAAAATAACGCAGTGCTCATGTGCTTGAGGAAACCCAAAATGACAGTTAAGGTCTTCTTTAATTTTCCTATCTTTCCAATATTAGTCTTACATAAAAGAAAATATTAAATGCAAAGTAAAAACTAGAGACGGAACACAGTCTAACAAGAGAAGAACACAGACTAACAGAAGCAATAGAGAACAAAAGTTCATTGTAAACAGATTTTTTCAATTGCAAGTATAAACCATTGAGAGTCTATATTCTGTTGATCCCAGACCCATGACTGAAGCTGTGTCAGCCACTTCATCAGCACCTGTATAACAAAGCTGTCTTTAGGGGCCAGCAGGTAGTACAGTGGTTAAGGGAACTGGACTCCCACATGGCCAACTGCGGTTCGAGTCCCAGACCTGGCTGCTTGCTTTCTAACTTTCCCTCTCTCTCTTCCTCTCTTTCTCTCTATCTCTTGCTCTGCTTCTTTCTAGACAAATTAAAATAAATGAATAAAATTAAATAAAATAATTATTTAAAAAAACTGTCTTTAAAGTCATTTATCTTACTGTGTTGGGGGTAACAACATCACTGATTTAAAAATTATCTTTATTTTCAAATAAATCCTTACTTATGACCCCCCACATCATATAAAAATGAGCCAAGAAATATTATTCACTTTAAATTTTTTTTTTGAGAGGTTTTTGCTATAGGGCGCTTGCACTGGCCAGAAAGACAAAGAGAGACAGAGAGACAGAAAGTGAGAAATCACCCCCCCCAGGGGGGATAGCCACGCCGCAATCCCTTCTCCTCCATTCTCCTCTGGGATCTTGGGCACGCACACACACGCACCCAGCGTGAGTTTAAGCCACCAGGTCCGGGACTCAAACCGCAGTCGGCTACATGGGAGTTCAGTGACATAGCCATTATGCTGACTGCTGGTCCCTACTCACTTTAAATTTAATCCTCACAGATTAACCTCTCCGAAAATTGATTGATTTGAAATGTTGCTGAGCTTCTCTTACTTTAAAAGTATGTATTGCATGTCAAGTCCTACCCACAGAAGAAAAGGTGGTGAGGTTGGGAGATGAAAGGCTATATTAAAAGGATGTTTTTAATATTTTTAAACTCAAAAAATACTTCCAAATTTCTTTTCTCTTTGGGAGTCTGTGATATCTAGTAGGTTGTCAAAAAAGTCATGTTGTATTTTTTTCTATGCAAAAATGTGTTAGGACTTTTCCAAAATCCCAATAATTAAGTCACTACTTCATTGCATTATTCTCCAGTTGTTTAATGCAAGGTGCTTAAGAAAGACCAGATCATGAATATATAACCTTCAGAAAACAAAGATACAGTACCATTATCTACTGGTATAAATTTTGAAACTTAGAAACACACACACACACACACACACACACACACATATATATATATATATACTTTTTTATAATTCATAATATATATATCATACTAAATCTAAGTGGTAGTCCCAAAGCCTTGGGCATCCTGGTCATTTAGTCATTTCTTCATTGACACTCCATATTCACAAGAATTTTCTTCAGCAACTTGTACTTTCTTTGAGTTTTGTTGATTTTTTTTTTAAGAGAATATCTAGTGATACCCCCAACAGTATTATAGAAGAAAATTATGTAGTTTAAAATAATGTTGACATTCGTGAAATAAAACTTGTTATATATAAAAAGTTTATGCTGCCAGAGGTATGGCAATGAATTTCACAAAAAAGAAGAATTACTAACTTCTGTGACTTTACAATACAACATGGAAAACATTAGGACCTGGATGCAATGTTTCTGCGTGGAAAAAATAAAGGAGGCCCCAGTTCTGAATGTGTAAACAATTAGGCCCTCACTGAAGGGCATCCTCATTTTTCAGTTCACGTGGAATTTTCCCAATAGCAATCCGAGATGGATATTACTGCCCTAGCTTTCCTTCATTTTGCAAATTGGGACATGCAGACATAGTGAAGCTATCTAAGTAATCTTATTTCCAAAGTCCCCCTCTATTGTCTGCCGTGTGCTGACTGGCCAGGCTCTCACTTGGGTTTGTATGGAACATTTTCGTGCAACTACGGTACAAGAAAACTTTTCTCTTTTTGGAGCGTACTCCCCGGTTTATAATCTTCCTGAACTTTGATTTCTTCAACAGCATACCTCCTCCCAGCGTGCATTAAGATCAAAGAAGACATTATGTTGTGATAGAGAAAGATGAAGCTTTGAAGTTGAAGACAGACTGAGTAAAATATCAATTTTGTTTCATTAATAAATACCATGTAAAGTACTGCTTATAGATTATTAGTCATGTTTGATTCATTAGTCTTCAGAACTCCATTTCTTTATCTCCTTCTTAAGTGAGGATAGTAATATCATCTGTTTATGATTACATGTATGTTCAAATGGGTTGACTCATGAGATAAATATAACATAGGAGTTGTCATAATTCATTTCGTTGCTAAAAAGAATTGATTTGGATGAATACGAGTAAAAAGGTGGCAGTTTAAACGTACTGTGGGATTTAACTTTAGGAACAATCACAAAAGACATTATTGTAAAACTTTAAAGCGTCATATTACATTTTAAATAGCTTAAAAATCATTTGATAACTTTGGCACACCTTCCTCTGGGATATTATAAAAAGTCTAATTATCTGAATCCAAAGCTAAAGAAAGTAGGACTGAGAGATGGCTCTTTATTTCACTCAATCTAAACAAGCAAGCCACATACGGTCTTAAAACGAACCAGTTCAGAAGAGCATCCTTCTCCTCCACCTGAGGACTTCACGGCCTCTCTCTCACCACCTCGAGTCCAGATCGTACCTGCTATTAGTAATGTGGTTCCGGCAACAAAGCAGATGCGGACTTTAACGTTCGGCTCATCGCGGAGGAATTTCACGCAGTCAAGACCAAGGAGCAGAGTGATAAATCCGAACCCAGCAAGAATATCTGCAGTAATCATCAACGCTCGAGTTACCACCAGCTTCACTGGAAGACCAGGGCATGCGGTTATGGCACAGAGGAAGGCAACCTGTGAGCTCACAGAGGCACATGAGGAACACAGACGACTGCATGTCAGTGACAGGGACCCACTGACTGAAGTCACACTTGCATATGAGTACCCTTGGATATGAGTACCCTTAAGTATTTCATTACACTGGAAACTATTACATTGTTGACATTATTATTTGTTTAAGTGTTGGTCTTTATATTGTTGCATCCTATCAGGGAGCGTCTTGGTAGACGGGAACTAGGCATTGCTTTCCTTTGTTCTTTTTGCTCTGGAAAGTCTCCCACGTATTATAACCTAATGCCAAGGAAGATAGAATACCTGTTCTGTAGAAGCTATCCAGTAACTGTTGGTTGAATAATTGGTATAATGGCTTGAAGTTTGATGGGGAAAAATATTAAATAATTGGTTAAAACTTGGCACAAAGAAGCAGGATACATTTCTAAACTTCCCTTGCCAGTTCACAACGGTGGGAGTCATCAGCAGATCTCTAAAAGGGGAATTAGTTTCTATTAAGTGGACTATTTTGGAAGCAAAACCATGTCCTTTTTTTTTTTTTTTTTTTTTTTTTTTTGAGAGGTTTTTGCCATAGGGTGCGTGCGCTAGCCAGACAGAGAGAGAGAGACAGAGAAACAGAAAGCGAGAAATCACCCCCCAGGGGGATGGTCACGCCACAATCCCTTCTCCTCCATTCTCCTCTCGGGATCTTGGGCATGCACGCACATACGCCCAGCGTGAGTTTTAAGCCACCGGGTCCGGGACGCGAACCGTGGTGGACTACATGGGAGTTCAGCGACATAGTAATTATGCCAACTGCTGGTCCCTTAGTATGATTTTAAAAAAATATAATGTTCCCTATTTAAGGCTTTCAAAATTTAGGAAAGAAAACACATGTAATGTCTTAGATGATATTGCTCTTTTATGCAGAAGTTTAACATGACCTCTTGACCACCACATAGTGTATATAAATCCACTTCCTGCTCAGCACCCAGGTCTAAGGGTTTCTGCACTTTGCAATGCCTCCCTTGAAATTTTCTGGGACTACCCAGGGTCAGCAGTACCATCAGGATGTGGTGGCCTGAGCTAATCTAGATCCTTATGGGCTCTGGTCTTCCCCTTCTCTTTGGGGGCTCTCTGACCTTGCATCCCTCACACAGGAACTCTGAGGAGCTCAAGGACTCCTGCCTACGAGGTAAACCAGGGGGTCCATGGACAGTCATTTCCAAGAAAGCAGCGATGCAAGCAGACTGCTCATGTTGACTGGTAAGGGAGGGAGTCTGCAGCGGTGCAAGCAGACTGCTCATGTTGGCTGGTAACAATGATGTTAATATGCTGTCTCCTTAATTTTGTTCCTTTCCCCCTCTTTATACAATCTAGTACTATCAACAAAGTAGTGTAATTTTGTGAATAGAAATGGAATTCATATGAGCACTCAACCTATTCCAAAGCTTTAGTAGCATAGTCAAAGTTGAGAAGTTTAAATAGTTCTGACTAGATACTGTTATGTACATTGATGCAAGAAGAAAACAAAATAATTCATAAGGACATTACCAAGAAAACCACTACCTACATTTTAATATCTTCATTTTTTTATCGTCTGCCTATGTCATATTTTTTATTTTGTTCTTACCTATTACTTTCAAATAATATACTAGAACTGCAATATTTTTTCATTAAAAAAATTTTTTTAGAGAGATTTTTGCTATAAGGCATGTGTGCTCACTGGAGAGATAGAGAGAAACCAAGAGGCAGAAAGCAAGAAATCTCTCCCTAGAGGGGATGGCCAAACTGCAATCTTTTCTCCTCCATTCTTACTCTCCTTTAATAACAGGACCAGTACTTCTTGGTGTGGTTCACTGTTTTATGAATGAATGAATGAATGAAAATGCTGTGGAGAAGGAGTGAGAGAATCAATAAGATTGTTAGTTTAAAAGATCTCTTTTTACAGAGAAATCTAGACCTTGCTAACACCTAACTATAATTTGAAGCTGGAAGTAAGGGAGATAAAGGAGCTTGCTTTAATACGGTGCTAACATCTTATGTGTATCGATTGTTTTCATCCACCAATTCCCATACTCTGCAACTCTCCCGCTACTTGTCTGTCTGTCTCTGTCCCTCTTTCTTCACCTCTCTCTTAACAAACCTTCCACTAAAATAAGTATAATCGTTTTATGTTTTTGAACTAAGTTGTAGTTGAAAGCCAGCTCTACAAAGCCTTTCTTCTAGTCTGTCGATTATAGTCATAAAATCACAGCATCCTAAAGAATTCATTTTCATTCAAAATATATTTACTATAAGGTTATTGCATTTAAGGGACTATACCAGGCTTTGGGGGTACCAGAGATGATTAAAATAACATTTCTACCACCATGGAATTTACAAATACATGGAGCGAAAAATGCTGAAAATGTTTCAGAACTAAATCCCCTTCTTGATTAGGGGGTGATGGCAGAGATGTAAGTTATGTCTAGGTGGGATCATGCCAGAATGAAATATATTCAAATCGGGGACCAGCAGGTGGTGTGGTGGTAAAGGTGCTGGACACTCCCACATGGCCGACCATGGTTTGAGTCCCGAACCTGGTGGCTTGCTTTCTCACTTTCCCTCTCTCTCTTCCTCTCTTTCTCTCTGGTCAAATTAAAATAAATGAATAAATAAATAAAATTAAATAAATAATTATTAAAAAAAGTTAAAAAAAAAGAAATATATTCAAATCCATATTTCAGAAATCAACTCCATTACTAATTGAAACATTTCCAACTGGACAGACCCTTACTACAGGATAGAAAACAAAAACACACGATGGAAATTTGAGCTCCACTTTCTTTGACATAACCACCTGCCAAACGAGGACATTGGGGCATACGTACAGGGGTGCTCGGCGAGTATAGAGTCGTATTCATCGCAGGTGCGAATCCCGTCAAAAGCATTTGTGACACATTCCCACCAGAGGCCTCGGCATTTTGTGCTCACCTGGGTGTTGGAGAAGACAGTGTGAGTCGGCACCTGCAAACGTATTTCCGCTCCCCTTGATCAAAGGGAGAATTGGGGCATTGTGTTTGATAGCAGAGTACAGGACTGAAATTCCATTTATAACAACTATGTATTTTAGGATTTTTTTTCCTTAAGCACTTACAATGAAAAGCCTTCCCAACCAAGAAATAAATTCACTTCCTGATTAGGGGGTAATGGCAGAGAAATAAGTCATGTCTAAGAGGAGTAAAGTCAGAACTAAATGTATTCAAGTGCCTATGACTGGTTCCATCATCAAGTTTAAATGGAGGCGATTCATTTCACTTCCCTTTGCTGACATTTGCTAATCCAAAAAAAAAAAAAATCAATATGGTAATAGGAGACAACTTTTGACATTTTGAGCCTATTAAGAATGTACATTAATTTTTCTTCATCATGAGCACTGAGTTCCATGAAGAAAGGTGTTATTTTATGTGCAGTTCATAAATTTGAAATAATTAGCAAAGAAAGTCAATAAATGAAGACACCAATAAATAAAATATAAAGGCCCCAAGTCTCAGTCCTCATTGCTTCACTGACAGGTTACGGACACTTAAGCTGTGATATAATGCTGTGATGTAAACAAAATGAGCACTAATTTCATACAACTTGACAACCGTAAGCCACTTGTCCTTGGAAACAATGCAGATGTCTCGAAGTGGTCATATAGCGCTGAAAGGTATCCATGCCCTGAACCTTCCCCTACACTACCCGTAACCTGTAACTCAGTGGATGTCTTAGAATTGTAAACCAGCCAGCAGAAAATAGTTTCAAGTAGTCTTGACAGAGTTCATGTGTACGGATCAGAGCTAGAATGATTGTGTCCTCTGACTCAATTACAGAGTCACATGGCAGTGGAAATTTGGGGAGAGTTTAATAAAGTTTAATAAAGTAGTATCTCAGAAAATGAAAACTTAAAATTTTCCTCAAGAATAACTAACAGATCAAGGTAGATAGAGGAATGAAAAAGAAGTGGAGATTAAATTGGAGTAGACAAAAGAATAAGGGACAAAAAATCACTTTGCATAGGAAAATCCTAACAAGGAATACATCCCCTTCTCTCTGCCTCATGGTTTGTTCTGAAGCCGTGTTTATGCCAAGGAAAACTCGCTGCTTAAACTCCATCACTGTGAATGTCCTACCTCTCATTAATTTATATGGAAAATACTTACAACTAGTAATAATAATCTTCTGTTGACTCTATTCTGTGAAGTACTTACAATTTAAGCATATTCTTGCTTTGTTTATTTCTTAAAGGATCTTCTGAGATATATTGTTATCATCCATTTTTTGAATAAGGTAATGAAGGCCCAGAAGAATGAGGTGATAATCTCAAGAAAGTGTAACTAGTAAATAGAGTAGTACTCACGCAGCCGTCTGTGTGCTCGTATGTACTGCCATGTACCTAAAACCTATCTTTAAAAAGTGCAAATTTATTTTAGGCTAACATTCTCTATAATTGAACATTGGGAGATAGCTTCAGGTGAAGTAAGTCCTACCTTCAATCTCATCCCAGGGGCTTTATTCTACAAAATCCCACTTTGGCTCAGGTTTCCTTAGGTTAAATCTGGAAGCAATGTTCCAGACTTTATGGAAGACCTGGGAAAACACAGAGCCCAACATCTAAGGAAGAAAATCCATCTTGTAAAATCTAACCCACCAATTTCTAAAGAAGAACATGAATTCTAAATTTATCTATGCATGAAAGTTACATTATAGTCAAAACCAATAGACTTTAAATGTAAATTGGCACTCTTATGAGCTCCGAGATAACCTTGAACATGGTCTTACCTTTTTTTTTTTGAGCCTTACTATCCTTATTTGTATTAAGAATATACTAATAGAGTGGTTATAAAAAATAAAAATTACAAACAAACATACAGGATTTTCTCAATAATGAAAATAGTAGTAAAGTGCTTACACCTCTAATGGTCTGAACAGTGGCTGTGTTCAACTTGATTAACTAACATGAAAGTGGAGAGGGGCCAGCAGGTGGCACAGTTGTCCATGCACCACAGTTCAAATCTCAGACCCGGCAGCTTGATTATCATGCTGGGCACGTGTACATGCATGCCCGAAATCTTGAGAGAAAGGAGAAGGGATCGCAGTGTGGCCATCCCTCTGGGGGCTGATTTCTCACTTTTCCTTTCTCTGAATCTCCTTTTCTCTCTTCTTTCTGGAGAGTACATGCACCCTGTGTCAAAAACTTCAAAAAAAATTTTTTTTAATTAAAGAGGAGGAACTAGGTTTAGCGGGATGAATGATAGATAGAGTTCAAAAAAATATGTTCACGACTCTAATCTCAAGAACTTGTTAATTAGACCTTATTTGGGAAAAAGACCTTTGGAGATGTAACTCATACAAAATTTGGAGATGAGAAGATCATCTTAGATTATTCAGTGGGCCTTAAACTAGTTAGAGGTACTCTTATAAGAGGAACACGAGGGGCCAGCGGGTGGTGTGATTGTTAAGGTACTGGATTTCCACATGGCTGACCAGGGTTTGAGACCTGAAAATCATGTGCCCAAAATCCTGAAAGGAGGAGGAGAGAGGATTGCAGCGTGGCCATTTTCCGGGTAAGGGTGATTTTTCACTTTCCCTCTCTCTGTCTCTCTCCTGTGAAAGCACACTACCTATGGCAAAAACCTAAAACAAAAACAAAAACAAAAAAGGCATATAGAAGACAGGCACAGACAGAAGAGAAGGCAGTGTGAAGACCCCAGAAGCAGAGGTTGGAGTGATGCAGCCCTTAGTCACAGAATGCCGATAGCTACCAGAAGCTGGAAGAGCCCAGGACTTAACTGTCCCCCAGAGAACTTAGAGGCAATACAGCCTTACCAACACTTGATTTAAAACTTCTGGCATCTAGAACTGTAAGAAAATTAATTTATCTTGTGTTAAGCCACCCTGGTTAAAGTCACTTGTTATAGCAGTCGTAGGAAACTCACAGGAAGACAGTTTGTACTGAACCGCGATACCACAGCAACAAAGAGGTCTTCTCAAAGCCAATGACCCTTCAGTTTCTCAATTAATAGGAACACACTAGATCCAGCTTATTCTAACTTGAGCTAGGTGATGTGGGGTTGAAGCCACTGCTCTAGAATCAGACAGTGACTGTCCACAATGTCCTGCCATCTAAGTCAGGAAAAAAGCAAGCTAACAAAAACTAGTCTACTTTAGTCATTTCTGTTCTATATTACATTAGGTCTGACATACATACGCGAAATTCTTATTTTATACTAATTAGAGTAATTCTGTCTTGCCAAAATGCTATAGTAATTGTGTCAATTTCAAGACTATTGATCATTTACCTGCAATGACCATATTTAGAAAACCAATGAGCTCATTAGAGGAAACAAGGAATCCAATTTCATTAGGTATTAACGCTCAGGGGCACATGGTTAGGTGGCTTGGTATTCAGACTGAGTTAAGGTATGTGAGAATAGTGGCTGCAATTAACTCAACTTTTGTGTTAATGTAGCACTTACTGGAGACACCCTTAAAGGTGCCTTTGTGCATAAAATACAAGGTGAAAAGCATTTTTGTTATTTATCATATTTAAGAAAACTCTCCTTGCCGTAATATATGGTCTGTATTTGTCTCTGTGTAATAAAATGGCTTATTGGAAACTCTCTGAAAGGCAAGCAAATCTAATGTATTTGAAGTTTTAAAATAAGCTTCTTATATAAGCAGACCAGTGCTTAAACTATTATGATTAGCTTTTCTTTCTTTCTTTCTTTTTTTTTTTTTTTTCAAGAGAGTTTTTTGCTATAGAGCACATGCACTGACTGGAGAGACAGAGAGAAACAGAGAGCCAGAAAGCAAGAAATGGTCCCCCAGGGGGATGATCACTCCACGATCCCTTCTCCTCCATTCTCCTCTCAGGACATTGGGCACACACGTACATGCTCCCAGCGTGAGTTTAAGTCACCGGGTCCAGGATTCAAACTATGGTCAACTACGTGGAGTCCAGTGGTGTAACCATTATGTCATCTGCTGGTACCAGCTGTTCTTAAAAGGAATTGTTAACTAATCATTTTTTAATTTTAATAATTTTTATAACATAGGGTCATTCAAAAGTTGTGATTTCAAATTTAAGCTTTCTCCTTTTAACACAAAATTTATTCATTAACGAATGACAGACAGTAAAAAACACTAGACTAATTTGCATATTATTTCAATGAATAACTATTCTTCCTGAAAGTGAGTAGTAGATTATCTCCTACATGGGGAGAAAGTAGTTTACCCAAGGTATGCTAGTAAAGTATAAGTCACAAATATGAGGTTAGCACAAATCTCATAACTAGTTGCCAGTAGTTAAAATATAGAACTTTGACTGAACAGTCCAGGTTTCTGGATCCCCTTGAAAATTTGACTCGTCCGGCCACTGGACACCTTAGTCTTACAAATGAACAATTAGCAAGAGAGGAATGACTACTCACTGGCCATCAGGTGGGACTTGAGCTTGCTAGGTTCTCCACAGCTCCTGGGCAGTCTACCTTGGTCATGGGTGTTCACTTCCTAAGGCATTTGAGTTTTCCCCTTTCATCATATACTAATGAGTAATCTCAAGTTTTTGGTCACATAAGACTTTATGATTCCTATTAACAATTTAAAATCTGATAATGACCAGAACAGTTATTGGAAGAAAAATACCACATAATATATTTGCTTTGAACTTCAAAAATAATCATGATAATAATTCCCCTTCTTCTCAACCTTTCACACTCTATCTACTCTTCAAATCTCACCTTAAAGGTATACATGAGGTCTCTCCCAAGTCTCTCCACCGGGAGAGTTAACCTCTCCTTACCCTGAGATTCTAAAGTAATTTGCCATATTTTTTATTTTATAATATTGTATTATCTTTTGCATGCAGTTTTTGAGTGTTTCCTTTTCTCTTTCTTTCTCTGTCTCTCTCCCTCTTTCTCATTTCCTGTCTTTCTTCTATCTCAGAGGGCATGTGTATTCACCAGAGAAAGACAGAAAGACATCAAGGAAAAGAAAATGGAAAAGCACCCTTCTCCCACAGGGCATCCGGTCTCCACGTCTCCCTCCTTTCACGATTCAGAGCATGCCTGCACAAATGCCTTGTGTGTGTTTCAAGCCTCGGTGTCCAGGATGCGTACCACACGGTCAGTTATGTGGAATCCAGCTTCCTTAATTACCGAGATATGAGCTGGCCCATTTAGTGCATTCAGTAACTTTTCAAATTCAATTCAGTAAATGCCTCTGTCTCAGTGGGCATGTTAACTAAATGCTGAGTATATTGCAGTGATAAAGAAAGACAGGGCATCTTGATTTAAGGAGTCTTTCTTGACAAATTATAGGTGTCCAATAAATGCTGAGAAGAAAAAAGCCTGTCATTTATTTTTTTAATTCAGTATATTAACTCTCAGAACTTTGAAGTAGAAAATGGTTACAGAATACTGCTTTCCACTTGACTGAATAGACTAGAACAGCTAAATGAAGGAGCCAAAGAACTATTATTTACACTAGTGAGTTTACACTGATTTAGGATCATCTTTGACCCTGTCTAGGCAACGGCTGTGGAAAGTGTTTAACATAGTACTAAGGATGGATAGGATGTCACTTAAAGTTTCAGGAAGCCATGTTGATGGTGATTCTTCCCAGTTGAGTTATAATGACATAAATTAGTTCCTTAATCCTAGGATTTCTCATCCTGTACTCAGTATCAGTCTCCCATTAAGACTTCTCTATCTTAGCCTTTGCCAACCTACTTTATTTTATCTTATCATTTGAATACATGCAGCAAAACACAGTTTTGCCTGCTTTGTCTTTTCATGTCTCTTTTCAGAACTCACAACACTAAAAAAATACTTAATTCAATGGTATATATATTAATATCTTCTCTAGTTACATGAAATATTTTATCATCTATCTATCGACCTGTCTATTATAATAATACACAGTAGGCTTATTTGGCGGACCACTATCAAACAAGCTTTTTTTTTTTTTTGTCAATGTGCACTAGATTATAAATGTATAGGGGTAAATGATGCATAAACCAAAAGAAAATGAAATAAACCATTATGATATATTATTTTTGAAACCACATAGCCTACACACATATATATATACACATATATATATATATATACATATATATGTGTATATATATATTTTTTTTTTTTGAGAGGTTTTTGCTATAGGGAGTATGTGCTCACCAGAAAGACAGAGACAGAAAGTGAAAAGTCACGCTCCAGGGGGGATGGCCATGCCGCAATTCCTTCTCCTCCCTTTTCCTCTCCAGATCTTGAGCACACACACACATGCGCCCGGTATGAGTTATAAGCCACTGGGTCCAGGACTCAAACAGCTGTAAACTACATAGGAGTCCAGCGACATAGCCATTACACCAACTGCTGGTCCCAGCTTAAATATAAGAATTTTTAATTTTCATACCACCTTACTAATCTTGTGTTAGTATACCGTAACACTGAGGACGCTACTTACCTGTATCCAGTACTTTCTTAGTTAAGATTTAAAGTTTTAATAATACTATAATTAACAACATGTTTGAGCTATTTTAAATTCTAACATAAAGTTCTTTAGGTTTTAAAAACTAGGATTCTGATTTTTTTCATTTATATATTTTACTTTATTTTTTTACCACCCAAGGATCCAACAAAATGCAAGACAAATATTAATAAAGATAGTGGCAGACGAAGACTAAAATAATCATAATAGACACTGTCCTTTATTTCTATTTTCTTTATGCCCTAAATTCAAAATTCTGAAAGAAAACCATGAGTGTATTTGCTAAAACATGTTTGTTTTAGCTCTGCCTGGTTATTTGTGGAATACAGACTAAGGTTATATGGGATAAAGAATGGAATGATGCAAATTTAATAAGCAAAATAAGATTTTTGTGGTCTTCACAGCTATATGACCTCATTTACATATGCACACTATCTTATACTTAAATTTTAATATCACTTGTTTAGTTCAATTAAGTTATATACATTAGAAATTTTTTCTTACAGAGGTATGGTGTCACAACTTCACAGTGATTATTGTCTGATAACAGAAATCACAATTTTTCTTGCATGAATGATTTAAAAATATTAATTTTTCTTTCTCTCTCTTTTAAAATGACATTTCTTTTACTCTTTGAAGCATCAAGCATAAAAGTCATATTCTCTAGATCAGAATATAGTCCTCACCAACCTTATTAGACACCTCCGGGGATTAGATCCTTATTCCTATCTTATTAAAAAGGTGAGTCAAATACATATCTTGAAAAAATTTAAATTATAGAAAGATATAAGAGACTGCTTATACAAAAGTGGCCATTTCCCTACAGAGACACTTCTCATTTAAGGCTCAATATGATATTTACAAAGAACACCTCATCCTATATTTTATTCATTTATTCATTCTTTCAACAAGTATGCCAAGTATCCTAACAGATGCTCCATCAATTTCTGTGACACATGAATCCTGAGTTTCTTATGCAAATGTCACTGCAACGTGCTATAAAAGATCACAAGAAAAGGATGGCCAAGATATGGAATCAATACAAATGTTCACCAATGCATGAATGAATTAAGATCTGGCTTGCGAATTCACACACACAAACACACAAGCAACGGAAAGTTATTCAGCATGAGAAAGAGTGAAGTCCTGTCATTTTCAGCAACAAGGATAAACTTGGAGGATATTATGTTAAGTGAAATAAGCCAGGCACAGAGAAACAAATACCACATGGTCTCGTTCATATGCGGACACTACAAACTTTGCTTCATAGAAATAAAATAGTTGGGCCAGCCAGTGGCACAGTAGCTAAGGTGGCCGTGTCCTGCATGGCCGACTGCGCAGTTCCAGTCCTGAACTCAGTGACTTGAAAAGCATGCCAGGCATGTGTGCATGTATGCCCCAAATCCCAAGAGGTGAAATGGCGAAGGGGTTGTGGCGTGGCCATCCCCTGGGGGGAGCTCTGTCACTTTTCCTGTGTCTCTCTCCCCCTCCCCCCCCCCCCCCGCCTTTCTCAGGCAAGCCCATATACCCTGTAGCAAAATTAAAAAAAAAATAAAAAATTAAAGAAGTATAACAGTGATAATAATAGTGTTTACCAGAGGCTGGGAGGAGGACAGGAAATAAAGAGAGATTGATTAATGGGTACAAAATTCCAATTAGATAGGAGGAATGAGGTCTAGCATTGAAGGGTGGCTATGGTTAACAATAATTTAACATGTGTTTCAAAACAGCTAGAAGAGAAGATTTGAATGATTCCAACACAGAAAATATATTAGAGGCTTGAGGTGCTACATATGCTAAGTCCCCTTATTTGATCAATACACAATATATATCACAATCACGCTGTATCCCATAGATGCGTAGTTAAATTAATTAAAAATAAAAGAGTATGAAACGAATAAGAGAATATTCATAGCCTTAAATGTCTCCTGAAAGAGTATGAAACCAATTGAAACTAAAACTAGTAAATAGGGTACATGCTAGATATAATCATTTTGATATTTACTGTATATATAAAAAATTGTGGCAATATTAATGCAAATAGAAATCCCAGGAGAGAATCTGATTATGGGCCAAAATAAATTCAAATGTGATCAACCTTCATTTGTGATAACATTTTAATCATAACAGTGCTTGATGTTTAGCAAGTTCTTGGTAAGTAATTAACAAGAGATGACTGAAAATTGAATTATCTTGAGAAAACAGTTTTTCTTTCTGATAATCGAGAGACCAGTACCTTTGTAAAAAAAAAACTATGTTTCTATTTAAGTCTGGATAATTAAGAAATACATATCTTCCAATATAGTTACATATTGATAATGTTATCAATTCATATTTTTCTCTTAGTTTAATGCAAGCATTTGATAGATAACGTATGCTATTTGATTACTTTCTGATAGATTCTCCTGGCCAGATGAAAGTGAAACGATAAGTATAAAAATGGGCAAAGTAAGCTCAGAGAAGTAAACAAAATTTCTCCAAGAGAATTAATAGCAAAAATAGAAACAGAACGTTAAGTCTCATATCTACTTGGTAAATATTATACAAAATGTCATCTCCTCTTCCACAGAGCAAAAACAAAACCATGAACTACAAATAGGTAATAATGTATCTAACATTTATTTGCTGATTTGTATTTTCCTGATGTTGTCGTAAATGTTTGAGATACATAAATTCATTTAATCTTCACAAGAAATTTGTGAAGCACGTATTATTATTCTCCTTCTACAGACGAGGAGGTGTGGCTGGCAGTGCTAGAAAAGCCCATCTAAACTCACACAGCTACCACCTGGCAAAGTCAGATTTAACCCCAGGTCTCTGATATCGACTCTGACATTAAGTGTAAACTTCTCCAATAGGAAGAACTGTGTTTCTGCTTCTGTGTTGTGTAATAACTAATCCAGAAAAAAATAAATAAATAACAGCATGGTCCAGGAACATTGCTCTGTGATGACTTCTGTGCAGAGACCAATTTTCCTCCACTTAACCTTACTTAGAGTGAACGACCTCATCTCTCCAGTTGTCCCAAATAGTAAGGTGAATTTCAACCTGACTTCTCTTTTTTTTTTTTTTTGGAGAGGTTTTTCGCTATAGGGCGCGTGCGCTCGCCAGACAGACAGAGAGAGACATAGAAACAGAAAGCGAGAAATCACCCCCCAGGGGGGATGGTCACGCCGCAATCCCTTCTCCTCCATTCTCCTCTCGGGATCCTGGGCACGCACGCATACCGCCCGGCGTGAGTTGTAAGCCACCGGGTCCGAGATGCGAACCGCGGTCGACTACGTGGGAGTCCAGCGACATAGCCATTACGCTAACTGCTGGTTCCCCTGACTTCTCTTTTTCATCACTTTTCCCATGTGCAGTGAGTATCAATCCAATCAATTTGAATTCTTTACGTTTTCCGTATGTTTACATATAACTTCATGCTTGCTGCCACTCTGATAATGACTACTATGTCTTCTCTCCCGGTCTATGGTACAAGTCTCCACCTTGGCCTCCTGCACCTCATTTTGCCCCTTTCAGCCACTCCCCACAAGTAGCTGGCTGTTCGATCTTTCTAAAATGCACACACATACTCACCCACAGGAAGCACCCTGGCCTGTGCTCTAAGATCTGTATTTCAGATGATGATCCAGTGCCTGTATTCTCTTTTCTACGCTGGAGACTTTTATCATAATGAATTACACACAATGCCACAAACACCGTGCTTTCACACACGGACCTCTGTGTGAACCGTTTCCGGTGCCTGGAGACGCTGTACTTGCCTCCCTCATTTGGCCCTCCAGCGCTGTTCAGACGTCTCTTCTTCCAGGTAGCCTTCACTGATTATCCAAGACTGTGTGAGATGCCCACTTGGGGTCATTCACTACCACAGCACTCGCCGCGCTGCGTTATAACTGTGAGTTCATCTGCCCGTCTACCTCGCTACGCTGGGAGCAAACCAAGAAGCTCCTTGCTTCATCATCCTTCACAGCCCTGCACCTGGAACAGTGCCAAATACACAGCAGGTATCAAGGAACATTTGTGGAGTAAAGAAAGGTAGAAAGATGAGAAAGAGAAAGGGATGGAAAAAGACATAATGAGGGAAGGGATACAAAGAAAATGAATGAGAATGAAGAGGGAAATAAAAAGAAACAGGAAAGAAAGAAAGGGAGAGAAAGGGAAGGGTAAAAAATGAAGAGAAAAGGAGAAACCGAGAGTGGAAGGACAGAAGAAAGGGAGAGTGTAAGAAGTTACAGAAAAATGGAGAATAGTCACACAATTCCTAGGGAAACTGCTTGAGGAGTCTCCATATACCATCAGTGTTCCAGTGACTGGCCAATCCTCTGGGGTAGGGACATAGTCAGGGAGTCCTGATGTTGAAGAAAATAGACTATGAAGGACATTAGAAACAGCTGAGTTCAATTTTATCTTATAATTAAGGACACTGAACCAAAGACAAGAGATGTGACTTGCTGGTAGAAGGGAGTTAACACGGGCTAAGAGGTGAACGCAGGCTTAAAAACTCAAAAGCAGAGTTCTCTGCACCACACCAGTCTCTCCAGAGACACAGTTGGCTCAATAATGACAAGAGCAGAATTGTACCTTAGGGCCTTTGGGACCTGGTTGAAGGCCATACACACTGCAATTCGGAGTGCTTTTTCTTTTTTCCTAACGTTTTTCCTTAATACAAAGATTTTCAGCCTTCAAGGCAGGTACACTGCAGTCGAGCGAAAGACTCTTTGAGCTCTTTCTATGCCTTGCTTTGTGTTCCTCACCTTAATACTCTAACGAGCCCTGAGCTCGTCCTCGGCCTGTCCTTTTGCCACATGGCCCTCTCATCTGGAAGGCCCCTGCCGCCATTCCTACCTTTTGAAATCCTTTGCATTCTCTCGAGGCTTTGCACAAATGCCTTTTCTTTTGAGATCGACTTCAATGTCCTTAACAGAAAATCATCACTCTATCTTCTCTGTGTGCCTAGTACTTTGTTCCTTTTTTTCTCGATGTATAAATGGACTTAGCCCCTTTATTATCGTTTCATGTGGATCTACTTTCCCTCGCTAAGTGTGCGTTGCTGGAATGGAGGACCCGCTCCTGCTTTCTCTTCGCCTCCCTAAGCAGGATGAGCACAACCCCTTTATACGCCATGTGTGTCCCATATATTTCTTACATGCCTACATGCTACATGTGTGTCCCATATATTTCTTACATGCCTACGTGCTTTATATTTTCCATAGACTTCTTATGTTGAACTAAAACAAAGAGCCCCTTTTCCAACTCTTAGGCCTAGAGTATCCTAAAATATTAACTTGTTTAAATTTTCCATGGATATACTTTTTTTTTTTTAACCAAAACGCTTGTGTTGGGCTGACTTCTCTCGAACAATTGTTTAAAATAAGATTTTCATATGGATCAAAAATAATATATACATGTTGAAGGGAACAAGAACAGAGAATAGTACATTTGAGTCAGTGAGTCTCAGAGCCTTCACCCTTTTGGCTAACGGGATGACTTTATAATCAGAACAATTTTAAGAGTAATTATTATGAGAGATTTCTGTGCCTCAAAAATATTGACAAATAAAAATGTTGCTGAGAGCAAAGGAGGCTTGTGTTGCTACAGAATTCTTCTTTAAATGTAGAGACTTCCTGGAGAACACTTTTAACCAAACATTTCAAGTGTGGTAAATAAGAAGGAATGAAGAAGTAATCACTAACTCATGCACAGGGCAGATGGCAAATGGTGGGTGAGCCGACATAAAAGTCAGACGGTACTTGAAGTGCTAGGACTGCTGGCTGCTCTCGGCAAGGTTTGACCCTTCCTGAAACTACTTCGTTATCAAATAAAGTTAACAGTTGTCAGAATAAGCAGAATACCTTGAAGAATGTTTCAGAAAATATTTCGACAACGCTTTTAGGTGAGATTTTACATACTTTTTATGGTTTTAGAAGTATCATTTTAAGTGTGTTGAGGCCAAACGTATTTATGTATTAATCAGCTACCACTGGCCGTCTAGATAATGGGAAACTAATGGCAACTGAACATTTTATCTGCACTTTTCCCTAAGCACTGTTCAAAGGGTATTTTTTAAATTCATTTCTTATATGCAAAGTCTGATAAAAAGTCTCACTGGAAACACTTATAACAGAAAACCTTTACAGTAGTTCAATTTACCATGATTTTTAGAAATACAATTTTCCAGCACGAAGAAGGTATTTATAACTCCATTGCTTTTGAAATGTCATGTGGAAGTCAAAGAACAATTAAAAGCAAGAAAAGTAAACAGCAAAAGTAATATACAGCAAATAGAAAGGTGATTACTTTCCATTTCTAACTCCAACTTGAGAATCTAATAAATAAAATCAGAAAAAAAAAAAAAAACAACTCTTGGGTATGTTTTCTAAACTTCATAGAGATGATGTTATAACACTGTTAGGATAAATTGTTCCCTTCACGATATACGTGAAGGAGCCAATTGTGTTGGGGTATACGCTCCATTTGAGTTCCTGGTATATCTTTTTTTTTTCTTTTACCTCTACCTTCGTAAGCCTTACTAATGAACAGCAGTTGATTTTTAACATCTGATTTTTTTTTTTTAAACTCAGTTCTACTTCTCTCAGATTCCTATGGCTACAGAAAATGTCTCTGAACTTCAAAATTACTTCTTTCTGCATTTGTCTGGTGAGAATGCTACAATCCTCCAATGCGAGCCTGTTCACACATCTCTTACACTAACAGCAAGCCCCTAAGAGCAACTCATTTTAAGAGAGACTTCCTTAAAGTCTTGTCTCTCCTCTCTACATTGGGATGCATTAGAAAGCCTTTTTCTCCCTCAGAATGTTTTTCCTTTTTACATAGAAATTCATTCAAATAACAACCTCGATTGCATACTGATTGGGTATGTTTTACATACTTTGAGTTTGATTGCTCAGTGTCTTAGATAATTATCACTCCTGAAGACAGTCTATCACTCTTAATGCTGTCTTCATGCTCAACAGTTTTCTTTGACAGAAAGCTTATAGGAATGTTGTTCAATTCAGCATATCCAGCAATATGAGGTGAATTTCTAGAAGACTCTGTGGCAGAGATTATTCTTGTGTGGATGTATCTTTATGGAAAAAAAAAGTATTCAGTTACCTCATCTGTAAAGTGGGATAACAATACCTATCTCATAGATGAACTGTGAAGATCAAATGACCTAATTACCTAAAGATGCCGTAAGTAGTAGGTCATTTATGTTGGCTATTTTCGCTATCATTAGTCCTAGCTCATGTACTGAGCTTCATATACGGCTCTAGGGCTCACAGGAAACTTGAACTGGCTGTGTCAGGAAAAGAAGATGCTGACTTCTTACCTCCAAGGAGTCATCAGCATTCACCATCCAGCAGTCCGTCCAGGTGGCCACAATCAAAAACCCAGTGGAGAAGAAGGCGAAGAAGCAGGCCAGGTACTGAAGAAGATCCCTCATCCTGGCAAGCAGCCTGTCCGGAAAGGACACATGGACAGACGGCAGCCCTGGCCCACTCGGGTGGCTGGAACACTGTCAGTCTTCGGTGCTTCCGGTACCGGGGATGTGGAAATACTGGTCTTTTACTTTTGCTCACACCCCACTGCAGGCATCTTAAGTTCTGGTAAGAAAAATACAAACAGGTTGTAACCGACAGAGGGGTCCTGGAGGTCGTCATCCGAAGCCACCAGCCTCCAATCAGAAGCCAGGTCAGTGAAAGGACTGCGTGCGTTTTGGGTGGGGTTTAGAAGGAACCCTGGAAAAGGTTTTGTCCAGACTAATGCAAAGTGATGGTCACCAGAGGCACGTGCCATGGCAAGATGGAGAGAAGGAGCAAGGGCCCCACCCCCAATGAAGCCTGTAAACTGATCTTTCTAAGGCCCTCCAGGGAAGGTGAGCCATTTTCTCCCCCCTCAGAAGAAGGCTACATGGTTGACTAAGTGCTATTTTATTGTTAGGGCTATTTTAATATTCGCTGACTACCTTAGACAGACAGGCCACTGGTGAAACTATGCTAAACAAGAGCTTGCTCAAGGGAGTTTGCATTCCAAAGTGTTGGGCAGTTCAGCCCCAGAAGGATTTCTAACACCTGGGCAGTCAGTAGAGCCAAGGCTTCTAACCTTTCAGCATCATAGTGGGAACAAATGTGCATTTTAATCCAGGCAGCTCTGGGCATAAATCCTGCCTCTGAAGTTTACAGGCTGAAAGTTCCTGGGTTACAGTTTCTGTGAAATGGAGGTATTAATACCATGTTCATAAGATGTTTGCAAGGGTAAAAGATGCCATGTCTGTAAATCATTTGGAAGAGTGTCTGACGACAGTAGCTAAATGATAAATATTAACAGGACCAAGAAGGCCCTGTCCTGTATTACTACTTTTCCTCCATGGACCAGTATTTAAAAATGTATCTAATGAACAAAAAAATAAAATACCCATTTATACTGGAAAGCTAATGATTTAGTTTAAGAAATGTTTTGGGAGCTAGGCAATGGTATAACGGTAACACAATGCTCTACAAGTCTAAGCCACATGAGAAGGTTCCAGGTTCACTTCCAGAGACCTCCTGAACGTGCCAGGCCCAAGATGCCCATGAACCAGGACTGGCTGAAGTCGGGGATTGTGTTGTTGTGTGAGGGCCCTTTTGACATATGTGTGTATATATATATACATATATATATACACACACACACACATATGTCACCATGGAATAAAGAAAAAAAAACTTAGAAAAATGAAAATAATTTTTGGTATACCAGAAAAAAACTGAAGTTTTGCATATATCTGGATGGATAATATTATTGGGTGTAAATAACCAGTAGTCATTTAAAAATACTTAAAAGAGAGCACATATCACCCTTTTAGTTTCATCAGGTAGACTTCTCAACATTAAAATTAAAATTTTGAGTGATAATAATAAATAAGTAAATTAAGATAGTTCTTAATGCAAGAGAGAGAGAGAGAATGAGAAGGGAGAGAGAGAAAGAGATGGGAAGAGGAAAATACAGAGAGTATGGGAAAATTTATTAGAAATAGGTCATTATTGGGACCAGCTAATGGCATAATGGTTTCATTGCTGGACTCCTACGTAGTTGACTGCAGTTCAAATCCTGGACCCAGTAGCTTCAAACTCACTCTGGGTTCATGGGCATATGTGCCCAAAACCCTAAGAGGAGAATGGAGGAAAAGGGAATTGCAACATGGCCATCCCTCCTGGGGTGGGGAGGTGATTCTCTTTGTGTCTCTCTGTCTCTCTGTGTCTCTCTGGTTAGCGCATGCACCCCATAGCTAAAATCTCTCACCAACAAAAAAAAGAAAAAAGAAAGAAGTACATCATTACTCTGGAAAGAACCAGTGACTAACATAGTTATTTTAATTTCTCACAAAAGGATTGTTGTTTTTTTTTTCATTTATTAATGGTTTGGTCACAGTATTTAGGGTAAATGACTAAAAAGTGAGAATCAGTATTCATAAGACATCCTTCAAGAATATATTAAAATAATAAAGTTTTGTGATTATATTATTTCTAATTTTGCTTCATTTTATTCAAGTATAAGATGTAAACTTAAACATAGAAGCTGATGTAAAACCATATGTGGAATGTAAGCCTGATTATTCCATAAATATAGATACATACACCAACTATAGTTATCACTATTCTGTAAGGAGCAATACAGATATTTTTAATTTTACTCATTTTATTCCACGTATATGACTTAATAGTTGGAAAAAGAAGTAACACTTCACTCTGAAGTGCTCCTCCACAGAATGTCGTTACCTATACGGTAAGGCAGCTAAGACTCACGCACGCAGCTTTGGTGAGTCGAAAGTGAATCTTCCCTTGTGCCCTATAATTTAAACGGCTCACGCTCTATGGATCTGGGAGAGCAAACCAATTCCAAAAGCACATGACCTTTACAGGGAAATCCTGGATTTAGCTCCTAGCTTTCCACCAAGGGACCTTTCACAAAGTACTTTTCCGACTAACAGTGTACCCCAGGGCAGTGATTCTTCAACTTGAATGTACACTGGAGTCTCCAAGGCCTAGTAGCTTTATCCCCAGAGGTACAAATTCAGAAAACAGCATGGAAGCTAGGAGTTCACGTTTTTCTATGTTAGAGAACATTCTGATTCTGAGGAAGAGGACCATAGTTTGAAAGCCTAGTTCAGAAGAAGAAAAGAGAAACCAGCATAAAATTTAGCATACCAGAGTCAGCTAGGTGATTTGGATAAGGCAGCTGGACTTCCCATGGCCGACTGCACAGTTCAAGCCCCAGACCCGGAGGCTTGAGAAACACTTTGTGTGTAGGCATGCATGCCTACAATCCAGAGAGGGGAATGGAGGAGAAGGGACTGTAGCATGGCCATACCTGCTGGAGGTTGCTTTCTCACTTTCCTTCTCTGTCTCTCTTCAGCAAACACATGTGCCTATAGTAAAATTAAAAACAAAACCCAAAACAAAACACTTTTCAGAGTCATATACTACACATTACAGACAAAGTTCTAGGAAAGGGTTTACCCAAATTACATCTTTAGTACCATACTTCCTAGATGGTACCAAATAGATCCCAAATCCAAGTATCAGAACTTATGTAGAGGAGAAGAGAATGGAAGATACAAAAACAAAAACTAACAAAAACCGTGAGCACGTGCATGCATTTTCACATGGATACACACATACACATAAATAGGAGGTCATCAAAATTAATAGAAAATGTAGATCATGAAAAAAGCTATGCATGAATTTCAAAAATCTTTGCAACAAAGTACACTTATACTTTAACCCCATTTTCCCATGAACTATTTGAAGTCACCGTCTATTTCTGGAAATCAGATTCTTTTACAGGAAAGATCTAAAGGGTAACCTACTTATCATGCTCTCAATATTTACCAGACATGGTCTGTGGTTGAGGGTGAAGGATATTCAGGTGACTACAGGCCAGTTTCTTAATTGAAGCCTACTCCTTTTGGAGACTAACATAAGACAATCACGCTTACATGCTATATTCTGTGGTGAGGCTATAATATGGTAGAAGATCCAAAAAAAGAGTCACGCAGAGTGACAGAGCCACAGAGACTTCACGGGGGCAGGAAGGTGAATACCTAAGGAAGAGATATTTTGCTGGGAGCCGTGGGATGAAGACTGTCAGTGCAGAATAAGTCACTCATGAGTGTATATAGACAAATCCCTTTTGCATTGTCCATACTCTTGATTCCAATATTTCGCCTCCTCTGTCTTCAGAGGATGCTAGGTCCTGGGACACAGACATATAAAGATGGGCAACTTGGTCGCAGTCCATGAGAAGCTTACCTCCCAGGCGCCATTGAAAAGCTCTAATCGGTAACTCTGAGAACAGCCTCAAGTTCTAGTATTGTGGCCAGTAACAGTACATACGCACATTTGCTAGAAATATGCAGATTTTCCTAGTTTCCTGGTACTGTGGAGTACAATTATCACTATGTGTGTGGCTTAGTAGGGTTTAAAAACATTTTCTCTTTATAGGTGACCTTGTATAAACTCCATGAAGACAGACAAATTTGTTTTGTTCAACACACCCCACATGCTTGAAATTCTGCCTACATTTAGCAGGCTCACAACAAATAGAAGTTGAGTTTTAGTTCGTCCTCACACAGCCCCCATATTTTACAGAAGAGGGAGTAACACTGGACTTTCTTTTTACAAAACCCCAGGGTCCTCCCGGATGGATACTAGGCTGGCAAAAGTGGCCATCATCCTGCAGCTCCAAAGCACTTTGTTCTGCAAACTCCCTGACACAAATATTTTGGTCGACAAGCGACGCTCTGTGTTCCAACTGGCCCAGAACTTGCAGGACTCTTGGCTGAGGTTTTAGAGCCACCTGGTGATCAGGTGAATGACACGCTCAGCCCAGCACCCTGGCTGCTACTTCACGGAAGGAAACAGTCCTACCACTGGGAATAATCGCCTTTATCCTTTCGGCCTGCAGGTGGAAGCAGCCCTACATTTTCAGCTAAGCGAAACAGCAAGATGTTTTTTTAACTGTTGTTTCTCCTAGTGTCACAAAATGTTCTTTCTGTATTCATTATAGCCTTGTGAGACCTTAAAAGGAATAAACTGATTTATACCACATCTTATGAATAATCTTCTCACTCCTTTGAAATGACCAGCACTTGTTGCCAAACACCTCCACAATAAAGTCAGTTGCTGCAGTTAAAGGTCACGCTGGCTGTAACTAAGGTAAACATAAATCAGTGGTTAAGAGTCTGAATCTCAGAGTCAGTCAGGCCCGAGTTCAAACTAAGCCACCTGGCCTATGTCAGATTTTGAGCAAGCAACTTGATATTTCTCAGGCTACTTCTTATCAAAAAGTGAGAATTATGAATTCTGTCTGATAAAATGGCTGGGAAATTAAGTCACATTTGTAAAGTCTTAGGATAGTATGTAGAACATAATAAACAATCCACACGTGATAGCTAACAGGATTTTTATATCACAACCTTCTTTCCCATACGTGCCGTACATGTGCATGGGTGTATAAACATGCATATGTGTGTGTGTACACAGTATTATCTGTATTTCTATATAAAGCAACTTAATGAGTTGAATACCCAAGAAACAAAAAGTCTAATCATAGAGGAATTTTATTTTTCATCTCTGATGGTCCCTTCAAACACAATTTGGCTTGGGCCAAGTTTTCTCCTGTCCTATGGAAAGAATCCAGGGCAAGCAAGCTCAGTGACATTTCTGTCATTCTCTGGTAATAAAAGTTCTTCTAGTCATTTCAAGCCACAAAGGCACAGCTTCAGTACGGTGCCTAAGTATCCCTGTCCCTATATACCTTTGCAGCCTTTCCTCCACCATGTGGGAATGACGGCAATTGGCCCACCACAATCCCTGACTTCGAGATTTCTTAGGCTAGAAATGCACAGTGGCCAGAGATTCTCCAGAGCCACGGGTCGGATACCAAGTTTTCAGAGTGGCTCAATTGCAACCATGTTTCCTAGGCTTCAAGTGAGGTATAAGAAGCCCCACTCCCACCTCCATGTGATAGCAGGTGGTACTTAAAACGTATCAGAAGCTCTCTCCAGAATTCCCTCCTAATTTTTAACTTCTGTCTTAGAACTAGTCTTGTTTGTTTTTGGTGGTGGCGGGGTGCATGGTAGAGAAGAGGCAGGACATAACTGGTCCACTTGTGTTTACAAACTCGTTCTCAGATCCTTTTGCACCTGCTGGCTGAGGGTGTCTCGTTTCAGCGTGAAAGGTGGCACTTATTCTCTAGCAGCTCTATCTGAAGCAGAGACAACAGGTTCAAGGGAAACCTGCTGGTGTACACAGGGTTACAGCTGTTCGAATGGAACTTCGATATTCATCCAGGCCAGACCATACCTGGATTTGTTGAGCTTACTTCTAGGGCTCCCCACTTAAGATAAGCTGGAGTTCATATAGTGAAGACATTTCCAGGTAGTGAGATTAGATAACGAAGAGATCGGCAACCATTTCAGGCGTGATTGAAGGAAGTTGGGACAATAAGGGTATTTTCATCTCAAAAAGAGAGACAAAGCAAACATGACAGTGAGTTGTAAATATTAAGAGTAGACTATCTGCTAAGCCATTATAATCTTTATATGAGGCTTTAGAGAACATACTATGAGAGCACAGGGAAAGGGAAGCAGTCTAGTCTGGTTGAAGATTCTCGCAGAGGCAGGACACCATGGCTGCAGAAGCCTAGCGGGTTCATGAATCAGTTCATGATGGGAATAACTGATTGTTTTGATTTGGCATCTGCCTGGAAGACCATGGAGCCCTGGAAACTTTATGCTGTTAACTTATCTCTTATCTTACTTAGAATTTGATTGTTATGTAAGCTAAATTTCAAATACAGTTCAGTGAATTATCCATAAAATTATTGCACATCAAATTCAGCAGTAAGACATACGTCACTAGTCATTCTGTAACTTATTTCACCTGGAAAAGCAAGAGGTTCATCGTGTAGAGCACAAGTGAGCCATCAAGGGTGTTCTGAGTAAATCATGACTGAGCAAACCCAGTATCAAAGTTAACATTTTACCCCCTCTGTGTTAGCAGGTAATTCATTGAGCCATATTAGCATGAAAGTTTTATTTGAGCAGCCTCTACTTTTCCGCATGTATCCTTGTGATCATCATTAAATTCAAAATAAGGTAAACCCAGCCTTAATCTCATAAACTGAAGTTTTTCAATTGACTCAAGCACATTCAATCGATCATTCTTAATTTTTCTCACTATTTTGAATTTCCTTCTTATTTAATAGTTAACCATTTTCTATGGTGCCAATGTCAATTCCTCTTTTTAAAGCATGATGGCTGTGTGAATAGTGACCGTTTGGTGTATATCTAATCCATATTGGGCATGGACCCATTGAAATCGGCAGGAAATCCTAGGAGCCGCCGTGATAAACTCTTATGTCGTATCCTCTCATTGTCCTCATGCCTACCTTTCTGACCCACTCATGCCACCAGATCCAGGACTCAAACCATGGTCTGCCATGTGGGAGTCCAACCCTTAACCACCATGGCACCTGCTGGCCCCAGAAGGTATAGTCTTAGCTCATCTGCTCCTAAACATTCTGGTATGACAATGACACAATGAGAGTCTCTATCTAAGACAATAGATGACTTATTTTTTTGATGACTAACTTTTGGTTTCATTTAATATATAAGAAAAGATGTTGTATGACACAAGGTATATAAATCATATTCTTGAGGACTATAGGAACAAAGTATAAGATTAAGAATTGGCTGCTCTGCTCTGGTATGCCCAGAGTTTAGTATGTCTTAGCCAGTGAAATAAAGTCAGAGCAGCAGCCTATGATAACATCGCAGAAGGTTTTTAGTTCCAGATCAAAATACGTACATTAATTTGAACGTATCATTGAGAGCCATTAAAGGTTTTACACAAAAGAGTAATAGTAATCAAGTAGTAGACAGGCCAGGTAATATCCTTTTTCACTGCTACTTGTAAACACCGCTGTCCTAAATTCCTATTTGTCCTAACCTTTAGCCTTCACATTTTCTTTTATGATTAAAAGCACTGCATGTGCACATGTACAAGAGAGAGAGAGGGAGGCACCCTTGACAGGGTCTCTTCGTACCATTACGCCCTTTCCCCCAACCTCCCAGCTCCTCGGATCCCGGTGCCTACACACACACACCAGGTGTGTTTTCAAGCCAGTGCCAGTGTCTGAACCTGCAGTGGGCTGTATGGCTCCCAGTGCTGCCGCGTACTGGCTTTACTGCTGTGCTACAGCAGCTAGGTCCACAGTCAGCTTTTAAACCAGAGTGACCTCCCACCAAACCACTGCGGAGAAACTAGTAAAAACAAGTTCTATTCAATTATATTTTAGGAAATTGCCTTGGGTTCTCTACTTTTATTCTTTTCTGTCTCGCAATGGCTTCTTGAATTCATAACCTTTGAAGGTTGTCATTTGAATCCCAGCGCTAACCCCTTGGACTCCAAAACTGATTTTGGATTCCTCAGCTTTTGCCTATGGTATTTTCTAGAGCACAACTTGCAAATCTTCCAGTCTGAGTAACCTCCATCCCCACTGCTCAGCTCTTGTGCTTGCCAGAGAGAGAGAAAGAGACAAAAAGTGAGAAATCACCCCCCCAAGGGTCTAGCCACACTGCAATCCCTTCTCCTCCATCTCTTCTAGAGATTCTGAGCGTGTATGCACATGCAGCCAGCACGAGTCTCAAGCCACCAAGTCCAGGACCTGAAATGCAGTCAACTATGTGGAAGTCCAACGCTTTAACCCCTGTACCACTTGCTGACCCGAAGAGCTGTTTTCTTTTGATTACCAAGAGAAAACAATTCCAGGTTTTGATAATCCCTTTCATTCCTTGTCACTTGCACCCACCTCTACGAATTTATAAATAAATCTATCAGCCTAATTTTTAAATTTTCTTGTAGTTTTTCATTTTTTTTTTTAAGGTCAGATTTGAACTAGGAAAGGAGGGAGTAAAAAGAGAACACAAATTCAAAGCTCCTGATTATTGAGGAAAGAGTAGGTGTAGGGTGGAGGACATTTTGCCACGCCCTTTCCATGTCCCATGCTGTACTCCATGTAGGTGTATGTGGTAATGATTAATATCTCTGGGAAATTCATTACAAAAGTCCTCATGGAAAAAGTAATGGTTGATTTGTTCCTTACTTAATAAGAATTTGCAAAAAGGAATGGAAGGAAGGAATGAAGGTTCCTGAAGGGAAATTTGACTTGAGCTATGACAGAGCGTGAAAGTACACCACTTTGTTAAGGAGTGAATTTGAGGCAAGCATCTCATAAACAACACAGGAGCAGAGATCCTTTATCTTCCTTGGGCTTGTAAATGCCCAGCAATACCAAGTACATTGATTGCATCATTGTAGAAGTCAACACACTGAGGTTCAGTCACCTCTTTGTTCAAAAATTTAAGAACGATGGAGATAAGGAATGGTGTGACTAGATTTTCAAATGGTGGGTTTCAATACAAATATGTTGAGTGAATGAATGAATAAATAAATTCTATGCACCAATCACTGTGCTAGACACTAGCAATTTATGAGTGAACAATGTATGCTAGTGGAAGAAGGGTATCCAATACCATTCAGGCCCTCAATAGATTTTCTTATCCTATAATAGGCAGACTTTACAAGTTTACTGTGAACATTCTAAAAAGAACACTCTAAGGTGGCCTTGTACTAGTGTAGTATATTTGTAATAAATTTTACATGCAAGAGGCAGGATGTTTAATAGAAAATTCTGAACTGAAATACTAGCTACTTAGTTTCAGTCCAATATACACTTCAGTTTTTATTAGCTTATGTTACATGGAAAGACGGATGGTGGAACTCTGACAAATGTCTGGTACATTTAAACACTGTAGTTAGACAGTCTACGTAATTAAAGTTCAAAAGAAGAAAAGCAATTCAAGTATACTTACTGTTCTATGCCCCAAATGAATAAAAGGTTTATATTTCTAGTTTCTAAAGAATCAATGGGACAAAATCTTTACCAATACAGGCGTTCCTCATTTTTTTTTTTATCATTTACATTTAATCACTGTGGTTTTCCTGGCATGAATATGGTGTATATTAGTCAAGTCAGAGACATTACCATATACATTATCATCAACAGATAACTTTCATTTTTGTGTCTCTTAAATGTTCTATTTTTTTACCTTGATTTCCTCTCAGTTCCATTTCTTCACCTGGTTTCCTCCAAATTCCATCCCTCTGACAAGGTCATTTAGTAAATTGAGGAATGAAAGGTATAAAGGCAGATGTCTTGTAGTGTGTTGTGGCACTGTAAGATGTATATTTTTTAATATTTATCATGTGACACAACCCTAGAATAATATAATTCTATCCATACAAAAGGTATACATTAGATAAGGGCCAGAAAACAACAATTCATGCCACAACAAAATAATATAAATCCAGCATAATTTTTAAGAGACATTTTTGCTATAAGGCATGTGCACTCACTGGAGAGACAGAGAAAGACAGAAAGACAGAAAGAGAGAAATCATACCACAGAGAACAGCGTCACTGCAATCCCTTCTCCTCCATTCTCCTCTTGGGATTTTGGGCACATACGCACACATGCCCAACATGGGTTTTAAACTGCTGGATCTGGGACTCGAACCACGGTCAACTATATGGGAGTCCAGCAACATAGCCATTATGCCACTTGCTGGTCCCACAGCATAATTGTTTTTATTTATTCTGAATACTACTATGGAGTACAAATTTATAAATAAAATACGTAGCCTTGTGTGATTATGAACTCTTCAGGTAGGAAATACTGACCAACTGCAAGAACTAGAAAAAGACTGAGAAAGGAGATTCTCCATACTAGAGACCTGTGTATAAGTCAGAACAATTTGTTAAACAGGTAGACCATTGACGAGTGGCTACACTTCTCATTTTAGTCATATTTATTTGCAGTGTATAAATATTGTTATTTATATTATTTTCTTTTGTATTAAAAAAACATAACTAGAAAACTATAACATCACAATTTTACAGATGAGGAAAATGAAGACCATTTGTCAAGTGACAGGGCCAGAAAGTGACAAAATCAGAATCTGAGTCCAAGATAATAAAGTGGAACACAGGCAAGTATCCAATAGAAACTGTAAAAGCCTATGTAGATGAGTCAACAAAATGGAAGTCCTCCCAAGGAGAGTAAGGCCTACTGAAAACTGGCGCTTACTCAGGGACACACCTCCACTCTCTGTTTTACATGTCCAAAACCTTGACTCATTAAAATCCTGAAGCAGACGTAAGATCCTCCTCCCCCACTGAACAGGATGGAATCACGGCCTGGCACTCATGGTATCTGGATTGTCATCCCGGTTCCACGAAAGCTCTTTGCTGAAACTATGAAGCCAGTTTCTTTGTTCCTCTACACTTGTAAGAAGTAGTTTCAACCAGCCTGCCTCTAGGGAAGCATCACTCCTGAACGGTGGAAAAGCACTGTCGGACTTTATATCCCAGTTTATACCTATGGGAAATCGTTGTGTTAAGTTCTACATTCCTTTAGAAAGAACCTTTCCCATTCTTGCCTCTTCTCTCTTTTTCATCTCCAATCCTCCTTGCTGATATCCTCTACCTTTGAGAATATTCTCAAATGCTATCTTTATATAGCCACCTCACTGAACGACCTACCTATCTAACAGTCATTTGTCCTTACAACCAGACAGGAAATCCCTATCTCAATCCGTGTGAATCTTGGGAAGCCGCTTTGTCAGTCTTTGTCTTGTTCCCACAGTTGATAATATTTACTAGACAGAGTGTTCACAATAAAGCAGAACTACATATTTAATTTATAAGTTTCTACTTTAGTGTGTACCCATAGCAGCTTCCAGAATAAATAGAAACAATTATGCCAGCTATATATTGTGTTGTGGTGTATCATGGCACTTTCTGGCCCCTATCTAATGTATGCTTTTTTTATGGATAGAATTACATTAATCTAGCGTGGTGTCATATAATAGCTATCGAAAAATACATACTCTGTGTAGGTGAGTATGGATGCTAAGGGGATGTGGCCTGCTACCTTGCAGTTCTTAATTTCTAGCTCTTAGTCTCAGCATACTCAAAGGCTTCACTCTGAGTGGCTTTGTTAGTAAAATACAAGCTGCTTCCTGCAGAGTCAACATTTCTTAGTTCCCTGTGGCCTAGGAAAGCCGGGAAGATGCATAGAGCATTACACTGGAAGTAATAAGGCTGTGCCTGACTCACCTCATTATTTGTAGCAGATGTTACAAATGTCCTAACATGAAACTTTGGGATCAGATTTTGAGAAAAACATCAAGATAACAGATGTGGACCTCTATCTTTTACCAACAGGTACAACTGGCATTGCAGGGATGCAGGGATAGTCTCCTCTCACTTCCTACTGGGCAAACTCATGCCACTAACTGTTGGCGTGCCACTGATGCCGGGAGGTGACAGCAATGAAGTAGCATGTATCAGTAAGAGCAGAAGGCAAATAGGGTCACTTGGACTCTTATCTCTCTCCATCAAGACCCTTTTGCTGAGACTGGGTGGGAGTGAGGAGTGACTGCTACCTTCCACCTCATGCACAATCTGTGCAGTTTTAGATATCACCACACAATTTACTTTCTCTATCCATCCCTCAACTGTATGGGAACCAGAATGTTTTGGTTATATATGATCCAGAACACCTGAATATGGTGAGGGTAGACTAACAGCCCTGATGAATACTGATACAAAAATTTTCAGCAAGTATTAGCAAACCAAATCCAACAGCATACGAAGAAGATTATACACCATGGCCAGGTAGGCTTTATCTTGGGATACAAGGATGGTTCAATATATATAACATAATAAATAAAATGTACCACATTAATAGGAAAAAAGAAAAATTTGTATGATCATATCTATAGAAGCAGAAAAGGCATTTGATAAAATACAATATAGCTTCATGATCAAGACTCTCAGTAAAAATGGGGTAGAAGAAACATTCCTCAACATAATAAAAGCTATATGAGACAAACCTACTGCCAACATCATGCTGAATGGGGAAAAGCTAAAAGTTTTCCCATCAAAAGCTGGAAGAAAAGGTTGCCCCTCTCTCCATTCCTCTTTAATACTGTGTTGGAATCCAATGTAATCAGACAAGAAAGCAAAATAAAGGACATTCAGGTAGGAAAAGAAGAATCTAAACTGTCCCTATTAGTAGATGATTTGATTATATACTTAGAAGACCCTAAAGAATCAATGAAAAAATTCCTAGAAATTACAAATTAAGTAAAGTTGTAGGACACAAAGCCAATCTACAAAAATCTATAGCTTTTTTATGCAACAATACTGTACAGACTGATACAGAATTGGAGAAAGCAATCATGCTTACAGCAGCTACAAAACAAATAAGATAGCTAGGAATAAATTTAACCAAAGAAGTAAAAGACCTTTATAAGGAGAACTATGAAAAACTGAAAAAAGACATTGAATATGATCCAAAATTTAGAAGAATATTTCATGCTCTTAGATTGGAAGAATATAATCAAACTGTCAGTCCTATCCAAGTTAATTTACATATTTAATGCAATACTGATACAATTACCTGGAAAATTTTTTTTACAAATAAAGAGAAAACAATTACAAACTTTGTCAGGAATCAAAAAAGACCTCATATTGCCATATATACTGTATCATAATAAACTAGTAGGCATCTCATTATCTGACTTTAAAGTGTACTACAAAATAGTGATAATTAAGACAGTAGGGTATTGGCACAAAAAAAGATACATAGATCAATGGGAAATAATAGAAAATCCAGAAATAACCCCCAAAACATACAGTTAGCAGATCTTTGATAAAAGGTATAGAACAACACAGCACAGAAAAGAAAGTCTCTTTGGCAAATGGTGTTGGAAGAATTGGATATTCACCTGCATTAAAATGAAATCTGACCTCTATCTCTCACAATTAACTAGAATTAACTCAAAATGGATTAGAGACTTAAATATAAAGGCTCTAACTACAAAACTACTGGTAGAAAATATAGGAAACTTTTGCAGACATTGCACTAGGCAAAGATTTCTTAAAACCTTTAAAGCACAGGTAACAGTTTCTAGAACAGACAAGTGAGATTACATCAAGCTAAAAAGCTTTCTCACAGTAAAAGTAACTATATATAAGGTGAAAAGACAATTCTCAGAATGGGAGAAAATATTTGCAAATTATCCCTCAGATAAGGGATTGATACCTAGAATATATTGGGAATTTGAGTGGCTAACCCATTACAAAAAAGAAATAATCCAACTGAAAAATGGGCTAATGAATTGAACAGACAGCTCTTCAAGGAAGACACACAAATAGCCAAGAGCCTTATGAAAAAATGTTTAAAGTGTCTCCTCATAAGGGAAACACAAATTAAAACTAAAATGAGATGTCATTGAACTACAGTTAGAATGGTGAGGATCAAAAGGCAAAGAACAATAACTGTTGGCAAGGCTGTGAAGAAAGGGGAACTCTCTTACACTGTTGGTAGGAATGTAGATTAGTCCAGCTGCTGTGGAAAACAATATAGAGATTTCTCAGAAAACTACAAATGCAACTTGGGAATGTAACTTGGTCATTAACTGAGAAGTATGTGTATGAGTGTATTAGAACCCCATTTATAAACTAAGTCCCCACTTGTAATCTCATTAGACATTTTTTGTGTGATCTCAGATCACTAATTAGAAGAAAACATAGATATCAGAGCTTATAATTATTATTAATAATATAAAGAACAAACTAGTAGCTGTGACTTACTTGCATAGCTAAGGAAACATTTAACAGAGGATATCAAAACATTGTTTTTGTTTTTAAACCCAAACCAAGTAAAGTTCATTCAATTAAACTAGGGCTAACCTATGGCATAGTTAAGGTGGCTCCATCCCACAATGCCTACCGAGCTGTTCAAGTCCTGGACCTGAGGACTTGAAATACATACCAGGTGTGTGTGCATATGTGGCCCAAATCCCAAAAGTTGGCAGTGATAGAAAAGAAGAGATTGTGGTATGACCATCCTCCATGGAGGGTGCTTTCTCACTTTCTCTCTTTCTGTCTTCTTTTTCTGGCAAATGTATGTGCCCTCTGACAAATTAAAAATAAAATGCTTACAGAGATTGTGTAATTTTTTTCTTTCTTTTAAATCAGATTACCAGGGGTTGCTGGGAAATCACTGCCTCGGCTAATCCCTCTGAGCCTACTCCTCCCTACTGCTTTAGCTATTGGACTAGAATCCTCTCTCTCTCTTTCTATCAGGCTGGAAGTTCCTTTGGGGCAGAGATTAGCCCTTTATATCTCTAACGCCTGTCAGCCTTTGATCAGTAATGAAATTCGGATGAATATATAAATCAATAAGATTGGCAAATCATTCTTGTCTTTTTTTTGTGTACTCTGCCATATTGTCCCCTTCATTTTCTGATAAACTTTCAGATGCTCTGGGTCTAGAGTTAATTTCTCCTGGCTGTATATTCCTATGGCAGATATTTGGCTTCACTTGTCTCTTATAACACTTCATAGTCTTTCTTTTATTTGTGTATTTATGCTTCTCTTCCACTGAACACTAAGGCCCTGAAGTTAGAGACTGCCTTAATTTTGTGATTTCTTCAGCAGTCATCAACATACTCATTCCTGTTGTTGAGTTAAACAAAAACGTTGTGTTTGTTTAATTTTCTAATCTTTCACGTGATTAAGATTCTCTGAATAAAATTCTTATGCTCATTTTAGATTCCACAGAAATATGGTTCTCCTGGACAAGTAACGAAGAAAACCTCATATGCTAAAGCAGAGCACAAGACTCTTAACACTAAATAAATCTAGAGTTGATGGCTTCTGCACCATCTATGCTGAAGGCCATGATGTGCAGGCATTTACTCACAGTGCCTTAGCATTCAACCTTAGTATTCCTTCAGTTCCAAGCGATGCACAGTCCCTCCTGCCAGTAAAAACATTCCATGAGAACGGTTGGGATGCTTGAGAAAATGAAGGTGGCTACTGAATTCTTGTGCCAGGTGCGATGACCTGAGATCCAAGTACTTGGACAGCAGAGGTAAATTTGGAGACAAGTGGCTACTTGGTGATTTTTTTTTTTTTTAATAAAAGAGCTAAGTCTAGGCAAATTAGGGAGCAATGGACAAGATCTGAAAAAATAGATGACCAGAAAAAAATAACAATGTAGTTGGACAGACTGACTCTTTTAAAACTGAAGCACCTCTGAGGCACTCATTTTGAATTCATTCACCAATACCTGGCTGGGTAGAGGGAAACATTCATACAGGGAATGATCGGGAATAAACTGTACATGCTGAATAAATAGATAAACAGAAAAGAATAAATGCATGAATGAATATTACTGATTTCCATAATTTCAAGTGGTGCCCTCAAAACCTCTTCTGGAACATCCCTGCTATACCCAGTGCAGAAACATGTAGGTCTCTTAACTGTAACTCACACAGATCCTAAAGCACAGTGTCTCTCCTTTATGTTCATGGTCCCATTGGAAGTATTTCCTCTTATTCACATCATGGGGTCCCCTTTCCCATGAGCTTCAGCAGTGGCCAGTGCCTCTCTCTAGTGGGACCCAACTCAGCTCTATACCTGCACTACACTCCTAACCCTGGCATTCCGAAGAGCCCTGAAGCCGAAGCAAAATTAAATGTAAGTCTGTAAAACAAAATAAAGCAGCCTAAATCCCTCTGGTCAGTTAACATTTGCAAAAATGCTGTCAGTAAGTTATTAAACAAACATTATTCCTTTGACCTTCAGGAATTATATGTGAAAGGAAAAGGCAGGACTGCTTATCATTTATCCTAAAGTGCATTTCACTAACTGAAGTTTAAACATCCCTTCTGAATAAATAAAAACGCAGGGGTAAGTTGTGGGAAAGAGAGAAATAGAAAGATAACTTCACTATAATACATAAGGTACCTTTGAAAGTTTGTAAACATATACTCCTTTTTTTCATAAAGAAACATAGTATAGCATAAATCCAAAACACCTATAAATGGAATGCTGTAACTATTATGTAGCTATTTCCTAATCCACTGCCCTTATTTGGAACATATCAAATCCAATGATGTATCTAATTACTGTCTACTTACATTCTTATTAATGATGTTTAAAACTAGAGCAAATATAATATTTAAAATAAACATACAGTACATGTAGAGATTTAAAATTTGTCATAGGTATAGTGGCCATCAGTCTTTTTTGTTTTAACGAACTTCCAAACTGGTGTTATACTTTTTAAAAATGAATGAATGAAAACTGGAGGATTAGGACTAATAGGTGATATGACCGGATCTAGCTAGACAAGTTGGTGCCAGATGTAAGAAAGAACCAAAAATCCTACATGATGAACTCTATGTGCTGGCTGTATTAAGTTCAACCACAAGAGGACTGTTTTGAAGACAGACATCCAAAGACAAGTCCATTCCTGCAGACAGTTAAAGAATGGAGTGTTTCAGGGTATTAGAAAGGACAAGAGAGGGGAATAAACAGTCAACTTGCCACTCCTTTAGATGGCATCCTTCTAAGTTGTGAACTTTCTCTTGGCCAAAGCTATTCACGGAACTTGAGAATTTACACATTTGACCCACACACATTAAGGAATTCTGACTCTGCCTTTGGAAAAACCACATAGATACATACCTGCACACACATACACACATGCATGCACATACACCTGCATATACACACACATGCACACACACACACCTGGAAACACACACGCACACATGCACACACGTGCACGCACCTGTGCACACACTCACCTGCATACACACACATGCACACACATGCACGTGCACACACGTTTGTCAGTGTTGCAGTGAAAATAGAGAAACCAAATGTTGCCTCCCTAGATGAATGACCCCACCTCTTATATGGCAGACCAGTCTGGAACTTTTTACTCTGGAGATTTATAGCTCTCTTTTGACCTCTCCAGAACTTTTCTATGTCTGAATTCTATGGTTATGTGTGATATAACCTAACAGACTGAAATTCTGCTGTCTAAAATCCCCACTCATTCTTGCATTACTCAGAAGGGAAGATAAGCATCTGAGACTGATGGTCAGCCCCTGGGAAGTTTTCTCCTTCCAAAGGAAAACGAAAAGGGAGTCAGAAGTTTCCTAACCAGAAACATAATTTTTTAGTTATAAAGGAAATTTGTTAAAGATCCCTCTGGTCCCTTGCCAGATGATCAAAGCAATAATGTTCTCTTTTATTATCTTAAAAGCATGAGTACATTCTGTACAATTGAAAATATGTATCACTGTCATGTATATTTTCACATCATTGTTTGGCTCTGGAGAACTCTGTCATAAGGAAAAATGCTGCCTAAGTACTGGACTAAATCTTGGATAATGAGAGAGGACTGAGGTTGTTTTCCTGGAGGGCACAGTCTACCTGGAGCAAATAGCAGTACTTAAGGCCACGTAAATAGATAAATAACATGTATTACAGCTGTATTTGAGGCATGCATGTCTACTCCTCCCCTTGAGAAATTCAGGATAGTCTTTCTTAGAGTCATTATACTAAAAAACAGAATTAAGTCAAAATTTATCTTAAGTTTGTCAAGCACGGTAGGAATCAGAAAACATGATTCTTTTCTTCACAAACACATCTCTCATGAAATTATAATATATTCTTAGCCTGTATGATTAATAGAGCTCTTTATAAAATGCTTTTATCATCACAGATGGGAAGTAAGAATTTCCCAGTGAATAAACTCAGTGACAACTGGGAGATGGAAAGAAGTTGTGGATGAGAGATCCGGAGCATGGTGGAAGAGTCAACAGACACACTTCGTTAGAACCGGGTCTTGATCCCAACTCTAACAGATATGTATTACTTCAGGAAAAATAAATCGCCTCTTTGAGGCCCATTTTCAAAGTATGAGGAGGGAGGAAGGGGAATTCTTACATATTAAAAGTCTTATTCTGAAATGGATGTCCTAAGCCCTGTCAATGTCAAATAAAGGATGCTTCAGAGAGAGAAAGAGTTTGCTGGTTATGTAAGGGATTGGAAGAGCCAACGAACAAAGGATCTGTCCTTGGAAGAGTCAGACATATATCTGTCTAGATATTATCATTATTGCTAATAAAGAGTAAGGTGCAGGCAGGAATCACAGAGGGAAGACAAAGGTGCAGAAGTGTAGGTTGGGCCAATAGGATGGAGGTAGGCAGGCAGGCTCAGGTGGACACGGTTACCAAGACAATGCTCCTAAATTAGGAAGACCTACACGCTCCAACTTTTGTATTTCCCTCTAGGGAAAGACAGAAGGAAAGATAATTTGGATATAATTGCTAGGAACCAAGGGCCATATCATGGACTTATTCAATGCAAGCTCATTTAATTCTTCTTTGCTTTTGTTTGTTTTGTTTTAAGAGGTTTTTGCATTAAGGTGCATGCACTCACTGGAGAGAGGAGAGAGAGAGAGAGGAGAGAGAGAGAGACAAAGACAGTGAGAGGGAAACTGAGAAATCACACACCCCCTGCCAGGGGGATGGCCACATTGCCCTCCTTTTGATCCATTTTCCTCCCAGGATCTGGGGCATACATGCACTCACATCTGGCATGATTTTCAAGCTACTAGGTCTGGGACCTGAATCGTAGTCGGCCATGTGGGAGACCAGTGAGATAACCACTACACCATCTGATGGCCCCTCTACTTTGCTTTTTAAAGAAACTAAGACTGAGAGAGTGTTACTAACATTCCCAAGGTTCAGGAGACATAAAGGAGCTGGGTGTCCATTCTGAAAGGTCAGGCGAGAGGCTGACAGTGGTGCCCCACCTCCTTTTGCAAAATTGATGGTTGAAAAAAACAAAATCTCTGAATGTTGACCAAATACAAGATCTATTGTTAATCAGGTTTCAAAAACATTAAATTCTGCTGGGAAGTGAGCTCGGTGGGAATTGAGGAAGACTGGGAAATAGGGTCTGGAGTCTAGAGATGAGACGCATTTCACACTGGATCAGGTGCTCAGAGCCAGACTAAGATGGCCGAGTCATGAGGGAAAACAGCTCAGGAGGTAGCACACAGAAACAAAAGGCCGTGGTGGCCACGGACAGGTAGCAGCCCTGTCAGGAAGATGCTCCACTACCTCGGACAGCAGACGTTTGGGTACCCGGTCAGAGCAATACACACCACCAAGGAGAATGGCAGAAACTTTGAGGGTCTGGGTATCGGACTTGGAACTAGGATTCAAGGGTGGACAAAGCCCCCACTTCCAGGTGAATTAGGTGGAATATTCATTAATTGTTTCAAGAAACATTTTTTGTGGGGCATATACTAAATTCAAGGCTTTAATCTAGGATTATATTAAGGTAGACAAAAATTACTACCTTCATAGAATTTACTTTCTGTTGGAAGACAAAAACCAGCAAATAATTTAGCTACCAAAGATCAAAACAAGAACATAATTTTAAGAGCAGATATGCATGGGAAAATCAAGAACATAAGAGTCTGACTCTGTTTTCAGTACCTGACTGCTCTCTGTGGCTTATTAAGTTTCTTCTTAATAGGGGCACTCTTGGTCCCAAAGTCTGGAGTGCAACTGAAACTCAAAAGTTTAGAGTTTAGGGGGAATGAGATAGCAGTAAAGTCACTACTGATATCAGAGGACATATTAAAAGGAAAATATGGACGAACGTAACCCTCACGTGCGTATGATTTATCTATACATCTCTGATTACGAACATAAGACATTTCACAATCAGGAGCACACTTACAGTCAAAACATCCACTTTAGATGCTGCACATGGCATCATCTGATGG
Source organism: Tupaia tana (assembly GCA_026018925.1). Taxonomy (NCBI): domain Eukaryota; kingdom Metazoa; phylum Chordata; class Mammalia; order Scandentia; family Tupaiidae; genus Tupaia; species Tupaia tana. The sequence goes on along the minus strand of JAKSZU010000020.1, from coordinate 34,913,606 downwards.
CTCCTCTATTTAGCTTTTAGTCTAGTTCATCATTCAGATCCTGGTCAATGGGCATTACGCCCTTGCAGACAAGCAGTGCATGGTCACGTCTAGAAGCCCTGAGTTTTACAAAGAGCTGTAGTAGTTGATGCTAACTTGATAGTGGTGTTAACGAAGATGTAGGACACTGAAATCATTCAATAAAGTTAGTTTGAAAAATACTAAATTTACTTACCCCGTTTTAATTACTAAGTATGTTCCATTAGTGCATAGCTGAAAACACAGCATACATTGATAACATTTTGATTTCTTCTCTTTTCTAGAAAAAGGAGAAACTTTCAGGATTAAATTGAAATTACTAAATAAGCAAGGCATGTATACCTAACCGATTATCTTTTTTTTTTTTTCAAGTTTTGCCATAGGGCACATATGCTTGCCAGAGAGAGACGGACAAGTGGGAAAGTGAGAAACCATGCTGCAATCCCTTCTCCTCCATTCTCCTCCGGGATCTTGGGCATGTACACACACATGCCCTGTGTGATTTTTAAGCCTCTAGGTCTAGGACTCAACTGTGGTCAGCCATGTGGGATTTGAGCACCTTAACCACCACACCGTGTTGGCCTCTACCCATGTGTTTTTTTAGAGAAAAAATATTTTCAATCCAATTTTAAAGACTCATAAAATAGCAGAGCTAGAACATCTCTAAGACAATTTTTAATGGGAGAGACCCTCCCAATGTTACATAATTGTTAGTAACTGCACCGATTTCAGAATTCGGGTTTCCTAGGGGCCCACGTAATCCTCTGTGCATCTCTATCACATTGCCATATTTATTGAAAAGAAGACTATCAGATGTTTGGGGTAAACACGGACATTCTCTGTTTGTTTCAGACTTTCTCAGAATCAAACTTCGCCTTGAAACTTTGTGTTAATTCTGACTCAGTTCACAGAAACTTCACGGGTTTCATCTACCCACACCTACTTTTTTTTGAGCAAGGTAAAATAATATTCAGTTCTTTCCTCCAACAAACAAGTCTAAACATAGCCAAAGTTGGTTTAGTCATTTTCCAGCCATTCTTTCGTAAGATTTTGTTTGTGATAATGAACCTGAGTCACTGTTTTCACTACAGATAGATACGAAGAAATATATGGCACAATAATTATAATGACATAGAACTTAATAAACAACCTAACATTTTTTTCATTTATTAAGTTGGGAAGATGCTCATCATATATTTTTAAATGGTTATAGATACTGGCTATATTGTGGGAAAAGGGTGGGAGAAAGAGGAGAGTCTGAGGAAAGATATTTGAGAGAAAAATAGAGAGGCAAGACATTTATGGGACACAGAAATGGGTTATTATCTGTTGATGATAACGTGTACAGTAAGTACCCCCAGCTGGACTGGTGAGAAATGTATTCATGTTGGAACATTGACTTTACAAGCCAAGTGATGTATGTGATTGAATCTATAAAAGAAATTAAAATAAAAGAAAAATAAAAAATAAAAGAAATTGAAATTAAAAAGAAAGGATGTGCTGGACCTAGTCCTTAATCTGATCAATACAGAGAAAATAAAAGGCGTGGTAGGGTACCGTGGGGAAGTAAAACTGACCTGGCTTTAGACCTGGTCTCTTAGAGGCAGTTAATATCTGAAAAATAGAGTGCACATTAAAGAGCTGCCTAGGGCAGCAGAATTTACTGCTCAGTAGAGATAATCTAAAAGAGGTGAATAACAGTGTTATATTTTTAAAAGCCCATCTTTCAAGAGGCATGACTCAAGAGAATAAATTCCAGAGTAAGAGAAAGCAGAGCTAAATACGTTATGACTTATGACCACTGGTCTGAGATCAGAGACCCAGGGGTATTTCACAAGGCCGTCCTTAGTGTTCTAATAACACGATATTAACTAAGATAATGGTAAAGCTTTCAGGCACATTCTCTGTGTATGTACACACTGGGGTGGTTTTTGGTACCAAGTGACAGAACCCAAATCAAACTAGTTTAAACAATAAAAGGGTTTGGTTGCATAGGGTAAAAAATATAGAGGAAAGATGAAATTGTGAGCATTTTTTCATTAAAGTTCTGGCTGTTTCTTCAGAATTTACACTTAAGATTTTTTAAGTTTATTCATTTATTTTAAGAGAGAGAGAGATTATGATAAATAAGCACCTTTAGCAAGATCTCATGCCACAATCCACCCCCTTTCCCAGCCTGACAGGATTACAGGCAAATGTCTACTCAATGGGTACAAACTTGACCAGGGACCTAAAACCACTGTTGTCCACATAGACCCAACATTGTTTGAGCAGTGAATTACTACTGTACTATCAAACTGGCCTGAAATTCATGTATTTTTAATTAACACACCATAATTATGCATTTTACAGGATACAATGTGATTTCTCAGTATACAAAGAGTGTCTAGTAATTAATTGGAGTAAATAGCGTATTTACCATCTTGGACATTTATCATTACTTTGTGCTGAGAACACTCAAAATCCTCCCTTTTATCTTTTTAGATTTAAACAGTGACTGCCATTAATTTTAGTTACCCTACTGAGAGATTGAACACTAGAACTTACTCCTCCTATCTGTCCGTAATGTTGTATTTGGTAAGCAACAGCTTCCTATTCCCAGTTCCCATCTCTTCTGCTAACCACTCTTCAGTCACATGTTCTAAGTCACATGTGAAAACTACAGAAGTCAGACTTCTATAAAAACCAACCTTGTTGGTTTCCACATAGGATTACAAACATGTGACTTTTTTCTCTTTTCGTGCCCAGTTTTCTTCACTTAACATCTCTTCCAGGCTTGTTCACATTGCCTCAAATGACAAGATATTATTCCTTTTAATGGAGAAATAGTATTCACTTTGTATATATACTTTACAATTCCTTACTCTCTACTCTCTTCAGACTGACAGATTTCTCCCGAGGATGATTTCCTTTATTGTGACAGAACGGCTTCAACATTCACATAAATACACTTAACTATGCAGAGGACAGGTGGCTGTCCATAGGCTACAGGTCCCCAAGCGTCCTGAGAGTCACTGTAAATGGACCATCTTAGGTTAAATGTCTATCTCTATGACATGGCAAAGGGAGTGAAGTGCACTGCCGGACTTAGTCTAAATCACGGGCAAGAACACAGGCTGGCCGTAGCTGTCTGATTCTGACACGGGATCTCTCATGAACTTGGAAACACAACTCAGGGTAGATTTGCTTTCGTTTCGTCTTTGTGCAGGTACGTTTCTCGCGGGTTACTGGTTGATCACCAGATCTCTGTAGAGGACCTCTCATTGGTTGCCTGAGTGTCCTCAGTATGTGACAGATGCCTTCTCACAGAACACGTGGTCAGAGGGAGACTAAGAGTAACCATGCCCCCAAGAAGAAAGCCCACACTTTTTCTCACCTAATCTTGGATGTAACATCCCACCCATTCTGCTGGATTTGACTGGTCACACAGACCAATCCCAGGGCAACGTGGGGAGGAACAGCACAGGGGAGAAATACCAAGAAGAGAGAGCTCATTTGGAGGCTGGCGACCGTAGCCATGTTAGCACTCTGTAGTCAGGGGCCATATCAGCTTCCTCAGTGCCACATGGGAACACAACGTGGGCTACATCACAGAACTCTGGGAGGGAGAAAGAGAGGAAAAAATTGAGCGTCTGTTGCTCATAGTATTGCAACCTTTAACTTTGTATTTCCTATTAATTAAAATAATTGTTTCTGGGCCAGCCAAGGGCGACTAAAGATTTTCACGAATAAAATGGAAGCACAAGTACATAAAATAATATTCCACTAACTCTAATGAATTTTAAAGAGTTCCATAAAAACGTGGACTCTGTAGCCAGAAAGTTCAGGCAACAAAACGAGCTTCTTGTTAGAAAAAGAAAGCCACATCCGAACAGAGGATTTTGTATGCCCTGTTTTCTATGAAATACTCTGGCAAAGGACTTAGACATTTGGATTAATTTTTCACCTGGCTTCTATTATGATTCTAATATGCTATCTATTCCTTGCTTATTCAAAATGTATATCCTGGATGTGCCAACTCAAGAAATCCCTATGGGAGCAGAGGTATCAAGTCACTAACCACAGCCCAAATTTGTGTTAGGTGCGTTTCATCTGAGGTGTGAGTGAATTCCTGAGGTAAGAAAATGGACGCCTATACCTTCAAATCATAAGCATCAATTCCCTAAGAGATCATAGGAGAGAAAGATTGCTTTACAGAAATGATATGTATTACCTTGCTTTCTATTTCATCTAAAGTTTCACTGTGCACTTTTATATCCATGGTCAAACACAAACCTTCGTGGTTATCAGAGCAGTCCAGGACTTGGCGACTTTCTCTTTCTCTCTCTCTCTCTCTGATGAGCACACATCTCCTAGAGCAAATTTAAATAATAATAATAATTATAAATGAAATTAAATAAATAATTATTAACAAAAAGAAGGAAAAAATAATCTTTTCTTTCAGAATGACAAATGAATCTCCCTACCCAAAATGAGCTAGCATAGGAAAGATAGTCTTAACGGAAGATAAGAAGAATTTCAAAATAACCCATCATTTCAAATTTTGTGTTGAAAGTACAATCTTGAATGTTTGTACTTATCTTGTGCTTTGGAGAATACTCCCACATTCTGCCCTAGAGCAATATTAAGGCCTTTGTAATGCTCAAGCAGTCTTAATTTTGGAGGCCCCATTATCCTTACATCAAATACAGCAGAAGCTATGGTATCTTGCCCAAATCTCCATTCAGGAATAAGGCATTCACTTCCCCCAAGCTGCTGGGAGTGTTAGATGTTGGCAGCTCACAACCGAGAGTCTCTCAGAAGATTGCTCTATTATAGGGAACTCCTCGTCCAAAAATACTCTCCCTTCTGGGGAACAGCCCACATATCAGGATGTGTGAAAACAAAATAGAGCCTCCTTTCCCAATCTGAGATCCTTCTGAAGGGTCATCTCAGATCCAGGGCTCCCTATAAAATTGACCAAAGCCTTGTGTTTACATCAGAGTGCGACTTCTCCCTCTGCCCAATCTTTCCCCTTCACTCTTTCTACGTGTGATCCTTTAAGCAATCTTCAGAAAATCTTCTGCTTTCAAATCCCAGCTCAGAATTGTCTCCCTGAGAAGTGGTCTTAAGCCCATTGATATCCTGAGTAGGCCTAAGAAACGGACTTTCAAATAGGATTTTTTAACGCTGGATCACTGACCCAGCAGGTGGCATGAGGTGCTGGACTCCTTCCCATATGACTTGACACAGTTTGAGTTCTAGACCTGGTGGCTTGCTTTCTCTCTCTGCCTCTCTCCGGTAGGCACACATGACCTGTAGAAAATTTAAAAAGTAATAATAATGATGATAAATAAAAGTAAAAATTCTTAAAAAAAAAAAAAAAAGAGCTGGATCACTTACAGTTGGTTGGGAATGAAGATCTTGTTAGGAACGAGGATCTTGTTTTGGTGGTAGGTGGAGACTCGTGGCTATCAGCATGTCGTGTCAGTAGTATTGTTACAACTGTCACTGCTGAAAAACTTGAATGATATAATATTGGAAAGAAATACAACAATGACACGATACGTAATAGATTTGGAGAAAGGAAATGAAAGGTGGAATGTGATAAACTGCCTATTAAAATTAACAAGTTAGGGTAAATATCAGAAGCAGCATACAAAAAGACTCTCATATATTATAGCTAGAGGGAAAATAAAAGCAGGTGCAGGGCTTGAGGCCTGTAGAAAGTGTTGATTTTCTGTCTGGCCTGCTTTCTATGCCAACGTCTGAGCCTGAGTGGGAAGGAGCAGGATCCTTAGACTTGGGATGAAAGCATCTGGATCAACGTCCTTGAGACCTTGACTTCTAGATCTGAATTCTCTAGGTTGTAAGAGTGCCCACTTCTCCAAGTTCAAGACCGGAGCTTCGCTCTTCTTTAGAACTACGTGGAGGTCCTTCCCTTGCAAGGGAACCCGTACTTCCTGCAGCCTTCAATATACCCACTCTTTTCCTCTAGATCCGTAGGCAGGGTTCAATCACAATATAACCGAGCTGGGAGAACTGGGCCTTCTAGGACAGAATGGAGTACTGTGGTGAACAAACTGCAGAACCTAGACAAACACACGCATAGGAACGAGGAGGGGAGGTTTAGGACGGGACCCTAAGAGCGCTAAGGGTGTTAAAGGAAAAGCAGTAGGCAAAACGCAAAGCTGCGGAAGGGAGAGTTGATTGCTAGGGGGTCTTTTCTGTGATACAAGATTTGGTACTTGAGCAGGGACCTTGGAAGATAGTATGAGCAAAGGAAGTGCTGGCTTTCAGTAGCTGGAGAAAAGAGAATGGCTCATTCTAGGTGATGCAGAAATACTAGAACTCTCGTGAAAGACAGTGGCAACAGCCATTAAAAGGCTCAGAGATGGCCAGCCGGGTTGCATGGTGGTTAGAGTAGCTGGTTCACACGTGGCCAATTGTGTCATTTGATTCCTGACCTAGTAGCCTGAAAAAAAGTTGTACACACACATACTCAAAATAATCTCTGACGAAGAGTAAAAGAGAGGGGATTGTGGTGTGGACATCTTGCCTGGGAGGTGCTTTCTCTGTCTCTGTCTCTGTCTCTCTCTTTCTGTCTCTCCCTGGCGAGTGTACATACCCTATAGCAAACTTAAAATAACTGCTCAGAGAGAGCTAGCACATTGTGTGTTGGTTAAGGGAGCTGGATCCCACATGACCGACTGCACAGTTTGACGTTAGACCCAGTGGTTTGAAAAATACATTAGGCATGTGTGTGGGGGTAACCAAAATCCCAAAAGGAGGAAGAAATGGAAAAGAGATTGTGGAATGAACATAAGCCATGAGAGATGTTTTCTCGTCCCCACCCCCTACCCCGTCTCTCTGTCTCTCTCCAGCAAGAGCATGCACTCTTTGGTAAAGTAATACTAAAAAAAGAAAAATAGGTATAAGTATTACAAAGACTATGAGCTCTCAGTGCCTACTAAGTGACCAACGAGGTGATAGATGAAAGAGTGAAATCAAATCTCATTGAAGTGCCCAAAATCTTTGTGATTATAAGTTTTTTTGCTACATACCAGAAAAGAAAATTCTTTCTAAACAAAAATTGAAGGATTTAATTCGTAGCAATCTATACTAAATGTAATTTCTTAATTTCTTTACAAATAATTTGCTGGTTTAAAAGAAGAATAGTAACAATGTATTTTGGAATTTATCACACTTTACTGTAAAATAGGAGAGTTAAATATATTTCCATTTGTGAAGCTCTTTGTAAGGAAAGTGCTATATTATTTCAAAGCAGGCTATGATCATTTAAGTATGCATATTTGAATCACCAACTAGACACATAAAAACAAAACACAGCAAGTAGCAATAGTCACAATGGCAATAGAGAAAATTAAGTAGAACTTATAGAAGAAAAAAGTTAATCTGAAAAAAGGCAGGAAATGGGACCAGCAGTTAGCGTAATGGCTATGTCGCTGGACACCCATGTAGTTGACCGTGGTTCAAGTCCCTGACCCGGTGGCTTAAACTCACGCTGGGCGCATGTGCGTGTCTACCCAAGATCTCGAGAGGAGAATGGAGGGGAAGGAATTGCGGTGTGGCCATCCACCCGGGGGGTTATTTCTCCCTTTCTGTCTCTCTGTCTCTCTTTCTGGCAAGCGCACGCGCCTGTAGTAAAAAACCTCTCCAAAAAAATAAAAAGGCAGGAAATGGAAATCAAGGGGATGAAGAACAGAATGAAAAAATAAAAGAGCAGCATGATGGTAGGCTGGAATCCAACCAAGTCAATACTTGCATTAAACACACATGGACTGAAAACTCTAGCTATACTTTATTCTGATCTCGCTTCACTCTGTCATACCAGCTCAGTTTCTCAGTATCTCTCATATGAATAACTGAGAAGGCTTCCCAAAGCAGTCATTATGCCTCAAGTCCCTCACATATCAATGATAGCAGATAAATCTTTCTGAAATCTAAACTTTGTCATGGAACTCAGGTCACATAATCCTTAATTGCCTTACCATTTTTTTCCCCTACCAATGCGTGGTGTTAGAAATCCCCTATCTATCACAGAAGTATGGGAGCTGAGTATTAGAACCTTAGGAAGTGCCCCTATTGTCCTCTCTGAAAATAGCTTACCCTGTTGTAGAAAATTTTGCATGTCCTTTGCCTTGGACTAGACTTTGGAGCTGCTGTTCTACATCTTTGGACAACAGTACCTGATTTGTGAGGTTTCTTTGTTTCTTGTCCACTTTTCCCTAAATGCTGTAGGAAGTTTCTTCTTTGCTCCACAGTTGAAAGCCTCAGTTTCAGGCCAACCCAACCCAACATAGTCCAACCCAGCCCAGTTAAGAATCCCATCCTCTGCCAGAGTACTGGCTTGTCGAGGAGGGGCATTCAAATCCTTTGGCAGGCATTCACATCCCTTCACATCAAGTCCTGCCTCTGCTGTCTAGCCACAGGTGCAGCTGCTCCAAATTTCCCTAAACATTCCTTTCTCCTTCATTTTTTTGCATCTTTATATCCCTTCCCTCTTATCTGAAATACCCTAACCATTTTCTTTGCTTTGGGAACTCTTAACTCATCTTCTAAGACTCGGTTCAAATCTTGCACATACTCTGTGAAACGTTTCCCAGAGTGAGAGTGAGCCTGCTTCTTCCTCAGTTTCCCCATGGTATCTTGAACCAGCTCAAGATCAAATTCCATCGTAAATAGTGTCTGTCTGCTTCCATTATTAAATTGTGAGAAACACGTTATTTAACGATGTATCTTCTTTGTTCTTTGGACTAGTGGTAACATTTTGTAAAGAATGATTTATTTAATTTTATTTATCATTATTACTATTTTTTAATTTACTACATGGAATGTGAGCTTATGCGAGAGAGAGAGAGAGAGAGAGAGAGAGAGAGAGCAGGAAAGTGAGAAAGCAAGCCAACAGCTCTGAGCCTGGAACCACAGTCAGCCATGTGGGAACCCAGTGCCTTAACCACCACTCCACCTACTGACCCCCACTAATGCTAACATTTAAAAGCTTTTTTTTTTTTCTTAATGATGGTTGATTGGACATGCAGCTTGTCACAATTTAGAATAACCATTTTATCCAAAAAAGGATGGAAGACCATGCCCATTTACTATTTAGAAATAACTTTAGGGCTGCAATAGAAGTTCATGCACTGTATTTCACTCATTTAATCAACTAGTGTTTACTAAGCGCCTACATGGACCTAGATCTCAAGAGTATTCAGAAGGAACTTGGGGTAAAAATCCTGAATTGTTTTCAGGAGAGTCAGACATGGAAGTCCTTCAGGCAAGGTATGTGAAGTCTGACTTTAATTTGAACGTTCATGCTATGTGTTCAGGAGCAAAACTGATGATAATCTGAATGGAGCAAAGTTTTTGTGAGCGATCAGGCAAACTGGAGTGCAAACAAGATCATGGGAGATACTTATGACACCTCAATGACCAAATCGTAGCACTTCACAAGCATGTATTTATTTATTTATTTATTTATTTATTTATTTATTTATTTATTTAGTAGAGATGTTCGCTATAGGGCGCGTGTGCTCGCCAGACAGACAGAGAGAGACGGAGAGACAGAAAGCGAGAAATCACCCCCCAGGGGGGATGGTCACGCTGCAATCCCTTCTCCTCCATTCTCCTCTCGGGATCTTGGGCACGCACGCACACGCGCCTGGTGTGAGTTTTAAGACACTGGGTCCAGGATGCGAACCGCGGTCAACTACGTGGGAGTCCAGCAACATAGCCATTACGCTAACTGCTGGTTCCCATGTAGTTATTAACAGAAAACTGATACCTTGATGGCAAATTCTCTTTAATAGACTACAAGAAAAGTTTCAAAAGACTTCTCTTCCACAACAGTTTATTAATTGAGTAAATGCATACAACAAAACAGAGTATCAGAGAACTCAGAATGAAACCATCTTCAATCTGAAAAACTGTAACCTTTAAAAATGATAATACTTTAGGTTTAAATAATGTCCTAAATTATGATTTTTTTAAAGGGACAACCATAGATCGTCTAGTTAGATAAAATTACTCATTGAATTGGGCTATAAATTTTGATAACCACTGAAGTCTTTCAAGGGTGATAACTGGAAGAAAGAAGCATAATACACAGTAGAATTGAGTTTAATGAAAATGCTACGTCTATTGAATTTCAATTTAGGTAGGTCAATACAATTTTTCAGGTGATCATCTGTTTTCTAATAAATCTTCACTTGCTGAAGACTTCAGCAAAAAACTTATGGTTGAATTTTCCAGGAAAAGTTCACTGGGGAGACTAATTATGACACCCAGGGAATAAATAGTCGGGTCTCATCTCTAAACCCCATACAATTTGCAGTGATCTTACATTTCTTGCTGTCCCCAGAGATGAGTTTACATTCCGGTCTATCTTTGTGTATGGTAGGGAATTTATAAACTGTGTCTCTATCCGATTGATTTACTTATTTGCACTCAGAACAGTTTAGTCAGATTTTTATTCTCCTTGAAATATTTGGCCCTATGTGGCATTTTTACTTGGAAAGTTGCTGAATTGGGGAAGTAGATACATTAGTGGCTTGATAATCTTACATTGTGAGAGACAGTATGCTTTTATTTTTGGTTTATCTTTCTAACATCTCTCGGTGGTCCTTACTGTGATATAAAATTCATAGTCACACTCTGAACTTAACAAAACAGAAATTCGAGACAAAAGAAAAAAAATTTATCCCAACTTACAGAGCAAAAGAGAGTCATTCTCATTTGTGAAAGAAATACAAAGAGGAAAGAAAACAGAACAGACTTCAAGATCCCTACTATTGGGTAACACCTCTTAGGCCTTAATATTTCCAAGTCTCATGCTGAAGATCTTAGTCTATAAATATGTATTGAAATCCTACTACTTAAAGGCCTCTGTGCTGGTTCTGATGATCCAGGGAAAGTGCAAACATAAAAGTAAAATAAATAATCACTCCCCTGAAGGAATTTATGGATTGTGACCAAGAGACTAATTAATGCTAATATGAATCACTGTGTAAGGAAGGTCACGGGGCTGGTCTAAAGTGCTGAGGGATTATGGAGGAGGATGTGTCACTGACAGGAAGCTGCATAAATGGTTTTAGTGTGACACATAAGTTTGAGTTTAAAGGAAGGGAGGGATTTATGAATAGCAAGAACATAGATCTTCAACCTAGGCTGACATAAAACCATGAGAAAACCACCAACATGTGAAAGACAAAGATGTATCAACATACCAAAAGTGCAGAGTATGATGGAGAAGTTGGAAAGGTAATTTTGATAAAGTTTTGAAGGACTTTTGAGAATTGTACTAATGAATTGAACTTCAGTCTTTGGTACATAAGATTCTCTTTAAAATTATGCTTAGGGTTTTGAATAATCTCTTTCTCTCTCTTTTTTTTTTTTTGGAGGTTTTTGCAATAGGGCGTGTGCGCTCACCAGAAAGACAGAGAGAGAGAGAGAGAGAGAGAGAGAGAGAGAGAGAGAGAGAGAGAGAGAAAGTGAGAAATCACTCCCCGGGGGTATGGTCACACTGCAAACCCCTCTCCTCCATTCTCCTCTTGGAATCTTGGGCATGCATGCACACACACCTGGTGTGAGTTTAAGCCACCATGGTCAACTACATGGGAGTCCAGCGACATAGCCATTATGCTCACTGCTGGTCCCTTGAACAATCTCTTTTTTTTTTTTTGAGACATTTTCACTATAGGGCGCGTGCGCTCACTAGACAGACAGAGACATAGAGAGAGAAAGCGAGAAATCACCCCCCAGGGGGGATGGTCACGCCGCAATCCCTTCTCCTCCATTCTCCTCTCGGGATCTGGGGCACGCACGCACACGTGCCCAGCGTGAGATATAAGCCACCGGGTCCGAGACGCGAACCGCGGTCGACTATGTGGGAGTCCAGCGACATAACTGCTGGTTCCCTTTTTTTTTTTTTTTTTTTTTTTTTTTTTTTAACAATCTCTTGAAAAGAAGTGAAGTGTAGAAGAGAAACTGAAAAGAGAAAAGAAAAAAATTAGAAAGGCAATGAAAAGGGGATCATCATCATTTTAGTCAAGGCAAAGTTAAAGAGTAATCAAAATGTTGGCTGTAGCAACAGAGGAAGTGAGAAACTTTTATTTATTTATTTACTATTATTTTTTTTTTTTATTTTTCAGAACAAAATTTCAACTTTTACCCTAGGAAAGAGTATGATTTAATGATTAAGTAGTCAGTTATTTAAGTTCTTCTTTTTTTTGGAGGGGGGAGTTTTGGCTATAGGGCTTGTGCACTTGCCAGAAAGACAGTGAGACAGAGAGACAGAAAGTGAGAAATCACCCCCGGGGGGATGGCCACGCTGCAATCCCTTCTCCTCCATTCTCCTCTCAGGATCTTGGGCACGCACGCACACACATGCACCTCGCCTGAGTTTAAGCCACCGGGTCCGGGACTTGAACCGCTGTCAACTGCATGGGAGTTTAGTGACATAGCCATTTCACCAACTGCTGGTCCCCAGTTATTTTAGTTCTAATCCCAGTTCTGCATGCTCTTGGAGAAATTTCACGTCGTAGACGTGTGTCTCCAGAATTCTGCCAAAATTTGATATCAGGATACATTTGTGGAAGAGTATTCACTCTACATGAACATTCTCTGTAAAAATGGAGACAACTATTTTTAGAGTATAAAAAAGAAAAGAAGGAAGGAAAAAGGAAGGAAGAAAGAGGATTATGACTAACTGAAATGTCTTTCAAGTGAATATATTGACAAGGACTTTGCATAATCTTAATAATCTCTAGGCATTTTTATAATGCAAAGATTAATTTTTATCTTTTGAGGGTATACAATGTAAAATTGTATATGATGTAGCATACAGAATCTTATACCAACTATGCTAATATTCTCTATGTTCACATGCACAGGATAACTTCTCAAGTCAAATCCAAAATTAGTTAACATGTTTAATAATTGAGTGATAAAATATATTAACCAAAATGATAAATGTGTTAACTATAATGATTAAACTTCAAACTTATATAAATAATTCATAGTTGCAATAATAATTCTTGTTTCCTTTTATAACATGGAATATTTATTTTATTGAGACTTTAAGATATAAGGGAAAGATGTAACTTTACTCACAATACAGGAGTTATCTCAGTACCATTGATGATTGAATATCCTATCCCTACTGCTTTACAGTGGTAGCATTCTTACTAGCTGAATTATTTTGTATGTTTTCGTATAAATAAGGTTGATTTAAATGAGACTGAGGCATGGCTATCTGATTATTTTGGACAAACATGTCTTTGGTTTACCACAGAGAGGTAGTGGACCGCAGTGTTATTTATGCCTGACTTGCACAGGCACCTTGGACTGGCAATCCTCACATCTGTCCAGACATGAAGTAGCTAGGCTCCATGAATACAAACATCTTGCTGCAAACTAGAAAAATCTACATTTGGAGATTATTATAGCTTTTAAGACCATGTTTACTCCAGTAGTACCTTGTCAGGAATTAAATCTAGACAGTCTGAAAATAAAGAAAGACATCTTCAAGCTAATTGTTTGTTAATCTCGTAAAGTTCAGTTATAAAATAATCTATTGATATAATTATTAATATAGTGTTTACCCTTGTTCAGTGTAAGAATTTGAGGAGAAAAAGATGGCATATGTTTGGCCCACCAAAATGATAGTTTTAATTCTTCAAAAGTTATATTTGTTTTCCTCTTGACTTCTTTTTGACGCAGTTCAACTTTTAGTAACTCTAAATTTCCTTATGTGAAAAATGCTAAAAGCTAAAAATAGATACTTCAGATATCTCTCAAATAGAAGAGTTTAAAATCACCCCCCCCACACACACACACACACACGCAAATGATAAATGTAATTATGGTCTTGAATATTGCTTCATTTTTTTCTACACCTAAGCTACAGCAATAATGACTTATACTGTTATTTTCCTTTTATATGGGGGTTATGGCATTGACTATGCACCTACTTCTGGGCTTTTTTGTTTGTTGTTTTAATTTTTAAATTTTCCAGAAGGCACATGTGTTTGGTGAAGAGAGGCAGACAAAGAAAGAGAGAGAGAGTGAAACAGAAAGTAAGAAAGTGTCCCCAATGGGGCATGGTCACATCACAATGCCTTCTCCTCCATTTCTCCCTCTTTTTTTTTATATTTTTGGCAGGTGCACATATAGGCCTAGCATGTTTCACAAGCTGCCAGGTCTAGGAATTGAACTGCAATTGGTCATGTGGAGTCTAGCCCCTTATCTACCACACCACCAGCTGGCCCCAGCTGGACTGTTAATACACGTGAACATGTGTACAACATGATGTAAATCCTAAAATTACACTTTATTTTTAAATATTCTGAGATCTGATGTTTTCTTTTAAATGGTTTAAACCATCATAAAGAAAAAATATAATTATCTTTCTACCAAATTATTTCTCTAGTAGTTGTTATTAGAGTTTTCAAAATACAAACAGAGCCATGGCCTTGTATTCCCAACTCAAAAGCTGAAAGAGAAGTAAGTAGGACGTGGGGATCTGTAACAAGTCAGTAATGGTTGAGTGTTTGGCTAAAGTGGAGTAAAGAAAGATCACTGAAATCAATAATTTTGTAGAAATTAAAATATAAAAACAACAAAGTTAAAGGTGTCTGCTGCTAAAAAGGCACATTATTCTTAGTCTAGTCATGACCAAACAAACCTTATTTATCATAGACATTTAATTACCTCTAAAAGTATATAATGATGGTGTAAGAAAGTGAGACAAGATTATTGGGAAGGCTTATTGTAAGAGTCAGTCTAACACAAAGGAGCTCTAAAAATAACTTCATAATATTGTATATGCATTTGAGCTTCTTTTTGTTTCTTTCCTTCAGATAAATACATACGGTGGCCAAAAAAGAGGCCTTTTAAGTAATGTTGATTTATTGAACAATTTCTGTGACACTCTGTGAGCCAGAACCCTCGGTATGTATTCAGTGCGATGAGCAGAGCTCTTCCGTGTCTACGAGGCCAGTTATCCCGAGCAACAGAGAAGATTCTAAGAGCTTACCTGGAAAGCTAAGGCTATCAGAAAGCACACAGACAGAGCTAGTCTCAGGGACATCCAATTTCAGTTTTAAACCTTTAAGATTTTCCATATTTTCTCTACGTTCCTTCTTATCCATTGGTCTCATTCTTTAATGGCAGAAAATCCACAAACCCTGACCTATGGTTTCAAGCAGTCCTAAGCTTATATTCTCCACAATCTCACAACCAAAGAGGGAAAAATTCTTTCCAATGGTACCATGTTTAAAAGTAGAAAAGAGTCTGGGGTCAGCAGGTGGCGTGGTGGTTAAAGTTCTGGACTTTCACACAGGAGACCTTGATTCAAGTCCTGGGCCCAGTGGCTTAAAAATCATGTCAGCCTGAGTGTGTGTGTGTGTGTGTGTGTGTGTCCTAAATCCTGGGAGGAGAATGGAAGAGAAGAGATTGAGGCATGGCCATCCCTGGGGGGTTGATTTCTCACTCTGTCTCTTTCTCCTGCAAGTACATACACCCTATGGGAAAAACCTAAAAAGGGAAAAAGAAAAAAAATAGAAAAGAGTCTTATTGCCTAATTCAGATCATATATTATCCCAGCCTGTGGTCCAGGCACCAGGATATGATGATTGGGCTACCTGTCTTTCTATCAAGGCAGAAAGAAAACAGCAATAATACAAAACACATGGAGAAAAATGCAAAATGCAGAAATGCAAAATACAGAACACATGGAGAAAGAACAGTCTCCTAAAGACAAACGTGTTTTATTATCAGAAGGGTAGATATTATCCTAATTGACAGATGCCAACCCCAATGGAGAAAGGATATATAGATAAAATGTAGTTTCTTAGCTCCATGATAATCACAACTTAGCAATAAATGTAATAAAATCTAATTGTAGCTCTGTGATATGAATGCTGTACCATAGCTATATACAAAGGGCTGCTAGACAAAGAGGTGACAATACATTTTAGCTGTATAGAAAATGGTGTCTGGGGACAATTCCTGAAGAGGTCTTTTATTGGGACCAGCAGTTGGGATAATGGCTATGTCGCTGAACTCCCATGTAGTCGACCATGGTTCGAGTCCCAGACCCAGTGGCTTAAACTCACGCCGGGTGTGTGTACATGCGTGCCCAAGATCCCAAGAGAAGAATGGAGGAAAACGGATTGTGGCATGGTCATCCCCTCTGGGGGGTGATTTCTTGCTTTCTGTCTCTCTGTCTTTCTGGTGAGCGTACGTGCCCTCTAGCAAAATCCTCTCAAAAAAAAAAAAGAGGTCTTTTATTATTAGTAGTAGTAGTATATTTAGTTTTCCTATAGAGTGTGTGTTCTCACCAGGGAGAGAGAGGAAGAGAGAGAGAGAGAAAACACCCCCCAGGGGATGACCATAGCATAGTCCCTTCTCCTCCATTCTCCTGTCAGGATTTTGGGCACTCCTGCTCACACGCCGGTCACGATTTTCAAGCTGCCAGACTGGGACTCAAACTGTGAAGTCGGCCAAGTGGGATCCAGTGGCTCTCACCTCCATGCCACCGGCCGGTCCACAGAGGTCATTTTCTTACTGGGTCTTGAATAATGAAAGGGAGTTTACCAGGAGAAGGGAAACAAGGACGTTCTCAGTGAAGCTACTAGAATAGATTTCTTTAAAAAAAAAAAAAAAAAGTGGGAACAAAGTTATAAACCAGAAACCAGAACAGTGCATTTGGAGATTAGTGAGTGTTCCAACACTGTCTTAATAAATGTCACAAGGACAGGAGGTGGATCAAGGGACGGCAATAATTTAAAAAAATAAATAAAATAATTAGAAAAAATAGAAAGTTGAAATGAGGTTGGGAAGGTCTTTAAGAGTCATGGAAATAATTGTACGTGCTATTGGGGCTAAGGGGTTAAGGGCGGCCCTTCCGTTTCCTCACCATCAGAGAGCAGCCACATACTGCAGTGACACGTCCTCATAGCAGTGGATAATGCTGTCGAGGTTTGGCTACATTAATTCTCACCAAAAACTAAGTGCCTTTGGGGCCAGCAGGTGTCTTGTGCTTAAGGCACTGGATTCCCCCATAGCCGACTCTGCCAGTTTGAGTCCTGGACCTGGTAGCTGAAAATCATGTCAGGGGCCTGTACATGCACGCCCAGAATCCCAGGTGGAAAATAGAGGAGAAGGGATTGTGGCTTGGCAACCCCCAGGGAGGGGATTTCTTACTTTTTCTCTCTCTCTCTGAGGAGTGCACGTACCCTAGAGCAAAAAGAAAACTAAGTGGTTTTGTATTGCTGTTCTATTACTGTCTTCTATTGCTGACTAAAAGATATCACAAACTAAGCGGGTTTGAAACAACCCCCACTTTTGTTTGTCTATAAGGGCCCGGGGTCCACGTGTGGATTAGCCGAGTCCTCAGGTAGCTGGGGCTTCCCTCCCAGCTGAAAGTAGCGGAACTGTGCTCCTCCAAAGCCATTCAAATTGTCAGCAGAATTAGATTTCTTTCAGCTCCAGAACTCATTGTATTTTAAATCGTCTTCAGGACAGTGGGCCCAGCAGATGGCGTAATGGTTACATCACTGGATTCCCATGAGGTTGACCACAGTTCAAGTCCCAGACCTGGTGGCTTAAAAGTCACGCCAGCCACGTGTGCATGCGTGCACAAAATCAAGAGAGGAGAATGGAGGGGAAGGGATGGAGGCGTGGGCATCTCCCCTGGAGCTGGGGTGGGGGGGGGGGGAGAGGGTGATTTCTCGCTTTCTGTCTGTCTCCAACAAGCACACACACTATCTGGGGGGGAAAAAAATCTTCTTCAGGAGGTAAGAGAAAAATCTCTCTCATACTTCAAATCTCTCCCCTTTTAAGCGTTCCTGCATATTTGAGGTAAGCGCCCAGATACTCTTCCTTTTGATTCACTGAGAATAAACTGACTCGGGTCTTTAATTAGGCTTTCAAAATCCTTTTTTCCCCATATAACATAAGATTACAAGTTGAAATCCATCATATGAAAGCTCTATCCGCACCACGAGGAACTTTGTATACAAGGTATGCACACCAGAAACTGAGAGACGTGGGAGTAATTTCAGAATCCTACATACCATAACTTCATTAATCAGTCCAGCAAACAAACTGCAGTACGCTGAGTGGCTCCCCCACCCCCAAAAAAGCATGTCTACATTCATCTCTGAAGCCAGTGAATGTCACTTTATAAGACCAAAAAAAAAAAAAAAAAAAAAAAAAGGGACTTTTCTAAATGTATATATTTCTGGGAACTTACTTTCTTTTATTTTATATATTTTTACTGTTAAGATTGGGTAACCAAAAACTTTGGTGGCCATAGCCATAAAAAATGGAAATCTATTTGAAGCTTGGAGTCACTAAATTATCATGATGTAATTTATATTTTAAAAACAATAACTTTTGTAGTCATGTGGAAAATAGGTTGGAGGGAAGAGAAGTTGGGAGGTCAATTAAAAAGTTATTGGAATAGATTGCACAGTAGCTCAGAGTGCACTTTGGATGAAGGTGGTAGAGTCCTCTAGGTAAACCGGTTAATCCTCTAGCAATCAGCAGCACCCAGAATGCCAACTGGGTGGACAATCTCTGTGACTCTCTATTAATACTCATAACAACTCTTTGGGGTAGGTATATATTGATCCCATTTTACAAAACCATTTATTCAACAAATATTATTGAACATTTATTATGGGTTAATACTCTATTAGGGGCTGAAGAATAAACTGAGATTAAGTTGTGATCAACAGCCTTTCTAAGGAAACACAGTTTCTAAATATTGAGCTCATACCATATTCAAGTCTGTTTGACACCCATTTCTAAAAGACAGAAGAAAGAGGAAGGGAAAATGTGGGTTAGCACTAGAATAATGATGGCATAAAACCCAGAGGATCTACCCATTGTTTAAAGGCAATTGATATAAAAAAGACTGTTTTTCATTTTTTTTCCAAAGAAAAACTAAAGCCCTGATGAATTCAGACTCTCACTGAAAGCCCTAAACTATTTTGAAATCAATAGCACTACTTCAAGGTCCTTTTGATGTGCTGATATTTCAGCTTTGGCTTACAATCATGAGCCACTGAGGAAAAGAAAGCTGTCACATTCAAACACAACAGTGTTCTGTACAACTTTTCTCAACCATAGCTAATCTGATTTCTAATTACATGACTAGAAGTTAACCTAATTAGCTCTGTCTGGCATAAGAAATTCAAACAGCACTGTGCTACAAAAAGTGGAATTTACTTTTAGCTTAAACAATCCAAAATGGTGTCATAAATATTCCTAAAGGTGGAAACGACCTTGAGTGTTCAGCTTCTTCATCCTCCTACGTTACAGCAGATTGAAATAAGATGATTCCACTCACATATCTTTTCCCGAACCATGCCAGTATGATTATATACAATAAATATTTTTTGAGAATTTACATGTAGGCACAATATCCAGGAAAAGAAAAACTAAATTCCCTTGGTAAATCTTCCTTATTCTTTATTTTTATTTATTTATTTATTTTGGGGGGGAGAGGTTTTTGCTATAGGGCACATGCGCTCGCCAGAAAGACAGAGAGAGACAGAGAGATAGAAAGTGAGAAATCACCCCCCAGGGGGGATGGCCACATAGCAATCCCTTCTCCATTCTCTTCTCAGGATCTTGGGCATGCACGCACACGTGCCCAGCGTGAGTTTAAGCCACCGGGTCCAGGACTTGAACCGTAGTCAGCTAAATAGGAGTTCAATGACATAGCCATTACCCTAACTCCTAGTTCCCTTCCTTTTCTTTAAATTTTTAAATAATGTATAACTTAGAAAGAAAAATGCTGAACTTTCTCTCACTTTTATTGACATACTGTTATCCCTTACATAGCTTACTCTTTCAGATGCCCTTCTATTTTAATTTCAGATAAATAAAGTTGAATAAAGCATCATCTCAAAATAATAATCACTATCAAATTAAGACCATTAATTACCTGCATGGGTTTTTTTGTTTTGTTTTGTTTTATTGTTTTGTTTTGTTTTGTTTTGGTAATTTTGCTAGAGAGTATGTGCATTCACCAGGGAGAGATAGAAAGAGAGAAAGAGATAGAAGGGAAATGAGAAAGCACCTCCTGGGGAGAAGAGTCACACCACAATCCCTTCTCCATTTCTCCTGTTGGGATTTTGAGCATGCACACGCAAGCACCCGGCATACTTTTTTAAACTTCCGGTCCCAGAATTCCAACTGCACTGTCCACCTTGGTGAGATGCAGCCACTTTAACCCCAGCACCACAAGTTGTCCCCACCCTGTGTTTTCAACTTAAGCAAAATATAGAATATATTCAATTACTGGAATAATTTAAGCCAGGAAAATCATTTGGCTGCTTTTGCTAGAGCTCTCCCTGAGATTCTGATTTATATTTGAGAGAATATGGCCCACCTTAACCTAAGTGCTCTTGAATTTTTTCACAGTCAAAGAGGAACTTAATCCCCAATGGCCCTGTACAACCCAGGCCAGGACACTTAATCCTAGATCGATAATATCTTTCACTTTAAATGAGTAATTGATAAAAATAACCTGAAATCTCTTTGATTTTTCTTACTATTACATTCACACTCATTATTTACATAATGTATTACTTGGTGACTTTGCTGTTCATTTATTTTACCCTTTTTTCTCCCTAGCAGCAAATAGCACTCAGCCCAAGATCTGCTAAAGCATTACATGTATTTTAATGTAAAAAACATAATAAATACTAATGACAATTATAAAAGTTTCCATTGATTCAAACTTTATTAAATATCAATCACTGTGTAATTTTGCTTTAAATTCTTTGCTTTATTTAAAAGTTGCTACAGTGCCATGGAGTGGGTCCTGTTTTACATATGAGGAAACTGAGACTCATGCAAGTATGTTAATATGGCAGCTCCTAAAAAGAAGCAGCCTTCAAAATTATATCAGACATATGACGTTTTAATTAGAGGAAACACCTGTGTAGAAGAAAATTAGGAGGGAGCTGGAGAAGGCAGGGAGAGCAACTGGACCACAACACAAGTCAGTCCAGCATAGAGAAACCAGAGAGCAAAGCCTGGGTTCAAAATATCCCAGACTGCCTTCAGGCTAAGGAAGTTCAGGGACTGCCTTCAATCTAAGGAAGTTGGGGCAAAATCGTCTGGAGCCCATGAGCCAGTGTCCCCCCAAAAAGTATCCTGGCTCCAAGGAAGAGGTCAGTGTAGTATCCCTGCTCTCCCCAGTCACTGACCAGCCCAGCCCATCAGAGGCACAAGCTCCACCCAGTGGATTTCCAAGTAGCAGCTGCAGCCATTAGTGATGCTCCCTGTAGACCTGGGAAATGCACTCTCAGGGCTGCCTCTACTAGTTGTTAAGTGTCAAGTTGCAGTTAAACTCTGAATGTCCCTGCTTCAAAAAACTTTTCTCTTTACATACTATGGTTTTCATGATTTTGATATTAATTTCTTGCAACATTTAAAAATCAAAATGAATAATCTTAGTTGCTTTTAAATATGCTTTGACATGGGGACCAGCAGATGGCATAATGGTTATGTTGCTGGACTCACACGTAGTTGACCACAGTTCAAGTCCTATACCCAGTGATTTAAACCTCAGATCAGGCGCATGCATGTGTATGTCTGAGCTCCTGAAAGGAGAGAGGATTGTAATGTGACCATCCTTCCTGGAAGAGGTAATTTCTCGCTTTCTGTCTCTCAGGTAAGCATACATACCCTGTAACAAAAATCTCTCAAAATAAAGAAAGAAAGAAAAAATAAAGAAAATAGATTTTGACATTTTTCTTTCTTTAATATCAAGTAAATAATTTTTTTAATATTCTTAAGATGGTAAACAATTTAGCAATCCCATACAATATAGTAAAGTTTGTA
This sequence comes from Tupaia tana, assembly GCA_026018925.1. NCBI lineage: Eukaryota > Metazoa > Chordata > Mammalia > Scandentia > Tupaiidae > Tupaia > Tupaia tana. The sequence goes on along the minus strand of JAKSZU010000020.1, from coordinate 34,891,724 downwards.
TGACTTCAATTATGATTCTTAACCTCACACACTGCTGTCATGTAGAAAAGCTTGATCATTTTGCCCCAGACCTTGGGTCAATTTGAAGAGCTTTATCTAGAGAATAAGATGAATCATGATGAAGACCATATTCCCATCTAAACCAAATCTGCAAATACTTCTACTGGTAGATTCTATTTAGAATCTTCAGGAAACACTGAGATGTGCTTACATGTGAGAGATGACTACCTGCTTTCCTTCATGTCCCCCTCATGTCCCATCAATTCCTCATTGTCCTATAGCTTGTTCAACTAAGTCATCCTTTAAAAGTTTGGTGAATCAGTTAGCAACTCTTATGTGCCAAACTAACCCAAAACTCAATGGCTTTAACAGCAACCTTTCAAAGTTGTAGCTTCCATGTTTGTGGGCTGACTGGGCTTATCTGGGCTGATCTAGGCTGGACTCCCTTGCAGTTTAGCAGGGTTTTCTGCTCTAGGCCAAGCTCAGCTGGGGGAACGTAACTGGGCCAGCTTCAGGCCACGTATCCTTCATTTTTCCTTCTCATCCTGAGTCTAACCCATGTGTGTCCTTCCCACGGGGGTGGCAAAAGTGCAAGCACCTAAGAGGAAACAGGTAAGTCCTCTTGAGACCTGCACTCAGAATAGGCACCCTGGCCCTTCCAGCTCAGAGTCCCAAAGACTGCCCAGAGTCACAGAATCAAACTGATACAAAGCAAGGGTTGGGAAACTAAACTATATTCCTTTGGTGGGAAAACAAACAAACACAGTAAGGTCATACGGCATGGGCACCTCAAACTCAAAATTGGCAACCTTAAAATGTCCCCCTTTCTCTCCACACCTGTCCTTTGTCTATTGCTCTTTATTACTGCAAATGGTGGCACTTCCACCATGGTGTCAGGCCAGAAACCTGGCAGTTTCTCTGGACTCCTCCTACTCACACTTCACATCAAATTACTAACAAATGTTATTGATCCTACCTCTAAAAATTGTCATCGAGGGTTGGTCTCATGGCACAGCAGTAACGCTCTGCTCAACAGAAGCCAGATCCCGGTGACAACGACTGCTTGCACCCCTAGTCAGCCTGATACATGCTGGGTGTGCAAGCAAGTGCCCAGACTCTCATGGGCAGGAGGATCTGGAGGAAGGGGATCGTGGTGTGTCTAGATGCTGCAGAGGGTGTTTCTCTCTCTCTCTTTCTCTCACGCACACATACTCACGTGCACGTACATACACTCCATCATGAATAAAGGAAAAACAGAAGCATCCCCATTTTCCATCCCTCCTCCCAGCCCCATGACTGCTCTGAGATTGTTTCCGCACTGTCCCCTTGCCAGTTTCGCTTTGGCACACATTAGCTTCACAATGTTGGACGAATTTCGTAACTTCACAGTTGTTGATTTTCCCACCTTTCAAATCAGATTAACATCCTAGGTTTTGTACTAAGTTAAGTAGTGTCCTCAAAACTCATGGCCCCAGTAGAACCTCAGAATGTGGCCATATTTGGAAAAAGAGTCTTTCCAAATACAATAGGTTTAGGTGAGATTCTGTTGGATTAAGGTGGACCCTTACCCCATGACTGAGTCTTCAAAAGAAGAAATTCAAACAGAGAGACACAAGCAGAGGGAAGAGGACCAGAGAGACAGTCAGGGTCTGTGAAGATGGAGGCAAAGACCAGGGTGACATGAAGTTGGAGGCAGAGACCAGGGTGACGTGAAGATGGAGGCAGAGACCAGGGTGATGTGAAGATGGAGGTAGAGATTAGGGTGATGTGAACATGGAGGCAGAGACTGGGGTGATGAATGCACATGGCCAGGAATACTCAGTTCCGTAGGCAACCACCAAAGCTAGGAGAAGACAAGGAAGGATGCTCCCTAGCATCTTCGGAGAAAGGGTAGCCTTGCTGACACCTTTATTTCTGATTTCTAGGTTCTAAACTGTTAGAGAATTAATTTATTTTGTTTTCAACCACATAGTTTGTGGTCTTTTTTTTTTTTGGCAGTGAGAATTAAGCCAATTTATATAAAGAATCACAGTTGTACTTATAGTAACATGAAATAAAATTTAGTTATTACTTAATTTTCGTTCTCATTATGAATCAGATTGAAATTATTAAAATGTAAACATGACCAGGGCACATCCCTGTTTAAAATGTTTTAAACAGGCACCCACCTTCGTGTACTTTTGCTTTTATTTTCTCTTCCTCCACTGAACAGACTTTTTTTTTTTCTATTCCTTGTTCTCTCCCATCTCCAGGCATTCTAACGCTCTGTCCCTTTTGTGGGGGACATTCTTCCTTGTCTTTTTGCAGGTAACTCTCAGTCTTTAGGTGTGTGTGTAAAGTTCTCCTTTAGTGTAGCCCTTTTCCGATTTGGAGAGATCTCTCTGTCTTACATCCCATAGTTTTCTACACTTCTGCCTTATGCTACTTTCATCACACTCATGGAAGAATGTTCATTTGTATTTCCCATTACATGTAACCCCTCAAAGGACTGGCCGCAATCAGCCTTTCTTGTCAAATCCAGTACCTGAATATATCCAGTACGTGCTCAATAAATGTATACCCCATAAATAAATGAACAAGATCATTTAAATACAACACACTAAATATGATCATAAACATACAATCATGATTTTATGGGAGAACAGATGGGTAGCTTGCCAAGTTACCTGGGACAAACTAAGAGCCAAGATTTTATGGGAGCGAGCATTTAACTGGGTTCTTCCCTGTATTTCACACATGAGTAAGAAGCCCAGTGAGGTAAAGCATTTACCCAGAGCTGAACCGCCATCCGTGGAGAAATTAGAACCAGAATTCCTTGTCCTCACTAAGGAGTGCTTCCACAGCATTATATTGCTTCAACTAAAGAAAGAGGGACAAAGGATCTTTTAAAAATTAATGAGAGTGATAACATAACTGAAGGGATGAACCTGGAAAAAAACACTAGACTTGTTTACAGAAGACAAAAACAACAGCCGTGAGATGAGAGCATTTTCAAATTATTCCAGGATTGCGAAATAGGATGATTCAACCCTGATAGGAAGTAATTCCTTCAGTGCAGCGAGAGAATGTGATTACAGGAGGAGAGTCAAATTCTTGAAGTGCTGGGAGTATGTGACCTGGGAGGAGACAAGAAAGTCCCTATATTAGGTACACCACAGAAGGAACAGGAAGTTTTAGGAAAGACCTGTTATCTGGTCATGTCTATCCTAGCCAAAATCCTACCAGCCTGCCTCAAAAACCTCTAGCCAGTTCTCTGTCTCCTGCATGGCTTCAGAGTTGCTAAGACCCAGAAACTAAAAATGAAGCAAAATACCTGTGACCATAGCACAGTGTGTGTTGAGAAGAGGTGTTTGTCCTCAGATTCCTTTATCTTCTTTTTTTCAAAGTTGATTTGATTCCTCTGTGAGAGACCAAGAGAGACAGAGACAGAGACACAGGCACTCCCGATGATGTCCTCCTCATTCCCAAAAACAGCTCCAGTATCAGCTGGCCTACATCCTGGGCCTGGGCACGGCACAGGGAGATCTCAAGACCTGAACCTGGGACCTCTTCCTTGTGGGTTCAGTTGTATTACTGCTGCACCATACTGCCCGGCCCTTCCCACCCCTTAAATCAACAAATTCCAGTGTTAACACTGGGGTGAAATTAACTCTCCTTGTCTCTGAATTCTGTTTATTTTTCCCATATTCGTTTCTGTGTAAAAGTCCAATTTTATTCTACTTATTGTTTTAGGTAAATAGAATTCTATCTACCCAATAAACTAAACTAAAAAGCTCACAGCTACCTGACTGTCCTCTGCCAATATCCAATCAGTCTCTCAATCACAGCCAAATTCCTAGTGAGAAGAGCCCCTTTGTAGCCTCTTACCATCTCTTTTCAGACATGTATCCATATATCCCCTACACCATAACTTCATTGTTCTCTAAAATCTTCCTTTTTAAAATTTTCACACTTCCGTTTATGTGTTTCATTTATAATTTAATTCTAAATGTTTTGCCAGATTAAAAACTAGGCCTCAAGGAACCAACAGATGGCATGGTGGTTAAAGCTCTGGACTCCCACCTGACCAATCATGGTTCAAGTCTCAGACCTGGCAGCTTGCTTTCTTGCTTTCCCTCTCTCTCTCTCTGGTCAAATTTAAATCATAATTAATTAATTAAATAATTTTTCAAAAATTTAGGGCTTGAATTATATATTGATATATAATTGTAACATTTAGTTTTAATATATTTTACATTCATAGATTATATATGTAATACAATGTGCACCATTTATAATTATAAAGTCTCTCTAGGTTATATATACATTTTCCATTACTCTGTTATACTTACATGAATATTAAGAGTTAGCAGTTTATATGCACATTAAGCCCATCATATGTTAATAACTGTTTAAGCAATATTTAATAGCAATTTCTTTGCAGTGCTTATAATAACAGTGGCAAACACAATCAAGATAATTAAATATAGCCCTTGGGGGATGCATGCCTCAGAATCCACATGAGGCGTTTCTCAGAATTTTAAGAAGTTTCTCAGTGATGCTTTTGATAATATAAGCAATTTCTTTGAATATGGTGTTTTCATAGGAATTAGACAATCCTGTGCTTTGCCGAATTAAAAAGTAGGCCTTGAGGAGCCAACAGATGGCATGATGGTTAAGGCTCTGGACTCCCACATGGCTAATCATGGTTCAAGTCCCAGACCCAAGGCAGATCTAAGGCAAGCTTGCTTTCTTAGAGGTATTTCTTATTACATGCTTTCATAGTATTTTATAAAATTAATTTGTAAAATTTTATCTCATTTTATATTGTTTTCAAATATATTTTAATGTATATATTCAAGGTATATTACATGTTATATGATACAGATATGTAGAATAATGGTTACTATAGAGAAACCAGCAACATATTTGTCATCTCTAAGAATTACCCATTTCTCCCTTCAATGGCAAGAGAAGCTATAATCTATGCATTTAGCAAATATTCTGAAAAAAATAACTATTACTAAAGTTCTCATATGTTCATTAAATCTTTTGATTTTTGTTTTACATATTTGCTACTTTATATTCTTTGACCTATATGTCCATCATTTTTATCTCCTCACCCTCACTTCAACCCTGGTAACTACTATTTTATTCTCTTTCTCTCTCTCCATATATAAATGTGTGTGTGCTAACTACTATTTTATTCTCTCTCTCTCTCTCTCCATATATAAATGTGTGTGTGTGTGTGTGCGCGCATGTGTATATATACATATATATTTGACCTTTTTTTCATAGCTTTGAATATAAATGAAATCATTAGTCCTCCAAGTCCACCCATGTTATGGTAAGTGGCAGGCTCTCCTGGGTTAAATAATGTGTCAATACATATATAGGTAGGTAGATAGATCTTTAGATAGAGTTAAATGGATTTAGATATCCATTACTATATAGATATAGTTTCTTCAGCCCTTCATCCCTTGATGGACACCAAGTTTGGTTCCATACCTTGGCTTCAGTAATGCAATGATCATGGGTGTGCAAATGCCTTTACAAGGTGATGACTTTGTTTCTTTTGGGTGTATATCCAGAAGAAGGATTGTTGGGTCATATGGTAGTTATACTTTTTATTTATATTTTTAATTTCCTTAGGTACATTCATATCTTTTTTTTTTTTTTCCTGGAAAGGTTTTTGCTATAGGGCATGTGCACTTGCCAGAAAGACAGAGAGAGACAGAGAGACAGAAAGCAAGAAATCACCCCCCCAGGGGGATGGCCATGCCACAGTCCCTTCTCCGTTCTCCTCTCGGGATCTTGGGCACACACGCACATGTGCCCAGAGTGATTTTAAGCCACCGGGTTCGAGAGTTGAACCGCGGTTGACTACATTAGAGTCCAGCGACATAGCCATTGCGCCAACTGCTGATCCCCATACTCTTTTTCATAACAACTGCACTGATCAAATTTCCCTTTTCTCTACATCCTTGTGAACATTTCTTATCTGTTGCCTTTTTGATTAGCAGTTATTGTAATGGGTGGGAAATAGTATTTCACAGTGGTTTGGATTTCTCTAATGATTGGTGATGTTGAGGACCTTTTCACAAACCAATTAGCTGTTTTATGTCATCTTTAAAGAAATATGATTCAAGTCCTTTACCTATTTTTAAATTGAATTAGAAGAGTGTTTTTTTCTACTTAGTCATGTGAGTTTTTTCCTAAGCCTTAGATATTAATTTCTTATATGATATATGCTTGTGAATTTTTCCCCTCAATCTGTAAATTGCCTTTTCATCTTGCTGACTCCTCCCTCCCCTGTAAAGAACTTTTTCAGAACAATGTAGTCCCATTTATTTATTTTTGCTTTTGTAGCCTGAGCTTTTGATGTGATATCCAAGAATTATTACCAAGGCCAATGTCAAGAAGCTTTTATCATATGTTTTCTTCAAGGAGTTTTATAGTTTCAGGTCTTATATTTAGTTGTTTGTTTTGTTTTTGAGAGGTTTTAGCTGTAGGGCATATGCGCTTGCCAGAAAGACAGAGAGAGACAGAGAGAAAGAAAACAAGAAATCTCCCCCCCCCCCCAGGGGGATGGCCACACTGCAATCCCTTCTCCTCCATTTTTCTCTTGGGATCCTGGGCATGCATGCACACACACCTGGTGTGAGTTTAAGTCACCAGGTCTGGGGTTAGAACTGCAGTCAACTACATGCGAGTCCAGTGACAGAGCCATTATGCCAACTGCTGGTCCCTATTTTTTTTTTTTAAATCTATCTTATGTTGATTTTTGTGGATGGTGAAATATATAAGACCAATTTTATTATCTTGCATGTGGAAATTCAGTTTTTCTAGCACTCTTTATTGAAGTCACAATCTTTTTCCCATTATATTTTTTTGTGTCCTTGTAAAACAAGTTAGTTGATCATATATGTTTAGATTTATTTCTGGGTTCTCTATTTTGCTCCATTGGTCTATGTGTCTGTTTTTATACCAGTACCATACTGTTTTTATTACTAAAGTTTCGTAATATAATTTTCTGCCAGGATAGTGGGGCCTCCAACTTCATTTTTATTTTATGATTTTTTTCCTCCCTCAGAATGATCTTGACAGTTTGAGTATTTTGTGACTTTATATAAATTTTAAGATTGTTTTCTATATTTATCTGAAGAATGCCATTGAAATGTTAATTTAAATCTTACGTGTTTATTCCATAAGTGAAAGAGAGAGAGAGAGAAAGAGAGATACAGAACCTCAGACAGGGTCCTGATGCTATGATCCAGCTCGCTGCTTCAGCCAGCACTGAATATGCATGCGTGTACACCTGGCAGGCTCAGGAAGGTTTCTGGGCAAGAACCAGAACCAGCAACCATCCCAGACAGGTAAGTCGCCCAGAGGATAACATTCTATGGCTGCACCACCATCTGACCTCCTAGTGGAATTCTGGTAGAGATTTTATTGAATTTGTATATTACTTTGAGTAGTATAGAGATTTTAATGATATTAATTCTTCCAATCCATAGCATGGAATACAATTTTATTTATTTGTGTCTTCTTCAATTTTTTGTTTGTTAGTTTGCTATAGGGTGTGTGTGCTTACTGGAGACAGAGAAAGTAAGAAATCCCCTCCCCCCAGGGGCATGGACACACATGTGCCTGGTGTGATTTTCAAGCTGCTGGGGTTGAGACTTGAACCACACAGAGAGCCATGTGGGATACAGCTGCCTTAACTTCCGTGCCACCTGCTCACCCTTCTTTAATTTTATTCATCAATGTTTTATAGTTTTTTAAGAATACAGCTCTTGACTTTCTTGATTAAACTTACTTCTGAGTATTTTTTTATGCAATTAGAAATGGAATTATTTTCTTGATTTCTTTTCAGCTATGTCATAAATTGTGTTTAGAAATGCCATTGATTTCTATAAGTTTATTTTATATACTACAGCTTTACTGAATTCATTTACTAGATCTAACAGTTATTTTGGTGGATTCTTTGGGATTTTTCTGTATATGGAACCATGTCATCTGTCAATAGAGACAATTCAACTTATTCCTTCTGATTATGATACATTTTGTTTATTTTCCTTATCTAATAGCTCTAAATACTACTGCTAATACTGTGTTGAACAGAACTGGTGAGAATGGGCAACCTTGCTTTGTATCAGATGTCATGGAAAAGTGTTCAGTTTCTACACATTGATTATGATGTTAGCTATGGTATTATAAATACCCTTAATTATGTTGAGAAACTTCTATACCTAAATTGCTAAGAGTTTTTAATCAGGAAAGAATGTTGAACTTTGTTAAATTCTGTGGCATTTTTCAGTCTATTAATGTGATATATTACAGCCATCGATTTGCATGTGACACCAGCCTTGCCTTGCATACCAAGGATAAATTCCACTTGGTAAGATTTATAACCTTTTTGATGGTTGCTAAATTTAATTTGATAATATTTTATTAAGGCTTTCTGTATCAATGTTTATTAGAACTATTGTACTATATAGTTTCTTCTTCTTTTTTTTGTTTCATAGTCTTTTGTTTATAGCTCCATGATAACATATTCTTTGTTTTGCCTTTTACAACTTTCAATTATAGGCATGATTTATTATTAAGACTACAAGTTCCTCAAGGGTAGCAATACATATTCTCACATTTGTAGAAAAACAATGATTGTTTAATGAGTTCATAAGGCAATATATATGGTTTCAATTCTCTTAGCCAGTTAGAACAGCTGAATCCTTAAATCAGTTTTACTGCCTACCTATCTTTCAAAATTATCTTAATACACTGTCCCCATGAGTATTGAAATGTCAGCTTTTTTCAATTATTTTCTGAATTACCAAACCTGTTACATGATCTCTTTGCAGCTAGGCTTGATTTTCTTACAATACTCCACATTGATGCCAGATTGACCTTTCTACATATAAAGCTGATCCTAGCACTTTCTCTTGTTCCTGCTTTATAAGTCAGGATTGTGTCAGGAAACCAATGTCCCATGCGAATGGGAGGATTGAGAAGAATTAAAAGAAAGGATGACTTTCAAAGAATAACGGAATGGTAAAGTAAGATCAAAGGAATGGTACAGCTCCCAGGACTACAATAGAGAGACACAAACACAAGCCATCTGAACCAGGAAGACAGCCTTTATCAGAACTAGACAAGCGAGGTATTGCTACAGGAAATGACCACTAGGTAAGGATGTTCCTTAGAGGAACATAGCTGTTACCATCGCTAGTTGATTTAGGTCATGGAACCCAGAAGTAGAGTGTTAAATGTGGTGTCTTGAGCAAATGATTTATTGAGGGAGTACTCTGAACAGAAATCAGTGAAGGAGTAAGAACAGGAAAAGGCCAAAGATAGAATTAGGCAATAATGTGATTTCAGAAGAGCTTAAGCTCAATCTAATTCCATAGGAAACTCTAAAACATGGATTGTAAATAGAGGTTTTCCTTCCCAGTGAAAAGAGAGCTTTACTATCATATCCCTGCATCAGTCAGTCACTGACCACAGGCTGACCCCTGGGGAGAAAACAATTTAACTTTTTAAGCCTCCCCGGGTGAGGTAGTGTCAATCAGTTTAGGACAATCCTACAGAGCAATGTGCCAACCTGAGTGAATGTCAGTCAAGATCTGCAGCAGCTGTGTATGGGGATAACAGCCAGCCCAGGAGATCTGGAGAGGTGCCAAGAACTTCTGTCAGGTCTATCAAGTGCCTTTATCAGATCTGTTTGCATCTCACAATAATGTCTTACCATCTGGTTTATGTTTCTTCAGAATTTGAGCTAATCTCAATTTATGAAAAAACTTGTGAGAGGGTAGTAGTAGGATGAAGTACAGCCTTTTTCTGCTGCAATTGTTCTCAAGGCTAAAAATGATACTCGTCCCATTACCTTCCACTAGATGGTCTTCATGGCTTGTCTGGTCATGTGACTCATACCCTTATCCATGAGAGGCTTGATTTTCTTGTTACCAGGCAGGGATTGCTATACTTGTTCATTTATAATTAAAGTTATGCATAGGAGTACCAACCCTATAGTTCATCTGAGTACCACAAATACTACTCTAGACCTCTATGAAGCAGCCACACTTATTTCCTTAGATAATCAGGCTATAATACCCCATGTATATTATAATATCCCAGTGTACACAATACTGCCACTTTGATATTTCCTTTCTTTGCTTACTGGTCCATTTGAATGTGATCAAGAGAAACCCATGACTAAGTTTTGTGAGATTCTTTCTGTGTCCTTGAGTAAGAACACCCATCCTTTGGGAACTAGGACCTCTAGAACCATAGGGTTTAAACTTTAGGAAATGGACACCACAGAGATTCTCTGTCGGGCCGTGGAGTGATGGCGAGGAAGGACTACTACTTCCTCTGTCTTTCGGTTTCTAAATCTCTAAAGGATTCAACATCATATAATGGCCCAAAGTTTAGAATAAATGTATTTCTTCTCGAAGGATTGGACATCCTTTTGGGGTGTCATCTCCAAGTTGGTATGGCAGCTACACCATTGAAGGGTCATTTCCATGCATTCTCTGGTCAGCAGCCTTCATGTCACATGAGCGGAGGACAGAGGATCCCTTAGCCATGTTCCAACCACCAGGCCTCCTTTACCATATGGAAAAGCTCTTGGTCTGACATGAAATTTTTTAGGATTCCATTCCGGGGATCTCTCTGTGAGCCCTTTCATATAATCTGACTGAGATACTGCTGGTAGGAAAGGTAAACTCATATTTGGAATATGTGTCACTACTACTCAGGATGAACTGAGTCTTTTTAGGATGAAAGGAATCCAGGTTAATCAGCTTGCCACCAAGTGGTTAGTTTCCTCAAAGGGGTTGGCTTTGAACCTATTGGACCAGGCCTCTGTACTCTTACTTGGCTTGTGTTGCTCTGACAGTAAATTCTCTCCAGAGTTAATGTCGAATGACAAGTTCCTCTTACTTTGGTCAGTTCCAATATGCCCATCCACATTCTTTTTCTCTGCACCTCCTTGTCTCTTACCTGCCAATTTTGCTCCTTTTGAGCCAAATCATATACCACTGTCCATGCATTCCTATATGTCTTCATGTCACATGTCTCTCAACAAAATTGGATGATGAGTAACTGAAACCTTTACTACTATTTGTATTTCCCCCTAAGTTTTGTTTTGTAGAGTGCTGTTGAGTGAGGCTGCATTGTAACAGCAATCTATCTTTTGGCTTTCACCAACACATGAATGAATCATCATCCATGGACCAAATCTGGGCTTTCCAAGTGTGTTAGCTGGTCTAAATAATCTTCCATGAGGTCACAGTGAGCAGCATCTGGTAAGGCCATGCTGGACCATGTAAAGACAAATACTTCTCCAACTGGCTTAGCTATGTCCTCCGGACCTGCTTGTTAAAATATACTTCTTTCATCTTATAAATAATTACTGCTGGGGCTGTCTGAAGATATGACTTGGTTGCAGCTCACAATAAACAGTGTTTGCTTTATGGTTATTTTATACTCCCTTGGTCAGCTATTCACTCTCCATGCTCAGTTGACTTCTAGCAGCTGAGTTTGGATTGGTGTCCTCTGCCACAGATGGCACAGCCGTGCTCCAGAATCTCAGCAGTCTGGTTTGAAACCCTTCTGTTGGGGCTTGCCAGGGACTCCACACATCTTTATCCCTTGGAGATCACTCTTGCACCACCATGGGATTTGTGGGCTCATGTGAGCCATGTGATACGACAGCTTGTACTACGTAGCCTGGACTTGCCCTTTCATACTCAAGGCCCCACTGAAAACTGGCAGCATTCCACATAACTTGCTACAGTGTTCAGTGCAGTTTTCTCAAATGTGGGATTTTCTGTAATTTGCTTATATTTTTAATGGTAGGATACATAATAAGCAATAAACCTGATAGAGATGTCCCAGTATGACCTAGACCACTGGATCTCAAAGGCATCACAGATATGGCAAGTCACTGAATCTGTCTCTCACACTCTGTAGCACATATGTCTTACTGCAGCATCCAGAGTCTTATCCTGGCTGTGAATTCAGCCTTTTCTGAAGTTTGCTGTTCACACCATTTTGTCCTATACCTATTTGCCGTCTTAGTATGCCTTCAAGCTGCAAGCTGTAAGAATCTATTTAGTCTGCCAAGGACAATTGCTGACTTGTGCACCTAGTTTTAAATTATTAATCATTTTCCCCTTGAATGCACCATACGACACTCATCAATAGCCACCTAATTCCAGATTCCTTCATTTTATTTGTTCCCTGTTTCCCTCAAATGCCAAATACATTATAAAAGCCAGTGCATCTCCATCACTGAGTAACGGGACTGCTCCATGTCCAAGGACCTAGTAATACTCGACTTACCACTACAGGTGGGGTTTTTTATTGACTTTCTATTGAGATATGATATAATTCCAGAATGAAATCTTTAGTCTCCTTTATAAAACCATGTCTGTAAGCAACCGTTGGGTTTTCTAGAAACAAATCTGAGATAGAATCTTATGCAAATAATTCACTTGTTCAGAGAATGCTTTCAGGATAAAATTTTAAAATAACAGGGAAAGCAGGATAGGGCAAAGAAAGAAGTCAGGCAAAGATGTGACTTCAGAAGAAATTCATCATCATCCTGAATCCATGAAGAGTTCTAGTGTTAATTGCTTACACAGTTGTACAACCTAGATCCAAGGGGCCTGTGATACCTTTCCATAGATCAGCCACTGGTTCCAGCCACGCTAGAGTCACATAACATGCCGGGCCTACGTTGGTGAGATAACCTTCGCTAACGAAGGGCTGTCCTCATTACTGGTATCATTGATACTACGTAAGGTGTTAGTGGTCAAATCCTGCTTTACCTGGGTAAATGGGTTTACCATCATAACAAAGAGGTAGGGTAAGTTACCAACAGCATTAACCACACCAGTCTCCTCCTCCTCCTCCTCCTCCTCCTCCTCCTCCTCCTTCTTTCTGATTTTTAAAGGTACTTATCTTTGGCTGAAGCTAGACAGCAAGAGAGACTATAAATATAAGTCTAAATATTTGCCTCCGGGAGCACAGAGCCTGGTGGAGAAAACTGCAGAATGGGTGTAGAGATGCACAGATAATGTTCTGTCCTTGTGCATAAAATCATTCAGAGATTCCACATAACCTAAGGTGTAAGCCAAATGTTTTAGCCTAGAAGGCTCTTCACAGTCTTTCTTCCTTGTTTGCCTTCACATCCCGTGACTCCCTACCCGACGTGACATATACTCTGGCCAAAATGTCTCAGACTTTCACTTTTGACATGGTTTCCTTCTTGTCTGGTATTCCCCTATCCATTATCAGTACATCCTTCTGTTATTCTACCACCACTTCCCCTTACTGTGCCAAATATATACAAATATATACAGTTTGATCATAGTAGCAATGGTTCTATACGCCAGTTCTTCACAAGTTATTTCCCAAATAGAATTTTAATTGTCTGAGGTGACTTCGGTTTTACATTACTTTGGTATAGAGTAGCTACGAGTGAATGAATGGAAGAAATAATGAGTGATTCGTTTGGGTCCATCATGGTTTTGTTTTTGTTTTTGTCTTTTAAGTTTTGCTATAAAGTATATGTAATCACTGGGAAGAGAGAGAGAGAGAGAGAGAGAGAGAGAGAGAGAGAGAGAGAGAGAACCACTCTTCCCCTGGGGCAGATGGCCACTCCACCCAATCTCTTCTCCTCCATTCCCCTCTTGGGATTGTGGGCACATACGAACATGTGCCTGGACTGTTTCTCAAGTGGTGGGTGGGTCCAGGGCTGGAACCATGCAGTTGACCAAGTGAGATCCAGTCACTTTAACCACCACTCTACTGGCTGGCCCCAGAATTTGGTTTTATGTAACAGCTTTTTAATGACAATTATGGCCTTTCCTTTGCCTCAAATATTAGGTCCCCATCAAATCTGTTTCCAATATTCTTCTCCACATTTTTCATAGAACTTACATGGTTCTGTTACAAAGGTTTAGCCAAATGTCATTTACTCCACTGGAAGATAAGCTTGTATTGTTAGAACTTCTGGTGCCTTGAAAATAATAGGCTCTTGAAGAATATGAAAGAGGAATAAATTATTGAATTAGTAAACGAACATAACAGACAGTGAGAAACTAAGAAATATGCAGTAAAGGGAGCATAGTTTTCTTTTTTACAATTAAGAAAAGAATTCTGAAGTTTGATGGGATTTTGTAAGTGTGACGTGCTCAATGGGCAGCATGACATTAGGCAGATTATCATAGATTGATAGATCAATAGATCGATAGATGGATAGAAAGACAGATAATACATAAATGGCTATCTAGATTTTAATCCAATTTTCAATTCCTACAAGGAAAAATTTTTGAGTGACAGTGTATATAATTTTATCCATAATTAGTATATGTACACTTAAGTTAGAATATTTTAAGGTACTCAACACTACTAATTTGTTAATATATTTGGAGTATCATTGTCCCAACAATTTCTTTCTCTTTTCTTTCCTTTTTTTTTTTTTTTGGGGGGGGGGGAGGTAAGGTTTTTGCTATAGGGCACGTACATTCGCCGGAAAGACAGAGAGAGACAGAGAGACAGAAAGCGAGAAATCACCCCCCAGGTGGGAATGGCCACGCCACAATCCCTTCTCCTCCATTTTCCTCTCGGGATCTCGGCCATGCATGCACATGCGCCCGGTATGAGTTTAAGCCACCAGGTCCAGGACTCGAACCACAGTCAACTACATAGGAGTCCAGTGACATAGCCATTATGGTCCCTGGCCCAACAATTTCTAAGAATCCAAATGATCTTTAAAATCTTATCTTTATGACCCAGTCATGCTGTTATCAGTAGCATATGCCATCGTGCAAGACTGGAGCTACAGCCCTAGTCTGGCCCCTGGACCAATGTAAACAAGCTGGGCATGATGGTGTATGCCGATAATCCTAGCTAACTGGGAGGCTAGGCCAGGGGGATTGTGGCGTTGTGAGATCCTACCCAAAATACCTCTTTCTCTCTCTTAAAGAAAACCTCTTTAGAGAAAATAAATTATTTTACAACACCTTGATCTGAAAGTTGTGAGCCATCAGTTTCTAAACCTGAGGTATATTTCAAAAAGCTTTTCTTTGCCTGATTTTATAAAGAAAAAGTTATTATCTCAAGGTTTGGGATGACTTTTCTGGACCTACTGCATAACACACATACTAATGTCTACAGTGAATCTCAGTTAATGGACCTTGTTAGGTACAAAGGTCTATTTGCATAGTCTGATAGCTTTTGACACAACTGTAGCTCTTTTGATGGCAATGTCTTTTTTCTAAACATAGAATAGAAAAATGAAAAGTTGTTAAAACATGCTTAGGACTAATACTTACTGTCAGTCTAACTCCATGAGAAATACAAGTGTTTCCTGGGTATGCCTTATTCAGGCTTGATCCATAATAGAGCAAAGTGCATGCCATCACACTTTCTGGCTCCATTTTGCTATTTCTGTCTAGATTCTTTACCTCTCTAGGTATACTATATCTTGCAACAAAAATAAAATATGCTCTGCTAGTTTTTTACCAGATCATGTCTCTTTACTCTTCTTTAATACTGTCTTGTTTTGGGGCCAACATGTGGCATAGTGGTTAAGGTGCTGGACTCCCATATGGCCAGCCATAGTTAGAGTCCTGGACCCAGTTGCTTGAAACTCATGCTGGGTATGTGTGCTCACAGTGGGGGTGTGCGTGTGTGTGCTCAAAATCCAGAGAGGAGAATGGAGGTGAAGGGATTGTGGTGTGACCATGCCTCCTGGGGGTGATTTCTCACTTTCTGTCTGTCTGTCTTTCTCTTTGTCTCTGGTGAGCACACATGTCCCATAGCAAAAATCTCTCTCTAAAAAAAACTGCCTTATTTTATTTTGAAGTAATATAGAGTACATCTGTGTTGCTCAATACTGTGCTTTTTTATGATCTTTTCTGCTACCTTACTTCATAAAGGAAAATTTTATGAGTTGGAAGGTACCTTAGAGATAAAAATTTTATCTGGTCTCCTTCTTCTATTTACATGAAAAATTTAAAGTCAGAGAAATTACACAGGAAAATGGCCACACCAGAAAAAGAACCCCAGTTTCCTGATTAATATTCCCTGTGTTGGCCATCATTAATTCAACACTACTTATGGTACAATTATGTCTCAATTCACTCATCCATTTATAAGTTCATAAATTCTTAGAATCTTAGCCCTTACTGTCTGATACACATTAAGCTATTGATAATTCATTTTTCTCATAACTAGTTTAAATTATTTTGTTATATATTTTATATTAAAAATTTATTTACATATATTTTATTATATGTAGTCAGTATTTTTGTTAAATCAGAAACATGGGTAATTTGCATACATATTTGTATAACCTCATAAAAACTCGTCGTACTTCGTAAAATCATTAATCATCATTGTGGATGAATTAATACCTTCTCCCAGAAGACATACATGACTAAATTACTCAACCCTCCAATATGTAATATGACAAGGCAAAAAGGGAAGTAAGACTGCAGATGGAAATAAGACCGCTTGTGAACTGGCCTTAGATGTGGAGATTATCCTGGAGTCTCTGGTGGGCATGGTGCTATTGCAAGAGTGTGTAGAAGTGTAAGAGACGGGGAAGAGAGAGAGAATGAGAGGAATGGCTTTGTGAAAAGGATCTGGCTCAAAGTAGATGGCTTTGAAAATGGAGGAAGACAGCTACAAGTCAGGGAAGGCAGTTAGCTCCTGGAATCTCTCTGTCAGGACAAGACTACAGCCAACAGAAAATTATTAGCCCTGATGACACACTCATTTTAACCCAGTGAGATGCATTTCCATCTTCTGAACTACAAAACAGAAAGATAATAAGTTTGTTGATTTAAGTTACTAAATTTGTGGTAATTTGTTAACCATAGCCATAAAAAGCTAATACACTAATCTCTAGAGGAATATAAAAAGTCAATTTCAAAAGACATAGAACCTAGGAGTGAGAGGGTGGGGGACCCTCAAAAAGTTCATAGAAAATGCATATTCTGAAAAGACTGTTTGGATTTTTTTTAAATTTTGCACCAAATACACTCATGCTTTAATTCCATTTTCCCACTAACTTTTTGAAGTATCCTCATATCTGGTACTATCAGTCATGGAAGTGTGACCAAAAGACGCCTGCACAATGCTGTGTGTGAGATGCCAAGAGCACTCGGCCTCTGCATGGTAACTTCACACTAGCCAGAGGAGCCCTTGGAATGTGGCAAGTACAACAGAGGAACTAAATTTTACATTTTAACTTCAACTAATTAAAATGTAAATAGCCAATGTGGCTAACAGTTATCAAATTGGCCAACACAATTAGTGCCTGGATTACATTCAATGGTTTCCCCATATTCTGCCAAGTGTTCGGAAGACAGTTTTCATAGAATAATGCCATTGCAAATCAGAAACAAGTCTTCGCCTGTTCCAGGAATTGGAGCTGTGTTCAGTAAACTATGTACTCAGTAAATATTTAATGAAGTTCATGGGAATGGGTGGCAGCCACCAGCAAGGCAGTGGAGGAAGACAGTTATGGGGGAGAAGATGGCAACTGTTTGCAGTCAAATTCCAGCCAGTGGGGCCTCTGCGACACTCAAAGGCAGCACGCACAGCAAGAAGACTGCTCTCATTCATTGGCTCTGACCTTGTACACACACGGTACCACGGGTCAGAGTAACACAAAATCAGTTTCCAATCCATTCCCAACTGTGTGTCTTGTGCAATGTCACATTCTTTGTCTCCTTTCTCACATTTACTTATTGATTTGGGTTCTACCTGATTTAACCTCTGCCTTGAGCAATTTTCACAGAGTAAGCAGTCTTTTCTAAGGCATTCTCAGGTAAAAGAAAACAACAGGATGAGGAAAAATGCTGAAATAGTAGCAGATTTTGAGTTTAGTGTTTTATCTGAAGGTAAAAATGACACATATGGGGCAGTGGGTGGTGTAGTCCTTGGGGCACTAGACTTTCACATGGTCGACCCCAGTTCAAGTCCAGCTTGAGACTTATGCCAGGCGCATGTGCATATGTGCTCAAAATCCACAGAGGAGAATAGAGGAGAAGGGATTGCGGTGTGGTCATTCCCCCTGGGGGGTGATTTCTCACTTTTTGCCTCTCTGTCTCTCTGGCAAGTCATGCACCCTATGGCAAACATCTCTTTCTAAAACAAAAGTATGTATAAACAATCTGGAAATTCATTTTGATACTTTAGATCATTTTTCTGGTATTTATGAGATTTTAATCATTTAAACTTCAGCGTATAGCGCAATAAGACAACTTGTCCCACTGCAAAATCTCCCATCTGCACCCTATTCTCACACTTTCTTCTATGCCGATAATATATTGGCCAAGATTTGCAGAGCAGTTACATGAACCAGACTCTTTTCTCAATGCGCATTTGGTAATAACCCATTCCTTGCCACCTCTAGACGATGATAGTGATACCATTATTCTTATTTTGCAGAAGAGGAAAATGAAGCATCCAAAGAACAGTAAGTAATATTCTTACGATTCCTCAGGGGGCAACTGGCACGTGTTGAAAGGCAGGAAACCTGGAGCTACAATTTACACCCCCAACCATTTTCACCATATTGACTTCTACGGCTTCACTGTGACACACAGCCCATGAGCCTCAGCCAGACTATGGATCACCATTTGTCGCTGTTATTACAACATAGCGTAGTTAATAATGTACTAGTTAGATCGCTCATTCCTTAGCTCTAACATTTGGCAGTGAGAGAATTACTATTTTCAGTTAACAAAAGGAAATTCAAGTTTCTGACTCTAAAATTCTCAAGCAGGGCACTTAGAATAATGAGCATACAGTTAGAACTCTACAAACGTTAGGTGTTATATTCTAGAATTAAGAAACATGTACAGTTAGTGCAGTGGAATTGCACATAATCCTGCATTCTGCCACACATGGGATTAAGTTGTTCGGGGGGTGGAGATCTCTGTCCTACAGTATTTCTTTTTTTTTCTTTTTAAAGAATTGTTTTAGTTAACTTATTTATTCATTTATTTATTTATTTAAATTTGACCAGAGAGGAACAGGGTGAATGAGAGAGAGAGAGAGAGAGAGAGAGAGAGCAAGCCACCCGTCCAGGACTCACACCCCATTGGCCATGTGAGAGTCCAGCGCCTTTAACCACCACGCCACCATGGTCTTGTCTTAAAGTATTTCTATAGTCCCTTAACTAGATAGGTAACTGGGTACAACATGCACATGATCAGACCCCATCATTCTTTTGTAACTGGTTTCTCAATTATTTTACTCAGTTTGAACTCTTCAGTCCTAGCCTCTACCCCTTGCCCAGATTATAGAAACATCCTCACAACTGGAATGCATTGCTGTGTCTCTCTGCCGTCCTCCTCTCCAATCCATTCTCCACCCTTCAGAGTAATGTTAAAAGGCAAATCTTTTTTTTAAGAATTATTTATTTTATTTATTCATTCATTTATTTTAAATTGACCAGGAGAGATAGAAGAGAGGGGGGTGAGAAAGCAAGCCACCAGGTTCAAGACTCGAACCACGGTTGGCCATGTGGGAGCATCCAGCGCCTTAGCCACCATGCCACCTGCTGGCCCCGTTTTTGTAGAGATATTTTTGCTATAGGGCTCATGTGCTTGCCAGAGAGAGAGAGAGAAACAGAGAGATAAAAAGCGAGTAATCACCCTCCCCAGGGGGGTGGCCACACCGCAGTCCCTTCTCCTCCATTCTCCTGGTATCTTGGGCATGCACACATGCACCCGTCATGAGTTTGAAGACACTGAGTCCAGGACTCCAACAGCAGTCAGTCATGTGAGAGTGCATTGTTGTAACAAACCACTATGCGATCTGCTGGTCCAAAAAGGCAAAGCTTACAAGGTCTTCTTTCTACCACAAAACCTTTCAATGTCTTCCTATTGCTTTTGAAAAAAATAAATAAATAACAAAAAGAAAGAAAGAAAATACAAATACTCCAGGTTAAGTTAATCATTTGTATCAACACTTAACTGGAAATAATTTCAAAATTTATTCTTCCTCCCCAATCTTCCCAATCCAAGTCTTACGATGCCCCCTAATACAACCAGCATTCTGTTCAGTCCAAAAAGTTCACTATCTCCTCTGTCTCTGAAAGAGTTAAAAACTAAGAGAATCAGAGGCACGTTTCCCCTCTATATCTGTAGGGATACACACAGTGCTGCTGTTCTGCGTTGGTGAGCAACGTCACTAAGCATTCCTGGGCTCAGCGTAAATATTTGAAATCTCATCAAGGCATCCAGGACCCAGCCCCGCCCTTCTCTGCTGGACTGGCCCTTCTCTGTCTTCGTGCCCCTCCCTTTCACAGCATCCAAGTCCTCTCTTCAACCCATTCCTACACTTCTCACGGCCTCTTCATTCCACTCCCTTCTCTCTGCCCCGTCACTCAGAAAAACACTGCTAAAACACAAACCTACACATGGCCCTGCTTGAAATTCCGATTACTCCGTATTGCTTACTCCCTAATAAAATCCACACTTCCTTTGCATGGCATGGCAGTCTGGCCAATTCGACCCCTTGCACCGTGTACTACCCAAGCCCCCACTGGCACCAAATGCCCGCAGGGCCCAGAGAAGTAGCATGAATGAAGATGCAGGAATGACACACTCTGGAAAAATTAGAAACCGGAGAGCTCATCAAGAACTGCATGGTGGGAACCAGCAGTTAGCGTAATGGCTATGTCACTGGACTCCCACATAGTTGACCGCGGTTCCCGTCCCGGACCCGGTGTCTTAAACCTCACGCCGGGCGCGTGTGCATGCATGCCCAAGATCCTGAGAGGAGAATGGAGGAGAAGGAATTGCGGCGTGACCATCCCCCCTGGGGGGTGATTTCTCGCTTTCTGTCTCTCTGTCTCTCTCTGTCTGTCTGGCGAGCGCATGCGCCCTATAGCGAAAAACCTCTCCAAAAAAAAAATAATAAGAAGAAAAACAAAGAAAAAGAACTGCATGATATTGTCCATCATTTTAGATTATTCTAGACCAATCTGAATCTAGATGTTTAGGGAGGTCATTCAGATTTCAAAGTCAAAAGCCAATTTCCTTTCTGAAAAATTACTGGGCAGTTCAACAAAATTCATATTCAGCTCTAATCTGAGATGCAGCTCATCCATTTGTAGCTCTGCTTTATATTGTGATATGAATTTTCCCTTGGATTAGAGTCTTCCTTATGTAACTGCGAGTTGAATTCAAATGTTTCCTTTAGCATGATCAAATTGCAGCCTGCCTGCCACCCTCTCTTCCATAGCAAGGGAACACACACTCAGGCCCTCCGTACTGTTGTCACTTATAACACAGGTACTGAGTTCCTGAGACGGGCACAGCATGTTGCGGCATGCCTTTAGTCACTTTTATTTACTTCTCACAACACTGTTTTATTAGACAGAGGCAGAAAGGCACAAAGAGATTAGCTCATTTATCTAACATTATGTCTCATTCAGTATTGTATCCTAGACTCAGTCTTGCCTCAAAGACCAATGTATTAAACAGTATGATCATTGCTATTTTTGTTTTGATTTCCTGACCCCCAACAATACAATAACAAGAATCTTGAGGATCAAAATCATTTTTGCTTACCACTGTGTTCCCTGTATTTCCAGTTCCTCAAATAAAGCCTGGAGATTCTTTCACCCTCAGCCTATCTGCTCACTGACTCACTGAGTTACCTGTCACTTCTGAGCAGCTACCACACACTCGAATAAGACTCTGATTTGAGGGCTTGGAGAGGACTCAGTGTGTGGGTATCAATGTACTAGGTGGTTTGGAGAGTCACGAAGGAGGTAGGAGATAAATATTCTTCAGGAGTAGAAGAGCTCACTGCAGACATGGTCTGGCTCGGGAGCCAGATGAACCGAGTCTGGATGCTAACCACTCTTTACAGTCGCGTGACTTAGGGCGAATGACTACTTACCTGGGCCTCCTCTGTAGTGACATTATCTATGTCACTGGATTTTTCTGAGTGCTAATACAAGTAAAGTCTTCAGACTCTCAATGATCAGTGAGCGTTTGTTAGTCTGATGGTTCATTTTACGTGTCCACTTGGCTAGGCTGGAGTTCACTTGTTAAGTGGGGCCGAGAAAGTGATGGCAGGCAATCACAAGCACAGATGTAGCTGTAAAGGTACTTTTTTTTTTTTTTTTGAGAGATTTTCGCTATAGGGCGCATGCGCTCACCAGACAGAGAGAGACATAGAGACAGAAAGCGAGAAATCACCCCCCAGGGGGGATGGCCATGCCGCAATTTCTTCTCCTCCATTCTCCTCTCGGGATCTTGGGCACGCACGCACACACGCTAACTGCTAGTTCCCTAAAGGTACTTTTTAATGTATGATTAACACTTGTATCAGCCAACTTTGAGAAAAGCAAATTACCCACCATAATATAGTGAGCTTCATTCAATCAAGAGAAGACAGGCTTCTCGGGAACCAGCAGTTAGCGTAATGGCTATGTCGCTGGACTCCCACGTAGTCGACCGCGGTTCGCGTCCCAGACCCGGTGGCTTAACGCGTGCCCAAGATCCCGAGAGGAGAAAGGAGGAGAAGAGATTGCGGCATGACCATCCCCCCGGGGGGTGATTTCTTGCTTTCTGTCTCTATGTCTCTCTCTGTCTGTCTGGCGAGCGCACGCGCCCTATAGCGAAAAAACCTCCCCCCGCCAAAAAAAAAAAAAAAAAAAGAATTAAAAAAAAAAAAAAAGAAGAAGACAGACTTCTCAAAAAAGAAGGAATATTTCTCAAGGCTGCAAGATTTCAGACGCAAGACTGCAAGGTCAGTTCTTCCTTACCAACCTCTCCAGCCTGCTGGACTGCTTTGTAACTTTTAGACTTGGCAGGTCCCACGATTGTATGAGCAAATTCCTTAAATAAATTTTTCTCTTCCTCTTTCTCTTTTATCCTTTTCTTGCCACACACACACACACATGCACACGCATGCACGCACATACATAGTCTTCGATTGGTTTGGTTTTTCTGGGAAACTCTGACTCATACAGGTAGTTGACATTAAGAAGATTAAAAATACAACATCTTAGGGCCAGTAGATTAGATGACATAGGCATTGTGTCACTGGACCCCACATGACCTACCGCAGCTAGAGTCTCTGACTTGGTGGCTTAAAACTCACCCTGGGTGTGTGTGCATGTGTGCCCAAGATCTCAGGAGGAGAATGGAGGAGAAGGGATTGTGGAATGGCCATCTCCCCTCGGGGAAGGGGGGTGAGTTCTCACGTTCCCTCTCACTGTCTCTGTCTCTCTCTCTGGTGAATGCATGTACCCTAAGACAAAAATCTCAACCAAAAAAAAAAAAATCTCTACCAATTTGACTTTAACTCTTTTTTTTTTTTTTTTTTTTGGAGAGGTTTTTGCTATACGGCGCGTGCGCTCTCCAGACAGAGAGAGAGAGACAGAGAGACAGAAAGCGAGAAATCACCCCCGGGGGGGTGGTCATGCCGCAATCCCTTCTTTTCCGTTCTCCTCTCAGGATCTTGGGCACGCATGCACATGCACCCGACATGAGTTTTTTTGTTTTGTTTTTTGTTTTTCTTTCTTTCTTTCTTTTTTTTTTTTTTTTTTTTTTGGAGAGGTTTTTGCTATAGGGCGCGTGCGCTCACCAGACAGACAGAGAGAGACAGAGAGACAGAAAGCGAGAAATCACCCCTCAGGGGGGATGGTCACGCCGCAATCCCTTCTCCTCCATTCTCTTCTCGGGATCTGGGCACGCATGCACACGCACCCGGCGTGAGTTTAAGCCACCGGGTCCAGGACACGAACCGCGGTTGACTACATGGGAGTCCAGCGACGTAGCCATTACACTAACTGCTGGTTCCCGAGCCCGGCATGAGTTTTAAGCCACCGGGTCTGGGACGTGAACCGTGGTCGACTACATGGGAGTCCAGCAACATAGCCACTATGCTAACTGCTGGTCTCAAAAAGAAAAAATTCTTTACCAATTTGACTTAAACTCTTCATGATCTATTAGTTGGATATTTCTAGCAAGTATAATAATCCGAAAGAAACTTTTCTTTAAACAACACGTGTAAAAGGGATAAAGAGAAAACAGCCCTTAACCACCTTGCTTGAAAGTAGACTTCTATAATTGAAATAACCGATTTTATTTTATGGCTGAATTTCTGCCCATTTCCACCATTTTCTCCCCCTAAAGAGACAGACCTGGTAGGCTGGGAGCTGAGAGAAGAGTAAGAACAATGTTTATGTCCACATCATACAGCCCTGACTGAGATTCCCAGTCTGAGGAAAAACGCCACTTCACACCACATCTTCATTCTCCCTCTGGTCTTGGCCAGCCCTTTTCAGAGAGAGCCAGGCGGTCTTTAGTCCTAGCTGTGTAAGCTGTTCAGGACGCAAAGGGAAAACCCAGGCAGGGCCTGCAGAAGGTGCTGGAAAGCTCCTCGAAGCCCACATTCCTCCCATTCTTCCCTTGTCTTAGTTCTGGATACAAACTTGCTTCTTCCTACCAAAGGGATTGCATATCCTGTCCCATGATTTAGTTCTATTGTTAAATGAGACTATAATATAATCAAGGAAAGAATCCTTCTGAGCAAATATGAGGGTGACTTATAGATGGCAAGGTAGACAGCTAAATGTAGAGACGAGCAGACGGCATAATGGCTATGTCACTGGAGTCCCACAGAGTCGACCACAGTCCGAATCCCAGACCCAGTGGTTTAAAATTCATTCTGGGTGCATGTGCGTGTGTGCCCAAAATCCCGCGAGAAGAATGGAGGAGAAAGAACTGTGGTGTGGCCATCCCTTCCGGGGGATCATTTCTCACCTTCCGTCTCTCCATCTCTCTGGCGAGGGCATGTGCCCTATAGGGAAAATCTCTTTAAAAAAAAAAAAAAAAGAAAGCTAAATGTATATGATCTGTTTGAAATAATAACTGTACTTCTACATGTGCTTGCTAGATGACAACTCTCTTAAGAAATGGCATGTATTAGTTTGTTTAATGCTCACAATAACACTAGAGTTCCACTCATCTGAGAGGAAAAAGCACGGAAAGCACAAAGATGTTGTCCAAAATGTTTAACTTTACTAACTGGAACAGTAAGTAGCAGAACTAGAATTTGAAACATTTGTGCTGTTAACCACTAGCCCTCGCTACCCCCTCAAGAACCCCCAAGCATTTCAAAGGGTGGCTTTAAGAAGTGATGCCGGGCACGCACCAGGCGTAGTAGTAACCCGCGTGTTCTAATACTAAAGTCTGCGTTAACTTTTCACTGAATTTGTACTCTGACCTCTCTCTCAAGCCCTGAGTAATTACACAACAGACTACTTATTGAGGAATATATTTAGCTTTGACCACTAGCAAACCCCTGAAAAGTCAACCGTAAGATACATTATCACAAAGTGAAGTTTTTACATCCCATCAGCTTTCTTAGGCTCATCACTAACCATTGCTAAGAGTCTGCCACGCTGCCTTTTAGGGACGTGTTACTTTGTCTACACTCTTTTCTGACTCCCCTAGTCTGCCCATTACTTCTACCTCTTTGTGTATCTTTTTTATTTATTACTGGTTTTTAGGATCATGGTTTACTCCAGGCTTCAGTCACATATGCACCCAGAGTACACTAGTGAGCGGTTTGCGGCGACACTCAGCACACGCCGATTTTGGATCCCCAAGGTGTAGAACCTCAGTGGGTTGCAACAGAGATGGAGAAAGAACAGCCACAGAGTGGAACATGTCACCATGGCCTGGAGCTAGAAGTGCATGCTAAGGATGTCTAAGCCTGACCAAACTGACTTGGCTCACACAGACAAACTTTGTAGGATAGTGGTAAGTGTGAGCTCCAGGTAACCTGTGAGGTTTGAAGTTTAACCAGTGCATTTACCAAATGTGACCCTGGGCAAATGACTGGACCTCTCTGTCCCTGTCACCTTCACATAGAGATAGCATACAATGTCCTGAGTTCAAGGCTCGGAGAATATATTACCAATAAGTGTCAGCTATTATTATTGAGAAACATAAAGCTTTATACTTGGCTGACCTTTTAGAAGTCAACATGTGACTTTTGTTAACAGGGAAACTGAGACCGAGAGGAAGTGATTTGTCTGAAGGCACACAGCGTGTGTTCCTATTCGACGGGCCAGGGATTTTCCGTACCATCGCCAATCATTCTAGACTCTTTCCTAGTCACAGAACTGCCATTCGGGCTATGCTTCATACCCGAGAGGCCAGTGTGTCTCAGTTGTTTTTCTTCTTGAGTTGATGGATTTCTGCTGAGCAATTATCTCCCTTGTTCTGGGTCTGAGGTTAACTGCAGAAACCCAGACATGATTAGGGATGCCGAAATGGAGCTCAGAGAAGCAAACAGCATTCACCGCAGCTTCATACACACCGTTGTGGGCAATGAAGTAATCGGCCTCACACAGACCTGGGTAAAAACAAAACAAAAACACAGTGCCCCGATGACCACAGGATTCATCCTTCTGGTGAGTCCCCTGCCAACTGTGGTCGATAGCAACAGCTACGAATACAGAGGACAGGGCCTGTGCACCAGGATAGCCCCTGGACTTAAATCCTGCCTTTCAAACACTGTTTCAATTCTGAAATGACTCGGGTAAAAATAGATAAGATCCTGCATTTACCTGGTATTGAACTAGTTCTGCAGCAAATTCTGAGTACTTCTGTAGAGTGAGGGAATAAAGCAGCAAGTGTGATAATACTTCTTCATCTAAATCATCTGACACCCACAGAACGTCCATGGGGACCTAGAAAGAAATTCCACCTGGGGTGCAGGTCCTGGCGACAGGGCGTGGATATGGTCTTGCCATGCAGAGCTTGCTTAGACCCCTTCCTGAGCATGGGGAACAGCAGAAGAAGGGCAGCTCTGCTTGCTTTAATCTTTACTCCAAACTAAATCTCTTCACCCAGCTCCTACCATGTCTTCTATATTGCGAGTCCCCAGATCTCGGTGCAGACCAGACATTAGCACAATACCTAGGGGGCCTAGCTTGTTCTGTTTTTCTTCATATGTTTATATCTGCCTCTAAGGTGCTTGTGGTTTTACTAAAGCCATAGAAATTTCTCTTCCTACCACTTCACTCCAGTGGAAAAAGCAGCTAGAAAATTATTGAAATTATCCCCAACCACAGCGTCACTTCTGAAGAACTCCAAAGAAGGAAGCATTGGAGACCCATCGGGGGACACCAGAAGCCCCCTAACCAACGCCTGTGCATAGGGGTGACTGGCCAATCAGGACAACAGCCAAGGCCAGCCCAGGCTTCCTAACCCCCAGCGCAGGCCTCTTGCTACTGAGAAAAGCCTGTTGATACACTCTCACCTTTGATGAGTCACCCTTGACAATTCACTAAGGAAGACTTGGAGAGGTCACTGGCCAGGTTGCCGGGATAATGAACGGGTGCTCCGATACAAACTGCGGCGGGGAAGACACTGGGGTCTGGGGGAGAAGGGAAGGCTGTCTTTTCGTAAAGATGACAATCGATCAAATGACATATTTCCATCAACGTGACGTGGCGTGGAAAGCAGAGTGCGCTGGCGGCCAGGTACTGGATAGGCTAGTCACTTCCGTGTGATTTTAGGGAAGTCAATTTTTCTCCATGGGTCTGGGTTTCCTAGTCTGTAGTGTACAGATCTGGAGATTCTTGCAGAACTAAGATGGAAAGACCGGAAGAAGAGAGGACAAAAAAGGAGGAGGGGGAAGCTGAACCAAGGCGAGAAGTGCGCGTCAGGGAGAGGAGAAAGGAAGCAATTAGAAAATATCTTTTAATAAGAGACTGAAAAAAAAAAACAAAAAAAAAACCACCCACCAACTGTGGAGGGCTGGGGGCAGGGGCTCCATTTTTCACCTCCATGCGTTTAGTGATTGCACACAGAAGTGCATAGTAATTGGGGGGTAATGACGAGCTCACGATCCAGGAGAGAAACGGGAGGGCGCGCGGGCGCACTGCCGTAGCGTGGTGCCACTCGGGCTTTTCCGTCGCGGGCGGGACGTTCCAGCCCCGGGCGCGGTGGCAGATCCCGCGCGCTCTCGGGGTGAGCGGCCCCGAAACCACCAGGGGGCGCAGCGTGGTGGCCGCGGCTGCGGCCGGGGCGGAGCTGCTTTAAATCGCGGCGCCCAGAAGTTCGGCTTCTCATTCCCGGAGCCAGGGAGCAGCGGTAGCTTCTCGCGCCGGCACTCCATAGCCGACCTGCCCGGACCCGGAGCCAGAGCCTCTGCAGAGTCGGCCTAGCTAGCAGCGCTCTCCGCAATCACTTTCTCGGCCCGGCCCGCCACTTTCGGGAGCCTCAGGTGCGCACCTGCAAACTCTCCGCCTTCTGCACCTGCCACCCCTGAGGCAGCGCGGACGCCGGAGCCAGGCATGGCCAACGCGGGGCTGCAGCTGTTGGGCTTTATCCTGGCCTTCGTGGG
This sequence comes from Tupaia tana, assembly GCA_026018925.1. NCBI lineage: Eukaryota > Metazoa > Chordata > Mammalia > Scandentia > Tupaiidae > Tupaia > Tupaia tana. The sequence continues at coordinate 34,863,329 of JAKSZU010000020.1, read as the reverse complement.
CTGGATCGGCGCTATCGTCAGCACCGCCTTGCCCCAGTGGAAGATCTACTCCTATGCCGGCGACAACATCGTCACGGCCCAGGCCATCTACGAGGGACTGTGGATGTCCTGCGTGTCGCAGAGCACCGGGCAGATCCAGTGCAAAGTCTTCGACTCTTTGCTGAATCTCAACAGTGAGTTCGTCCCCCACCCCCCCCCCCGCCCGCCCAGCGGACCCCTCTCCCCCAGAGGCTCCATTTAAAGCAGCATCTGAGGCTCCTATTGGGTGGTGACAGGGCTGTCGGTCTTCAGAGGGTCAGTTCTGATCTTGTGCTCCTTGGTGAGAAAGCAGAGAGAACACTGGTTTGGGAAAAGGAGGGCCCTGGCCAAAGTTTAAACTTTGCTTGTAACTCCTTGGGTAACCCTCCCCCACCAACACCCCCGTCCCGCCAAATGTGGCTTCATCCTAAATTCCTACAAGGCTGAGTGGAGACTGTAAGGACAACTGGAACGTGGGTCCCTAGTCCTGCCTCTCCTGACTTCCAAGATGGTGTGTAAATCAAGGGTTGGGGCAGTTCTGACAAGAGAACAGGACAAGAAACTGGGAAGTTTACAGACCAGTAGGCAAGTATGCAAAATTAATTAGATGATCCCAAAGTATTAGGTTAGGGAGTTTTTTGTTTTTAACTTTATTTTCATCTTTTTTTTTTTTTTGAGAGGTTTTTGCTATAGGGCACTTGCGCTTGCCAGAGAGACAGAGAGAGACAGAGAGACAGAAAGCGAGAAATCACCCTCCAGGGGGGATGGCCACGCTGCAATCCCTTCTCCTCCACTCTCTTCTCAGGATCTTGGGCACACATGCACACACGCCCGGCATGAGTTTAAGCCACCGGGTCACCAGGTCCCGGACGCGAACCGCAGTTGAGTACATGGGAGTCCAGCAACATAGCCATTACTTTAAATGCTGGTCCCAACTTTATTTTAATCTTTACCAGGACTAACTATAGTAAAAGTCACATCCCTATCTGAAAAGTTCCTTTTCAGTGTCTTCAACTCACATTTGAAGTGGAATATTTTGATTCTTTTGATGTTTAAGGTCTGGTCAGAGACAGGCCCCTTCCAAGATTTCTTGAAAAAGGTTTTTGAAATACTTTTAGAGTAGGTTCTTGAAATACTCCCATAATAGGTTTCATGAATAGGTTCTTGAAATACTCCCAAAGTAGGTTTCATGGCGGGCTTCAGAAGAGGCAGACCATCATGTTATTTTGGAAAGAGGAGGTCAGTGGCAGTGGGGAAAAGGATGACAAGAAAAAGAAAAGTTCTCAAACTCCCCAACAGAGCGCAAAGGGAAGCATGACGGCTCTGAATGCACATACTGCAACATGGATGTGGCTGATGGAAAGGGAGGTGAGCTGGGGGAGCAGCCAGTGAGAGAGGGAGCGAGAAGTAGGTCTCCCCCCTTTTCAGCTTCCACCCTGGGATGTTTGTGTAATGGACGTTTGCATCACACTTGCCAAGCTGGACATGATTGTGCAGCGAGAAGCATTTCCGAGCTTAGTGGAGAAGAGAATGATAAGGTGTCAATTGTTGCTTCTTTAAAAAAATAAATAAATAAATAAAAGATTTTGAATGCCTCCTCAGAAAGTCACTAAGTTCCCACTTACTTAGGTAATAGTGATTCATGACTGGGATACTCCCTAAGGAATCACACCAGGCTTTGTGTACTGGGCGTCTGTTCTGCCCTTTACCTAACTTGCAGAGAACCTATCTTAGTCTTTGCCTAGATAAACAAGACAGCCCACCTGCACAGCTGTGGGCTGAGAGGGAGCGGCGTTGCCCTGCTCGGGTTCTCTCTACGTGTTTTGTTCACCTTTGGTAAGGAGCAGTGTTTAACAGTGCACGTGGTTTTGTCACATCCTTGTCTCTTAGCTATTCAACCTGCTCACAATATGTTTAGGCACCTGAATACCTGAGGAATTTGTTTAGTCAGTGTGCGTGTCTGCTTTGAGCGTGTTATCTCAACTTTTCCAGATTCCCCTCTGAGGAATCATGTATACAAAAATGAATCTATGGTTTTAGTGATTATGTGTTGCTTATTGCTCTTCTGAGTTATATTTTTACTTCTAAAGTGAACAATTAGAAAATGATCATTGAATTTTCCTATGGAAAGATAACTACACTTAAGGAAATGGTATTGGGCATTCAGGATATTATCCTAAGGAATTAAAGATGGAAAAGTTCCAAGGGTAATTCTAAAGAGAGAGCATTGTCAGTTTTATTCCTTTCCTCAAAATTGTTCATTGTCAACACTTTTCAGTAAATCTTTATCTCCCCTAAATGACCAAATACAATCAGAATGATCCATGTTGTAAATACTCAGATCAACTTTACACATGATGTGTTAAAAAAAATTTAGTTAAATGGTTGGAGTGCTGGACTCTCACATGGCTGACCATGGTTCAAGTCCTGGACCTGGTGGTTTGAAAATCACACTGGACATGTGTACAAGCATGCCTGAAATCCCAGGAGGAGAGTAGAGAAGAAGGGATTGTGGCATGGCCATCTCCCCTGGGGGGTGATTTCTCACTTTTTCGATCACTGTCTCTGTCTGTCTGTATCTGGTGAGCACACGCACCCAATGGAAAAAAAAATTAGTTTCACTTAGGCCTAGTTAATACAGTCATTACAGTATTTAAAACTGTGGCGGGAAACTAAATACACACACAGATACAGATGCACACACACATACTTTCAAAATGTCTTCCTGTTTTTGTTTGTTTTAATTTATAAAGCTCAAGATCAGATTTTCCTTCTTGCTTTGGTTATAGCTACAGTTTTTCCAAAGAGGAGCTGGGACCTTTCCTTCAAAACCATTTCCAGAAGGGTGAGCTTTGACTCATGGATTCTCTCATTGAACCTGCCAGTGACTCACTAGACACATTTGGATGGAACACAAAGTCTCTATTTCCCCACCTGAGCAGTGGCGCTCATGCCCACTGGAGGCAGAGATTTGGGGTGGTGATTCATGGGCTGCTTTGGGTATAGTTCTGTGATAGCTACTGATGGGAAGGAGAAGCCGAGTTATACAAGCAGTGTTCCCCAGAAAGTGTTGCATTGCACAAAGAGCTTTAGGTGGAAAGCTTGGTGGCAAATTTCATGGAATTGTACCTAACTCTGCCGGTACAGCCCACATGGTGTCTTAGAGTCCAGAAGCAGGGATTGACCAAGGTTTCAGCACTAGACATTATACAAATCCCTGATTCCTGCTCTAACAAGGATAAATTGTGAATAGTGCATGCCCTTCATGAACGTCTAAAGAGACAGTGTCCTTACACTGCATACAGTGTGTAATGGATAAGAAATGAGATACGGCAGGGCTTTTTATGAGTAGTGCTTGACAAGCAGTTTATGAAATATAAGAAACTTCCTGTGGAAACAAACAGTACTGTGTGAATTGTAGATTTTAAAAAAGAGTTGAGCCAATTTTTATTCCATTCAAAATATATGATATACATTGATATTGATGACTCTGACAGCTAAAAGTTGGACTAGACAAAGAAGACCACCAGTAATAATAGACTTTTCCTTCTTAAGCTGTACATCCTGCCTTGTCTGCGAACGTTTTCCAAGCTTTCTGGAAGCTGGTGCTTCTTTTATGTGCTTAGTTCATTACTTCTTGTTTGACTTAAATGGTTAGAGCTGTTCAAAGATCAGTCTGCCCCAGGAGGCTGTGTGATGGGCGGTGTGTGAACAGAGAGTAAGGAGGGAAGGTCCAAGCACCAGACAAATGGGAGGTTAGGCTAGACTCTTTCTACGTCTCATCTAATGCTGAGATTCTGTAATTTGTTTATAAGCTACTCTAGCCTGCTTAACCTGCTCCGCATGAATCCACATGTGTGTAGGTGTGCTTAATGACTGTGGGTAGTTGTGAGGTTTCCCAGCACTCTCACCATGATGTCAGGCTCAATCAGAGAAACAAAATTACTGGCTTGGACAGTCTTTGAAGCATAGGCAGAGAGGAGAGCATTTGCTTATGTTTCTCTAGACTTCTCTCTGTGGTGGTCAGAAGACCATGGGTGTTCAGATCTGTTTTAAGAATGAGTCCCGACTCTTAGAATGATGGAAGTTAGAAAAAGAAGCCAGACATGAGATGAAAAGTTCTCAGTTCTTACTCTGATTTGATGTTAAGTACACAGGTGTGTAATGGTGAGCCACTTAATTTCTCTGGGCTCAAGTAGTTTTCCCTCTTGCAAAATAGGGTAGAGTGTGAGGAAAGAGTTGCTGATCCATTTGTCCATTCAACAGGTGCGAGCCAGGCCCCATTCTTGCCCCTAGGGATGCAATCAGGATTTCTAAGTTTCCTTCCACAGCCAGCATACTTGTTACTCATTTCGGTGATTAAAAGGAAAAAGGCAAGTGACATATGTTAGATTTCCTTGATTGGAGTGGTAAGTGTTGTGAAGGTGATAGGAAAGCATACATTTAATCATGAGGCGTATTTTCTAAGAAACACACACAGAGGAAAGGATAGCAAGACATCTCAGGCCGTCCTGAAAGTGCTCATTCCTGCCTTAGCCTAAGCCACCTCAATGGCTGACTGTGCTCTTATTGTGAGGTCACTCCCAGTGGGCACCCGCTCTTGTGCCAATAAAACAGAAATGAACAATGAGGACTCTTGAGCAACGTTAAACTTCAGTAAAAGTGAAACATTTAATAGATTTTTTTAAAAAGCTACGAGAGTACAGTTCCGTGTCAGTCTGTGTGAGCTCCTTGAATTGTGAAGAAGAATACACGTTTATTCTAGTCACCCAATCCCGGTATGTACTGAGTAACTACCGAGGCAGAGGGCTGTGTGAGATAGATTTAACTGAAGTTTATTTAGCGTATGATATACAGTACACATGGCAATACCATGGTAACATGGCTAAGGAAAACACATGAATAATGTCAGGTATTTCTAGAATATTCTGTTCTCAAGTATTAAGACTTTAAAGTTTTAGGGAAAAAAAAAATCCACATGCTTGTTTATGCTTGTTTTCTGTGGATTTACCTAGCTGCAGTAGATCAGTAACTTGCAACTCATTTCTTCTCTTATAAGTAGAGATCTTGGTAAGGTTTTTGTTTTGTTTTGTTTTGTTTTGTTTCTCTCTCTTTTAATTATACTTTTAGGTTGAAACTGGTAAGAACTTATTAGGGGAGTCTTTCATCTCAAGATTATCAATCTTCAGCCTTCTGCATTTACTGCTGAATAATGATGTGAAACTATATGGTGACTTTTTAAGCACCTGTTAACCTGTTTCTCCATGGATAACTTTAATTATTCATATCACTGTGCAACACTGCAAATTTAAGAGATCAAAAAAGAAATATATATGCTCTGGATTTTGATGCAATCACAGAACTCAAGGCTATACTATATTGCTCTGGTCCAAAATATTATTTTATAGCTTCCAAACATAATTGTCAACTTCTTTGTCCTGCTACTTGTCATTCACTAGGAAAGAAAAAAAAAGAACAGCAAAGATAAAACATCTTGGGTGCTCACTAGACACATAATTGCTTTAAAATTTTTTTCTGTCTGTGTGCATTTCTAACTTTCTGACCTAAACCAAACCCACCTCATGCAGTAAGATTTTAGCATCCCCAAGGATCTCTAGGGAGGTAGTCTTAGTATTATTTTAAAAATTTAGATAAACTTAGGAGGATATTTTTACCTATCATACCAGTATAATTTTGAAGGATAAAAACACGCTCTGATTTAAATTCATTGAGCATGTATTGAGTAATCCTGTGATTTGCCAAGTACGGTGTTGTGTGTTTGGATGGAAATAGGAATAAATGTCTAGCTCCAGCATGCAGGCGCTCACAATTACATAATTCAGATCCCTGACTTAAAGGCTTCCATAAAACCCTAATTTGAAAGGATTCATCTGGTTCCAGCTTAAAACTCTACAATTCATGTTTTATCTTCATGTAAAACCCACATAACTTGTGGCAAAATAGTTAGTACTTTGACTTTAATCCATTACTCATATGTCCAGCTAGTGCGCTTTCATGCTACGTACGCTGTGGCTGTTTCATGTGTGTGCATGTATGTATTATTTTTTAGCTTGCCTACATGCCACTGTGGTTAACAATTCACCTGAATGTGGCCAGTGAAGCAAGGTGAGATTTTGTGGTTTGTGCCAATCTAACATTGCAAAATACAGAGAAATTGCCTAAGTCAGGGATGGCAGGATGTAAATGAAAACTCTTGCATTGCAACACAACATTCTTACAACTACTGCTGTATCACATTTGACAAAATGAAATGAAATCCCTTTGCTTCCAGTGGTTGTAGTGCCTCCTAAGTATTTTCTCTATTTTCTCTGTTGCTTTTTGTGTATTATAATGAACACATTATTCTATAAAGAAACAAAACGTGATAGGGTACAACGTGTTAGCAAACAGAGAGCAAAACTTGTCTATCCTCTCTTTCATAGAACGTTGTGAAAGAAGTAGAGAACTGGGTATAATGAATCAAGTGTATTCTCTGAGAACTTACAGGACAGAAAACTTAGAGAGTAAAAGGTGAATGCTTTATTATCCCAGGTGGGTGCAGGTGGAACCTGGAGTAGTTTATACATGTGTGCTCCTTGCCTGGGAGATCAGTGGTTTTATAGGACCCTGATTCATGAGACTGATGCCCCGTAGACTCCTCGTGAAAAATACCCTGTGATCCAAGTGCTCAGACATGCTGGGTTAGGGGCCTGCTATTTCTACTAGAAAAACAAGTCAGTATGATTATTTTGTAAGCTGGGTCTCTTTTGGGGCCTTCCAATTTGATCACAGTGGAAAACTTAAAGACAGATCCAAGAAAGCATCAAAAGTTATACTGAAAGTGTGAAAAATAGAGTAGTTTTGAGAAAAAAAAGGTGGAAGTGGGTGTGAGATGGACGAAGTGAGACCAGCTTGTGGTATGGTGGGTAAGGGACTGGGTTCCCAGATGGCTGACTGTGGGGCTCAAGTCCTGGTCCCAGCAGCTTGAAAATCACGCTGAGTGGGTACGCATGGGTGTCCAAAATCCTAAAAGAAGGAATGGATGAAAAGGGGTTGCTGCATGGTCATTCCCCACATGGGTGCTTTCTCACTCCCCTGACCAACCATTTTCTTAGTCTTTCTCCCTCGCCCTCCAGTAGGCATACACACCCTCTAGCAAATTAAAAATAAATTATTTCTGCATTTGACATGACAGTAATTTGGTAGCATATCTTTCTGCTTTGGCATATGGAGACTCTGTCCTGTTTTCCATCTTCTGAACTGCATTTATCTGGGATGTGGACATGCACATGGAGGACCTTAAACTCTTCAATTGGCCCAGCGAACTGCTGTGAAGCAACTCTCATGCAAATTTTTCTTGGACTGTTGGAGCAATAGAAGTCTAGAACTGTTCAATACTGCCTAAGATTTAGCTCAAGTGTAACTACCTTCAGTGTTTATGCAAATAAGAAGTGCCATTTCTTTCCTGTTCCTTCAGCTTTTGGAAACCAAACTTGCAAATTCTCTAGTGATGTTTTTGATAGATTTTTAGCAACTGTGGGAAACCATCCACAAACCTGATCATCCTTCTTTAAAATTCAGTCATAGTAAAGAAAACTCAAACCTTATTGCAGAAATATTTTTCCAAGGAATTAAAAAAGAAAAATGGCCTAAAGCAAAAAGTGATCCCAATGTGGAGTTTTATGAGTTTGTAATTCAACAATTTGACATTCCTATAAATTATCTCACGGAACTTTTGCTGAAATTCAGAGATACGAGAAGTTCACAATCTACCTTGTACATAAAATGTGACCGTATGAGTATTAGTAGTGACAAATCCACAGTGACCTGGACTGACACATTAATGCTCAGTTGGGTCTCCACATTTCCTAGGAGAAATGAAATCACTCATTTCTTTTGAGAAAAATATTAAAAATTTCACCATTTTGGGATTGCAGTTATCAATGTAAAGCACTTAACATTTACTAATTAAAATTTCCTAGTTAATTTAAATAAATAAAAAAGAAAAGAAAAAAAGAAAGAAAAGAGATGTATGAAGCTCTATGTATTTGAAGGACTACCATAGGAAGAATGTTGTGTGATCCCTTTACTGAGGGGAGAAATCATGTACCTCTTCCTAGAGATCCTCCAATGACTTCTGATTACAGTGACAATAAACTCCAGACCCTTTAACCTCTCTTACAAAGCTCAGCAAGAGATATGCCGTCTTCCCGCTTTGCTAAACCTCATTTTACTTCCCACATCTTGTCATTCTTCAGCAGATGACCAGCCTTTCCAGGCCCAGGACTGAGTGCCTTCTCAGGATGTAGGACTGGTGTTAAAACAGGACAGTCCCAGGCAGGCTGAGATGTATGACTGGTCACCCTGTCCTCCAGGCTCATGGGTCATCTTCACTTTCAGTGTCTCCTCTTTTAACATTTCTCTACCTGAAAAGCTTTCCTTCTGAGTGGAATCTTGGGTCCAAATCGGAAATCTGTGTTCTGTGCGAGTTTCCTTATTTTGTTTTTCATTTGCCTGCTGGTAAATCAAAAGCAAGGAAACACCTTAACCATGGAGTTCTTGGTACTTTCCTCCTCATACCATGGTATGGTTTATGGTTCCAAGGAAAAGGTTTGGTAATTGTTTCATTAGTCGCTGCAGTTCCTGGTAAACCTGTGATCTGGAGATCATGTGTTTTGATCCAGTAGTTCCTGTCACCTGGAATCCTGAGATAAGTGTGTGGGTGGCTGTGTGTGTGTGTGCCTACAGATAGATGCTTAGAGGAGGTGGATGTGCGAGGGAAGGTGGGGCATGTTTCTATTTGGTTTTCTAATGAAATCCAGTAAAAATTTATCTTGGCTTCCAAAATATCTCTCAGACACTGTAATAAACTTCAATACTTCTGAGGAAGAGATTACTACGATTTTTATCAAAGATTGTCTAGTTATGGCAAAGATAGGAATATCGATAAATTCAAATTTAATAGGGTTCTGTCTACAAATCTTTAGTTTTAATATGATTAGCAACCTAAAGTTTCAATCCTGAAGATCCTAAGACTGAGCCTCGGTCTAAATCAGATACTGAGATAACATAGTCTTTCCACCATCTCAGTCACTGTAGAAGGCCATCACACAGTCTGTTTTTCCAACTCTCTGGCGGAGATGTCATGATTCACATTTTACATAATTTAATCAGTATCTAAAAGATACCAAGCTGCTTACCCAAGGTAGCATATTATTTGTGAACAATAATTATTTGTAAATAATTATTGTTTATTTGTAAATAATAATTCTATGTTTGTATACAACTATATATGTAAAAAAAATTATTGTCACATAGTACGTCAAAAAGTTTGTGGATAGATGTAAGTAAAGCATGAGTTTATTTTGGTACACAAAACTTGGAAATCCATCCATAATTTTTCATAATATGCATTTTCCCTGAACTTTGAAGATCTCTTGTATTTACACTGTGAGACAGTGATCTTTAACTGAAGGAGAAAATAAATCTAGAATTTAAGCAAAATCTTCTAGTTAGTATAGGTTCAGCTCATTATTTATTTATTTATTTATTTATTTTTTGGAGAGGTTTTTGCTTTAGGGAGCATGCGCTCGCCAGACAGACAGAGAGAGACAGAGAGAGACAGAGAGACAGAAAGCGAGAAATCGCCCCCCCAGGGGGGATGGCCACACCACAGTCCCATTCTCCTCTCGGGATCTTGGGCACGCATGCACACGCGCCCGGCGTGAGTTTAAGCCACTGGGTCCGGGACTCAAATCGCGGTCGACTATGTGGGAGTCCAACGACATAGCCATTATGCTAACTGCTAGTCCCTAGCTCATTAATTTTTAAGTTTGTGCCTTTATCCTCACTAAGGGTATCAGACTTTTACTGTTGAAGAAATATGGTATAATCTCTGAACTCTGACCCAGCCTGTGAGATGATGACTGAACACATCTAGGACAATAGCATAAAATTATAAATTAATGGACTCTTCAGAAATACTACATTGAATTATTGCTTCTGCTATTTTACAACCTCATTTAAACCTCAGTTTAAATAGTTTTAAAAACTGGTGAGGCAACACGGATGGGCCTGAAGGAAATTATGCCAGGCGAAGTCAGCCAGGCAATGAAAGACCAATACCACATGTTTCACTCATTTGGGAAGCTGGGAGATTTGATCACAAAGAAGAGGTGAGTGGAATGTGGGGTACCACAAGCTGGCAAGGAGGGAGACAGGGACAACTTGGTTAACAAGTATGGAATGGCAGTTAGAGGAGAGGAATAAGTTCCAGAGTACTATAGTACAGAGGACTACAGTTAACAGCAGTTTCATGTATAGTTCAAAATAGCTAAACGAGAGGATTCGGAATGTTCCCAACACAAAGTAATGATAGCTGTTTGAGATCATGGAAATGTTTAATATCCTGATTTGGTTATTATATATTATATTCATGTATTGAACAATCATACGGTACCCCATAAATACGTGCAACTGTTAAGTAGTAATTAAAACTTACAGGGACCAGCAGTTAGCTTAATGGCTATGTCACTGGACTCCCATGTAGTCGACCGCGGTTCACGTCCCGGACCCGGTGGCTTAAACTCACGCCAGGCGCATGTGTGTGCATGCCCAAGATCCCGAGAGGAGAATGGAGGAGAAGGGATTACGGTGTGGCCATCCCCCCCGGGCGGTGATTTCTCACTTTCTGTCTTTCTGTCTCTCTCTGTCTGTCTGGCGAGCGCACACACCCTATAGCAAAAACCTCTCAAAAAAAAAAAATACTTATAAATAATATTATTTTAAATAGTGATGGCAATTTTAATATAATCTGCTTCTATATTCCAAGGTGATATCTCAAAGCTTGTTATCTTATTTTGTTTCATGAAAATGGCTTTTATAGTCTTGCTATGAACACAGTCCCCATCGCAGAAGATACAAATGTGACTTATCCAGCTATGATAATCTTTGAAAAATTCTTTTTTTTTAATGTTCCACAGCCACCTAAAGTTTGATAATTAGAATATAGCATGCTGAATAATACCAATGACATATTATAAACTATTTTACTTACAAACATAATAGTTAGAATCAAGGGCAATACATGTGATTTTTATTTCAAAATTTAAATGCCCCCTTAGTCATAATTAAATATGTATGAATTCAGCTATACCTATTCTACTATATAATTAATTTTTTTCCAGTTGATTTTGAATTTAATATTGAAAACCTAAAATATTAGAGCAGGGTGGCCTCTTTATATATTCACCATCCTTTCTGACTGCTTGCTTTTCCAGCCTGGATAACATTGGTTTCCAGCAGGAACATCACTAGAACTCAGGACTCCCGACTCCTAGTTGAGGTTTTTCTCCTTCGTACACACTAACGTATACGTGATCTTCTACCGCTCCTTTCTGGTTGATCCAGGCATGATTGTTACATCTTCTGAAATGTTTTTTCCAGGTACTTTGCAAGCAACCCGTGCTTTGATGGTAGTTGGCATCTTGCTGGGACTCATAGCGATCTTTGTGGCCACGATCGGCATGAAATGCATGAAGTGCATGGAAGACGATGAGGTGCAGAAGATGCGGATGGCTGTCTTTGGGGGCATGATATTTCTCATTGCAGGTGAGAGAGGCCTTGTCTCCCTTTCACTTTACAAACTGTCCCTAGTATAGTTTGAGATCTGGTTTTTCAGCTTATTTAGATTATGGCGGATTCCCTGCACTTGAATCAATTTCCATCCCTTTAAAATCTGTAGATATGGAATTTTTAGTCCAGTTGACTTTCATGTTCTCAAAAAGAAACCAAATGACAATTTGAAATCTGTGCTCACATTGTACAGGTCTATTGGTTGAGCTGTCAGAGGCCAACTGGTCTGTAATCTCACCAGGTGAAAAATGATGTTTGCTGTCTAGCAAACACTGAGGAACAATTCTATGCAATTCTGAAAACTATAGTTTCTTCACAGGGAAAGAATATAGAGAATAGTGAGAGAATATTTGAATCACGTAATTCTCTGAGGGATATACAGGACTGGGACTGTTGGAGAAAAGTGAAGACAACACTGCAGATAGGCTGAGCTTACTCCAGAATTAGACAATATCCTTAGAGATCAATGGAGAGAAAGACCAGTAAGAGTAGAGGTAAAATGTTGAAATGGCAGGAAGTTAGGTTAAATGAGTTACGGAAGAAAGCAATACAGAAACTTGTTAAAAAACGTTTTCAAAACATAATATGATATTTGCCATAGAAAATAAAGAGGTGTATGTTGCTTTATTTAAGGGTTGATTGACAAATTATAGTATGTGTCCTTTGAAAAAACGAGAACCAAATGACATGGATAGCATCATTTCAAAGCTTTATAATAAGACATTTAAATTATAATAAATTTAAAATATAATATATAAATATATATACACTATATAGTATACTTACATATATGCTATATCTTATTTATCTACTAATATACTATATATCCATCTATATAGAGTCTATATATAATATCTCTTTATATTACATAATATATAGATATAACGATAGACTACTATATATAACATGTATTATATGTAATTATACTTTACATATAGTGATCTATTGTTTTTGAAAATGGTACTAGTGATGTAAATCTAGGAAGCTAGAATTAGATTTTCTTTTCCTATTGTTTTTTGACAGAATACCTTAAGGATTTTTGCAATAGTATAGCATTTGGATTTAATCGATAGTGGGGGGGAGAATGTCTGTGGCTTTCCAAAAAAAGTGGTTCAAGTGACCAGTCAGTTAGTTTATTCCAACACAAATGAAGTCCTGTCGGATGGACAGTGTTTTATTACCAACAATTCAATCTTACATCAAAGATTACAAATAAACTCACTACACCACACCCTTACTTTACTTGCCTTGTATTAACTCCCATATGCGACCGCATCACTCCTACTTTACTGCAGGGACTTCTTCAGGAGTGAGGGTTGAGGTTCAAGAGTATTCACATGATCTATTTAACCAAATAATGCAATAGCATTTTCTGCATGTATTAAAGACAATCGTGAAGATTAATTGTCATGATTTTTGGAGTACAACAGGAAAAGCATAGCAACATTTAATATTTATATTGAGGAGTTCTTAGGATTTCTATTTTAAAAAG